>JAFIRS010000110.1:0-1246563 GCA_018342105.1 Gonioctena quinquepunctata | reverse complement strand
CCTGCATATCATAGTCTCCATCTTGTGTGTGCTTTAAACCAACACCAGTAGGTCTATGTATGATTGAAGTATGATTACATTTCCTCTTGCGACCAAATTTATCTATAACATTACTCATCCTTCCACTAACATGAATACATTCACACTGATCATTGTGACAAAGATCTAAAGATATATAAGCCTCCAACACAATTTTTCGTTTTCGTTTTCGTTTCGTTTCGTTTTCGTTTTCGTTTTCGTTTTCGTAGACTACAGTTCAATATTTGTATATTTCAACATTGCATCCCAAGATAATCCAGGTGCAGTATAATATTGAGCTGGATCTAATTTATATGCATCTAAACAGATCCGCCTGAAATTTTCGAATACATCGCACAATAGTAATACATCAGATTTCAAATATAAATCCGAATATTCTCCAAGGTTCTTACACTCGAATAGATCCCAAGCACGTTTAGCTCTCATGTAGTCTTTCTCTGACACATGTTCCTCATTCAAATTGTCATAAAACTGATTTTTTGTCGGTAAATTAGGATGATCCAATTTATTGATGTCATCCACAAAACTATATGGGAAAACACCTTTCTGCCTCATTAAATTGAATTTTTCTTTATTGGGAAAACATTTCAACATCTCGACACATTGCTTATCACTCAAATTTGCACCCAACTTTTCCAATGAACTTGACATGAACTTGAAGCTATCAATGAATCTCATTTTTAAAAAGTTCTTCATTTTACCTTGTTTATTAAGATAGCTATGTGTATAGAGATGTTTCGTAAACGAAATGTATTTTTCCTTAGTTTGAGGAATAACATCAACCCTATCCTTTTCTTCATATAATTCTTTAATGAACATATGACAATCGTAGCCACTCATATTGTGACATATAATGGGAATGAAATTCGGAATTTTGAAATTCAAATTACATGCAGAGTGTGCGGCTGGATATCTTTTTTTTCCCGTTAGATGGCAGTGATCTCTGACTTTAACATCCCCTTCTGTGAAAGGTTTTTCACATATACCACAAGTGGTGGCATTATGAAATTCCATTTCCTCTTCTGGGGTTTGTTTAACCATCGGTTTCACATACCTCAAATGATTATTATATATATTTTGCAAATCATCTTCTATTCGCATTGTGAAAACTTTTGCCGCATCACCACCTCTATATGAAACAAATTTTGATAGCTTATCATTGAAGGAACATTTTATGAAATAAGCGAATGAGTATGCTTCGTGTTGGTAGGTTCTATTCGTATACGGATGTTTGGGATCCGGTTCAGTGGTTTGAATAGGCTTCAGAATCGATTCGAAATCTGCATATACTACGAAAGGTACAATCATTTGTCTTTCAAAATTTTCAAACATTAATGTATTACCGGCCACCATTTTCCCATATTTATTGATTCTGAAATCAGTTTGAGGTATTGTTGTACACACATGATTACAATCGTGCATCTGGTGACGCAACAGTAATCGCTCATTCGAAAAGTACAATAAACATCCATCACAGAAATATTTTTTGTGTTCATGAGCTGAAATTTGACTTGACACCAATCTTGAAAGATCTTTAATCCAACAATAATGACTATTTCCCACCTCATCTGTGATAAGCAACAAATTGACATGTCTTCTGAGCTTTTTCTGAGAGTATCTCAATGGCCCAATAATTTCATATTTTACCCTCTTGTTTTCAATCTTAGACTCTAAACCATAAACGTTTACTGAAATATCATTCAAATACTCGAACATTTTTATATCACGTAATTTTACTGGAAAATCCATACCTGTTACATTCAAGACACTCTCATAATGTGGATATGATGACACCTCCGATACATTATTATTAGTGGGGCATAATGCAGATGTTACAGCCCACGCAAAGCAACACTGGTCTTCATTCTTCACATTGACTACACCTTTTCTCTTCTCAATGAATTCGGGAAGTTTCATGTAAGAAGATCCACCAAGGGGACTGTATTTGTTCATGTTCACCTCAAGAAACATAATTTTCTCGCAACTCCATCCTGAAAAATTACTTTCATTAAACCTTTCATCATTTGCAACAATTGTTAGTACAAACCTGAATCACGCTCCTCAAACTCCGTACTTTGGGCTATCATAATTTCACGAAATGCGTCAAATAATCCATTCAAATCAGTCGAGCGATCTGCTATACGGTTGGGAGAATTGAATGATTTTATATCTGTCAATTCCTCTGTTTGAATGACATAACTTCCAAATACTTCCATGTTGACCTTGATGGAGTTGTGTAGTTTGATGTTTTTTTCCAATAACTCGAGTACTTTGGGCTTAATATCGTTGAAAAAGGTGCATACTCTGTATACATATTCTCACTAGATACTCTGTAGCTGGAAATGCGACACTCGAATGCATTTTTAATGAGGTGTACACCACCCCCCAAGTGAACACATGAATTCGTCCTGTGTGCGAGTGTTCTATTGTGAGAGTTGACTTGACAATATGGAAATGTCACATTACAACATTCACATGTATAGAGTGAAGCAGGTGGTGAGTCATCACTATTGTTCAATTTAACTCGTTTCACTGAAGGACCTCCCTGGCAAGTTTCCCGTTGATGTCGACGAAGATTATCACTACGGGTGAAAGCTCTACCACAATCACACGAATACATTTCACCGATTTGTTTTCAATAGCTCACTGGAGGAGACACTGATTCGAAATACTCTTCTCCTGGAATATTTCAGTGAAATACCCCCACCATACAACAAGTCCGATGCGATGCACAATCTGTATGGATTTTGGGGATTCTCTTGACATCCAGCGCGCTCATCAATACTCGCAGTTCACTCTTAGCTCTCACACAGGATGAACGCCCTCCTCGCTTGGAGAGTGTAAGGATTCATGAAGGTCATGATCACACATAATATGTATGCCTACACCACAACTTTAGTTACGGTCAAATAAAAATCTCAAGATCAAATCTTAAGGTTGCCGAAACAAACCCAACATCAAAACTCAAGATCAAATCTCAATGTCAAAACTTAATGTTATGAATCTCAAGCTCATATTCAAGGTCAAAACTGAAGTCGAATCTCAAAGTCGATGAAACCCAATGTCAAAACTCAATGAAAAATCTCAACATCAAAACTCAAGGTCAAATCTCAAAGTCAAAACTTAATGTTATGAATCTCAAGGTCATATTCAAGGTCAAAACTGAAGTCGAATCCCAAAGTCGACGAAACCCCATGTCAAAACTCAATGAAAATCTCAAAAAGTCAAATCTCAATGTCAAACAAAACTGAAGTAACCATCATAAACCAAGTAAAACAATGAAAAATTCAAATAAATCTCAATGAAATCTCAAAGTCAGTCCCAGTAATTAATTTCAAAAATCAAAAATAAATTATTTTATTATACAGTGTCACCAAGAAAATGCGCATATGTATTTTTTCAATTATCTATTATAATTTTATATCATCTTTGATTAATTGTCGTTGTTTTGTACAGGTACCTGCAAAATAATATTTTGGCAGATAGGTATCCAAAATGTAATCCCTCATCCGATAAGTAACGTGGACATTGAAGGGATGTGAACTTCATTTCCATCATTTGTTGAATTCTCATGTATATTGTCTATTCATTAGTATCTCATTAGCCTATATTAGACTATATTAGGTCATTTGTTCATGATTGTCAACAATGAATTATGTCAATGATGATCCTGAATATTAATGAACTAATTTAAAGTTGAAGATTTTGACCCATTATAAACCATTCATATTAGTTTTTGATGTGATGTAGCTAATTCAAAAGTATATTATACTGGAATATTATTGTCATTGCATGGAATTAGGTTGGCGGGTTTTTCATATAAGGAGCTAGTTTTATTTTCAATCAACTGAATTTTTTCGTTTGAGAAATTCTGCTATTATTTCTTTTAGATTTCAATGTACCTGATACCCCTGAACTATCCTGATAGACTAGGAGGAATCGGCGCATGAGTACCGAAAACTATTCCACCTCAATTTTTTTATGCGATCCTCTTCAAATTGCCCTACTGATGATATAAATGCATGTTGCCATGGGGCAACCCCGTGCCATATTGTTTAAACCGAAATTGTTTAAACAATTGCAAGGAATTGTTATTTTTCAACCGGACAATTTTTTTTATATTTTTTATTGAAATACAAATGAAAAAAGTACTATGACTTTTCACGATAAAGTTAGTATTTTTAGAGATATGAATTTTTAAAGGTTCGAAAAATCTCAAATTTGGGTACTTTTGACCCATGAAAAATATATTAAAAAAAATATATATTCTTAATAGATATTTAAGAAAATGTCATTGTTTATACCTGTTATTTTATTGTTAATTTCGCGCGCTCACAAGTATGCGTCGCTTACCTTACCAAACCACAACTACAATACCCGGAAAAAATATCACTAACACATATAATGTTCAGCTACTTAGCACCGAAATTGTACAATACCATCCCTGATGAATTGAAATGTATAAATAACAACATAACATTCAAAAAACTATTGAAAAAATCTATAAAGGAAAATTTGAGACATACGATTCGTTCTTTTTTTATGTATGAAACAATTTGACCACATTCAACACATTAAATAATTATTATGTAAATATCCCAATTTCATATTTATTCTTTTCGTTCATTTGTATAATATGTATTTAAGTAACTGTATTAAAGTTGAAATTCATATTTAGTCTTATCTTGAGTATATTGTATTAAGTATTTATAATTATTTGTTAAACTAACTAATCAAATTCCATCGATATATTTTCCTCGGAATAAGTGTTCAGTCAACTACGTTTCATTTGGAACAATGTATGATTTTTTAAATGAATGGTTTTTTTAAATGTAAATAAATATTATTATTATTATTATTGGAGATTTGTATTAAGCGGGAACAAGGACAATGAAAGTGGTCCAAATTTTAAAAAATTATCGACGTGTCGAGTTTATTTATCGTCTTCTTCAGGCCCTTTTTTCGTTATTCAGATATATATATATATATATATATATATATATATATATATAATTTATCTGGTTTGGGTATCATTGATAATAAGCATTGTTGTTGCTGTTCACTGTAGGGTACTTGTCTGGTAAACTACCAGACGCCCGAATTAAAGAATCGATGTTCAATTGTTTCGATTTTAAAAATCCGTGTAATTGTAAGAAATCCTGTGCAACCAAAGCTTGTTACTGTGAAAAAAATAATATTAGTTGCATACTTCTATGTGGTTGTGATTCAGAAGACTGTAAGAATATAATATATAAAAATGATATTGATAATAAATAAATACTTATTTTAAAATTTTGTTTCATTATTTCATACTTCTACATCTATAACCTTCGTTTGAAGAAGCTATTCAATGTAATTTTAATAAAAAAAAGTAATATAAACTGATAAAAAAGTAATTTTAATTACATGTTCCGATTCATACTTGAATAACTTTTGTAAAATTGATTCCAGAAAAAAATTTGTTGGAAAAAATTGGCCAATTTCATATTAATAACATTGCTCTCTTTAAATGATAAATAATAATTCAGGACACAGAGAGGCCGATGCAGCGCATGAGTCAGAGAGAGACTGCGATACTTAAAGGTAAGCGACGCATACTTGTGAGCGCGCAAAATTAACAATAAAAAAACAGGTATAAACAATGAAATTTTTTTAAATATCTTCTAGGAATATTATTAACTATTGTATAAAGAATTAACAAAAAAATATTATTTATATATATTTTTTTTAATATACCTATTTTTCATTGGTCAAAAGTACCCAAATTTGAGATTTTTCGAACCTTTAAAAATTCATATCTCTAAAAATATTAACTTTATCGTGAAAAGTCAAGAAACGTTTTAATGTCATCGCCACGGCGCAGTTTGAGCCGCAACCCGGTTGCAGTCATCATCAGTCTGATAATGATGAAATATATGCACCTTAGGAAAAAAGACAATTTGTTTTTTATCGACTGGAAGGAGAATCGTCAGTTCCTTATTCAAACAAATTTTTGATGGCGAGAAGCATACACGTTTTGGATGTGATATCTCAGATATGCAAGTTCAACCACTCTTACAATTTGGGGGTATTTCCGTCCAATTGGAAAATTGCAAGAGTACAGCCAGTCCCTAAAAAAGGCAAAAAGGCCCTACCTAGCAACTACAGACCTATCGCACTGCTATCTATTATTTCAAAGGTCATGGAAAAAGCCATCAACATCGAGCTCATGAAATATCTGGATGACTCAGGAATTGTCAACGATAGGCAATATGGCTTCCGCCATCAGAGATCAACTGGTGACCTGCTCGCTTACGTCTCACATATATGGCAGCTATCTATTGAAAAGTATGGAGAAACTTTAGCTGTGGCATTAGATATCTCCAAGGCGTTCGATCGAGTTTGGCACCAGGGACTCCTCGCCAAGCTTCCGTCTTATGGCTTGCCCCCTCAGCTGTGTTCTCTGCTTGCTAGTTTTCTCTCAAACAGGTCTCTCCATGTAGTGGTCGATGGAGTTTCATCTGACACTCTACTCATAAATGCTGGTGTTCCGCAAGGATCTATTCTCGCACCAACACTATTTCTACTTCACATCAACGACCTGTTGAAAGCAACTTCATGTCCAGTACACAGCTTTGCCGATGATAGTACCCTCCATACCGCTTTCTCTTCCAGGGCCCCTATATCAGCCCGTGAAACCAGAAATGAACGAGGAAGAAATGTTAATAATATAAATATGGACTTAGCAACAACTCTCGAGTGGAGATCTAATAACTTGGTAGAATTCAATGCAAACAAAACACAAGCATGTCTTTTCTCTAGAAAAGCCGATCTCACTGTGCCTAACATAACTTTGTCAGGAGTAACCATACCACTGAAGTCATCCATATCGATGCTTGGTATTACTATCAGCAATAACCTTTCCTGGGAAAATCACGTGAGGTCCATTGCCAAAAGTGCATCCCAAAAACTTGGTTTTTGTTTCGTGCCAAGAGCTATTTCACCCCACTCAGCTGCTTATGATCTATAAGGCACAGATCCGACCTGTCCTGGAATACTGTTCCCATATTTGGAGCGCGGCACCTAAACATATCCTGAGGCTATTGGATTCTGTCCAAAAAAGGGCAATTCGTCTCGTCGGTGATGCCTCGCTTACAAACTCGCTCACTTGTCTGGAACACCGTAGAAAAGTTGGCGATTTGTCTATATTTTATAGATATTTTCATGGGCGATGCTCTTCTGAAATATCAACAATCGTTCCTGCTTTGGCAGTCTCTTCGAGACTAACCCGTCAAGTTCAGTCATCACACCCCTTCGTGGAGACCTGCAGAACATCACTTTCCAAAGACTCGTTCATCCAACGAACAGCGAGGCTTTGGAACTCATTGCCTAGGGAGGTGTTCCCCGAGGCATACAACCTCCAGAAATTTAAGAAGAACACCAACTCCTACCTTCTCTCCCTTGGTTCCCACGATGTTCTCTGAACATTACAGGATATCCCTTTTCGTGGGAACCAGAACATAAAAAAAAAAAAGTTATCGAAGAAGGTCGAAAAGGGTTTATGTCAACATTTACGTTGACATGTGAAATGTGTGGCATAACTCGGCAGATTTATTTGGAAGACCCACGAAATATTTTGGGAATAACTGAATCCATGGGTATTAATTCAGCCTTAACTTTTTAGGAGCAGTTTTAACCGGCAATGGCTATTCAAATTGGCTGAAATTTCGGCCGCAATAAATATGTCAATGATGACTAGAAACACCTACTCTCATGATCACGACAAACTTTCTGATTCTATCTGCTCAACAGCCAAACAAGTCATGAAAGAGGCCGGGAGAGAGGAAGCCGAGTTGGCCAGAAATTTGGGATGATATATAATTTAACTCCCATTTCATCTAACAAATCCCGGATTATGAAACCTCTATCAGCTAACATAAATTTCCATCAACAACTATCTAATATCACTCTTTTTGAATAAATCTCTATCTGAAATCGAGCCCTCATGACACTCACTACAGTATATCACTGCACCAGTTACTGAAATTGCAACAAGAAATTTAATTGTATTATTATGTTTATAATTAGAAAAGGTATTTCCTTGTTGCCTGAAATTTCTAGGCATATCCATCAACAACTCTATGGTATCTAAAACAAAAGTAATACTGCCGCCAGAAAAATTTCTGAAACATTTAGGAACGTCTTCACTATCTCTGGCACTGGAAAACATTATTTTTTTTCATTCCTTCTATCTTAGAAAACATAAATTGTATCCAAGTATATGTAGTGACGGAGGCATAGTTTCTACTCAAATTGCAGAAAAATGATAATTCATCTAATGTGAATCCTCTTTTAATTCGCACTAACGTTGACGCTGATTTATCCCGATTGCTCAATATTTGACTTTGCTTTCTTTTCCCTTACATTATTTCTTTCATAATTTTTGTAAGGATAAACAAGCTTGTCCATAATATTTTCATCTAGAAGAGTATAGAGTGCCTCAAAATGCCAGAATTCAAGTCCTGTGAAATATTTGTAATGTTTTGAATTTTTTTTCAAATTATCATATGAAAATATGTTTGTCTTCGGAGCACATTCCAAAATCTGCGTAGAAGATTCTACGTAGGAGATTTCTTCATCATTAGCTGTGGTGGTGTCATCAGGGGTGTCAGGAAGATGTTGGGAGTGCTCAGTTAAAATGTCTTCATCATTAGCAGTGATAGTGCTAAAATCATCAGGAGTTTCAGAAATATGTTGGGAGTTATTAGTTGAAATTATTTCTGCGTTGCTCTGTTCCACACTGTCGATTGAGATTTCACCAGTTCCACACACCATAATTTCTCCTTCAGCCATATTTTCGCACACTTGCAGATTGGAAAATGGTACTGGTTCCTTTTGCATTTATCCTCAAAATGTAGGCTACAAACATAAGGTTTTCATTTCCACAGAGTTCAATCATTTCACCCAATCTCTTTTTGGTTTGGGAAAGGGAAAAACCTTCACTCGCTGTTTAAAACGCTTTCAGGAGTCATTTTTACAATTTTTATAACAACAGCGATAAACCATTTTAACGTAAATAAAAACTAATAGGTAGATATCAAAAGTCTATTGAACAATTTTCACAACACTGCTCAGTCCGATTTTTTTTCTAATATCCATACGACAAATTTGACAATGGCAAGTCGTACGAGTTATTCATGTTATTGATTTGAATTTGGCACCTTCCAGGAAAAAATAATCACTATCAAAATACAAATTCCCTAAACATTTGTGTTTTATGAAATATCTAAATAATTCAACAATTCTGCACCTTTTTAATATTTGTTTGGGGTATCAGAAGGTGTTTTTCATCTTGAAATTATCAAAAATAGCCAAAAAATGTGTCAGTAGATTTAAGGCCAAGAATTTTGTTGTGGTATCACTGAACCTTAGCCGAAGACCTCCATTGCCGGGAGTGCCGAGGGGCTTGGAAATCAGAGAAAATTCTAGGAAACACTTGAGGATCATACAAAAGTATGATTTAGAATGAAAAAAATTTACATTTTGTTTCATGTTGATATTTGCTTTTATTATTGTTCACAGCAATATATGGACGTTGATTTAAAAATACATCAGATGCATCTATGGAAGTATTATATAGTTGCCTCATAAATATCCTTCAAATCTACAACATCGCATGTAATTTGATTAAAAAAGATGTTATATATAATAATCAGATCTCTATATATTTACAGTTATTTTTAGTCTTTTTGAAAGAGTACATAGCTTATGCCACGTAAGGCTAGGGTGTATTTGATGACACAAAATTTGTTGAAATCAATCGTTCTAGTAGTATTTAATTCATAATTTATTGCGATCCCAAACATCTTAAGATAACAATTTTGGATAAAATCGGAACATGAATCTCAAAATATTTCCGCCATCTTTTAATTTTGACATTGAATTAATAATATCTTCGTCCCTAGTTACCCTTGAGAATCAATTTCAAAGGGAGAACGAAACACACCCTGTGAATCATTTGAAATTACTTAGTTTTTCGCAATCCATTTCGACTCTAATATTGAGTAATCGAAAAATAATTCATATGGCCATTAAAAATTTGATTTCAATCATCCTCAGAAAATGACATTAAAAAACAAATGATGGAATGAATCGACCGTTTAGTTTGTGTGAACTTCTGACGGCGCCACTGCTTCCATCCAGCAATCGATTCGAATGAATACCCAAATCCAAAATAAATCGAGAACGGACAGAAGCTGTGTTGCCAATGTCCAAACAGTTCACTATCTGCACTCCCACTCTAGGTGAATATATGCCTACAAACTCGACCTGGGCAGGGTGAGGTGAAATTTGACTGTTTCCTGTGACGCGCTATTGTTTGCTCTTTCATTACAATTATACGAGTGTTTTTTAAATCTCAATACTTTTTCCATTTTTTAATGAATCAAAAAAATTATGAAAATGTGTCGTGAGATTCTCGATCCTCTATCAAACGTACTCAGAGATGCAAATTCCTAATTGTTAAATGATGTTATGAATTCATATCGAAAACGTTAGCTTTCAACATTGAAATAATTCACCTACCGTTGACGAGCTTCTTCAGGTCATCTCCACTTGCAACCATATATTTTCCGTTTGACGCAAGAGGTTGCAAATTGAAACTCTTCTCAAGAACACTATTGTAGTTATTTTTTCGAGTTTGCAGAACTTTTGGAAAAAATTGGGATTATTAACTTTTTTTTTTCGATAAAACAAACATTTCCGTTATGTTTGAATGGTTGCAAATTTACCAGAGGATGTAAATTGCTATTTCTCAAAACATCGAAAGTTTGCAAAACTTTTGCAAATTTTTCCTCGTTAACAATGCGAAAATTCATTAAATCCTGATATTCAACATCTTTCGTTCAGAAAAAAGGGTTGCAAAATCAGACAAATTATCATTTGAACGTACTCTTCACTCTATTGAGGTTTCAAAACTTTTGTAATCATTATAAAATTTTGGGAAAATCATATATATCTCTACTGGCCTATATCATTCAAAATAGTTAACAGGAAGGGGGGATATAAAAAGCCGCACTCGCAATTGGGATTCCGTCGTTGAAAGAAAAATTGAATTACCTTTTCAACGATGTGCAACTCGACCTCTATGCCTTTCGAAATTTTCAAGTTGATGTGCCCCCCGTGCCTCCTGTCAAGTAATTGTAATGTATTTTCGCTCAAAGAGTAGGACCGGTAATACCATTCAATATATTTCATGTTTCATTGTTTCACATCAAACCATTCAAAAGTTATCGAGGTTCAGATCCGCACTTAGACTTGACATTTCAAATACATATTTCGACATAATGAGTTTCGCAGATGATACAGCGGTGATATATAAAGATGATACCTGGCGAAATTCAAAATCAATTGCAGAAAATGTCTTCTCAAAAATCATGGAATGGTTCAATAGCCGGATACTTTCGATAAATGTAGACAAGACTTACTATATTCCCTTCCACTTCTTATTCAAAATATTTACCTAACTTCAATGCATTGACCATATCGAAGCAAAACGAACAACTAATAACTATAACCTCCGCTACAAACATCAAATATCTTGGTGTATATATTGATACCAATCTGAAATGGGATGTTTCATGATAAAAAAAATGAGAACGATACTATACAAAATAAAATTCTTATCCCCATCTATTACACCGAACAGCTGCGCATAATTACTTCTCATTAATAGAAAATCATTTAATCTACGGTATTAGCATATCACATATCTGGACTTGAAGCTACCCAAAAATATATATTGAAAACCACATACCGAAAAAGTATCCAACATAAAAACACTTCAAAATTTCAAATATGTTTGATACAGGGCAACTTTATTTCCTGAAGATTACCATTCATCATCACTCACGAAAAGGTTAACTGTTACCGATAGAACACCACTACAACACCAGATATAGGAAGGCAAATGATTGTTTTAAACATTAAAAAATATCATGCAGAGAGCTTACTTACTCGCCTTTATCTTAGACTGAACATTTTCAACTGCCTTCGACAAACACTAAAGCAAATGATACCACAGATCTCATTCAAGAGAGAACTGAAAAACTAGATGAAAAACACCCCAATAATCGATATCCATCGACTTGTAGAAAACATTTTATAGAGATCCCATATTTATACATTCGTTGATCCACTCATTCATACATTACTTTTCAATTTTTTTAAACACTACGTTATACAGGGTGTCCCTGGACTTCCTCTTTTCCTCTCGAGAATGTATAGATGGAGTCAAAATATCACCAGTACTTCATGAAACTTTTGTTCCTAAAAGCCTTCGTTACCAAGTTACGGGCCCTCAAAGTTACAAAATGAAAAATGTTTTTCTTTAATAACTTTCAGAGTGAATATTCAAAATCATCTAAATTTTGGTGATTGACTAAACAAATGAATTCCTTCGATGAGCTTTTATGTAGGAGTCAGTTGTTTTGCTACAAAGTCAGGAACGGACTACCCCCAAAACTTTGAAATGACAGATAATTTTTTGATAGTTTTCAACAAAATAAGGTTTCGTAGACAATTTTCTGAATAAAAGTACTCGTGTGGAAAGTCGATTGGAGCAACGATTCTTAATAAAAATGCAGTTTTACTCGACGACATCAAACCCGATCGTCCACCATTATTTGAAATGAAAAATTTTCACAGTAGGAATACTTATGCTAACGTTAATTCAACAACATTTATAACAGGGATAATACTAAATATGCTAAAACAAAGTCGCAAACAAAAAGTACAGTACCTAGTTGAAAGTTTCATTCACAATGTAGATATTTCTTCAAATGAAATATCAAGTCATGTAGATTCGTGGTGTTTTTGAACTAACAAGCTACTTCACTATGAAATATCGCATTCAGTCCATATTTTGTATGTACGCGTGGAATAAGCACGTTTCGTGTTGTGTTATCGTTGCAAATTCGTATTTACAGCTCAAATGTTGAGGAGTTTCACTGATAACTATAATTTCATGGGAGAAAATCTTTAACCCGAAGATAAATTTAGCTGAAAAAACGCACATCGGAAGACATAACTAATAAAAAGCAAACGAATAAACTACAAAAACGGCTGCACATGAATAGGTGAAAAATATCCGGTGAATAAATGTATGTTCCTTTTCTTCCACAGATGTTGACAAAAACACCTTGTAGAAAGAAATAAAATTAGTGTGGATGAAAAATGTCAACTGGAATGCGATTCTGTTTTGTTGAGTAATCAACTCTCATAATCTCCACATATGGGCCGAAGAAAATCCACATGGGATATTGCAAACCAAACCCCAACGGAAATTCAACGTGAATGTTTGGCTGGTATCATAGGAAACCATCTTATAGGACCATTCGTTCTACATGACCGATTGAATGGAGAACGTTATTTGGAGTAAATTCAGAACGATTTGAATGGACTTTTGGAACATGTTTCATTGCAAACCCGAAGAGATATGTGGTTTATGCATGATGGCGCTCCTCCTCATTCTAGTTTGATTTTGCGGGACCATCTGAACCAGATTTTCCCCAATAGATGGATTGGTAGAGGTGGGCAATATTCATGGCCACCGCGGTCTCCGGATTTGAATCCATTGGATTTCTTTTTGTGGGGGGCATCCAAAAAGCCTCGTTTACGCTACATCTATTCACACCAGAGATGCCTTGTTGAAAATAATTACAGAGAGGGTGTTTGCGCCGACTAAGAAAATGTATTGAGAGAGACCGGGATCATATCGAGCCGTTTTTGTAGCGGATTTTGCATTTCTGTTTGCTCTTGAGGCTTGCGATTGATTATTTACACCATGAGTTTTGTAAGGTAAACGTGTTTGCATGATAAAAATTCGTTATGAACATTGTACCTATCATTTTTATTTTCATTACAAATTAATCTTTTCGAATAATGGTAGACATCTCACATTTTTATCAAAAATCGTTGCTCCGATCGATTTTCCACACGAGTACTTTTATTCAGGAAGGTAACCTCGTTTTTAAAACATATTGACAAATCCCAGTCATTTCAAAGTTTCGGGTTTTGGACCATCGGGGGTAGTCCGTTCCTGACTTTGTTGCACAAAAACTGACTCCTGCATGGAAGCTCATCGAAGGAATTCATTTGTTCAGTCAATCACCAAAATTAAGATGATTTTGAATATTCACTTTGAAAGTTATCGAAGAAAAACATTTTTCATTTTGTAACTTTGAGGGCCCGTAACTTGGTAACGAAGGCTTCTAGGAACAAAAGTTATATGAAGTACTGGTGATATTTTAACCCCATCTATACATTCCCGAGAGGAAAAGAGGAAGTCCAGGGACACCTTGTATACTTACATAATATAGTTAAGCATATTTATATTCTTATATTCTTTGTATGTAACTAGGATTACACCATATATTATGTTATCATTATTAGGGAATAATCCAAGTCTCCAACCGTGCAAATGAGTAATTATAGTCGAAACTAATTCCTACTACGCGACAATAGCCGGACTACTGGCCGGCGGGCACTGTTGCAGATAAAGTTACGCACTATACTCTGTCCTTTTTTCACTGGCAGCACGACTCCGTGGTCTCAGGTATAAAATAAACACAAACCATAGGCGTCACATTTCTGACCAAAATGTAAGACGGAAATTCAATGATACTTATTACATTACGAACTTTTATACTGTACACATGGATTTACTTAGCAAGTTATGAGAATATGGTAAATACCTACAAAGTGATTATATAATACTTGTTATTATGAAGGAACTGAGGTAAATACTTTAGTAAATATTCAGGTCGAAAAAAAATATTTAGATGGAAATTCCCGAGAGGGGAGTCCGTGACGAGCTACTGCTTATTCTTAATACGTTTGTGATCTTTGAGTAGTGTTTATGAAAATTGCATCAGGTGCAAACTTTACACCAGTTGCATACTCTGTAAGAGAAAAAACTATAGTGCTTAATGTGCATGATGCATTTGTTCATCAACAACCCACGAGTTCCGTTCCGTTCTAATACGACGGGGGTGAGTGAAAAAATAATTTACAGGTTTTTAAACGAGAGGAAAAGTGGAGATATTAGTGCACCAAAACAAAATTCAGGAAGTCAATCGAGACTTTGATAGGACCGCCATCCGAAGGAAAGTTCACTCTTTTTATATAAATACAGAGATACCAACAATAGACAATGTTCTGCAGTCAATTCAGGAAGACAACGATTCACCACAAGTAGGCAGAACCAAATTATGGAAACTTTTCCTTGGATAAACAGAATAGATAAAGACGAAATGGTGCGTTGGATAAGAAATTATTCAAGGACGATCAGGAAGTATCGATCTGAAGGAAGGAAAATTTATTATTTGGACGAAACATGGTTTAACGAAGGACATACTGTGCTAAAAACATGGGTCCACACTAACATAAAAACTTCCCGCCAAGCAGTCATGGAAGGATATTCCACTGGGTTACCTGAACCGATCGGAAAAGGGCGTAGGTTAATTATAACCCATATTGGAAATGAGCATGGTTTTGTTGATGGTGGTTTGCTGCAATTCGTCTCGAAATCAACGAAAATTTACCACGAGGAGATGAATGCGGATGTGTTTGAGGTCTACTTCTCACAAATGATAGAGCTATTGCCTACGAATGCCGTTATTGTCATGGACAATGCTAGCTACCATTCCAGGTTTAAGGAAGCGTTGCCAACATCAAAATGCAAAAAAAATGATTGGTTACAGCAGAAAGATCACCCACATGATAATAGCATGGTAAAAAAATAATTATTATCCATTGCGAGGCAACACAAAGCAAACTACAAACAGTACGTAGTTGACGAAATGGCTAAAGAAAAAAAAATTGTAGTTTTACGATAACCTCCTTACCACTGTGAGCTCAATCCTATCGAGCTCATATAGGCTCAAGTGAAAGGAGACGTTGCTAGGAACAACACTACTTTTAAATTGGATGATGTACGTCAGCTTCTTCTAGCATCGTTCTCCGAAGTGACAAGCGACAATTGGAAAAATGCTGTAAATCATGTATCAACAGAAGAACAGAAGATGTGGGATCTTGATAATTTAATTGACCAAACTGTGCAATCTCTAGTAATTTCAATAGGACCCGAAGATTCATCTGATTCGAATACCGATGATGACTGTGAAATGGACATTAAGGTAAGTAACTACATACATTTATCACCATCACTATTTGCAACTGAAACATTTTAGGTGAGCTGCCAAAGTCGCGCACTGGACGTAGTTATAATGGTTTGACAAGTGTAACTTTGATACATCCAATAATCGATGAATTGTCAATTATTACTCTAAATTTAATATTGTTATGAACATGTATTGTTTCTTGGAAAGTTTTATGAATGAACGCACGTCACTGATCAGTACTTTTACCATCGATGCTTTGTAATAATTTCATAGTTCTATTGTTATTATAGAGATAAAACATAGTGGACTAGAAAAGTAAACTCGAAAAAACACATGAAGTCCTATCAAAACGTGTTTGTTACTATGAAATTCATTTGAGCAGACGGTAAACAACTTTTCGCAGATTTGCATTTATAATGAGGGTGTTTAGCTGCCAATGAATAAAAACTTTTTAACAAAAAATTAAACCGACGAAATACGGAATTGAAAAGTAAAAAATGAAATAAACCTTCTTAGTCTCAATAACTATCCTCCTAAACTAATGTAAGTAACTAATTTTGAGTTGGCGCCAAAACAAACAAGCAAATGAATTAGGTAAGACGTAAAATGATGGCATCGAGTTGGGCAGTGACATTCTGATAATTTTTTTGAAGTAATTTAATGATCTTCGTTGATTGTTTGTTTGGCGCCGACTCAAAATTAGTTACTTACATTAGTTTAGGACATAGTTATTGAGACTAAGGAGGTTTATTTATTTTACTTTCAGTTCCTATTTCTCAGTTTTTGTTAAAAGTTTATTTTCAATTTTGTGGCTGAAATCTACTAATTACTAACTGCTTGTTTTTTTATTACTTCCAAAATACTTACTTACCCACTTTACTTCAACTATTACCAGTTAAATAATATAATTATCTACTTTTACTATTTGTTGTAATATACATTATTTTTGTTGTTCCGGTTAGTTTATTTCATTAATTTGTATATCATTCCATCCTCTCATAGAATATAATTATTGTGATAATGACACTAGCGATCTGTCATTGTCAACTACATATGTGTGCCAATGTTCACAAGTGAAAAATCAATCATCCCCTATTTTTCTACCCGTAAGGGTGGATAATTCTATTCGAAATCCAAATATGATCATTTATGAGGTATCTGATAAAAAAAAATCATCCCAGGTTCATATGTATTGTGATTGTGACTTTTGTGTTAGTTTGTTTGAATAAGTCATTGGATTGGATTTTAATGAATGAATAATCTTCGGATCCCATAATTCACAGAAGATATCAGAGATGAGAGTTGGAGCACATAATTTTTAAGAAAAAATTGAAAAAAATATTTCTTCAATAAAATTCTGCTCAAATTTCACAAAAAATCAGTTTTCAATATCTGTGGCATTTTTACATTTCATTCTGAACGACTTGAATATTTCTCTTCTTCAATATTCGTTAAGAAAGAGACGAAATTTTGTGAGGAGGAAAAATAGTTCCCACGTTAGAAATATTTTATATAGATTGTGTACTGGAGGAAATAATTAGGACGTTTTCTAAGGAATAAAATAAATTAAGACACTCCGTGGAAAGAATATGCTGTAGAATAAAAAATGGAAAGAAATAAATTATATTTTGTCGTTCGCTGAATTTTTATTTGTTGAATCAGAAATCATTGATTCATTCTCATACATCGCTTGAGATTTTCAATAGTTGAATGAAAAGTGATGGATATTTTGTTGAGGATACTTTGACATGTTGTTGTAGAAATGCACGAGACCAAATTTCTTTTATATAAATATATATATATATATATATATATATATATATATATAAACTAGGAATATTGGAGTAAGCAGCAATGAAAGAGTAAACTCTTGAAGGTTTATCCAAGTTTTCGGAATTGTTTATTTCCATCATCAGGGAAACTACATTAGATGAAAGAACCAACAGTAATCCATATTCAAGTGCGAAACATTATACTACTTACAACTATGTTTCAATGATGTTAAAAATATTCATCTAACATAGTGATACAAAAAAAATCGTAGCAGCATCTAGAGTCAAACAACGAGAGGTTCAGGAACCACCGATTGGCAGGACATTCCTACCATACATAGAGGTAACAACGGGTAGGATCAGTAGAATTCTTCACCCTCACAATTTCCTTACAACGTTTACAACAGACCGTACAATGAGATCTACCCTCAGAAACCCAAGAACCGTACACCACTAGAGTACCAAGGAGTCTATGAAATACCATGTGGAAATTGTGAAAAGACGTACGTAGGCCAAACAAACAGGAGAATCAACATCCGCAAAGAGGAAAACAATATTTCTATACGAAACAAGGAGACCACATCGTCACTATTCTGATATGTACTAACAACAGGACACAGCAAACTTCAATGAAACTCGGACAATGGCAAGTGATGAGAAGCCATCGAAATCGAAAAACGACCACATAATATGAACAAAAGGGACGACAGTCGAAGACTAACGGGATCATCTTGACCCACCGACAAATTAATCAACAACAAAACATCAACGGCGATGGAACATCGACGCTTTCAGCAGAGAGTTCACCCAGCAATACCATTGACGACCTGGCAACGGCGCATCCAATAGCGTCTTCTTCCTGCCCCATACAAAGCAGAACACGAAAGAAGGAGACCGATCGTGACGATCGTGCACAATTGAGCAACACCGGTGGCGATCTGGCAACAACGCATCCAACAACGACGTCTTCCGGCTCTACACGCAACAGGGCGCGAACGAAGGAAACCGATCGTGATGATCGTGCGCAATCGCCTAACCACCATCACAAACTGAGGAGCACAACACAAAAACATCAGTCGAGCTCGAAACAATCGAATGAATTAGACATCACCTGAAGATGGCAAATGTGGATTTGCCGAAACGTCGTGAAATCGGACCTTTTGAGGACCAAGAACACAGAACGCGGACAGAAACCCTATCACAACATATTACGATTATACATAAACAAGTGAAATTTGGAAACTGAATATTAAAGGTTGTAAACTTCCCTATTAATGATGATAGATGACGAAATCGTCAAAGATGACCATTGTTACCAATAATTTTAAATGGAACCCTACGGCAAGCGACACCTCTTTTAAAACGTATCAAAAAAACCTATTCAATGATACTGATTTTGTTTGTGTTTATGGCAGTTTTACTGGCTCATTAGTAAACATTAAAATTTAAATTCCATTCAGTATGATATTCATTACAGATTTAAGAATCAGTATCTACTCAAAGAAATTGCTCGAAGTGACCTCCATTCACTTCCTGACAGTGAAATATCCTATTTTTAAACTCTTCTCGTACTTTTGCAAATGTGTCTGCGGAAACAGCCTCACATTCTGCAACAATACGTTGTTTTAAAACGTCAATATTGTCAGGTTCAGTGGCGTAAGCCTCCGATTCAAGGTACCCCCACAGAAAAAAATCCAAAGGTGTGAGGTCCGGTGATCGAGCTGGCCATTCCGTTGAACCTCGTCGTCCAATCCATCTACCATGATACTCCTCTTCCAAATACCGCCTTACTGCACCGTAATAGTGCGGAGGAGCACCATCCTGTTGGAATGTTATTTCCAAATTGCCGAATTCATCTGGATTATCTTCCAAAATTTCAAGGATTAACGGTTCTATTGCGTTTTGCAACAGCTCCAGATAAACCTCACCAGTTAAATAAGTATTTGAAAAAAGAGGCCCAACGATGTGGTTTCCCAGGATACCTGCCCAAACATTCACCTTCTGGGGAAATTGGGTATGTGTTTCACGAAATAGGTGAGGATTTGCGTCACTCCAATACCTCACATTCTGTGTATTTACATTTCCATTTAGATACAAAGTACTTTCGTCACTAAAACAAATTGTTTTGACATAGTCTGGCTGTTGGTTAATTTTAGTTTCCATATTTTCACAAAATTCTAGTCTTCGGTCTGGGTCGTCGTCTGAGAGTTGATGAACCATTTTTAATTTGTATGGATGAAATTTGTTTTTTTTCAACACCCTGTGTACTGTACTTCGACTGACTCCACAGGTAGATGCAACGTGAGTTGTTGAAGAAGTAGGATTAACTATTACTTCTGCCAGTATATCAATTTATTTCTCATCAGAAATTTGTGGTCTGCCAGATCGTTTCGCATCATTAATACTTCCCATTGTTTCAAACTTACGAAGCTCCCTTAAATAAGTCCTCGAAACGGGGCGATCGGGAAACCTCTCATTAAAAATGCGTTCTGCTGCATGAATATTTTGTCCAGTTTCACCAAGAATTAGGATCGCTGCTACTTTATCACCTACAGCACGTACCATTTCGCTTCTTGAAGCACTTAAACGTTCGGCTCACAACAGTTTAACAAATTATTAAAATGTACAAAAATATTAAAAGTACCAAAAGCTGCTAAAACAGTTAAACGTTCGATCAACAATACACAAATTATTAAATGTACAAAAACTTGGACAATTACAAAAACGTCGAATTAGGGAGACTAACAAAAACGTTAGCTTATTTGACAACTATCCAGAGGCGGAGCTTGAATTTGGAATTTTAGTTTTAACTGATTTAATTAATCACAGCTTTGCGTTTTTTAAAAGCGAGTTGCCAAAACTGCCATAAACACAAATTAGTATCATTGAATAGGTTTTTTCGATACCTTTTAAAAGAGGTGTCGCTTGCCGTAGGGTTCCATTTAAAATTATTGGTCTCAATGGCCTTGTGACGTCATCTTTGAGGATTTCGTCATCTATCATCACTAGTAGGGAAGTTTACAACCTTTAATATTCAGTTTCCAAATTTCACTTGTTTATGGATAATCGTTCCAAAAATAAGAGGGGGGTAGGGGACTTTTGAGAAGCACTGTATATATATATATATATATATATATATATATATGTTTTTTTCAAATGGAACAGCCTGTATATTTTTACATATTCAAGTTCAACAGGTCAGAACAAGTCCAAATCTCATGTCAAATGTCATTTTTTTGAAACAATTGAAATTAAAACTGTTTTTTTATTTTACCTCGTGGATAAATGAGATTTGGTCGAAGCTATTCACAATGAGTCGCAAATAACAGAAAAACTAAATTTTTTCTGAAAAATTATTTTTTGTGTCACTTACTGGTTAATCAATTCAGTCACATTTTGATGAAAAATTCATTTTATTCAAATGGAACCCCTATGGGCCACCTACCTGTCTCTCTAGAACATTCATTAAGGAAAAAAATCTACAACTAGTTCATGAGTTTCCTTGCAGTTTGAATAATTTTTCAACTTAGTAAGCTGTGAAAAACAACATTTCTGAATCTTGTCAACTAATTGTGTAAGTAATTCTTATGAGCACGATAATGGTGTTTTCTTAAAATTCTTCTAGCGTTTTCTCGACTTACATTGCATTGGTACTCCAATTCCCGCGTCGAAGCGGTTGGAGCAAAATCAACATAAGCAAAACGTTCATTTCTGCCTCCTCACTTACGATGATCTTCTCCATTGTTGGGTTCTTTTCGGAATCTTCTGTCCACATTTTTGAGAAAGGTTCTTTGTGGGTGTCTCCTATGTGGGTATCGTTCAGCGTATAACTGACAAGCGGCGACACTGTTTTTAAGACATTATCCGTAAATTAATAACATATCAACCTGTTCACTTCTTGTGAACCTATAATTTTGATTTTACATTTCTACTAAACTAATTCCCGGAAGTTGACTAATTTTCGAGAGTTGAGATGAAAGATGAGAGCGAAACACAATTAGTTGACAAGATTCAGAAATGTTGTTTTCCACAGCTTACTAAGTTGAAAAATTATTCGAACTGCAAGGAAACTCATGAACTAGTTGTGGATTTCTGAATGTATACAATTTGTTATTGCACCGAAATACAAAAATGATATGTTACTTTCTCCCTTAATTAATGTTCTAGAGAGACAAGTAGGTGGCCCATAGAGGTTTCATTTGAAAAAAAAAATGAATTTTTGATCAAAATGTAATGTGACTGAATTGATTTATCAATAAATTACACATACAATAATTTTTCAGAAAAAATTATGTGCGACTCATTGTGAATAGCCTTGACCAAATCTCATTTATCCACGAGGTGAAATATAAAACAATTTTAATTTCAATTGTTTCAAAAAAATTACATCTGACATATGGTTTGGACTTGGTTTGACCTGTTGAACTTGAATATGTAAAAATATACATGGTGTTCTATTTGAAAAAACAAAGTTGCTGGCATTTCCAGAGAAACTGGATGTCCACCATATTGGATTGTACTGACATCAAATCCGAAATGGTTATAACTGTATCGAATTTCAGATAAATCCGTTCACGAATGCAGAAGTTGCAGGGGTGGCCCGATACCCTGTGTCACCCAGTACATATATATATATATATATATATATATATATATATATATATATATATATATATATATACCACCAACTCTGTACCAGGACGACACATTGGTGTTTTATATTTTATTTGAAACGTGTCGTCAATTCGAAACATTTTGAGAAAAACATGGTGGCCAACTGCGAGTTCGTAGCAATTTCCAATAATAATTTGTTTGTAGAATAATACTATTCAATTTATCAATACATTCCGATGCGAAACTATTTTTCTACAGAATTAACACCTGCGTTTCATCTCTTATAAACGGAAATCATAATTGTTATTATTAAGTTCGGAATGCTTATTCATAGGTATATTCGTGAACAAATCCGACATTCTCAATCAATTTATATTTTTATCCACCCACTGCATCTGAAATCCAAACACGTGAAAGCTCTTAGTTGAAAATAGTACGGACTGGTCATTGAATTCCAAGCAGGCGGGTTATAATTGATTTTGGAACAAAGTTCGAGAAACTAAGAACCCATATATATATATATATACAAAACTAGGGATATTGGGGTAATCAGCAATGAAAAAGTAAACTCTTTAAGGTTTATCCAAGCTTTCGGAAATGTTTATTTTCATCATCAGGGAAACTACAATGGATGAAAAACCAATAGTAATACATATTCAAATACGAAACATTATGCTACTTACAACTTAGTTGAGGTTGGTTTCAAGGATGTTGAACGTATTCATCTAACATAGTAATACAAAAGAAGAATGTGAATCAAAGAATAAAACGAAAATCAAAGTTAATGAAAAAACGCATTAAAGTTAAATTGTATATTTTGTTGGGATAAGATCTAGTAACTGAAACCACTATTGATTCTTTGCCGATGTTTCGACTTTCATAGAGTCATATTCAGGGCACAACAATTGAAATGGAAATATAAATTATATGAAAATAAAATGTTGACCGTTTAAAATGGTAATAACAAAATGAGATACATATACAGTGACAAAAAGAGTAGAAATGAAATACACAGATTGAAAAATATGAATGAATATACATACACATATATACATACATGTATGAAAGGGCCCTGACTTATTTCTACAGTACATAATATGAAGAAAACAACAGGATTTTGTACTCACATAAATACTAGATTTCCTTGTCGAAAGAATAATAAAAATGTTAAATTAATAGGGACATTCACATATTTGTTAACTGGAGATTCTTTTGTTTCTTTCCTTTTCATTAGATTGTTAGGAGTACAGATTGTTCACAATTGAATCTAACAACCAGAATTTGGGAAGACATTCCTCGCTTTTCCCCAAATCAATGATATCTTCTTGATGGTTTTCGCCCCTCGATAAGGTATATGAAATCCATAGGCGTCCAAAATATATTAGTTTATTGAGAATGGGGAGTCCTCTACTGTGGTACTTTCAGTTGGTCTATTAAATGAGCATAGGCGTTGGGCAAAAATTGGGTGTCTAATTTTTTATTGGTGATGCTTTTGAATTTTTTTATATCAATCATCTCTTGAAGAGTTATTTTTTAATAGTTTCGCAGTTTACCAAAAATTTCTGTGTTTTCAAATTCAAATTGATGTAAAGTATTGTCTGTGTGCTCTGCCAGGCCTATTTTATTTGTTGTTTTAAGGAGGTTTTTAGGTCTTATACTGCGTTTATGTTCGGCAATTCTGGTTTTTAAGTATCGTCCAGTCTGTCCGATGTACACTTTGTTACATTCGGCACACGGTATTTTGCAAACTATGCCACTTTCGAGATCTTTTGAGGTTTCCGATTTTAATTTGGTGAATTGTTTTTTCAAAGTGTTTTCGTTTTTGAATGCATTGTTGTAAGGAATGCCTGTAAATATTTGTTTGAACATTTCTGAGAGACCTGATTCCTTTGGAATTTTGAGAAAAAATTTATTTTCATGTTTATCTTGTCCTTCAAAAAGTTTTTTATTTATTAATAGCTTCAAGATTTTTTTGATGGAAAGTAGGGTGTGGTAACAGTAAAGCTCTATATTTGAGATTCAGCTTTATGTTTTGTTTTTGTGCAAATGAGTGTTCAGAATTGAAGTTCAAGAATCTCTCAGAAAAAGTCGGATTGTGGTACCAATCTGTGATAATTCTGTTCTCGTTGGTTTTTATTATGGTAACATCTAAATAGGATAACCTGTCATTTTGTTCTTGTTCGACCGAGAATTTGAGACGTGGATGATGATAGTATTGAACATTTGTTGAGTAAGATCTACTTTGTCTTCTGGTACAGAGGTTATGATATCGTCTACATAGCGTTTATTGAACGGTAATTCGAAAGGCAGTTTTTTAATATAGTTGTCCTGAAGTTCAGACATGACAATATCTGCGCAAATTGGAGATAGACAGTTGCCCATACCAAGACCATAGGTTTGTTTGTAAAAAGTATCTTCAAATTTAAAATAGTTGTTTTGCAATACATGATTCAGTAATTACAAAAAGCTCTCAAGGTTGAGTTTGGTATGAGGTTCAATTGAGTGCCATTTTCTTTCAACTAGTCTCACGATCAAATCAGTAGGAATATTATTAAACACCGAAACTACATCTAGCGAGATTATGACATAATTTTCTGGAACAATAATATTTCGAAGTTCTTGAACAACTTCAAAATAATATTTTGTATAGTAACATTCTTTCTCAAAAGTATAGTTGAGGAGGTTACTGATGATTAATATAAAAAAGTTCAAAAGCAACATCAATGAAAAATTAGACACCCAATTTTTACCCAACGCTCATTTGATAAACCAACTGAAAGTACCACACTGGGTGATTCCCCATACTCAATAAACTGAGATAATTTGGACGCCTCTGACTCCTATACCTTATAGAGGGGGAAATCAGGAAGAAATCATTGATTTAGGAAAAGCGAGGAATGTCTTCCCAAATTCTGGTTGTTAGTTTCAATTGTGAACAATCTGTACTCCTAACAATATAATGAAAAGGAAAGAAACAAAAGAATCTCCAGTTAAAAAATATGTAAATGTCCCTATTAATTTAATTTTTTTATTATTTCTTCGACAAGGTAACCTAGTGTTTATGTGAGTATAAAATCCCGTTGTTTTCTCCATATTATGTACTATACAAATTAGTTAGGGCCCTTTCATACATGTAAGTATGTATATATGTGTGTGTATATTCATACACATTTTTCAATCTATGTATTTTATTTTCACTCTTTTTGTCACTATATATGTATCTCATTTTGTTATTACCATTTTAATCGGCCAACATTTTATTTTTATATTACTTATATTCCCATTTTGATTGTAGTGCCTTGAAGATGACTTTATAAAAGTCGAAACGTCAGCAAAGGATCAATAGTAGTTTAAGTTACTAGACCTTACCTAAACAAAATTTACAATTTACTGTAATCAGGTCACAAAACTTCCAGAAAGTATTAAAGTTGTTTGGAATTATATAAATATCCATGTGGTGTGACTGGTGAAACTGACATGTTAGGAATCATTCCCGAATTTTATTCGAGCCAATGACACCTAACGGATGTCACTTGGGAATAATTACAGTGGTACCAACTGCTGGATTAGTACTAACTGTTATTACCAGGTGGCGGTACTATTATTTGATAGTGCATTGTTGCCACGATTTGGATTGATATCTAAAGACAATAAATGAAAGTACATCTCCCTCAAATATTTAATATCTATTTTTTGAATGATGCAATTATTTTCTTGGGAAATCAAAGCCATTTACAAGAATGTTCTTTTTGTTGAATGTGACTCTGTCCTAACATTTTCATCGAATCGTAATTCATCTGGTAGTCAAATTTATTCACATGTTCTGGCAGAGCACATCTTCCAGGATGCAATTACTTTAATGCTAAATGATTTTGTTGGATAATGATCTTTGCATTTGACCAAATATTGTTTATTACAACCATGACAAGGAATACTTTAAATTCCATTTGACATTGAAAGTAATGGAGTTTTATCTTCAACTTTAGAATAAATTGATCTCATTATTAGAATTTCTCAATATGCTATTCAGGAGTGATCTTTCTTATATATGGTAATGAAGTGAAAAGAGGTTGAGCAGGGGTAGTGTTGTTTGAGACAATGCTCGAGTTATTACTGTATGAGGCTAGTACTTCTAAGTGAGATGATGTTTATGGATATGAATTTTCTCAAAAGAGGTTGAGGATGATATTTAAATTTTGTTTGTGGAGTTCTGGATCTGAGATTTTCAGTAGTCTTGATTTCATTTGTTTTACGAAGTTCACTTTCATAGACTGTGATATGAGTGGTAATTCAGGTATCTGCCTGAGCAGCATGGTTTCCTATACCAATCTACCACTAGCTTGTTTTTTGTTGTTCGGATAAGCTTGATATGATGAAATGGTACGGTATTATCATTGTTCTCAGTTTCGATTGTGAACTGGATATGAGGATCGTAGCTATTGATGGTACCGAGAATCTCATCCACATTATCATTCGGTAATACTTATAAGATATCATCAACATATTTTTTATGAAGTTAAGATTGGAAGATGAAACTGGAATAACATTGTGTACCAAATCATACATGACGTATGCTGCTAAAATGGGTGAAATGGAGGCTCCCATTGCGGTACCAAAAATTTCATTATTGGGAAAAAAATATGTATTATCAAAAAGAAAAGTGAACAATTCCAAAAATGTCTTTTTGTTAATGCAAAAATGATTACTAATACGATCCCTATATTTGTGTATTGTTCCAATACAAGCATACAAATAGACATTACTAAAAAGAAAGGCGACATCTAGACTTGCCAGAACATAATTGCCTGGAAGTAATAATTTATTAAATTTATCGTGGCTTCAAAATAGGCTTTGATATCATATTCATTGTCAAAGTTTTATGCGTTCGTCAGCATTTCTTTCAAAAATTTCTTGAATTTAAAGAAAAGAGTCCGTAGACTTGAGTTATAGTTAGAATGTTGGATGTGGTTTGTTATAATATTAGTCGATCTTGCTATAGTGATATATAGGTATCTTTCTCGAAGTTCAGTAATAGTGGAAGTAATGTAGTCTACATCACATAAGATATACTTTATCGATTTATCTTTTGGTATTAGTGGTTCAATACTAAATTTAGGGCTCAAGGCAAAATTGACACACGTCCCCAGGGATGGGAGTGCTCGAGATATTTTTTATCCAATTCGGTTTTCAATTTGGTTTTATGTTTGTTGTATGAAATTCGTTGTTTGCAAAATTTTGAGAAGTTAATTTATTTATGAGGGAGATCAATGTCTTTTTTAATATCAATATAGAATATCCGAAATTTTTAACTAGGTTATGATTTGTTAAAACATTGTAACCGAACCCACCCCGGTCTTATTTGATTGGTAAATTTTCTGGTAGATTTTCAACTTTTTTTTTAACCTTTGCTTTTTTTTTTTTTACTTCAATTTTTTTTTTGTTGTGATCGTCTAGACAGTCGGCGCTACTTCTCAGGTAGCAGGATCTGCAATCCATCTGCTCTCAGATGATAGCCTAGTATAGCAATTTTTTTTGTCGGCACACAGCCTTATATAGAGAGACCCTCGAAAGGATAGACCCTCAATTTTCCCACGTTGTGTATATATTTTTTTTTTGTTCTTTAGGATACAAAGTTCTATTCAGCTGAAGAGAAATAAAAGACAAACTTAAATAAATACATATATTGAAGCCAAGAGTTACAATCTCCACTTGTTTGAAAACAATTCAACGATTAAAGGCTTTACATTTTCCACAAGATACTATTGCAAGTTATAAGAGTTCAGCTTATAAAAAATCGTCTCTGGTTTCGAATCTAAGTTGATACTGCTATGTAAAGTGTTTCTGAAGTGATGAAAATTGGATTATATAAAGGTGATCGCAATATATCTGTAGTTGTAACATTGTTTCATGCCCAAAACACCTTGCCGGTGTTTTTCACGGTTATATTCATAGATCGATTATCGCCAATTGAGAGAATGAAGACTATAGTGCATTTCCAGCACGCAACCAAGGAGTTGCTAGACTCACAGGACTAGTGACCGGTCCCAGATTGTTTTGTGTGCACCCATACTAGACAACCCGTTACCATCCTCGGCCACTCTTTACAGTACGTTCTATTTTTTATATAGAGTTATTTAGGCGTAAAGCCGGGATCCATGCTTAGCAGAGAGTAACATTGTAGCACTACAAACATACTCATTCCAACATTTCTCAATTTAGCTATTAAACTGTCGTGTTGAGCCGTAGTCAAGTACTAAAATCAATTCTAGACCAATATATATCTATAACTTGAGGATTTAATGTGGTACTGATAGGTTTCGACTAATATGACCTAGATATATTCCACCATTAAGTATTCTAGATTCAAACCAGGAACAATGATCAAATTTCAATTTTCCTATCTTTACAATATTCTTTGAGGTCCAGGAGGACAGACTGTTGTTTATTAAGGTATAAAAAAAAAAAATTCATTATCTGATATCTTACCCAAATTCCTATAGAATTTACTCCCGACAACGTGTGTGAATAGTCCACTTATATATTTACCTCGCCCCACATCAAGGAGTTAGCAGGGACATCGCCGCTGATGGACATGAATGTTTTGGAGTGCACCCCTACCCACAAACTCGTTACTTTCCACGGTCACTTTTTAGTATTACTAATGTTGCGTAAAACCGGGATTTATTTATGGCAAGAAGCAACAATGAGACAATGATAAACATATTCAGTTCCACTATTTCACAGTTGTGCTAAAATCTCTCTATTTCCCTCGATGTTATAAGTAAGACACAGACTAATCGTGGCCGAAAATGCTGACTCTATAATTTAACTGAGTTGACTGGTTAGTGATAATGAATGGAGAATATCAAATAAAGGAAATTAGTAGAAAATTCTGAGTAATTGAAGATAGTTATCATTTCTATTCATTACGGACCTGGACTTCCCGAAAGTACTTGTGTTGTACTTGTAAACTCCATTTTGGATCCGTCCTCTTCTTCCCAGTACCAAGGAGTTAGTTCCTCCTCTGGAGATGGTTTCGGTTCAGGTGCTGGAATTCGACTGCCTTAAGACTGATTCTGGGTTTGCTTATATAGTAAAAGGTCGTATCTAGGGAGACGGAATTTGTTTGCCCAACTTCCAAAATCCTCGA
Source organism: Gonioctena quinquepunctata (assembly GCA_018342105.1). Lineage (NCBI taxonomy): Eukaryota > Metazoa > Arthropoda > Insecta > Coleoptera > Chrysomelidae > Gonioctena > Gonioctena quinquepunctata. The sequence goes on along the minus strand of JAFIRS010000110.1, from coordinate 1,216,828 downwards.
CTGAAACTTGCCAATATTCGAATTTTCCGAGTGGATTTCCCATCTGAAACTTATATAAAAGTGATCTAAGATGTTTGTGGTATAATTTGTACCAGGTTTCCTTTTGAAATAAATACCGCATAAAGCCAAATTTTGACTCTAAACCTGGTTGTTGACGTCCTGTTTATGGGTAACGCTTCAGGACACCTTTCCCTTTGAAACTCTATTTTCCACCCTCAAGCTTTGTAAGGTGGAAAAAAAACATGTCAGCTTGACGAGAAAAGTGTATTCTATCAATGGAGATATAGGACTAGTAGGGAACATTACAGGAAGATGCCAGGGTAGCCCGAAAATTGAAGTGTCATCCCTACATGTTCATAATATTTCCTAGATTTGGTTTTTCTAACTCTAAAGATACTATTATTTCTATCAGCTCTATCGAGAAAGTATATTCTTCCACTGGAGATGTGAAATAAGTAGATAGACATTATTGAAAATTTGCAGGGTAGCGTAGAAGTTGACGGACACTCCTACATGCTTATAAAGTTCCAAGGTTCATTTTTTCTACCTGCTAAGTTACTATTATTTTGATCAGCTTGATTAATAACATGTATTCTACGATTTAGGAAGTTGTTTCAGCAGAGAAATATTATTGGAACAATACAGGGTATCGTTGAAGTTGAGTTGAATATCCTCATCTCTATAATGTTCCCAGATTTGTCCTTTCTGTTCCTAAGATTGGTATTTGTAGGCTCAGATTCATCAATGGAGTGTGTACTTCAATTCTAGATGACAAATTGTTAGGACAATGTGATTGGGAGATGGTAGTGGAAGTGGAAGGGGAAGTTGCATCGTAGGAAGTACATACCACGTTACCTAAAAAGTGTATGGACCTCACACCTATATAGTGATTCATACTCACCTTGTTCTCTTCATACAGTCTTATACTTGTTATCAGTTGTCGTGCAATTCCATAACTTCAGTGGCGGAGAGGAAAAGAAATCATCGAAGGAATTTTACTTACTTCCTGCTGGATTCTTGTCATCGGAAACCCTTTTCTTGGAAGTACAGATGATTACCTGCTTGGGGTACTCTTTCTGAATGATATGTCATCCTCAGACGATGCTCTGATGTTTTCCATAGTTGACTTCATAACGCTAGTTTCTTTTTGTTTATGAAAAGAACACCCTCCCTACCCACCAAGATCAAGGAATTTATGTAATCTAACAAGACCCGGGGTCACACCGTCTCAACATATTTTCCTATCAATAATAAAATTTACTAACAAACCTTTGGTACCCTATTGATGCCTCCATTTCACCCATTTTGACAGCGTACGTCATGGAAGATTTGGTAGAAAATGTAATTCCAGTTTTATCTTAACTTAAAAAAAATATGTTGATGATATCATATTAGCATAACCGAATGATAGTGTGGATGAGATTCTCAATATACCTTCGATAGCTACGATCCTTACATCCTTTTCACAAATGGAACAGAGAACAACGATCAATCCGTACCATTTCTTGATACCAAGCTTATAATATACAAACAACAGAAAACAAGCAACTGGTAGATTGGTATAGGAAACCATGCAGCTCAGGCAGATACCTGAATGCCCACTCATATGGTAATTCCAACAATCTATGAAAGTGAACTTGGTAAAACAAATGAAATTAAGGGTACTGAAAATATCAGATACAAAATTCCAGCAACAAAATTTAAATATTATTTTTAACTTGTTTTTAGAAAATTTATATTCAAAAACGTTAGTCGATAATATTCTATACAATACATCATCTCACTGGGTTGGTGGCCATGAGCGTAGAGGGGCTGGCTGATGTCCAGATGGTCCGAGTTCGATTCTCAGCACGGCTACTGAAATAAAAAAATATTTCTGTAGTTTCGTTGAGCGGGAGGAGATTGGTGATCAACCGAACATTCTTGGTACCTAGATATCAATCCTTCGGACTCTCCATGGTTACCAGCCGAGTAGTGCTTCGGAGTATTACTTCTCATACTTGATAATCACAGAACAGGGGATTGACCCCCTTGAGATGAAAGTTGAGTCAATGCATGCACACCAAAATATAGGTTGTTAAGAACTGAAATTGATCTGTTTCCGGAATATACACAAATGCCATCCATTTCAGTTAACATTTCTGCACTGTATACAGAGGGTGTCCATTTATTAAATGTATGTGAAACTCCTGGAAATTTGTTATTCCACAAAGAATCACCTTCATGCAAGTTGTAAAATAATGGGAGAAATAATTAATTGAAAATTTTCTATATGTGCAATTTTTTTGTTACAGGCCCGAGAAATGGCAATGGAAAGAGAACATTTGACGAATGTAACCACACAGCCGCCTTCTTCACCCGAAGAAGAACAAAAAACAGTCAAACTACACATCGAACGCATCAAACCCATCTTGGGTAGAACTTACTCTATAGCCTAAGAAATCACAATGTGTGTGGAAAGTAAAACTGCTTAATTTCTGTGGAACAATTGAGAAGAGACTATAATTGTGATGAAGGAGTGAGTTTTATGCAAGCTAGTGCGTTTTACCTGAGTACGTGGAAGAATATCAAACATAGATTTCCTTTAATATTTCGCGAATGGTATTCTCATGAACATGTGCCTGACACTCCTGTTTTCAAAATGAATGTTGTTGAAGTCGAATAAAGAAAGTACTTAGAAATTGCACTGTTGCTTTCTAGTTGGCATTTTCTTTTGAATATAAAAATAATTCTTTTATTTAGAAAACAAAGAGTGGAAAAGATTCACATAATCAACCTTCGTATACGTCAACATTGAAGGAGAATCGTGGGCGACTATCTTCACTTAAGGTTTCATCTAGGATAACATCCATATTGTTGAAACTAAACAATCTTATACCGATTCCACAGAGAAAATGTACATATTTTTTCAATATGTACACATTAATCATAGCCAAGTATAATTGATATAAATTAATATACGTCGTTTTTGAGTGATTGTTCAAATTTTTCTGATAAAGTATTGATAACAGAGATGGGACGATAATTGTCGATTTCCAGATTTAAAGACGGGGGTGACTCTAGATTCCTTCCATTGGTGCGGTATATTCGAGTTTTTGTAAGATAAGTTGATTATATGTACTAATGGTTTCAATATATAGGGTTGAATATTTTCAATGAGGGTTATTGTTATTCCGTCTAGACTTGGAGAACAATTATTTTTGAGTTTTGAAATTGTTATCATCGATAGGTTCGAGAAATAAGGACGTCGTCACTGAAGGTTCTTTCAAAACATTCTGTGGTAGATTCAATTTCTATGGCCATATTCAATCCTATATTTGTGAAGAATCCATTAAATAAATCGGCTTTTTCTTTATTATTTACTGTAGGTTCGCTGTTTTCTTTACTGATAGTTGTATTTTCTATATGATTTTAATTCGATTCTGTGTTAGAAATCTCTTTCATTATTTTCTATGTCTGTTTACAATTGCCCTTAGCTTCATCAAGTTTGTTTTTTACCCGACGAAAACAAAAAGGAGGAGGTTCTCTAGTCGGCGCGTATATTTTTTTTTATGTATGATCACGCATAACTTTTCACTGAGACGTCCGATTCCGATAATTTCAGTGGATAGGGTGTACTTCGAAGTTGGTCCCATTTGAATTTAAAAGATGGAATCCACCCCTAAGGGTAGCAAAATGAAGGATATAATAATAATAATAATAATAAATGAAATTTATTCAGCAGCATCATACAGATTGGTTACAGAATGATAATGTTTACATAAAATCTGAATAAATTGAAATTACCACAGAAGGAGGGAAATCTCCTTGTGTGTGGTTCAATACAGAGTGTTACAAAATATATCTTAAAATAAAATCTTATATATAGTTTTAGTCATATGTCATATTGATCACTCACCCTCTGAATTATCGTCCGTTAACCGATTCTATCAAGCATAACTTTGTACAGGGTTCTTCGATTTGGATGATTCTTTTTTTATTAGACAGGGTATACCTCATATTTAGATTTCGAATGAAAATAGGGGATAATTGATTTTTCACTTGTGAACATTGGCACACACATATGTAGTTAACAATGACAGATCGCTACTGTCATTATTTTTGTTCTACATCCGTCACAATCATTATATTCTATGAGAGGATGGAATGATATACAAAGATGAAAAAAACTAACCAGAACAACAAAAATAATTTATATTACAACAAATAGTAAAAGTAGATAATCATATTATTCAACTAGTAATAGTTGAAGTAAGGTGGGTAAGTAAGTATTTTGGAAGTAATAAAAAAATAACTAGGTAGTAATTAGTAGATTTCAGCCACAAAAAATTGAATAATAAAAATTATATAAATACGGAACTGAAAAGTAAAAAATAAAATAAACCTTCTTAGTCTCGATAACTGAGCTCCTAAACTAATGTAAGTAACTAATTTTGAGTCGGCGCCAAACGAACAATCAACGAAGATCATCAAATTACTTCAAAAAAATTATCAGAATGTCACCGCGCAACTCGATGCCATCATTTTACGCCTTACCTAATTCATTTGCTTGTTTGTTTGGCGCCGACTCAAAATTAGTTACTTACATTAGTTTAGGAGCTCAGTTATTGAGACTAAGAAGGTTTATTTTATTTTTTACTTTTCAGTTCCGTATTTCGTCGGTTTATTTTTTTGGTAAAAAGTTTTTTATGATATTGATTTTTTATTCGTTTGAGTAAATTATTGAGTTTGTTTCTATATTCTTTATATTTTCTTTCGGAGTCTTCCGAATATTTATTGATGATAGGAATAATCCACTTCTAACACTTTCAAAACCGAGGACTAATTTCGGTATGAACACACTAATCTTAGGATATGTCACATGATAAATAACCTTAAATTTGATTAATTCAATGAAACGATTGACCAGTATTGAATGAAGATATATCCCCACTATCAAATGTAATACAATTAATACAAAGGTAGCGAAATGAACATATTGTTGTATAATTGTAGGTATATGGTATATATTTATAATGAGTACTATTTATGCAATATCAAGTGACATGTATGTCTCTTATCGATTACTGGAATTACTATTCTGTAGATTATATCTATACAGTGCGGCTTTTTTACCCCCCGGTTATCTTTTGAACGATTCGACATAGAACCATGGCACGAAAACCGTTTTGATAATACTTTTTGAAATTAAAGACATTGTGATTGCTCGTTAGACAGCGCAGGGGGCACATCAACTTAAAAATTTCAAATAGCATGGGGGGTCGAGTGGCACATCGTTGAACATATGATTCAATTCTCTTTTCAACCATTCTATTTTTTTAGAATTCCGTTCGAACGTTTTTTCACAATATGCATTTGAAATGTCAGGTATAAGTGCGGATCTGAATGGTTCCCCTACCTCGATAACTTTTGAACGGTTTGATGTGAAACAATGAGACATGAAATATATTGAATGGTATTATCAGTCCTACTTTTTGAGATAAGCTACATTACAATTACTCGACAGAGGGCGCTGGGGGCAGCTTGAAAATTTCGAAAGGCATGGAGGTCGAAGTGCACATGAATGAAAAGTTAATTAAATTTTTCTTTCAACTATGGTTGTTCAACGAAATCACAATCGCGAGTGCGGCTTTTTATAGCCCCCTTCCCCCTCCCTTCCTCCCTGTTAACTTTTGAACGGTTTGACATAAAACAATGGGACCAAAACTATTTCGAATACTACTCTTCGGAATACAAGACATCGTGATTGCTCGATAGATGGCGCGGGAGGGGCATCAACAAAATTTCAAATAGGGGGTCAATTGGCACATAGTTGAAAAGATAATTCCATTCTCTTTTCAACGATTCAATTTTTTTTGAATTTTGGCCATTCTTTTTTTTCACAATATGCATTTTTAAAATTTTGATATACTTGACATCTCAAATGCATATTGTGAAATAATCTATTCAATGAATTGAAAAAAACTGTATGGTTGAAAATAAAATTGAATTATCTTTTCAAAGATGTGCCTTTCGACCCCCCATACTATTTGGAATTTTTAAGTAGAGTAATCATAATGTCTTTCATATAAAAAAATAGTATTGGTAATATCATTCAAAATGTTTTTGGTCTTATTGTTCTACGTCGAACTGTTCAAAAGTGAACAGGGGTGAAGGACTATAAAAAGCCGCACTGTATAATGAAAATGAATCTCGATTCTTTGTAAGCGCAAAACGTGAGAACGGCTGGACCGATTTGACATTTTTTTCGATGTTCGTATTAGCCCGAGGATGGTTGACACGGAAAAAAATAGGAGAGTTGCCCGGAAATTGGAAAATTCGGGTTTATGAGAAAATTGGCGAAGAAAAAGAATAACGAGTCATTTATTACCAAAAAGGAATTAGCTCAGCGGTTACATCGCCTACCAACCAGAAGGTCGCAGGAACGAATCCCGGACAGGGTAACATTTTATTTTATTTTATAAAAACAACGGTTCGACCGATATGGCTAATTGTTTTTTTGAATGTTCGTAATACTCCGAATAAGGTTTGACACACATGAACCAATAAATAATACAAATAACAATCCACATATTAATGTCACTACTACTATGTCATGTTGTTGACACGACCCCTATTCAATATTTTTTTACGTCTTTTCCATATATCAGAGAAATCTCACCCAAACTCGCTCGTATTCTCGGAGAGTTTGATCACATAAAAATTGCAAATATAACAATTTTAACAATAAATTCAACTCAACCTAACCTCACAATCACAGTTGGTGAACTGCATCCCTTACTCAAACTGTGAGAAAAAACGTACATAGGTCAGACTTCGAGGCCCCTAAAAGATAGAATTACATCATACAAAAGTGACTGCATATGTCATCCAGAAAGATGTGCATCAAGTGAACATGTTAATAATACAGGACACATAATGAATTATAGTAACACAAAAATTTTGACTAAGGAATGCAACTCCATTGAGAGACTGTTTATGGAAAAGGCCTTCATCGCTCAATCAGATCAGTGCTTAAATAAAAGAACAGACCTCAACCATTCAAGTGAAATATATTCATATTTACTCCATATTGATAAATACTCCCATAATTTGAACAATTTTTCTTTAAAGAACACAATCTCTTCTTTAAATTGATACAATTGACAGAGATACTCATAAGTAGCATCTAATCTATGCAAACTGTCATTTATATGTTTCCGAACAAACAAGAATGTTACTTTCTATGTTACCTGTCATTTATTTGATTCCTAACCAACGATAATATTACCGTTTGTGCATTTGTTTTAAAAAACATGTAATATTCAGCAATTTTCCTCGAAAATTTTAATTGTTTGACGTTCCTTAATGTTGATTTGTTCTTCATTGACATATGTAATAATAATGTGCATTATTTATATCTCAATTCTCACATCCATAGCATCTAATCTCATCAACACAGTAAGTACTATTGTTTAGTGATTCTCTCTCCATTAATTTGTACTATTTTCACTTGTTTTTTGTAGCTTCCCTGGAAATGACAGTATCCACTGTCGAAATATCGGAATTATAGTGTTAAAAGAGTACACGTTTTGCTTGCTGCTTTACCCAAAAAATCTACCTATTTTATATATATATATATATATATATATATATATATATATATATATATATATATACAGGGTGTCCCTGGACTTCCTCTTTTCCTCTCGGGAATGTATAGATGGAGTCAAAATATCACCAGTACTTCATATAACTTTTGTTCCTAAAAGCCTTCGTTACCAAGTTACGGGCCCTGAAAGTTACAGAATGAAAAATGTTTTTCTTTGATAACTTCCAAAGTGAATATTCAAAATCATCTAAATTTCGTTGATTGACTAAACGAATGAATTCCTTCAATGAGCTTTCATGCAGGAGTCAGTTGTTTTGCTACAAAGTCAGGAACGGACTACCCCCGATAGTTTTACTCGACGACATCAAACCCGATCGTCCACCATTATTTTAAATGAAAAATTTTCACAGTAGAAATACTAATGCTAACGTTAATTCAACAACATTTATAACCGGGATGATACAAAATATGCTAAAATAAAGTCGTGAACAAAAAGTACAGTACCTAGTTGAAAGTTTCATTCACAATGTAGATATTTTTTCAAATGAAATATCAAGTTATGTAGATTCGTGGTGTTTTTGAACTAACAAGCTACTATGAAATATCGAATTCAGTCCATATTTTGTATGTACGCGTGGAATAAGCACGTTCCGTGTTGTGTTATCTGAATCTCATAAAACTCAACATTTGGATGTTGCGAATTCGTATTCACAGCTTAAATGTTGGGGAGTTTCACTGAGTATAATTTCATGGGAGAAAATATTTAACCCGAAGATAAATTTAGCTGAAAAAACGCACATCGTAAGACATAACTAATAAAAAGCAAACGAATAAACTACAAAACGGCTGCACATGAGTAGGTTAAAATATCCTTGACAAAACACCTTGTAGAAAGAAATAAAATTAGTGTGGATAATAAATGACAACTGGAATGCGATTTTGTTTTGTTGAGTGGTGCGTTGTCATTATTTTCAATATTCTAATAGGACAGTTTGAATTTTTGATATGGCCGAACAGTTTACATCCAACGAATATGCAGATATGCATGCATTGTATGGACGAGCATTTGGTAATGCTGCAGAAGCCCGTCGTCTGTATGCCGATCTTTTTCTCAATCGAACGTTACCGGCAAGAGAAACGTTCGAGCGTGTCGATCGCAGCTTGAGGGAGACACGTATGTCTAATGAATAATTAATTGGAGCCTGTTGTTTCATTTCGATATTATTGTAGGTTCAGTTTTGCCAAAACGATGTGGTGAGGGCGCTCCTAGGGCTGTGCGTACCGTTGTATTGGAGAAAAATATTTTGGAAGCTGTCGCTGATGATCCTTCAATGAGCATCAGAAACCTATCAGAACAGTTCCATACATCCAAGTCCACTATTCATAGAATAATTAGGGAACAACTGCTCCACCCATATCACATCCAGAAGGTACATGCCATGCCACTTGAAGATTTTCCAGCACGACTGGAATATGCCAATTGGTTCCTGGACGAGCAAAGAGAGGATATGACTTTTATTACTCGAGTTTTATTCACTGATGAAGCAGGTTTCAGTAGAGATGGAGTAATCAACTCTCATAATCTCCACATATGGGCGAAAAAATCCCCATGGGATATTGCAAGCCAAACACTAACGGAAATTCAACGTGAATGTTTGGGCTAGTATCATAGAAAACCATTTTATAGGACCATTTGTTCTACATGACCGATTGAATGGAGAACGTTATTTGGAGTTCATTCAGAACGATTTGAATGGACTTTTGGAACATGTTCCATTGCAAACCCGAGGAGATATGTGGTTTATGCATGATGGCGCTCCTCCTCATTTTAGTTTGATTGTGCGAGACCATCTGAACCAGATTTTCCCCAATAGATGGATTGGTAGAGGTAGGCCATATTCATGGCCACCGCGGTCTCCGGATTGAAATCCATTGGATTTCTTTCTGTGGGGGCATCTAAAAAGACTCGTTTACGCTACACCTATTTACACCAGAGATGCCTTGTTGAATAGAATTACATTACATTGTGAAGCCATACGAAACTCCCTGGCATGCTTTTTCAATTGCAGAGAGGGTGTTTGCGCCGACAAAGAAAATGTATTGAGAGTTTTTGTAGCGGACTTTCCATTTCTGTTTGCTCTTGAGGTTTGCGATTGATTATTTACACCATGAGTTTTGCAAGGTAAACGTGTTTGACTGATGAAAATTCGTTATGAACATTATACCTATCATTTCTATTTTCATTACAAATTAATCTTTTCGAATAATGGTAGACATCTCAGGTTGGATGTCGTCGAACAAAAATGCATTTTTATCAATAATCGTTGCCTTGATCGATTTTCCACACGAGTACATTTATTCAGGAAATTGTCCAGGTAACCTTGTTTTGTTAAAACATATTGACAAATCCCAGTCATTTCAAAGTTTTGGGGTGTGGACCATCGGGGGTAGTCCGTTCCTGACTTTGTAGCGAAACAACTGACTCCTGCATGAAAGCTCATCGAAGGAATTCATTTGTTCAGTCAATCACCAAAATTTAGATGATTCTGAATATTCACTTTGAAAGTTATCAAAGAAAAAAATTTTTCATTTTGTAACTTTGAGGGCCCGTAACTTGGTAACGAAGGCTTTTAGGAACAAAAGTTATATGAAGTACTGGTGATATTTTGACCCCATCTATACATTCCCGAGTGGAAAAGAGAAAGTCAAGGGACACCCTGTATATAATAACACGGGATGACAAGATAACTGGACCATAACATGATTACAGCGATGGATATGCCTAATTCTTTGGTCGTGGAAAAGGTTTCATATATATATATATATATATATATATATATATATATATTATAAAATGGGATGACGGAATAACGGGATACCTGGATAACGGGATAAGAAGAAGACGTGATAAAGGGAAACGGATAACGAGAAAAGGGATAACGGGAAAACGGGAAAACGAGATAACGGGAAAACAGGATAACGGAAAACGGGATAACGGAAGAAGAGGAAAACATAGGAAAAAAAAGAAATTCTACGCGGACGAGAGTTTTAACGTTTTTTTTTTTTTTTAGGTAATAACGAAATTTGAACAGGACAACGTCTGTCGGGTCAGCAGTAATGAATGAAAATAAAATAATAAATGAAAAAAAATACTTCCTTTGGCTAAGTGTTAGTAATGGGAAACCCGTCAATTATCCAAATGAAGCACAAATATGCATATATGCTTAAAAAATTTTTAAAATTTCATTTCATTACAATTTTTCAAAAAACGTCTTTTGGGGGTTTAGGGGAAAATTTTTTTTTAAACTTTTGTTTTTTTGAATGACTTAATTTTTTTGATCGATTTTTTTTCAGACCCCAAAATGAGTTTTCCCAAAAGTTCTTTGGGGAAAAATTTTTCCCCGGGGTTTAAACAATTTAAAAAAAGTCTTTCCCATATGAAGACTTTTATCCTTAAGATTACTCATGATATCTTCCCCTTTGTTAACTTTTTTGTTTGATTTCCCCAATTTTTGGGAAAAGTTTAATTTTTGGGTAAATTTTTAAAAAAATTTTTGGCAAATAATTTTGAAAATAATACATTTTTGGATACAAAATTTTTTCCCTTTTAGTTTCAAGCTACAAAAAAGTAAAAAAGTTTAAGGTTTTAAAATTTTTTTGTTTTTTTTTTTTGGAAACCAATCAATTTTCCTCCCAAAACCCCCAACCCCGTCATTTTAAAATTAGTGATGAATGTCTTCTGTTTTTTATTTGATAAACACCTATTTCCCCAAAAATTTTTTGGGGTACCCCCTGAAAAAATCAAATTCAAACTTTCCCCCATACGAGGCCCCTCTATAAAAGTGATTTGGGGGCGAATTCAAAATAATTTTAAAGGGGAACCCCCCAAGTGAGGAATTTTTTTTATTGAGTACCTTTAGAAAAAAAAAGGGATGAATTTAAGTGAAAACCCCCCAACCGGCCCCGGGGGGGTTTTGGGGCCTTTTGAAAAAATCGATTTGGAATAATTTTAAAAACATTAAACAAAAAATAATGTTGTTTCTTTTGTTTCATAAAATTTTTTTTTTCATTAATAGTTAAAGAAATTCAAATTTAAAAAATAATTTATTATAACATTTTTCATGTCAACAACAATTTAAAAAAAAAAAGGAATTTTAAAGGTTTTTTAAATAAAGGATTAATATTAAAATTGAACCGGGAAAAAAAATTTAAAATTAGGTGAAAATTTTTCCCCAAAAAATATTTTTAAACTTTGGGGTATTTAAAAAAAAAATTTTTTTCCCCCAATTCCCCCGGTTTTTTAAAACTTTTGAAAAAAACCCCAAATTTTCATTTTTCCCTTTTTCCCCACTTCCATTGGCATTATCTCTCCCCTATTGGGGGGGGGGGTTTGCCCCCCCCCCCGAAAGGGAATCTTTTTTTAGAAACCTATCGAGGGGGGGGGTTTCCGGGTTTCTTTTTCCCAGGTACCGCCAGAAAGGGATTTTTCCCCGGCGCCCCTATATTTACAAGATCGATGATGGTTTGTTTACGTTGTCCCCTCGCCCGATTTTTTGGTTTTTTGGTTTTGTTCCCCCCGATGAGGCCAAGAAGCCTGAAACCGGTGGGGATTGTTAGGAAAAAGACAAATTAAACATAATCGAGCCATCAAAAAAAGATTTTTTCAATTTTAACCGGGGATATTTTAGGAAAAGATGCATTTTTTTTTCAGGTGAATATCCCTTTCTTGGTATTTGCCGGAAAAAGTATTTTTTTTTTCACCTGGATTTTTTTCTCTGGTTCAATTTTTTATTGAATTTTTAAAAACCGTTTAAATTTTTTTTTCTATTCTTTCCACTTCACATGGCACTTATCTCTAACAACAATATTATTTGGCATTTTTTGAACGGGGTTTTAAAAAGGTATTTTAGCCCCCCCCTTTTGGACTTTTGAACGGTGTTCGATGAAACAATGGGAGAATGATATCACCAATCATTTTGGGAAAAAATAAAAGACATTGTGTTGGGGCGATAGAGGGGGGGGGGAAAACAACCAAAATTTTCCCAAAAAAGAAAGGGGTAAGACTTTTGTTGGAAATATAATTAAACCTTTTTAAACCTTTTTTTTTTTTTTAATTTTAAATTTTTCCCCAAAATGCATTTAAAAATTTATAAAAAAAAAAAAAAAAGACTATTATGTAAAATTTTTTTTTTTGGGGGAATATGGAGCAAAATTGTTGTCAATCTTTCTATTTTTGATTTTCCCCCCCAAAAATTTCCATTGTTTATCTCAATACTGAACCCAATTTTAGGGTTTTTCACTAAAACCCCAAACCCCCAAATTCCCCTTTTTAATATGAAACAGGAAAAAAAACATAAAAATTTTTTAAAATTAGAAGGTTTTGGGGCCCAAAAAAAAATAACCCCAATTTTTTAAAAATATTTCAAAAGGGAACTGTTTTTTTTATCAGTTTACGAAATTAAAATGGTCCCCCCCAGTTATGGTGATTAAAAAAAAAATTGCAAAATGCCCCTTTTCCCCGCACTTCTTCTCTCCCCCCTCTCCCCCTTTTTTTTATTAAATCCCCCTATGTTTTAAAAAATCCAAAATTGGGGCCCTTTTAATCAATTCCCCCATCAAAATTGATGGAAAAAAGGGATTTTGAACTCACCAATAAGATGTCAAAAAAACCCGGTTTTGGGTTTTATTTGATTTTTTTTGTTTTTTGGGACCCCCCTTTTACTTCAACGGGTTTTTTTCGTGGTAGTCTGGGTGATGGCGCCGCCAAAAAAAGGTTGTTTATTTTTAAAATTAAAACCTTTTTTGGGGCATTTGCAGCATTTTAACAACAAAAAAAAAAAGGGGGTTCTCTATTCGGATTTTATTTTTTTTTTTTATATCACCCCCCGGGGGTTTGTTCCCCAAAGTTTTTTTTAAATTAAGGGGGGTTTTTTTTCCCTTTTTTTTTTGAACAAAAAACCCCCCTAAGGGTAGCAAAATAAGGAAAAGATCGTTCCCCCTCGAATTTTGGGGTTTTTAAATTTTTTAAAAGGATAACTTTGTGGGGTTTTCCGATTTTGATGATTCTTTTTTTTGGGGAAAATTATATTTCATAGTTGATTTTGTTCGGGGGGGAATGAAATGATCCACCCCCATGGGAAAAAAAGGGGGATGATTGTTTTTTTTTTGGAAGGAACTTGGTTTTCATAAAGGGAAAATTGGGTTTAAATTTTGGGGAAAATTAAAAAGTTTCCCCGGGAATTTTTAAATTAAAAAAAAAAATTAAAAAATTTTTTTTGGTTTTAATGGGGAAATTTGTGAATAAAAATTTTTTGGATTATGGGGGTTTGAAGCAAAAAAAAAATTAAAAAAACAAAATTTTTTAAAAAAAAATTGAACCCAGGGGTTTTGCGGGGAAAACAAAAAAAAAAAAATTTTTTTTAATTTAAAAAGATTTTTTCCCAAAAAAAATGGGAAAAAACCGTTTTTTTAAAACCCCAAAAAAAACTAGCAATTAATTTTGGGAAGGGGAAATGATGGGGGCCCAAAAGCACGGCGGTTTTTTTTTAAACCCCCTTTCAAAGTAATATAATGATCTTCAATAATTTTTTTTTTTGGCGCCGACCCAAAAATCAGTTAGTCTTTTTTCGGGACCCCCAAAAAAAATTTAACTGGGGTTCCATTTTTTTTTTCTTTTAAGTTTTTTTTTATGTGGTTTTTTAATTTTTTTTAAAAAAATTTTTATATGAAATTGTTTTGGGTTTTGGGGGTTTTTTTTTTTCCCAATTCTCATTTTTAATTTTCCTAGTTTGTTTTTTTGAAAATTTTTCGTTCATCAGTTCATTGGTGAAAAATTGTTTTTTTCAGGTAGTATAGTGTAAAAGGATCTTTTTGTAGAAGGGCCCCTTTTTTTTTGTTTGGCCAAATAAATTAATTCGAATATTCACCTGTATTCGGTACCGGCAGGTACAAAGGGGGACGAATTGTCTTATAATATTTTCACAGTTCATCATTTGGGGCATTAATTTTTTTATATTTTCTAAATTTAAAATAAAATTTTTTTTAAATTCCATCTCTCAAAATTTGGGAAAAAAAAATTCAGCAAAAATTTTCAAATGGAAAAAATACGAAAACAACAACACGGCTTTTTATTTCGGGGATTCTAGCATTGCTATTGGTGTTTGACAGTTTTTTTAAAACCACACATTAAAATTAAACCCCGAACATTTCCCCCAAAAAAAAGGGCGGGGGAAAATAATATCCATGTAAAAAGGCCATGGGGAAGCGCTGGTAATCCCCTTTTTACGGGGGCTCAGTATCGCCAAGTTGATCCAAAATTTTTTAGGGATAAAGCCCGGGTTTTTGGGGACCCCCATCACTACAGTTTTTTTGTTTTTAATTTTGGGAGTTTTTTTCAGCATTTTAAAAAAAGCCCAGTAAAAATAAAAAAATTCGGATTTTTTTTTGTTATCAATAAAAGTTCTCAAAAAACATTGTTAAAATCAGAGTCTCTCACCGGGGGCCCCCGGGTCCGATACCATCCAAAAAGGAACCTTTTTTTTTAAATGGTTTTGAGTCCCTTGGAAGAGGCTTTTTTTTAAAACCAAAAGAATTTTGCAAGACCTTTGACACTAAATAAAAACTAAAGGGGTTTAAAAAAAAAAGGGGAAAACGGCGACCGTTTCTAGATCTGTGGGGCCCTAAGACACCGTGTGGAACGGCCTTTAAATTTTCATAAAAATAAAGGCTCTAAAAAACCCAGCAAGGTTTAAAACCAAATTTTGCAAAAAACCCTTTTTTCCAATAATGGCAAAACCCAAAAAAGCCCACAAAAACAGGGGAAGGATGGGCTGCCGGGTCTGTGTTTCCCCCCACTTTTTTCAACTTATATATCCGACACCTGATGGGGAAATCCAAAAATTCGGATACGCAGGGGGATTGGGTTATGGGTACAAGGCCCCAAAAGTTCAAAATGACGCCACCCAACCCCTCCGACCAAAAACCCGGGGGGCCCACCCCCCAAGTGGAATTAAAACCCAACTTCACAAAGAAAGAAACGTTTGTTTTCCCGGGAACAAACACGTTTATAGGGAACCACGGTTTTTTCTTAAAACAACCTTTTTCCCCAAACCCCCCCCCCAAAATCCTTTTAAAAAACCCCCTGAAAACCTTTTCCCCCAGAAGGCACCTGAAAACACTGCCTGAATTTTCGAACAAGAAATAAACTCTGTGGAATTCCCGGGGATTTTTGCCGCCCTTCCCCCCCTTTTGGTCAGTTTACCCAACTTCAGAATATGGCGCCCCTCCCAAAAAAGCGCACACACGCCGGGGTTTAGGGGAGCTAAACGAAAATTTGGACCTTTGCGGCACATTTAAAAACTACCCCAACCCCCCATGGCTGCGGGCCCCCCATACCCCCTGACCCCGACGAAAAATTTTTTCCCGTCCGAGAAAACCGAACCCCGACCCCGGGTACCCATACATGGGGGACCTTCCCCCCCTAGAAGAAAAGATCGCCCAGAAGACCCCTATGAGAACTGCCAGGGAACTGCGGTCATCCGATTTAACCCCCAGACCCCCGGGGAAAAGGAATGGAAAAACCCCCCCCCCGCCCAATGCCGAACCCCCCCCAAAAAAACCCCCCCCCCCGAACAGCCCCAAAGATGGTCATCCCCAAATACCCCAACGGAAGGTGAAAAACTCCCCCAAAAATGGGGAAAAAACCCCCGTACAAAGGTTTTTGCGGGGCCCAGACAAACCGTTCACCAATAAAACATCAAAAAGCCAAAACGGGCCCCTTTGGGGGTGGTTTTAAAGATTCCCCGATGGCGACCAACGAAGGGGATCGAGTAAAATTTCCCCCCCAGATGTTCCCCTTTGGGGGCAATAATATGTTTTGTATTTTTTTTTGTTGTATTTTTCTCTGTCCCCCTACGATAAAAAAATCAATTTAAATTTTTCCCCGATACAAACATTTTGGGCCAATTTTAAAATTTTTGGGGTTTTGGGGAATTCAAGAATAAAAAGATCATTGAATAAAAAGAACCTAAAAAAAGGGAAACAGGAAATGGTAACCCCACGCGTTCCTTGTTTTGGGGTCACTGAATATTATAATAAAAATGAACCTTTAATTTTATCCATTTTTTAATTTGATTGGGGGGAAATATTCTCATAAAATATTTTTTCAAAGGTTTTTACCCCATTTTTTTTAATTTTCCGGAATTTTTTGGGCTTCCCTTTTGGCCTTAATTTTAAAATTTTGGGGAAACAGTATTATAAAGAAATACCATTTACTTGGCGGAGGAGTTTGGAAAAAGGGAAATACCGGTGAAAAGGGGGATTAACCAAGGGATTTGAATAAAATTTTGAATAGATGGTTTTCCAATTTTTTTTGAATTTTTTAAAACAAAAAGGGCCAAAACCCTTTGAAATAGCCCCAAAACCGATTTTCAAATGGAACACAGGGGATGTCTGATTTTTGGGATTTACAGCCCAAATTACATACCAAATTTTCCAAATTTTTAAAAAAAAGGTTTGTTTTTTTTTTGGAAAGGAAGTTTGAAAAAGGTTAAAATTATATTAATTTTTAAAATTCAGGTAAATAAGAATTTCATCGATAAACCCCCTTAAAAATCCTACCCCCAGGGCTTGGGGTTTAAAAAATTTTTTTTTAAAAGGTTTTTTGGGGGAAATTCGGTTCGATAGAAATTTTTACCAATTCAACGATATACTTTTTCCCGGCTTTTTTCTTTTTCCCCAAAATAAAACGAAAAATTAAAACTTTAAAAAAAATTTTTTATACTTTTCCTCAATTTTTAATGATTATCCGTTTAGGTTTGAGGGGGAAAAGGGGGGCCCCGGGGAATCATGGAAAACAGGGGGTTGTTTAAAGGGGCATTAAAAGGGGAAATTTTTCCCAATTTTACGTCCCCAAAATTGAAATGGAAAAAAAAAACCGTTATTCTCAAAAAAAAACAAATCGATTAATTTGGATATCGGAGAATGCCGAAGAACCCGTCAATGAGGAAAGTTTTTACGCTTTTCGTTTTTCCGTTAAGATAATTTAAGGATCCAAAAAAACCAAAAATTTTTTAAAAAACCCCACCCTTTAAAACGTCATTTAAAAAAGGGGAAAATGATTTTTTAGCATAGGTAAATTTTCCATCTCCCTTGCAAAAAAAAGGGGGTCAGGGGAAAAATCCCCCAAAAAAATTGATAAATACCCTCCTATGAATACAGTTTGCACAGCAACTTAAAAATTTGGGAAAGGAACTTTTGAAATTGGTTTTTTTTCGTCTTGGGTTTTAATAATGGTTTTATCTCGAAAATCTTTTTCAAAATGGGCCCCCGGGTTTTGGGGAAAAAGGTATTTTCAATAAAAAAATTCCCGGGGTTTTTGGTTTAAAAAACCCGGGGGAGCTAAAAGGGGGGAATTTTAAAAAAAAGATTTGGATTCAACGTCGGGGTTGGGGAAACATTTGGGCGAATCAGGGGAAAAAATTTAAAACCTTAAAACTTTTTTCAAAATAATATAAAAATTTCCCCAAAAAAAACGGGGAAAAGGGGGGTTTAAACCCGATAGGGGAAACCCCCCTTATTTATTTCTTCGACAATATCTTAGGGTTCCCTTTTTGGGGGTGGATTGGCCAAAAAATTTCCCAATTAGATGCAACCAGATTCCCCTTTTTTTCCCAAAAGATTTTCATTTAGGGGGGGCACAAAAACCAAAAGTTCGAAAAGATCAACTTTTTTGGGGGACAGAGAGATAGATTTTTTCGCATTTGGAAATTCCCCCAAAAACCCATAAATGGATGGGGTTTATAAGAAAAAAGGATTTGGGAAAGGGGGAAAAGGGGGGAAACCCTTTGAACATATCTTTTTGGGCATTAATAAAAAAATGATTTTTTATTTTTGGGGAAAATCTTTTTAAAAAAACAGGATATTGGAGTGAGAAAAATTTTTACATTGAATGTTCACTTTTTTCAGCCTTTTTGATTTACCCCAAAAGTTTGATTATAAAAGGTTTTTTTTTGTAATGGGTTTATGAAAAATATTGTCAAGTCGATTTTTTTTGAAATTTTTTTAAAAAATTCGGGGAAAAAAATTTTTTAAAGGAATAGTGTAAATTTTCCTCCAATTTTTTTTAGGGTTGATTTCTTTTTTAAAAATGGCTTTTCAGTTTTTCAAAAAAATAAATTTGGGACATAAGTATATCGTTAATTTAATTAAATTTCTATCGAATCCCGGTTTCCCTGTTACCTTTTAAAAAAATTTTTTTCCCTTAAAATGCGTTCAAAAATTTCCCCAAATTTTGTTATCAAAAGCACATTTTTTACGGGGTAATTTTAAAATATAGTTTAAATTTTTGAAGGCCCCCTAAAAAAAAAATTTAGAAAAATTTTTTTTAAAGAAAAAAAAATTTACCCCTTTATGAAAAATTTAGGCAAAACCAAAAAAAAAACACAAAAGGGGTTTCTTTAAAAAAAAATTTGCGTTTGGGGGCTATTATGGCGAAACCGGAAGTTGGGGCCTTTTTTTTTTTTTATATATTTGTCAATTGAAATTGGGGCTTTAAAACCAGAATTTCATTCAAATCGGGTTTATAAGGAAGGAGATATGGGCATGGCCCTACCCCTTTTTGACCGGGAAAGGGATAGTATTGCTTGGTATTACGTGACGATTTCACCAGTCAACCCACCGAAACCGCAAAAGGGAAATTCCCTGACGGGGCCCCCCCCCCGCACACTTTTTTTTTGGGGCAAATTTTTTCAAAGGGTTTTCCTTTAAAAAACACCGGGGTTAAAAAAGGTATGGAGGCCCTGGGGCAACAGAGGGGGGGCCCCAAAAAACGAAAGGGAAAAATTTTTTAAAAATTTAAAAAAAATTACAAGAAATAAATTAAACCAAGGAAAAAAAGGGTTTTTCTTGCGATTTTTTTTTTCGAAAAAAAAATCATTGATGATTTCGGTCAAATCCAGCATCCGGAAAAATAATTCTCAATGCAAAAGCGATCTTTTTAAAGGCGGGGCTTTTCTCGAAATTTCCCCCCAAAAAGGGAAAAGGGGGTTTTAAAATTAAAATTTGACATCATTTTTACTTCAGTTGTAAACAAAGGGGGAGGAAAATAATTCGACATTTTTTCGAAAATTTTTTTGCCGGAAAAAAGAAGAGGCCAAGGGGGTCGGTGGCTACCAAAAATTTTTAAAAGGAAATCTAGATAATTATTTTCTAACTATATAAAAATTTTCGGGTTTTTTTTTTTAGATTAAGATGTTGGGGATCATAACACATTTTTGCAAAAATAAAAGTCCAAAACCCCGGTTTTTGGGGATTAATTTCACACTTTTCTCGAATTTTAAAACCCCAAAAATTAAAAAAAGGTTTTTTCAGCAAAAAAAAAAAAAAATTTAAAATTTCCCCGAAATTTTTTCGGGAAAATTTTCCCCCCCAATTTTTGGCCAAACGTATATGAATTATTTTTAAAATTGAACGTTTCCTTGGTTTCCCCTCCCCGCCAAAAAAACCCCCTGTAATTTCAATTTTGAGAAGGCCGGGGAAATTTTTTTGGTTTTTAAAAAGAATTTGATAGTAGAACATCTTAGATAGATAGATAGATAGTCCTTTCAAAGCATTTCATTTGGCGGAAATTTTCCCCATCCTTCTCTTAGACTCACGCTTTCAGATTTCGTATTTTTCCAAGCGCGCCACTCAGGGACACTTATCAACCCAATAAATGGGGAACAACAAAAAAGGGGCGGGAAATTTTTTGTAGAATCGGCAGAAAAAATAGTCAACAAAATTTAAATTTTTTGTTCTTTTGGAATGCGCACAGGGCTTTAAAAAATTTGATGCAATCATATTCATAAATTGAAATATTATTTTCTTTTGCTTATGATTATTGAATTCCATTTTAAAATTAGACGTTTGTGTCATTCGAAGAAAAATCGAATAAAATCCTTCATTCAAAAAAAATTTTTTTTTTAAATTTAATTGTTTTTTGGGGTTTTTCGGCTAATTTCTTTGTTAAATATTTTCCATAAAAATATTGTTTTTGGTGATTGTTTCTATATAATGATTCATCAGACGGAATTTTTAATTTAACCCATGGTTTTGGGGAAAAGAATCGAAACATTTTTTTGAATGTTTAAAACGAAAATGAGGGAAAAAAGGGGGGGAACTGCTCTTTCGTTGTCAGATTTTTTTTAAATTTTGGGGAAAACCCCCATTTGATAGGATATTTCACCCAAAATTTATATTTGGAGGCCCCCTTTTTAACCCCCGGGGGTGCAGCCCCTTGGCCCCTCTTAATCCGGCTCTAACCCCCTCCCTTTTTAAAAAATAATTTTTTCCTTTTAATTTTAGCCTTTTAAAATAAAAGATCCTTCGGTGCTTTTTTCTGCATCAATTTTTTTTGTTGATTCCCCCACAGAACGCCCTAAATTGTCTTCATTTTAAGATTTTTTTTTTAATCAATGGTTTTTCATCAATATTTTTATCGTCTTATTTTGAACCCAAAAAAAAACCCCAATTTTTGGTGGAAAACTTTTGGGATTCTTAAAAAAGGGGGAAAAATGGTTTTCCCCCTTGGTTTTTGATTTTGGGTTAAAATTTTTGTGAGATTTCCCCAAATAAATTTTAAAAAATCAAAAAAAAAAAAATTTCAGAATCTGTAAAAAAAACATATTAAAAACAGAACGATAATTTTCCCCAAAATTTTTTAATTTTGGGGGAAAGAAAAGGGTTGGTTTCTTTCCAAATTTGAAAAAAATTAAAAATATGGGTTCAGGTTTTTACATATTCACATCAAAAGATGCTGGAGGATTTTATCCCCATATTTATAAATTTTCCCCAGCAATTTCCAGATTTTTTTAAAAAAAATTTAACCCTTTTAAAAACAACTTTTGGTTTAAACAGAAAGAGGAGACCCAAAAAAGCACTGGAAAAAAATTTAAAAGGGAAAAGGGTTTTCCCTGTCTTAAAATTATTGAGCGATAAAATCCCTATTTGGGGATTATTTCCCCTAGAAATTTTAAATATTCGGAGTTTTCCAAACCCCTTTTGGTTTTTTAAACCTTTTTCCATTTCTTTGAGAAAAAATTTTTTTACAATGGGGTGGAAAATTTTCCCCAAAAAAATGAAATTAGCCAAGAAAAATATATTTTCGGGAGAAAATAAAAATAGTTGGGGAAAATTTTGGGGGGTTGTTAGGGGCCCTACCTCGACCAGGGTCTTCCCTTACATTACCCCTCATCCATCCGGCCCCCGATTGGGACTCCCTTTCGAAGCGTAATTTTTCCTTGGGGCTTAATTTTGGGTTTAGGGGGAAACCCCGAAAATTGCCTTTTTTAAAAACCGCCCCTTTCAGACCAAAAAATTTCGCAGTAACGGCCCCTTCGGTTTGGTTTCCCCCATTCTTTTTTGGTATAAATTTAAGGGCCAAAAATTTTGGGGTTCCAGTTTTTAAATCTTTCTTGTCCCCAATGAGGAAAACCAGCTTTCTTTGGGGCGGCCCCCTTTTTTTATGTCTTTTTCCCGGGGAACCTTTTTCCCTTTTTAATTTGCTCTCAGCAACGAAACTCCTTTTTTTTATGGAGGGGTTTTAAAAGACCACAAAAGGGTTTAGGGGCCAAATTTGAGGTTTGCCCACCGGGCTGGGGTGCTTTTTTTTATCTTTTCCAAGAGTTTCTGCTTGGAAAAAAAATTTTGGGTTTTGTCTGGGGGTTTTAAAAGGGCCCAAAAAAAGGGTTTTTAATACACTCCCAATTTTAATTATGCATTCCAAATTTTTGGGGTTTTTTGGGGTTATATGATGATTTTTCTTTTAAAATTATAATTCACTTCAAAGTGGAAAACGGCATAATATCGGGGTGGTTTTTTCCGATTTTTGGGGTTTTTTTTTCAGAATCTACAGATTTAATCATATTCCCACCCCCTTTTAATTTTTATGCCGGGGGCGATGGGGGTACTTTTGCCGCTTTTTATTTTTAAACCCGGGGTGGGGGGAAAAATTTTAGCATTACTTTTTTGGCGCGGGGGGACATGAATATTGCCCGTGTTTCCCCAACCCTTCTTTCTGAAAAATTTGGGTTTTTGCCGGGAAATTTGGGGGTTTTGGGGCCCCATACTAATGAGGCATAGGCGACCATGGGTTGATAATCTTTTTTTTTAATTTTATCATTTTAAATTTAAACCCCTGTCTTGAAAAAATCTGGCGGGGGTTTGTAGCCTTAAAATTAAGTTATTAATAAAACTTTTTTATTTAGTCTCTGGGATTAAGACCCCTTAGTTTTCCCCTTTTTGGAAAATTTGCTGAGTTCCATTCGGGTTTTGGGGGGTTCCCCGTTCGTACTTTTTTAATAAAAACCGCACTGCTGGGATTAACATTCGTCCCTTTTGCGCACCAGCTTCTGATTATATTCGGGGGTGTAAAATTATCCCTCTTGTTTCCCCAAAAAGGGCGATGCTTTGGCCGGAGTTGCTTTGAAAATTACATGCGCCAACATGAACTTTTCCAACTTCGGCGTTATTTTCGTTTCTATGGAAGTTGGATATTCGTCGGTATAGAATCATGAGTTCGAGGGGGGTGGTGAATTGAAAAATTTAAATGAATGGAAATATACAAGTTTGGTGGAATTCCTAATAATGGATAAAAGTTACGTTAAGGAAAGAATGACGCCCAAGATGATAGAATAAAGCGGCAATTTTGTTTTCTAAGTTTTTTTGTACCATTGAACATATTAACTAGAACTATTCCTCTAGGTCCGTTAGTATCTCTTCTCTTTTTGAGTGATGTGGGATTTTCAAATTTTCCGGTAGTAAATGCCCATGAATGAATGGAACCAGTGAACGAAGAAAACCCAATTTATTTAATTTTTTAAGATTCGACGCTCCTCCAGCCAGGGTTTTGATTTAAAGCATTATTCATCATACAATACTTTTTTTTTATCCCATTGGAACCGTTTGAAAGTTATGAGGGGTGACCAAAAGCCTGAAAATACATATCAAAGAAATTAAAAAAAAATGTTTGGAAAAAAAAAATTATCTTTTCAACGATGTCCACATTAAATCCCTGTTTTAAATTTTTTAAGTTGATGTTTCCCCGCCCATTCGGGCAACCCCAAATGCCTTTTTTATTTCAAGCAGTAGACTGGTGGGTATCATACAAATTTTTTTTGTTCTACCCTCCAACCGAGAAAGTTAAAGGGGGCTAATTTAAAACCGCCTTTAAAAAAATCCTTCTTTCTACGTAGCGGAAAAGGTGTACCATCGACAATTGCCTGGAGAATTTATTTGAGTATTCGTTATATTGGGGGAAAAACGAGTGCCCTTGGGATCTTTTGTGATCTTAGAGGGCGTTCGAGTTAATCATTCCTTTATTTTGAAGTTGGACCAAGGGGATCAGAGGATATCCCCTGGATTTTAAAAATCAAACATTTGAAAGAAAACAATAAATTATCAAAGATCAGATTCTAAAAAAAGACATTGACTTGGTGTAACGCAGGCTCAGTTTTTTGGCCCAGATTGTTATCCTATCATGAATGGTTTGAGTAATTTATCGATACCGGCATCAATCCCCCCCATAACAGATGATACGTCTGTTAATTTATCGATAAACCGATGTAGAATAAAGATAAATGTAATATGTTTTCCCATGATTCATGACTGGTACTCTGCAAATCACTTGTTTCTCAATGTGGAAAAACAAAAACGATGAGGTTTCATAACCTCAAAAAAAATGTGAAGAATTACATTCGGCCGATGGCCTTCAAAAACCGCCTGGATATTAAGCTGTGTAACATGCCTTGTTTTACAAATTGATTCATGAATGGACTGGAAAATCATTGTCAGTCCTGATATCCAAACGTTCATATCAATCTTAGAACCACCGGAAGGGGGAAAGAATCAACTTGTCCCTTTCAAGTTTACGGAAAAAAACGGAATTTTCTAGGGTTTCCTATTCTCACATGATGTATTCATTGCCCAAAGAGTTTGCGCCTTTCGTCAATATATCGGCCCAAACGAGTTTAAGAACTGTTTTCAAAACTAAATTCTCAGTTTCTTCGATAGTCATTTTTTAACTTTCAAGATCCTCCTCAGTTTCCAATGAAGATAGACATCAACCAAACTCGAACTGAAAATGACCTTGAATACCCTTAAAAAAAATATAGGATCTTTCAACTCTCCCTCTCTATGGGAAATTCCATAAACCGATGGAAGGTTGACCGGCATAAAAAATTTTTAAAACCCTTGCAGAAAGGGTGCAACCCTTAGGGTCACAAGTACCTGAAAATAGGTCATAGTGATAGAATAAGTTAATGGAAATTTTTTTTTGAGAAGAAATTGACATATTTCAAATTGAGGTTACTTATTCGCAGGGGAACCCAAAAAAAGACCAAATATCTCATGACTAATGAAAAAAATATAGGTTTAAACGTGACAAAATGTTAAAATACATATTCTGGGCCGGATGAAAATTGAAAATTTTTTTCCTTATCTTCAAAAAAAAGCCATTGTTGGTGAGAAGGACCCAAGTGACAAGATTAAATTGAAAAAGTGAACAATTTTGAAAATAAATTCATTGTCACGGATATTAATCCTGAAATTTACATTGGAACGAAAATTTTGATGACTGTTTAGTTTTTTAAAAAAGGTAATTTTTAATGCTCAAAATTTTTTAATAAAATTAATCAAATCCCCCCAAAATTAAACCTAGAAATAGAATCAAATAATAAAAAAATTTTTTAAAACTTACAATACATGAAAATATTCCCTCAAAAAATTTCAAATTCAAAAACCAACAAACTGATCATGGATACCATTTTTTCCCAATCCCCCCCATCAGCATAAAAGGGCCCGCCTCCCTATTTTTAAACATCCAAGACTCTTAAATCCCCTCTTTCTCGTTGAGACAAAAAAAATTGAATTTTTTAAACAAAAGCTTCCAACAAATTAAAAATCCTGCATTATTGATTTTGTTCAAAAATTAAAAAAAAAAAAATGAACAGAACTTATCTTATCCAAAATTAATTAACGGGAAAATTTTTTTCAATTTCTTCTTTAAACATAACATTTTTCAAAGTTTATCAAGTTGATTCAATATTTGACCATGCGGACAAGGATTTTATTTTTTTGAGAAGAATTTAAATTCATTGTCCACACCCGAGTTTTCATTGTTTGTTTTGATCAGGACAGGTCTAATTTTAATTCCCCCTAACTTTATTCAATTAGGAGGGACCAAATGAAAAAATAAGGGTCTTATCTTCTTTTGGAATACTGAAATTCATTTGACAAGACGGGCCTCAAAGATTGATCACTTCTGGGGTGTTTTCGTATGACGGAATATTCCTTTGACTGAATTCCATGGTCCGGTGCCCCCAATTCCCTTCATCGTTCACTTGTCAATTGTCCTCTCTTCTGCATTGTCAATTTGCCCCGTCCTGGGGCCCATACACCACAACAATGGCTTTTTTAAAAAAATAAGGAGAAATTGTAATCCCCAATTTCTATCCGCCTGAATATTTTTTTCCTGTGTGTCCAAACCAAACTTTCATTGATCGAGGGTATTTTGGTCCTTTTTTTGGCTTCTTTTTACACCCCGGGATTTCAAACCTCTATATTTAAAAGGGAAACCTCTTCTCAAAAAAAACTTTTCATTAACTTATTCTCTATCACTTAAAAACTTACTTAGGACGCATGAGATGACCCTAAGGTCTAAAGCGCTTTGCTACGATTTTTTAAAAAATTATTTTATGAAGAAAATAATTTTTCTTTCATCGAAATTATACGGCACAAGTCAACTCTTTCCCTTTTATTCAAAAAAACCCAAACATATTAAAGAAAGGGAAAGTACAAACTTTAAAAAAAAAATCGAGAATATTTAATTGGTATAGTGTTGAGGGTTTATTTCCTGAAATTTATTTAAAAATTTTTTTTCCTTGAGATGTTGGCATTATATTTTTGGAAGAATTTTGGAAAATTGGTTCGAATCTGAATTTCAAATTCAAGTTCTTTCAGTTTTAAATTCTATTTTGTATTTTAAATATATTGTTCTATTTTAAATTTTTTATTTTTCCTAGATTTGGGTATTTTGATTATTACTATCAAAGTCTTGGTTTTATTGAAAAAAAACTAATCTAGGAATGTTTTTCGCTGTGTTAATAGAAATTTCCCAAAAAAGCCATTATATTTTTAGTGAATCCGATTACAGACCAACACTCTAAATTCATATTCAACAAATTGAACAAAAACATTAACCATTTCTTATTCTCATATCCCCTGGAAACCATGAGAATAAATTCCATTGAAAAAATGTGCGTAAATAAATGAATTAAAAGTTGCCTTCAAAACTCCACCAGATTGTGCCCCAATAGATGATATTTCTTTTATAATTGGAGAGGTTTAATTTATCGGAAAATTTGGTTTTTTTATGAGGCTTCTTAGAAAATTAGACGAATAAAACTGTCAAATATTTTAGGCGACAGTTTGAGAAAATTTTAAAAAAAGCGTTTAGAATTCGAAAAACACAAATTTAGGATACATCAAACATCGAGTTATTCAGGCAACTTAATGAATAAGAAATTTGAAACATACCAATCAAACATTTTTTGGCAAAACCCGCGATAATTGATAAACAAATGAATAAGGAAAAACCACTAGTGGGCGCTATAAATTGCACCCAACTTTTGCCGTAAAACCCGACAAATTACTGTGGCATATTTTTTACAGCTTTAATTGCTTCCTTGTATGTTTGTTTGTTTTTTTTGTAACAGACTCAAATTGATTTTCACCCCTTCCAGATCCAAATATTTAAAATTTTTCGGGTTTAAACAATTCCGGTGACAAAGCATCAACAATTTCTGTGTGAAAAAAAACAAAATGGCTGCTCCAATATGGGGACGAGTTTGATTAATGATTTGTTAAAATTGGTGGGTTTTGGCAAATTCTTTTCTGAAAATTGAAAAATTCAGTTGGGCCCAAAATGGAATTTGAGTTTTGATTTAACCGACTTTCAAAATTGGTATTGGGGTTTTTTGAGTCAAAATAAAATATTCTCATGGAAATTCCAATTAAGGCCGTGGTGGATGATTTTTTGGATTATGGTCCGTTTTTAAATTCAAAATTGGTATGTGGGGGGTTTTTGGAGTCGACTATTATGATTCTCTGAAAATTGAAAATTCAAGATGGCGGCTCTAAAATCTGATATTTGACTATTAATACAGCTGACATTAAGATTGGAAAAAATTACAGTTACTAATAGTAATCACGGAATTGATATAGATTAGAACAAATAATAGTTTGAAAACCGATCTAAAAAATAAATGAATAATAGTTAAAAAACGAAAATCACGCTTTATAAAAAAAATAAAAAAATAAATTTCAACAAATTTGAATTAGGAATATGTTAATTTTTTAAATGAATAAAGATTAATAATAATGTAAATTAAAAAAATTGTATTTTTTAAAAAGCGTAAGCTTAATCTTGAATCATAAAAGCACCTACACTTTTTTTCAAATACAAAAAAAAAAAAAATTATTTACATTATTATCGATCTATATTTATTAAAAAATTTACACTATTCTCAATTCAAATTTATTAAAATTTATTTTCGTAGTTTTTAGTTTTTTGAACATTATTAATTTTTTTATACATGAGTTGAATTGTCACTGATATAGTTTCGAAATTTTGATGTATGATTTACAGATTTAAAGTTATGTATAATACATGAAAATTTTTATTCAATGGCTCATTGAGTCAACATTGCCTTATTCGATTTAGAATATCCTAAAATGACACGACACTGGCGTGTTACATCCGAATTCCCTCACATCTCTAAAACGTTCGTCCGACTAGATTCTTTGCATTGTTTCATTCTCTCCGATTCAAATTGCGGGAATTAATTTTTTTGCCGACGGAACAGGTTTCGATGGGAATATTGAATTAGGCGTATTGAGAGGGTTGGACAAAGACAAACTCGCTACTAAATCTCTGGAAAACCAATTAGGAAAAACGATTGCTTTGATTTAACCGAGTATTGTTGAGGGTTGAAAGTTTCGTTGGGATTTTGAAACGATTCTGCTCCTTCCACTGATTATTATCGACAATGATATCAAAAAATTAAAAATGAATAGTCAAACACAATAATAATGATAATATGTAGAAGGCTTGGATTTAACAGTTTTGAAAAAACTATTTTTTCTGTCAAAGTTTCGACTTTATTAATTTCATCCTTCAGGTATAAAGCTAGTTGTCAAATAGGCGGATATTTGAGAAAACGTATATCTGAATACGATAGGAGA
Source organism: Gonioctena quinquepunctata (assembly GCA_018342105.1). NCBI lineage: Eukaryota > Metazoa > Arthropoda > Insecta > Coleoptera > Chrysomelidae > Gonioctena > Gonioctena quinquepunctata. Next base: position 1,187,961 of record JAFIRS010000110.1, on the reverse strand, counting down.
TTAAAATTCCTCTGTTCTAGCAGAACATACTACGGAAAGCCATACTTTTGACTTCACATATCCCATCATCCTTGATAAAAAACCTTTCTGTCAAAAGACTTTTTAGAAAGATAGAAATTCACCAAAAACGTCAATACCAGAAGAAGCTAAAAGGCTTGACGTCCTATTTCAACTTGATAAGTCAGGATTCTGAACTGACTTGTTATCATTATTTTTTTTACCACAATTGTTTTTTTCCCAATTGACATAAAAACATGCTCTCGGATATTTCCTAATTTCCGTCCCCGTTTTAAATATTTAAAAAATATTTTTATTCACTGTAAAATGTTTCAATTTTGTGCTTATTGTTTTCAATTGTTTTTTTTTCATTTCTGAACATCTTCAACTCACAAGAACTCATTTTACAGAACCCTGAAGATGAATTCAATAAAATTCAAAACGTTGACAAGACAAACAATAGTTTCAACCAAACTGGATTCAAATCTCAAACAACTTTCTAATATTATATGTTTTATGGGTTCACTAACCTTACTAAAATAATAATAAATCTTCATTTCCCTTCGAAAATAACATTATGGGACTTGTCACTACTCATACTGAAATAGAATTTGATATCAGAAAAAAAAATCACAGCTCAAACATAAAATTAAATGACTAACAAAATTACATAAAGGGAAATTTGGGGGGGTCAAAGATTTATCGAGTGGTAATATTACTCAAGGATTTTATCACTCAAATTTTTTTGAAATTTTGCAGGAAATTTTGCCTGGAAATTTTACCAGTGCGATTGGCGGTCTTATCATCTGATTGAACCACGGAAGCGAAACTCGAGTGGTTTAATCTTTGATAATAAGGTCGCAATTGTAGAAATTTCCTAGAGGCAAAAAAGGCTTGAAAGGAAATTGAAAAATCCTTCTAGATGAATGGTATTTGATAAGAATATTTCATTAACTGCTTTTGAAATCGCCCAAAACCTGAAATATATATACATTTCTCCATCAAGAAAATAAGTTTGCATCTGAAATCGAATAATGTTTTTTTAAATGAAATCGAACCGAAACGTCCTGGGTGAAGACTGAGCGCTTACCATACTTCACGGGAACTGTTGAGATATTAAAAAATAACGATTTTAATTATTCATTCTTTTACATGAAATTGAAATATCAAATCACTGTAATAGTGAGTTATTCAATCAATTTTGAATTTCTGTTTTCCTATATGGTATTGATTGCGTTGACATGCATAATTTTGACAGTACCTTAGTGTCGTTTTACCATAAAACGATATCGAATAGCCTGGGTTCATCAGTATAAAATATGAGAAGACGTTTCATCACTATGAAACTGATCTGATTGTTCTCTTTTAGAATTTCAGCCATTTGATTGGCTCAAAAATAATGAGGTAAATAGTCGCTCTACAATTTTTTTAATTTTCGAGTTTTGCCTGAAATTTCATTGAATGGATTTGCGTTCTCATTATCTGATTAAACTACAAGGAAGCTTGATTTGTTCAATATTTGATAATGGATTGCACGAGTCCAATTTCCTGAGGCAAAATGCTTGAGGAAAAATTCGATAAAATCCTCTAGCGCGAATGATATTTGATCAGAATATTTAGAAACACTTTCAAAACTGAATAAACTTACAAGAATTATGTTATATTCGAATTTTCAACATGAAAATTTACAATTATTTTCGTTTCAAAATCGAAGGAATCGTTTAACAGATTCATCAATCAATCAATCAATCAAGATATGCTTTATTGTCAAAGAATAGAAATTCTTAAGAAAAGCAAGTTTGCAAAAATATAAAATAATAAAATTATAAAATTAATCTAGATTAACACATACAGTTAGGTTATAACTAATAGGTGGGTAACAATATTAAAATATATATAAAAAAGATAGATTTGTCTAAGATACTATATACATATACATTATACAAATGATACAAAGTGGGAAAATAGGCAAGGTTGAATAATGGATAGAATTCAGTAGTGTGAAAATAAGTAAAATGAATGAAGACAATGTTAGCATATTATGGAGCTTTGAGAAAATTGGTTATAGTCATACAAGTTCGCCAAGGGTTATGAATGAGCTCCCTAATATTGGAACTGCGACTATCTAAAGGTTTAAGTTAAAGAATTCATCTATCTTAGAGGATTGTTGTATCAATATTTTTTTACCTTTCTTCTGAATCGCCTGAGACATGTAGTCTCTAGTGGTTATGGGGAGATTGATTATACATTTTGATGCCATTGTATATTATAGAATCCTCTAACCATATTATTAGATGGTCTAGGTAGTCTGAAATTATTGTTCTGTCGAGTGTTATAAGAATTATCATTTGTTATAAGGAGATTCTTTATTTTATGATAAGGGGACAGATTCTAGGAATGTAATAGATGTTACCGTAAGTATATGAGATCAATGAATAGCGTTCTACATGAGTCTCTGGGTCTTTTTTTGCCAATATACCTCAAGGCTCTTTTGAGCTGGTAAGAACAGCAAGCGCCCCAAAATGCAATCCCATACCTAGATGAGATCGATTAGAGCAAAGTACCCGATCTGGCTGCGTTTTACCCAAATCTTTCGAAATTACTCGAATTGCGTAGCATCCCGAGGACAACTTATTAAGGGAGATTGTTAATGTGAAATCGAATTTCCAGTCTAGAGTCTATAATCAATCCAAGAAAACGTGTCTCAGTTTTGTTGGTGATATTCCATCCTTCAGTGGTATATCTGGTAGGTTGCAGCGAAATGTGATTATATTAGTTTTTTCAATATTAATCACTAAAGAATTGGAATCGCACCATTGTTTTATTGTAATCAATTCCCTTTCTATGTTATCTGCAGTAGTTTATGAATTATCATCCCATAGGAATGTTGTGTCATCCGTAAATAGAGGATCTTGGCAGTGATGTTCAGGGAGGTTTTATATCATTAATGTAGGAGCAAAAAGAGGATGGGTCTGAGATTGAGCCCTTAGGGTACTCCCTATGCAATACAGCCCTATTGGAGCCAGTGCAACAGCGACTATCTGACTACGATTGCTCAGATAGGATTTTATCCATTCAAGGCCCGAATTTTAAATCCGTAAATTTCGAGTTTCTGTAGCAGAATATCGTGACTTACGCAAAACGAACGCTTTCGAAAAGTCGCAGAATTATCGCCGCTGCGTAGTCGCCTGCATTGATATTTCTGTATACTCGACATAAAAAAATAGAGCGTCATTGGTTCCTTTGTTAGACTGAAAGTGAATTGTTCTGGGCAGATTATGTTGTTGATTAATACAAAGTTTTGAATTCGGATCTTCACTATTTTTTTCAATTATATCCATCCATAATGATTATCCACTCTCTTGAACGCATTCAAAACTTAATAATATATATATATATATATATATATATATATATATATATATATATATATATATATATATATTATATATATATACATACAGTGTCCGTCATAAAGATGGCTCATATAAAGAAAAACATTGGTTAATGTCGGTTCGTTTCTGCATGTCTGACAACTGAAAAAATCCGTTGCGACTTATATCACCTGATCTCGATTTGGCGGGAATTAAAAAAAAAAAATTGTTTGGTGCCGAAAAATGGGTCAAACTGACAAGATTTCGAAAAAATTGTTTGGAATCCAACGAAGACAATTTTGCCAGATTGAAAAAAATACCATTTTATTCCTTACCCTACTGAGAAACATTATACATTCTTATTTTATCTGGAAACCATTTTAAAACCCAAATCACATAGGTTTGGGTCTAAAACTGATCAAATATTTTGTGGATAGACATTTTGCGGGAGATTAATATGAAACAGATTTAGTCTTATCACTATGTGTAGTCATGCCCTGTATATTGATGCACATGAGCTTATTCAATATCCTCAACCCATAAATAAAATTTAAACCAACTGATATTTGTAATTAAAACTCAATAGTACATTATTTAGCCTTGCTAAATTCAATATTGGTTAGCAAATTTGATCTCAAATGACTATATTTTTTAATTTTTCAAGGCGGCTTTGAAAAAGGATCTACTTTTGTTGTAACAATAACAAATGTCACAATAACTTGTTGACAATTTTGTTAGAGTTGTCGTTCTTTATCAGTTATTGTCTTTTTCAATCTATCAAAAGAAATGGCTCCAAAAAACTGAGTATACAAGAAAAAATTTAAATAGTATTGCTATATGGCAAAAATTATCATAACACAAGAGAAGTAGTGAAATTTTCAATGGAAGGCATCCAGACCCAAATTTGCATTCTACTACGGTGGAAAGATATTGCAAAAATTTAAGGAAACTGGTTCGGTTGAAAACAAATATAAAAGTGTTTACGTTAAGCCTGTTGTGAATAAAGAAAATAATGTAAACAATGTTTTACTGACAGTCACTGAGACACCAATAGTTTCGTCGAGAATCATGGCAGAGAAGGCAGAAATTTCTCGAACCTCTGTTAGACGAATTTTAAAGCAAAATTACTTTCACCCATACAAACCACAAGTTGTGCAAGTTCTGTGAGACACGGATAATGACGCTCGATTTGATTTTTGTGCATGGTTCCAGGGAATGTTAGAAGACAATCGTGAGTTCTAAAAAATGTGCCATTTTCTGACGAAGCAACTTAAACTTCAAATGGTGTCGTCATTCCTCAAAATTGAAGATGGTGGGCAGATCATCATCCTAATTTTACTATTGAAGCCAAGGACCAATATAGTTTCGAAGTGAATGTATGGTGTGGACCAAGTTTAAATGGTGAACGGATTTGAACTTTCTACGGACTGACATATCTACATTTATCGACAACCTACCATTACAAGAGCGTATTCCTTCAATCTTTCAACAAGATGGGGTTTCTATTCATTCTACGAATGAAGTGCGGGAGTGGTTGAACAATGAGTTTGGTGAGCAGTGGATAGGTCGATATTCAGGTAATCCTTGGCCTGCTAGGTCTCCAGACCTAACACCGTGTGATTTATTTTTATAGGATTACCTGAAAAGCAATGTCCATAAACAACACCCAATTCGAAATGTAGAACATTCGGAAATTTGTATAAGGAATTGTGCAGCACTGATCAACAGAACTATGTGGAAAAATGTTCGCCGCGAAATGTTTTCCAGAACAATTCTATGTATGGAGCGCGAAGGTGTTCCCATAGAATATTGAAAATTTGTACATTGTTTGTTTATTGAGTTTTATTTATTTTTCCACATCCACCTACACAATACCAAATTCAATTAGGATAAATGATGTGTTATTAAGTTTTAATTACAAATATTAGTTGGTTTGGATTTTATTTGCGGGTTGAGAATATTGAATGAGCTCATGTGCATTAATATACAGGGCAATACATGTAAACTATGTCGAAAAAAATTAAAATAAATATTGATTGACTACTCCTAGTGACAAGACTGAATCGTGTTTTCATAATTAATCTCCCGCAAAATGTCTATTCCAATATTTGATCAGTTTTGACCCAACTATGTGATTTAGGTTATTAAAGCTGTTTCCAGATAAAACAAGAATGTATAATGTTTCTTAGTAAGGGTAGGGGAATAAAATGGTATTTTTGTTTTTTCGTCAATCTGGTTGAAAATTTGTACATGGAGTTCTCGTTGGATTCCAAACACATGTCCTCAATAAATTTTTTCCATATCTTGTCAATTTGACTCATTTTGCGGCACCACAGACAACTTTTTTTCAAATTCCCGCCAAATCTGAGGTCACGTGATATAAGTCAACTGATTTTTCAGTTGTCAGACATGCAGAAACAAACCGCCATTAGAGTTTTTCAGAAATTTCAATAACAATTTTTTCCCATATGTAGGAAACTTCTATGACGGACACTGTATATATATATATATATATATATATATATATATATATATATTTATATATATATATATATTTATATATATATATATATATATATATATATATATGCTCCAAACATGGAAACAAATCTAGTTGAAGGTATGAAAAACAGAGTAGTGTGTTTCATCACATCCAACTTTTCAAAAGGAATGTTTAAATGAATTAAAAACTATTCTAAAAGAAAATTCGTATCCGATTAGATTTATTAATCAATTACTTCTCAGTACTGATCGTCAACCTAGCGTTACTATTATTGAACCTGGAAATGCAAATATAAATTTTGAACCTGTAACATTGAATTCTCCAATTATAAACTCAATTGTCCAACCTCAACTAGTAGAATCATTTATATATAAAACATTACCGTATGTAAGAAACAACTTCTAAACTGACTAACGTGTTTAAATAGATAAACTCGCATTGCCAACAGAAATATCAAAACTATTGCTAGTCTTTACACTAGAACTAAAGCCCCTTTAACGATCTATGAAAAATCAAATATCATTTATAGTATTCCTTGCCTAAACTGTGATAAAATTTATATCGGTCAGACGAGTAGGAATTAACAGGCCGCATAGCATCTCATAAGAGTGATTGTAAAATAAAAAAAAACAGTTGTGCATTAGCTGAACATAATAGTAACTCTAATCATTTCAGCAGTAATTTCAACAACCCTTCTATTTTAGCAGTAGAGGATAACTACCACAAAAGGAATTTCCTTGAAATGGTATACATAAAGAATGAATCTAATAGCATGAATAAACGATCAGATATTTCCAACCTTAGTGTCATTTACAATTACTTGTTAAAACGCGATTCTAACTGAAGTTTTGATAGAAAAAAATTGTTTATTATTTCTTGATTTTTTCTCTCATTTATCAATTTTTGTCACATAGATTGGTACTATTCCTTTTGTTTTGTGGACAAAACACATGTTTCTCCCATGACAGTTTGACATATGACACTTGACACTTTCTGTCTTGCATTTCCTGTCATCCACCATTTCCATTTTCAGTCATGCTTTAACCATGTGGTAATTGTCCTGTCAAATTTTAAATTGTTTAAATTATGTTCCTAAACAATATGTGCTTTTACAATTGTTTAATTTTTATATATATTACTAGTAGTGTTCATAGTGATATGATTTTGAAAAGATTCTCAATTCACAATGGTGATTAGTTCGCTGTCTTCACTTAACCTCACCTTAGTAAGTTCTTTAAATTTGTTTAAAATTACATTTCACAATTGTTTTTCCTTTTTTCACAGCTGTCTTGATAATGAAAATAAACATTTTCGAAAGCTTGACAAAATAAGAAAGAGTTTTTCTTTTTTCACTGGCCATTAAATTTGACTGCAACCTCAAGGAATATCCTTTCTACTAATTTATTTAAATTATATTTTATATATATATGTATTATATATATATATATATATATATATATATATATATATATATATATATATATATAAGGAGAAAGAGAGTTTTGTTACAATTTTAAGGGAGCCCACCACCGACTACAATGTTTCATGGTTTCCCAATCATCAAGACGGCTTGTGGTCTTCCTCGAATTCGAAACAATGCTCTCAAAGTGCTAATACCTACCCGCAAGGCTAAAAATGTGAAATGCACAAAATCATAGATGCGACACCTATAAGTTGGGGATTGAAAGTAATGGATATGTTTTCGTATCTCATTCTTCAATTTGAATTTGTTTTGTATCAGAAGCAATTTACTAGTTGCGTAAACTTCAACATAACCAACAATCACAATGCTCGACGCGATTTATTATAACTGGTGGCTAATGAAGATAAATTTAGAGAAATCAGATGACTGCTAGCGAGAACGATGCAATTCGTCAAATTTTGAAGGAAAATTGGGGAAACCATCCAAACAATGGACTCAATTGCAATTCATTGTGAATCAGAGGAATTCCACAATGGCTTCGACTGCAATTCACCAAACGTTCCGGCTCGTGGCCGCTGAATGCCATACTGGATATTGGAAAAGTTGTTTCGAATAGTGTCACTGTAATCGAATGGAATTGGATGTCGGTTATTCATCGATTATGCATGGGCCCCGTGGTCGGCCGGTTAGATTAAACGATCATCATTCGAACTCAATACAAGAACAATTTCGAAAAATGGAACTCGGTCAACGGCCAAACTGGGTAATATAACCAGAATTCATGGATATTACTCCTTACTAATTATCTGGTAATAAATTGGGAAGAGGTGTATTCTATCGTTAAAAACATTAGTCACAGTTTGTTGGGGTATACCACAAAAATAACCTGATTCTGGGCGCACTCGATTTTATTCAGGATCCTGCATCAATGTGGTCGATTCAAATTTGGAATTGTTCGATGTATTACCTCCTCTCACTAGCCAAATTCTAACATTGCTATGGAAATCTTTGACCCAGAGCCTCTGATTTGCAATGCCAGAATACAGAACCCACAAGTATTTTCACTAATAGCAAAAACATCTTTTCAGACCTTGCCTTAGCAAACTTAATATGTACTGTTGAGTCAGCTCTCGGAATATCAATTCAAGAAGACCATCATCATCTTTTCCTCATGATAACATATCGTTGGTTTAAAGCACAGATTTTGTAAATCCACTTTCAGTGAAAATGGACCTGAATATCGGAACACACTCCACTTATTGGTTGTCTCAAGTCCGTTTCCCCCCCTATTAATTTTCGAACCACCTGATATATCGCAACGAAATTTGGTGGGCTTGAAAAGGAGATAATACCTACCCTTTCATGAAAAAATCACAGTCAAGAGTTTTGAAATGGTGACTGAGCGCCATCTTCAATAATTTTTTTAAATAATTTTCGAAATCTGCTTACAATTCTCAACAGTTTTCTCCAATACACTTTACTCATGAATTCAATTGTTTTCGATATAGTAACGTTTGAAAAGTGACATTCCGGTTTAAAATAAAGTATGGATTTTGGTCACTTCCGGTAAAATATTTTGCTAACTAAACGTTGTTATTAATTTTTAGTTAAATCTTTCAATGAATTCGACTAATAAGAGGCGTAAAGAGCGTTTATTAAGGATAAACAGTACTGCATTCTGGGAAATCTCGAAGCCCACGAATGTGTTCTGTGAATTCACAATCAAAACAAATTAGTTATATAAAAATTATAATGTATTTTTGAATAACACTTTTATTTAACCCCAACAATTATTTCATCAAGTGTTCAATGTGGCCCCTTCCTTAATTCCGACAATGAAGATTATAAATAGGGCACGTTGATGAAAGTATGTTCATCTATTTCTTCACATGTATCTATTATTCTGCGTTCCCACTCTTCTATTGTTTGGCATTCACTGTCGTAGATTTTTGACTTCAGATACCCCCAAAGGAAAAAATCTAGAGGTGTGAGATCCGGAGATCTTGCTGGCCATTCTGTACATCCCCTGCGACCTATCCATCGCCCAGGTAAGTTTGTATCGAGAAACTCTCTAGCCATGCGATTTTTGAAGTATCTATGTTTCAAACTTGAAGGCAACTACCCTGACGTAAGTTATCCACATGAACAACTCATTTATAGATTTTCAAATACAAATGACACACACTTTACGGTCGGTGTCTTTTTATATGTTGTTCCTAACATCATCACTGATGAACAGTAAGAAGTTACGGCCACTTTCTGAAGCTGAAATCTAATATTACTCCACTATATAGTTGGAGAGACTGTATGTTAGGTATCAGTAATTTCGGTACACGAATATTCACGCAGGGAATATAAGTTATAGCTCGGTAACATCTGCTTGATTGAGGTTCAAAAGTTGTTGGTGTTCTGGTTTCTGTAACTATCTGGTAGTTTATTGTATAGGTCAACAATAAAGGAGTTATTGGATGACGTTTTCAGTCGTAATCTAGGGTTTTATGAGTGCATTGTTATTCCTTGGATGATAGCGCTATATGTTGTTGTGCTTGATGAATAAATGGTTACTACGATGGATCTCTATGAGAGAATGAAATATGTATAATGCCGCTTGTGCCATAATCATTAATTAAAAATCCGTGGGTGCTACAACAGTAATTATTCTCACAAACTTTTTTCAGAGGCTAGATGAGAATGAAACAGTGGAAAATACGCCACTTTGATAGCCGTAGTGCTGATTCATTTCCTCAGATTTCTCAGTAAAAAAATTTGAGTATGAGTTTTTTTCTCAAATAATCAATATGGACGTGCCATTTTAGTTTACTTTCAAGATTTACATCATCTTTGTTTATGGAAATGACATTTTTTTTCAGTTTTTCCTGGACTGTCAACAAGTCCATTAGGTATAAGCCCCACGTCCACTTTTTTGTGCGGTGCGGTTCGTTTTTTAATAGAGTGGCAGTACTGTTGTTGTTGAGTGGAAGGAGGTGATATCGTAGTTGATTCAAATTATACAAAGGAGTGGTCCAAGTACAGAGTCTTGAGGCACATCTATGGTTACCGGTTTTGTTCCGAAAAGTGGTCTATTGAAAAATACGTATTGTTGTGTGACCTTTAAACAAAACTGAAGAAATAATAGGTGATAGGTACCCCTGATGCCATAACATCCAAACCCTTGTGGAATTTCTTGCTGCAGAGTGACCGGTCTCCATGAAGAACTGCACTATTCTGTTTTAGTCCAATGATTGATATTGATATATATATATATATATATATATATATATATATATATATATATATATATATATATATATATTAATAAGATTTTATTTAGCACACCGTCTATAATCCATTCTTCAAATGACATTATACCTGAGAATTTGAATAATAATAATAATGAAAATAATGAAACTCAAAGCAACATTGTTTATACTTCTTTACCTTTCATTGCAGAAATCACACCTAAGCTCTCACGAATTTTTAACAATTTTGGCAATATAAAAATAGCCCAAAAAACGGTTTTAAACATAAATTCTTTATTTTCTGTGGTCAAGGATAAAACTCCGTTATTTTCACAAACAAAACTAGTTTATTGTATTCCTTGTGCAAGTTGTAACCATGAATATATAGGTCAAACAGCTAGGTTACTGAAAGACCGTATAAGTGCCCATAAAAGTGATTGTAGACTTCACCCTGAAAGGTGTGCTCTCAGTGAACATGTGAATAAAGGAGATCACAATATGGATTATAATTCCACAAAAATTTTAGTAAAAGAAAAGAATGCTTCGAAACGAATCTTTTTGGAAATGGCATTTATTTCTCAATCCAACAATTGTTCAAACAAAAGAACAGATCTCAATCATTTAAGTGAGATCTATTCTTATCTATTAATCTTGGACAAGAACCCGAATGCTCTCAATGATAATTCATCTTCCTTTTCTAGTTAATACAAACTAACATGAAAGTTTTGTAATAATTAATAACTAATAAATATATTCATCCAATTTTACCATTAGAAAATCTCATCTTCAGTAGTAAGTGCAATTGATGTTTTCCACTTTCATTTGGACAGCTTAGACCAAATGTCTCTTCTTCTTCTTAAAAATTGTACAATTTTGACGTTGACATTTTAGGTTATGCTGAATTCCAACCTCGATGCTGTTATTTTCCCTCACTTTTCACATTCATAACCAAAGAAAGTTCACCATAATGGTTTTCGGCTTTTAATAAATTTACCAGTAATGTTTTGTGTTACAAATATTATTCCATAAATCTAATTGTTGCTCCATGTTTTTACATGTTTTAATGCTGTCTTTTACATCTTTTTGTATTTCACCGAAAAACGACCATTCTCACTAACATTGTAAGTAAAGTTTATTTTTATAATTATCAACATACTATAGTAGTTTCACCTTTGTAGCTCCCTGATGATGACAATATTCATTGTCGAAATATTGGAAATATAATGTTATAAGAGTACATTTGCGTTTGCTGATGTCCCAAAGAATTTCTCAGAATATATATATATATATATATATATATATATATATATATATATATATATGTTGAATAGTTCGTACTCTATATTCCCATTCTCTAATTGTATCTTGTATCTGCTGAATCTTCATTGCAACAAATGACGGATGATTCTTACATACCATCAGAATTCATGATGAGCATTTCAGTAGACCAATAAAACCACTTGACGAAATATGAGAGACATTAGAATAGGTATTTGTTCGAGCAGAAATTCCAAACCGACAAATAGGAGCTTTTCCGTTTCGTTCGGTAGTTCCTTGGATGTATTTCTCACTCTCCAGAGAAATGCGAACGTATCACTTGAATCACAGTTATGGAATATTCATCCCCAAGTATTCCCAAGGGTATTTCGAGACCATTATTACTCATATTTGTCGAGCGAAATGTGTCCCGAAATATTAATTCTGGACAAACGGCTGTAATATATATCATATGATGCCGTAAAGTACTGAAACTGAACATGAAATTCATGGCCTAACATTTCATGGTATATGAATAAGGGCGAACGAAGCAATTTGGAAAGTTCAAGAAGAGAACCGAAAAGCATCCAGATGATTTTATACTGAAAACATTTCTACACATCCTGGCATGGAAATGAAAACAGAGGATGGAACGTATGCCGTGCATAAAAGGTTTTCTGAGTTCGAACAACCTAAATAATGTTGACTTATCCATAACAGTTTTTGACATGTGTCGATTTTTCTGAAAAAAATTACCGCCGTAGTAGTTTAGGAAAAAATGTGTATCTCGCAAACTGTTCAAAATTTGGAAACCCAATGTGTGGAGCAGTTAGCTGGAACCCCAGGCTAACTTCAGCTCTCTTATCGATGGTCCCATTTTCTACCAAATTGGCCCGGACAATTTTCGAATGTCGCATTCAAACATTGTCAAAAGTCATTTTTTTCAAATGAAACCATTCGGAAGTAAATTGAGTTTTAGGGTGAGTTACTTGAGCATTTGTAACACCCTGTAGGGGGGTGTTATATTCATTTTGGTATTGGTCTCAGGCTGGGGTATATTCTAATTTTGAATTGAATTATGTTTTACGAGGAAAAATGATGAAAGATCTTTCATTTCAGTTATTTAAAAATTTCAGACCGACAACCCCCCCCTCATCGATTTTGAATAGAATAGACCCATAATCACAAAACTCGTCCGCCATATTGGAACTGCCTTATTATTTTTCCTCCTGCAAAAGTTCCATAATGAATTACCACCGGAATTATGAACACCTGCCAAATTTCACGTTGATATAACAACTAGATAGGGGTCAAAATTCACTTGCAAGATTTGAACTGAACATACATACAAATGAGACGCGAGGCGGCGGGCATCAAGTCAAGAATATGTAACAAAATTTTGTTTTAAGTGAGTTTTCGGGAGCTAGAGAATATATGTGTTGGAGTATGGAAATTTTGTCGAGTGCCAATGGGTAGAAAGGAAAACTATACGAGCGCATCAGAAAATAACTTTGGAAATTCTGGAAATTGGGAAATGTATTTGAATTAGGAAGAAAATCATTATTACGGGGTGAGTTGCGAGGCTTATAGTAATCATGAAATAACCTAGTGCAGAGCTTATGTTATGCAATTAAAATTACGAGGATGAACCAAATGCACAAAACACTCATGATTTGAAGTTGGGAATAGTTGAACGAATTAAACTTCTCTATGAGTCATGAGATTGGGATTATTAGCCACATTGAAGCACAGAAGTCTCAGGAGAGACGAATTTTATCGCGTGTTGACGAAACTATTTTTTTTGGCATATTGGAGTATAAGCTCCTTCCTCAAGGTCATTTCTGCTTGAAGTGCTATTCTGAAGTAGTTGATTTACATTTTTTGATGGTAGACTTATTTTTAACCGAAGAAATCGAAAAGGGGGAGGTTTTCTAGTCGACGCGTATATTTTTTTTACTTATGACCACGCATAACTTTTCACAGAGTAGTCCTTTTTGGATTATTCTTTTTTCATTGGGTGTACTTCGGAGTTGGTCCATTTGGAATTGAGAAGAAAATGCCTCTGGTAAGGGTAGCAAAATGGAGGATATCGATCGTTCACCCTCTGAGTTTTGGCCCGTTAACCGATTCTATCAGGCATAACTTATCCACCCCTAAGGGTAGAAAAACGGGGAATGATTGATTTTTCACGTGTGAACCAATTCTCTTGGCACACATATGTAGTTCTGACAACACTACAACAAAATGGATACCTCAATTGTTGATTTAGTAAGTAGTAATCAGTAGATTTTTGCCACAAAAAATTGCGAAATACTTTTTTTTAACAGAAAATGAAACTGACAAAAAATTAGACTGAGAAGCAAAAAATAACCCTTCTTAGTCTTGGTAACTAAGCTCCTAAACTGATGTACGTAACTAATTTTTGAAAAAAAATATCAAAACGCTGCCATAATTTTAAGCTTCACCTAATTCAATAGGTAGTTTGTTTGGCGCCCACTCAAAATAAGTTACGTACATTAGTTTAGGAGCTTTGTTATTGAGATTAAGAAGGATTATTTTTTGCATTTCAGTTTATTTTTTGGTCGGTTCCATTTTTTATTCCCTATTTTGCACTTTGAAAAATTGTTTAACGGACAAACTTTGGGTTGTCAAGTATTTCACATTATCTATACCCAACTTCAACCTCTATCGAGTTATTTAACGAAACTCAAGAAATGCTTCATCTTGCCACGAGATTATTTGCTTTTTCGAATATGGCATGGCAGCAAATGTGAATTTCAATTAAGGTGATATTCTGTCAAAGTGAAAACAAATTTTTCCAACTCACAAATGAAATTGATTCGAAAATGAAAAATTATCCAAACGAAGTTGTGTTAGACTTATTTGTAATCCATGGGATGTGTCAAGAAATTATTCAGCTAAGTGTCCGGGAGTTTAATTTGAAATATCGAAACTAACCAAGCATGACACGGAAAAAGTTCTTAACATTGAGATTTAATTTTGATATTCATGGGAAAGCGGCGTACTTACCAGTCAAACCACAAACTGACAATGAAGATAATCAAATTACCATTCTCGGATATTTTCAAGCATATCCTCAAGCCTTAATTCGAACGGCGTCTTTGGAATTGAGATTTTCATACTCTGCCATATAAACCATTTTACACCATCATAAGCTACATCATTTTCCACTTATAAGACCGCAAATATTACACCCAGAAGACTTTCCCCGTAGGGTAAACTTTTGTGAGGATTTATTACTCATAATACAAGAGCACGCCGGATTCTTAGAACACATAATTTGGACTGATGAGGCTGAGTTTTGTCAGCAGGAAGTTTACAATAGGCGAAATCGTTATTTTCAGGCTCCTGAAAATCCACATATAGCGCCTGAGTTAAAAATCAAGTACAATTTTGAATAAATGTGATCGAGAAACCCTTGAGACTTTTATATTTCAGGTAGGGTGAAAGATCTATTCTCCAGCAGTTCGCAATATAGATGATTTGAAACTTCTGATGAATAGAAAATAAATTGTTACTAGGCAGTTTGAACATGATAGCCAAATGAAAACTATACGTTCAGCTAGTAAGGTTCCATATTTGGCCCAATTCTGTTCATCTCTTGGACCAGGTCATTGGCAATATATTTATATATTTTTATTTATTCACCTAGGAAAAGGATACAAAACAATGTAATAACAGATAAAGGTGGATAAATGAGTACTCGATGAGTGTTGTTCACACTTGTTTCGAGAAATACAATATAATAAAATACAATACGATAAAATTTATAAATAATGAACCTACTGACTAACAATTGCGGAAATGTTAAAAAATCCATTGAATATCAGACTTATCTAAATGTAAGGACAAATTTTTACAATCACATTCGCACACCCCCATCTATGTGTAACTATAATCAATGTAAGGGTTGATGCATATCAATGCTTTAACATTGTTTGTATGCTCTTTGAATGACACAAATGTTATCAAAGATAAGCGTTATGTTAGAAGTTATATTGAAAAAATAAATTAAAATGGACAATTTGATGTACTAATATATGCTATAAGGTTATATGATAAAAGTAATAACAATTTTGTTCATTCACATATTGCTTACATTGGTAGGAACTTAATTTGAGATATTTTTTTGTCAACAAAATCGGAAATCGTTTGTCTTGGATGCCTACATATGAATTGTCTCAATTGCCTCTTGAAGTGGTGAAATATGTTTTTTATTGTATTCGGAAAAGTGTTGAATAATTTTGGGGCTAGATGGGTATAGGTATGCTGTAAGAGTGATTTTTGTGTTAATGGAATGACATGATGATCTTTTTTTCGGGTGTTATAATTGTGTGGCGGTAAGCGATAACTTTTCTTCTTGTGGTACGTTAAAATTATATTGAAATAAAAGAGTTGACGAATATCAAAAACACCGGCTTCGCAAAATAAATTGTCTGTTGGAAAGCGTGAATTTTTTGAATGTATCAATTTCAGAAACTTGTTTTGTAGTACTACAAGAGGACGAAGGTGTGTTCGAAAAGCCCCTCCCCAACATGCTATCCCATATCGGAAGTGACTTTCCACAAGTGCGAGGTAAAGGATTTTCAGATGGTGGGTGGAGAATATTTCTCATAAGGTTTTGAATTTATATAGAATACTTCGCAACTTTTTGCAAATGAAGTTTATGTGTTCATCCCATTTGAGATGTGAATCAATAATTACTCCTAAATACTTCACCAATGGCAATAGATAATATACAGCGTTTATCGTCTAATTGCACGCCAAGTACGCTAATACCCTGAGTGACATAAGAATCAGAAGAGACAAGAACAGATTGATTTTTGTCTATATTAATTTTTAAGTTTATTGCATGTAAACCATGTTTGGGCTGAATAAATAATATCATTCGATAACGTACATAACTTCTCTAAATGAGCACTCTGACAGATGAATGTTGTAGCATCGGCGAAAAGAACACTATTTGTCGGAAAAGTATAGTGATATAGATCGTTTATATATATTGAAAAGAGGACGGGGCCCAAAACTGACCCTTCAGGAACACCATGAGTAATACCATTACGATTTGAGAGTACACCTCTCATTTTGACTCATCTTTTACTTAGGTAAGATTCAAAATAGTCGAGAGCCAATTAATCCATAATAATATAATTTTTGCGAAAGAATATTATGCGAAACACAGTCGAACGCCTTAGAAAGATCACACAACGTAAGTTGTGAGTGTTTACCTTTCTCCAAGCTTTCTCCAAGCTTGGGTTGTGAATCGATTTTTTCTACCGCCAAATTGGCCTAGGCACAAGAGAGAATTGCTTTCTAGAAAGTCGTAAAGTTGTTTCTTAATGATTATTTAAAAAAAAAATCATATGATTGGCATAATAGATGTAGGTCGGAAATTGTTTATAGCATTGGTGCTTACTTCTTTCAATACTGGCAAGACAACATTTGGAAATATTCCTGCACAGAAACAGTCATTGATTAAAGCAGCTTAAGGTACGGCAATAATATCCGCTACTGATTTGATAATTCTGCTGTTCAGTTCATAAGCATCAAAGCGATTGGATTTTTCAAGCCAAGAATGATGTCATAGACATCATCTGGAATTACAGGATTCAGATGAAGAGAATATACCGGAGTTTTCATTGCTTTTAAATGAAATGCAGGTTCATGAGGTAAATTGGGCAGTGCATTTATGGTCTTTTCAGCAATTGAGGATGAGGTTAAAGGTGGGTGAAGTATTTGTTTTTTTGAATGATGTCAAAAAAATTGTAGGTGCCATTTGAAAAAAATGGCTATTTGCCAATTTCTAGATGCAATATTTGAAAATCGCCTACGCCTATAGATGCAACAGAATGCAACCATCCATACGACATCAGCAGTTATTCTGGACTCTCAGCTAACTGTCCAAAAGTTTGGTTTCCTTATTTTATTCGAAATAGCGAATTAAAAATAAGTGGAGTATTATTTTTCGTTTGATTCATTGACCGTGTGGTGAACCGTGCTCGATCATGTTGTTTTTTGGAAAATAGTTATGTTTCTTCCTTGAAAACAACTTCAGTCGGTTTGATTGAAAAAGTAGAATCTGTGAGGATATTATTAAATTTTCTACTTCGAAAAAAAAAGAGGTTGCAATTAATAAAATTCGAAAATTAGTGTTTCATCCGTCGATTTTTGCCGCATTTCCAGTAAATCACTGTCAACCCTTCCATCATCCCTGTCCGATACAAAATATTCAATTATATCCATTTGCAATCGCATTTATTCAGTCGGAATGTTTTGTAAAACAACATTGCCAACTATTTCACGGATTTATATTTCATCATGAGTTGTGGTGCATTCATTTGTGATAGAATTTTGATCAACAGGATAAATGTCACGCAATATTGCAAATAATCACAATTGAATTATGTGGCCTGGATTTATTCCCAGTCAATTCTTCAATTTGATTAAAAATCGAACGACAGTTGACAATTATTCCAGGGGGAAATGTGACATAATTTTGTGAGATGGAGTAATCCACGATTCTTTCTCTCGCATAGACTGAGTTTTCCACGTATTGAGTTTGAGCTAGTGTATGTTTTACGGCCTTCCTCAAATACCTGTGATACCAGTTCAATTGAACCCATTCATTATGAGTTCCAGGATTATGGGGTATTTTTTGCACCCAACCCGTCGATTTGAACTTCCATCTTGTACATAGAAGACTGCAAAGTCAGTATTTCTCTATTTATTAGATGAAAATTACTGTTTCATAATTTTAGAAAATCTGTAAAAAAATTTTTGTTTCACTAGCATACTTCTTGGCTCAAGAGCAACTTGATTGATGATTATTCTTCAAGTATGATTTCAGAGAATTATTTATAATTGATTGATTTGAGAATTTGGATTTGAGATATGAAATAACTCTTCGTACTATGATGAAAGTAAATAGCAAATTTCGCATCAAGAGTGATATAATTTTACAAAATACAAACAAAAAGAAACCTTCAGCAGAGTGTATTACATTTCAACGGGTCTCTTAGGATTCTGAAAAAAACGAATATGCCAAAAATTGTTTAAAGTTAGGAATACGTGAAAAAGAATTAAGATCGTCCAAATTCACTAAGATTTGGCAATTGGGTAAAAAACAGAAAAAGGAACAACTTTTGCATTCAAAATTCTCCGAAATTTCAAGGAATAACCAGATTCTTTGTTATATTTTAAAAATATGTCAAATTTGATAGGTAGCCGATGGATGAAAAAAAGTCAACTCCATTTTGCTTAGCCAACTATATCTGTTCGAAGAAATAAGTTTGTATTTCGTGCCGAATAATTTATTCAAAATTCATAGCAGAACGCCTCCAACAGTTGAGTCATCATCAGTGCTACCTGAGAGTAACTATTGAAAATGAGAAATGGAAAAATATTTGATTTATATTGAAATTATGGAAGGAAAGTAAGGTCACTTACTCGTCAAGTTTACAGGAAAACCATAAAAAGTATCTCTGCTGCATAAAACAGCAATAAGTTCATAGTAAAAATATATTAAAATTCATCCTGGTCCAGGATTATTATAGATTGCAAATTATTTGAAATCGATATGTCTTACCAATATTCATTGATGAAGTGAAGTTGAAGCTTGACAATATGTGACAAGAATGTAAGATAATTGACATGACAAGTGAATTTTGTGACAAGGACAAGAAGCCACCATGTCAACTGAAACACAGATCTGATGATGAACAGTCTAATGAGAACTCACAGTTGTCAGATCTATGTCAAAGTATGCCAAGGCAACTCAACAAGATTGTTGCGTAATTCTACAATTTTTGAGCTTTCATAATCGAATTCTGGTACAAAGTCAAAGTCTAATGAGAACTATCCTGGTCCCAAATTTCCGATCAAGAAGAACAAAAAAGGAGAGGAAAGAGAACACCTGTTTGACAAAAAAAATACACAAATTTCAAAAATTAGTCATCAAATTTGACCAACTCATCACACGTATATTGACCCTCTTGAATTTTTGCCTTTCTCAAGATTTTTTCGTATTCAATGATAAATATTATCAACAGCCTGAAGGACTCGTCATAGGCAGTTGTTCCTCGGCAGACATTTTCATGAATAACTTAAATTTACAAAATAAATTTATTGTCACTGATAATACTTTGGAAATTTCACACTGGTATAGATATAATGTGAATGGCAACAGTGAAACTGCACAAAATCATTTAAATGAAATCAATCAACAAAAATTCACAATTGAAGTAGAATCTAATAGTACATTAAACTTCCTAGAATTCACAATTCATAAAAATAATAATCACTTAAATTTCAATGTTTACAGAAAACCCACAGAGACTGATCATGTGATACCTAGTTTTTCAAGTTAATCTCACCAGCATAGAATGACCGCTTTCAATTGTTACATTCTCATACTCTCAAATATACCTCTTCCCATAGTTGATTATCAAAAGAAAGTGAACATTGTTAAACAAATAGCTTCCAACAACAATTATGAACCTAACCTCATCAATACTTCAATTCAAAGAATCAAAAATAGAAAGGAACAGAACTTAGCTTACCTTGAAGTAGATTACCATTGATAAGTTCGTTTCTCTCATATTCTTAAATGACAATATATCCAACAGAATAGCCGGTTGCATGAGAAGCAACTTGGACAACATCTTTTTTTTTCAAAACTGAAGATAATTTGAGCAGACACTTGGTTGACACAAAAGATAAAATTGATAAACTGTCAAAAAGTGGCTAATATAAGTTGAACAGTGAAGATGTAATGCAGCTTACATTGGTAGAACTTGTAGACCTTTGAAAGCTCGTATAAATAAACATTTCAACCCTAACAGAGTATCAGCTATCGGTCATCACCTCAGATTTAACAACCACAACTTCAGTCCAAATAAGATTGAAGAAAAAACAGGAGGTCAGTTCCAATAACTATAATAGACTAGATTTTCTTGAAGATTCACACATAAATAATGAATAGCTTAACGATGTCCTTTGTCGCAACACTCAAGTTGATCTAGGATCTTACATTCCACTTCATAGACTAATTTTCTTCAATATAATACTTACTCACTTCTGTTCAGTTCAACAATTTAAATACTTTCATAATCCATTCTCTATGATGATATTACTTGTTTGATAATCTTTGCAGTTTGTTGTCCCTCATTTTCAACTTGCTCTACAACACTGAAAACAAATCATTTTAGGTTTCATTTTTATTTTTATTTTAGATTAGCACCTTCAAGGTTGTGCCAGCCTTCGACTTTTGGACTTTTGTGTTCAGGATAAGTTCTCATTAGACTTCCACCCTTACTCAATATCCCCTAGTGGAGGTTGAACGTAACTTTGATGAATTTGTCAAATTTGATTACCTATTTTGTAAATTTCTGTCTTTTATTGTCAAACAAGTGTTTTCGTCTTCCTCTTCTTTTTTGGTATTCTTGATCGAAAATTTGGGACCAGGATAGTTCTCATTAGACTTTAACTTTGTACCAGGATTCGATTATGAAGATTCAAAAATTGTAGAGTTACACAACAATCTTTTTGAGTTTCCTTGGCATACCTTGACATAGATCTGACAAATGTAAGTTCTCATAAGGCTGTGCAGTATCAGTTCTGTGTTTCAGTTGACATAGTAGCTCATTTTAGGGTTATTTCTGTTTTCTAGTTCTGTGCTTCCATGTCACAAAATCAACTTGTCATGTCAATCATCTTTCATTTTTGTCACATATTGTCAAGCTTCAACTTCACTTCATCGATTAGACATATCGATTTCCAATAATTTGCAATCCAATCCTGGACCAGGATGTATTTGAATATATTTCTACTATGAACTTATTGTTGTTTCATGCGGCAGAGATACTATTAATGGTTTTCCTGTAAACTTGACCAGTAAGTGACCTCACTTTTCTTTCATAATTTCAATTTAAATCAAATAATTTTCTATTTCACATTTTCAATGGTTACTTACCTTCGGTAGCACTGGCGATGACTTAACAGTCGAAAACGCTTTGCTATGGATTTAAATAAATTATTCTGCACCAAATACAAATTTTTTTCTTCGAATATATCGATACGTGCACACAGCTAGACCTTTCACTGAACTACATCTGTGACTATCTACCACTTCTCTATCATCCGTCAACCAGCTACAAATCTATCATCGAAGACATTACCCTGAGGAGTATATATCGAAAAAACACGTGAGACAAACACTCAGTAGCATACCGGTCCTCGTTCATCATTCTCCAGAATATTGTAGAAACATTCAAGTCTTTATTGTGGTCAAACCGATGAAACAAATCATTGAATTACTAGATGGGTTGTGTAAACACAGTCGCAGTCGTTGAAATACTGACTAGTTGAAATACGAGCAACCAAGGAAATTTGATGAATTTTCATATCACCATACGAAAAGTAAACACACTCATAAATCTTAGTGATCACGGCATTTTCAAAGGGATCCCAAAACATTTCTAATTAGATAATGAATACATAGTCTTCCATAGGACTTGATAACCATTTTCCACTAAAGATGTAAACATACTCGTTGATCTAATTTATCGAAATCTTCCTGAAATTGTCGGAACAATAATCAATAATCAAGCGCTGAAAGATAACTTCAGTATCTATTCAAGGGACAAAAAACCTGTCGCAATGATAATTATAATGAGAGTCAACGTCGTGTTATATCTCGTATTCAGAATGTCAAAGGCAGTCGAGTCAGTCAAGTGAGTTTAAATGGATCAACTCACTGCAACAAAGCAGTGCGACTCAGAACTGAGTTTCTGATATGAGTTAGTTCGAATCATTGAATCAATTATCCCAGAAGAACCATGGTCAACCAAATCATTCTTCAGCTTAAGCAGTTTACGTGAATAATAACAGATGCGAATTTTATAGAAATAAGATGAAAAAAATTAATGAAGTAGAAGTGTTGAGCTCAAATCGAAACAAGTTGAAAATTGAAGTGTGCAGAAATCCTTGGAGATATTCAATATGACTCTTTGAAGTACCATGTCATTATCAATAACCACAGAAGACTTGAGACGTGTTGTAACTGTTATAGTGGTTTGTATTTCAATTATATATTATCTCCTTTATTGAATATTAAGTTGGAAAATCAATGCATATTTCTCTTGAAGAAGTGGTGAGGCTGGTGTCACGAATTGAATATTCAACATTTGAGGGATGATTAAGTTGCTCAGAGCATCGTCATACCCAGGAAGGCGATCACCAAAAGCTGTTACGGCAATATAAACGTGTTATTCTGGAGATTATATCACGAAAAAGCTCCAATTGGATCTATATCCATCATATATGCAATTTCATTCATGTCATGGCTTCCAGACTGAATTGTGAATTTCCAGCAAATTTCCGCACTATAAATTTGTCTCATCGCAGCACAACAACAAACAAAGGATATGTGAGCTTCAAACATAACGCGAGTGGCTGACGATGCATAAATTGTGAACGTCAGAAGAGCCATTTACCGTATTCGACAAAGTCAGCATGTCTTGATGGTATGACTCGTCAAAGTACCTCCTTCATTTCATCATATTCGATGCATTTCTCCGCTGGGAGATAAATATTTTTATTCGAAAATTCAACCATTTTACTCTAGCATGATTACGGAGATATTCCTAGCTGGAAGGTCTTTGGCAATCTGTTCATTCCATTATAAAAAATCCCAATTCTACAAAGACATGTGTTTACTGATAATGAATAGTATATTGTACAACGAACATGGAATGATACTCATTTCTCACGAGTGTGAAAATTGTGGTACGAGCGAGTTTCCGCATACAAAGTGTTTGGAAAAGGTCAGAACTTGAAGCAGTGAAATATCTTCTCTTAAAGACAACAGAAAGCACAATTTACGTGCAACATAGAAAAGAAAAAATTGAATTAAATAATAATAATAATAGAATAATATGAATCGCATTTATTCAGGCAAATGACGATTTCTATTCTTGATCAAAAACTCCTTAAATTTGGCTTTTAATATATATATATATATATATATATATATATATATATATATACACATAGTTAGTGAAAATTATTTTTGGGAATGCAGGCAGTGATGACCAGTTCAAATTATATTCTTCGTTATTAAGTCGAGCTCTCGACAATCTTCGTTTTCTTTCTCAAGACTATCTACAATGTTATATAATAAAGAACATGTGATATATAATATAAATGGTTACTTACTTAACATGAAAATTAAAAAGAATTTGGTACAATGAAGAACATTGGAATTTTCTATTTGAAGTTCGAAAATATTTCAGACAGTGACAATTTCATTATACAGGATGACAAAATATTTTTATGTAGGACGATTATTTTTATTAATATCTTCTTGTTTAGGTAATATGTAAGTATAAATTAAACCCAGTTCATTAATATGTGTTTTTTTATCAATAGTTTTTGATTTCTTTTTATTAATGTGGACCATTTCTAAGAAAAGTCTTTTTGTCAAGTTTTTTTTAACATCTAAAACTCTTGAATTTTGATAATCAATACGATGATTTCTGTCTATAAAATGAGTTCAAATAGAAAATTCCAATGTTCTTCATTGTACCAAATTCTTCTTAATTTTCATGTTGAGTAAGTTACCATTTATATTATATTTTTTTTATATAAATTGTATATTTATAAAAAAATAAAGATTTTCGAAAGCTCGACATAATAACGAAGAAAATTTAATGGATAATGACTGCATTCCCAAAAATAATTTTATAATAATATATATAATAATATATAATAATAAATATATATATATATATATATATATATATATATATATATATATATGTCAACGAATCTATTAGATGAGTTATAACTTCTAGAATATTGGGTGTATCAAAATGAGATGTGGTATAGGTGAATGAATTGTGACGAGGATAGTTTTCGCATATTTTTCACTTCGCGGTCACTTCCCGATTCACCGAAAATGGCTCCGATTTTGAATTTTTGAATGGAACACCCTGTACATTGTAACATTTTTGGATTTCTGAGACAATTCTGGATCAGAATGTGGCATTTCGAAAAAGTGTTAACTCCCACTTAATTTTTTTAGAGTCACTTTTAATATTGCATCTAGGTGGCCACGATCGGACGTTAACTAATCTGAGGACCTCAGGTGATGTCAGAAAATTACAATCGCGAGGTTTTAGTGACTAGTATGATAGATAGAAATAAGACAAACTGGCAAAATCACATTTTCGTGTCTAATTATCAGTTTTCAAAGGGCGACCATTTTTTGACAAGCACTTTCCGAGAAAAGGATTTTTTGACGAATCTAACGATACTAATTTATTTGCGATTGGATTGAAAATAAGAACATAAATTAAATATTTCTAAGGAAAATACTGGATAATCATTTATTTACTTTTGTCTGCTATGGATAGCCATGATGCATAATATTTTGCAGTTATTTTCATCAAGTCTTCCTTGGAACACAAAACACTCACTTAGGTAATGACAGTGACATAAGCTTTATGAGCAGACAGAAAAAGTTTCTTAATTTTCGTTAAATTTCATTTTTTTTTTCAAAATAATATATACTCAAAGTGAAAAAGTAGATATGTTATTAATATTTGGAGAATGTCATAGGAATTCAAGGAATGCTGCTGAGTTGTATGCTCAGATATATCCCAATCGGTAACATTCAGCCCATCAGTATTTTCCGTATGTTGAGACTCGTTTTAGGCAAGAAGGAAATCGAGAGGCGGAACAGAGGTTTTCATAAATGAAGAGACTGATATTAACGTTCTTGCTATAGTTGAGGTTGATAAAACGGTTTCTTCAAGAGAAATTAGTCAAGAAATGCAGATAAGTCACGAATCAGCAAGAAAAATACCGAAATAGCACGGATATCGAGCATTTAAAGATAAGTTTCATCAACATTTGTACACTGACGATGGCGATAGACGGGTAGTGTTTTGAGATTGGCTGCTTCAAAATCATATAGTCAACCCAAATTTCATCAACTCTATTCTATTTTCCGACGAATTACGATTTACAAATAATGGTATGTTCAATAAGCAAGATAGTCGGTACTGGGCCCAACAAAATCAACATGCAATGAGGAAAATTTTCAAGAATGGTTTGGCGTCAGTGTCGTTGAAAACAGAATAATGGCGCCAATATTATTTCCAGGTCAGTTAACAAGGGTTAGGTACTTAGGTTTTTTCTTCAAAACG
The DNA here is from genome assembly GCA_018342105.1 of Gonioctena quinquepunctata. Taxonomy (NCBI): domain Eukaryota; kingdom Metazoa; phylum Arthropoda; class Insecta; order Coleoptera; family Chrysomelidae; genus Gonioctena; species Gonioctena quinquepunctata. The sequence continues at coordinate 1,161,940 of JAFIRS010000110.1, read as the reverse complement.
AAATCAAGGATCATCTTAATAATCTACCTTTAGCAGTTTCACGGCGAATTTACTTCCAACAAGATGGAGCACCCCCTAAGAATACTAGAGAAGTTCTTGATTACTCATTAGAGCATTTTAATAATCAAGTTATTGCAAACGATGGTCCAGTACGGTGGCCAGCACGCTCACAGGATCTCACTGCGCTCGATTTCTTCATCTGGGGATATGTTAAAGAAAAGGTTAACTATGCAACAGCCCCAGCCGCTCTTGAATTCATAGGAGAAATAATTCTACAGGCATTTAGAAGTATAACGCCTCAAATGTTACGGAACGTGTTGAGAAAAACAATTGAACGAGCAGAAATGTGACTTGAACAAGGAGGAATGCACTTTGAAAATTTACTACAGTGAAAGTAAATACATTATTATCCATGGCACACTTGACAAAAGTAAATAAATTTGTATCCAGTGATATTCAATTCATGTTCTTATTTTTAATCCAATTGCAAATAAATAAGTATCGTTAGATTCGTGAAAATATCGTTCTTTCGAAAAATACTTGTCGAAAAATGGCCGCCATTTGAGAAATGACACGAAAATGTAATTTTGGGTATTCCTATCTATCATGCTAGTCACTAAAACTTCGCGATTGTAATTCTCTGATATCACCTGAGGTCCTCAGATTAGTTTACGTCCGATCATGGCCACCTACATGCAATATTAAAAGTGACTCTAAAAAAATGAAGTAGGCGTAAACACTTTTTAAAATGTCACATTCTGATACAGAATTGTCTCAGAAATCCAAAAATGTTACAATATACAGGGTATTCTATTTAAAAATTCGAAATAGGAGCCATTTCCGGTGAAACACATACCATTTGCCTATACCAAAATCTCATTTTGATACCCCCACTATTCTAGAAGTTATCTGTCATGTCTAATAGATTTGTTGTTTATATATTTATATATATATATATATATATATATATATATATATATATGTATATATATATATATATATATATATATATATGTAAATGACGAATTATAGATGCGATATCTCTAATTTGCGGAGTGGAACTCAACCTAGATGTCGCATCTATAATTCGTGCATTTCACATTTTTATCCTTGCCGGTAGGTGTCAGCTCTCTAAGAGTTTTGTTTCAGTTTCGAGGAAGACCACACGTCCTGATGATTAGGAAACCATGAAACAGCTGTAGGCGGATGGTAGGCTGCTTTGTCGTTGAAACAAAACTCTCTTTTTTCTTCCTTCTTCTTATATATATATATATATATATATATATATATATATATATATATTGAACTTATTCATATTCTTTTTATACTTCTCTTCGAGTAATTCAACATCGCTTGGATCTTCTATTCTCAATGGAATCAGAACTTTGAATCATTTAAAACTTCGGTCACTTCTGTTGAAGTTTTTCTGACAAATCGTCCACAGCTTGTTTGAACCCCCTACAGCCGCCATTAGAAACAGAGGCTCATTTAAAATTGATAAGGAATGTCAAAAGTTATGACTGAAATACGTATTCTATGAATAAGTTTTATTTTATATTAGATTATATTGTATTCAAGATATAAATGAGGAACAAGTTTTCGATGATCAATCTATCCCACAATTTACCAAATGGATACATATTTCTTTTATATTTCACGTGCCCCAGTGTGGGAATTTATACATTTTCTAACAGGTTATATCAAAACAGTGTGGTAATGAAAAGATGTATACAAGCAATCTTTTTCGATCAATAACAATGGGCATATTTCTGGGTAGTCGCAGAAAAAATCATTATTCACCATATGTTCTGAGGAAAATCTCCGAAGGTGTGAATTCTCTCGAAAATGAAAAAAAACAAATATTGAGTGAATCCTTTTCTTCGAAGCAGTTTTCTTCGATGGTCATGCTAATGGCAACCTGGTAACATTAGATATTATTCCAAACCCCGACATCGAGGAGACTCGTCAAAGGCACCTTGTGAGAGGGTTTACAATCGTTTTCTGGCATAATTGTCTACCAACAATGGAGAGGAGATCCTCAAAGGTAACTAATTCCAGTAGAACAGCATTATCGAAGAGATACTGGGAATTTAACTCAGTCTTAATGTGGTTGGAGGAGTTTTACATTAATATTATTTTCTAATTCCCTTGTAAATGGAAGGTGTTTCTTCTCTTTCATTCCAGACACTTAACCAAATCCATTTATTCAAAATAACGTATATGGAAGTAAAATAGGCTGAACGGAATGGGATTTGTTCAATTCGTTTGAAAATATGGAAATATTAACTTTTGGGGGATAAACATGTTAGACAGAAACACAGTCTTTATCTGATCTTTTTTTCTGGGAAATATACGATGAAAATTGCGATATTTCTTCTGCAAGGTCTGATAGAAAATAACTACTTTTGCATCTTAAGCATTCGCTAACCGTTGAAGATTATCTGATTGATATTCCAGAAGGACCCTAATTCAGAAGTAAAAATGTAAGCCAATATTTACAATTTAATTTTTGTCGACAAAAATATATTTTACGTTTTCACGTATACCAGGAAGACCGAGAGAATTGGGAAATAAATTTTTCAGAAGCAATTTCACTTTTAAATTTGGAACTTGTGAAATGTTAAAAAAAATCGGAGGAACACTTTGAAAACAGTTCCTTTCAAACCATTAATTGATTTATTGGATTGTTTGGAATCATGGAGGGAGCATAACGCTTTTTCCTCACGTGACAAAAATCTTCAAATATAAACAATCTAAATCTCCATATCGCAATTACATTCGGAGTTGAAGAAAACCTGGCTGATCGAGTAACTGGATGAAATGTGTTTAAAATGTAAGTACTCACAGCAAACATAAGAAAAATCATTTATTTCCTTCTTGGGCAAAAGTGCATGAGTTTTGTATGGCCTTTTTTAGAAAGTAAAATCCTTATAGCAACCATACCAATGGAGTAACAGCTTCAAGTTATTTTGAGGATTCAGCAGCAGTGGTTGAGCGGTCTGACACGCCAGATTTGAACTCTAGTTTCTGTTTCTTTTTTTTTTATTTATTCATACTTCACTATTCTATATCTAATTTTCAATAAATGAATATTTTTTCTAAAATATTGAATGAAATTTTTGATTTGGTTCCTTACTTTACATTATTTGCATTGAAAAAAATGATAGAAAATAAAAAATAAAAATATACTGATTACAGATGATGCAGGTCGTCAAGCTGAGGCCTTCGCCATCACTCATGGTCTAGAACAACTGGTCGAGCTACCAACCCGCATCCCTGATGTCAACAACCAGTCTGCCAATACACTAGATCTTTTCCTCACCACCAATCCTGACCCGTATAGAATAGAAGTTTGTGCCCCACTTGGAAACTCTGATCACACCCTCATCTCCACAACATGCTCTTTCCATTTACCATCGAGCAGCACAATACCACCCCGTCTCATGTGGCATTACAATTCGGCCGACTGGGAAGGTCTTCGTATGTTTTTCTCAGCGTTTCCATGGAAGAGAGTTTGTTTCTCTTCAGTAGATCCAACACGATGTGCTGAGACAATTTCTGAAATCATCATGTTGGGGATGCAAACTTACATACCGAATACCGAAAGAAGAACATCATCCGATAAGACCTGGTTTAACAAAAACTGCTCTAGAGCTGTGGCTTCCAAACAGGCAGCATACCATCGATGGCAAAAAAATCCGGGACCTGAGACCAGAGCAGCATACGTTGAGGCTAGAGGCATATGCAAAGAGACAATAGAATGTTCAAAAGATGCTCATAATGCCAAAATAAGATCAAAACTTGTTGAATGTCCCAACGGATCCCGTTCATTTTGGTCTTTCGCAAAGCTGTGGGAAGAAACTTCACTTCCAGCTCTTTTCCTCCCCTAACCAAAGAAGATGGAACACTAGCAACGACTGCCCAGGAAAAGCCAATATCTTTGCGCACCTATTTGCTGGAAATTCCACTCTGGATTCTTCGGAAAACAACCCCGAACATTACACCTATTGACAGTCACATGCCGAGATCACCTTTCGCCAACGTACTATCAGAAAGATTTTGCTGGGTCTCAACACCAACAAAGCCTGTGGATCTGACGGAATCCCGCCGATTGTTCTCAAGAAATGTGCCCCGAACTAACACCTGTTCTTTGCAAGTTGTTCAACCACTCTTACAATTTGGGAGTATTTCCGTCCAATTGGAAAATTGCAAGAGTACAGCCAGTCCCTAAAAGGCAAAAGACCCTACCTAGCAACTACAGACCTATCGCACTGCTATCTATTATTTCGAAGGTCATGGAAAAAGCCATCAACATCGAGCTCATGAAATATCTGGAAGACTCAGGAATTATCAATGATAGGCAATATGGCTTCCGCCATCAGAGATCAACTGGTGACCTGCTCGCATACGTCTCACATATATGGCAGCTATCTATTGAAAAGTATGGAGAAACTTTAGCTGTGGCATTAGATATCTCCAAGGCGTTCGATCGAGTTTGGCACCAGGGACTCCTCGCCAAGCTTCCATCTTATGGCTTGCCCCCTCAGCTGTGTTCTCTGCTTGCTAGTTTTCTCTCAAACAGGTCTCTCCATGTAGTGGTCGATGGAGTTTCATCTGACACTCTACTCATAAATGCTGGTGTTCCGCAAGGATCCATTCTAGCACCAACACTATTTTTACTCCACATCAACGACCTATTGAAAGCAACTTCATGTCCCGTACACAGCTTTGCCGATGATAGTACCCTCCATACCGCTTTCTCTTCCAGGGCCCCTATATCAGCCCGTGAAACCAGAAATGAACGAGGAAGAAATGTTAACAATGTAAATATGGACTCAGCAACAATTCTCGAATGGGGATCCAATAACTTGGTAGAATTCAATGCAGACAAAACACAAGCATGTCTTTTCTCTAGAAAAGCTGATCTCACTGTGCCTAACATAACTTTGTCAGGAGTAACCATACCACTGAAGTCATCCATATCGATGCTTGGTATTACTATCAGCAATAACCTTTCCTGGGAAAATCACGTGAGGTCCATTGCCAAAAGTGCATCCCAAAAACTTGGTTTTGTTTCGTGCCAAGAGCTATTTCACCTCCAGTCAGCTGCTTATGATCTATAAGGCACAGATCCGACCTGTCCTGGAATACTGTTCCCATATTTGGAGTGCGGCACCTAAACATATCCTGAAGCTATTGGATTCTGTCCAAAAAAGGGCAATTCGTCTCGTCGGTGATGCCTCGCTTACAAACTCGCTCACTTGTCTGGAACACCGTAGAAAAGTTGGCGATTTGTCTCTATTTTATAGATATTTTCATGGGCGATGCTCTTCTGAAATATCAACAATCGTTCCTCCTTTGGCAGTCTCTTCGAGATTAACCCGTCAAGTTCAGTCTTCACACCCCTTCGTGGTCACTTTGGAGACCTGCAGAACATCACTTTCCAAAGACTCATTCTTCCAACGAACTGCGAGGCTTTGGAACTCATTGCCTAGGAGGTGTTCCCGAGGCATACAACCTCCAGAAATTTAAGAAGAACACCAACTCCTACCTTTCCCTTGGTTCCACGATGTTCTCTGAACATTACAGGATATCCCTTTTCGTGGAACCAGAACATATAAAGAGAGAGAGAGAGAAAGAGTCGCATGGAGGGAGCATAACGCTTTTCCTTACGTGATGATAAATCTTCATATCAAATTATATTCGGAGTTGAAGAAAAAGCGTGAGAAACTTCGTATTTGACATAAAATAATACATATGAAATAAACTTGGAACATTTTTATTTTCATAACAATTATAGAAAACATGAAAAATGTAACTAGAAATAATCTGAGATCGGGAATACTTTTTCCATGCTCTCCAACTGTATTTACGTTGACCAAGAAGGCATTTTCATCGAACAAATCATTTTGGATTCGTAGAAGAATCACAATAAAATGTGGATTAATATCAAGCGTCAACATATGATCGAAGAAACAGTAGATTTATGTTGAATACCTACTACAAAATATGTCTTGAAAGTGTTCCTCACTAAAAACAATTCAGGGCATAGAGAATTCATGTTCCTTGCAGTAACAATCACCCTTTACGGCAATCCATAAATTCTGCACTATCATGCAAGAACTCACCAAACAGACCCTTTCGAAAACATCCTTTGAAGTAGGTACATGTTGAACTAATATTATTGCTATTGCTTTTGAAGTGAGTACTTTGATCGATTGTATATGATACGAAGATCCAGCGGTATAACTCGCATCACGAAAGATGACCCTCTTCGAGAAGAAAATCTTTGTTTTTTTCGGAGGAAACCAATGGAATGCTCGGTTCGATTTTAGGTCTGATGAGTTCAATATTGATGATGAAATATCTGAAACATTGTTGTTTCCCACTAAATAAACTTTCATCGAATCAATAATTACATTGATTCAATTAAAAATTAAAGAGAACCAATTTGGAATTTAGAAAAATATTTTTTAAATATTAGTCATCATAATTCTGGATGTTCTCAGGAAAAAATAAACTATTTGAAAGACAAATTTCGAGATAATTGTCCGAATAGAAGCAAAGAAGAAGGAAAAATAAATGTATTCAATTCCATCGAAACTAGTTGATTATTACAGATAATTACAGTGTGGTAATGGAAGGTACAGATAAACCCTTTTGATTTTAAAATTCACTGGAACCTTCACCAGCTTTCAGCTTATCTTTGATATTAAATTTTCCACCAGAAATTCGATTGAAATTGAACATCCAAATGTAATGACTTTTTTGCAGTCATAATAATTGTGTTCCAAAATTCATCTATTCTCTGTTGATTTTCAGAATTGACGAGTTGAAAAAGGTCGGCACTTGATAAAGATGGTTTATTCTAAAGATTTTTGAATTTTTACACTGTTTGTTACATTTTTACACATTTTAACTTCAACACTGAAGATGACCATGACCTTATAGATCGATCGCTCTTCGAATAATAAAAATAATATATTGCAAATCAAGACTATTGATGATAATTCTTCTCGGCATATTCGTCAAAACTGATGATATATGAATTTTTCTATTTCATTCAATGAATACGTGACTGTGATAATGTTAACTTTGTTTCAAATTGTTGAAGTTCTTTCATTTCAGCCACCTGAAATATTCCATATTTCAGGAATTCCAATTTGAAGGGCCATGAAGCTTGTTGGCATTTTCCTGAAATGTCCTGCTAGACTGGGTAATATACAGGCATTCCGATTCTGGAAGTTATGGACTGAAGTCTGTGTATATTTGCTATCATAACTTTTCTTATTCTTGGTGCAGTTCCCAGAGTTTTTTTACTAGCGAACGTTACATTGTTACACCATGGATTTTATTCAGAACGAATTCTTGTTGATATTGACTCATCTTTTAGGAATGTATTATTTCATATAATGCATTGTAGTAGCACCGAAAATGGTTTTGCCAAATATACATACATATATACAGGGTGTTTCATAATTGAATGCTGATCCTAAAGGGCAATTATCTTTGTATGATTTTGAGGAAAATTGTTCATATGAACGTAGTTCCGTAATTCTGAGATACAGGGTGTTGAACATTAATAAAAAAGTCAGGTTTTCCCCAATATATCTGAAACCGCTTTGTATTTCCTTCAATTTTGATACATGCAAAGTACGCATGAAAATACATTCTTCCAATGATAACAGTTTTTTATTTTCCATCAGTGGCGGCCTACTAACATGCCCTGCAATATTTTCAATAAAAAAATGGTTCACCACCATTTTTGTTATGAATATTGTTTTTATAATTGTCCTCTATTTTCCGAATGAAATGGACTCTTTTTTTCGATTCAACATGGTGTCTTTTCCTTACCTTCTGATGAAAAAAGTTGAGAACTACTCTCATATATGTCTCTTCAAGCCTTTACATTGTTTTTTAACCACTACACAATTGTTATGAACTACTTTAGGTCACTTTTTAAATTTCAATCTTCCACCCAGCCATTGTTTGCTGTCATTTCTCAAACGTTTCATCTTTTATTCAAGATGATGTTCATTTTTACCATTGTAACGAATATTATGATCATGTTGTGTTTCCATCTCTTTGAAGGATGTTAACAACTTTCCTCTGGTTGGGATCGCAACCCAACATTTTGGTAATTTTTGAGTTTTGTCTTGATTTATTTTCATGTTCCACATGTGAGCATAACCTTCTTGGCGGCCATTAATGGAAATTTCTGTCACTCAAAACAAAATCTATGAATTATATAATTTTTCAGATAATTTATTTGATTGTTACTGAAGATGGGACTAATTAGTTCCGAAACATCTCTTGAAGCTAATTAATATCTACCAATGAACTGTGTTGATGACTTTCTTACTTCAATAATCGCTGAATAGGTCATGGCGGATGAGAGTCATGGCCAGCTAGATCCCCAGACCTGAACAGTCTGAATCATTTTATTTAGGGATATCTTAATTTGATTCTGGTATTTTCTAAACCAAACAAGACAGCCATGTGAGGTCTAATATCAGAAAACAAGGGACAGTGGAGTCTTCCTCAGAACGAATTCAATATAAATTGAAACAAGTGGTAGACCACAAGCGAAAAACAACTACTTTCCTGGCAAATACCACGCAGAACGTTGAATGATATTCACCTGAAAATCTATGCAAACTTCCATTGAAAATTAAAATTGATTGCAAATGTTCCTTTCTGATAAACTTGATTATGTTTAATTTATGCCAGGTCCGCCTAACAATCCGCATACCGGTTTCAGGCTTTTGGCCCTCATCAGTGCGGAGAAGTCACCAGTCAGAGATCCGAAGACCTCTGGCCGAAGCGAAACATCAAGCTCAAATCATTTGTAGGTACGCCGGAAAAAGTAGCTTCTGCATAAAGTAAACATAATCAAGTTTATCTGAAAGAAACATTTGCAATCAATTTTCATTTTCAATGGAAGTTTGCATATATTTTCAGGTGAATATCATTCAACGTTCTGCGTGGTATTTGCCAGGAAAGTAGTTGTTTTTCGCTTGTAGTCTATCACTTGTTTCAATTTATATTGAATTCGTTGTGGAAAAGACTCCAATGTCCCTTGTTTCCCGGTATTTTTTGTTAAAAACAAATATAAGTTGAAAAGGGCAACATTCTCAATTGAATATTGATAGAAAGATTTTTCTGTGAATTGAAAAATCCACGATTAAAATGAAGCTATTTTTTGTGAATGTCTAACAGAAAACAACTACTTCCTCGGCTAAAGCCACGCTGGACATTGAACTACATCTGATAGATATTCTGAAAAGGCCCTAACTCAAAAGAAAAAATCTGAAATTGAAAATTTGCATTTTCATTCAGATAGTTATTTGATTTTCTATTCCAGTCTTAATTAAGAACTCATAAAGATGAATGAGGCAAAGAAGAATGTTTTCCAAAAGAGAGTACTCACCAGAAATCATTCGTAACATTGACGCAGGAGAGACATCGCAATCACTAGGTCTTCAATATAAGTATTTGAAACTAGGAAAAATAATATTTTTATGCGTACCTATTACTTAACCTGAATAACAGTTACTACAAAATCATTAAAATTATGCCTAGATGGTCACCACAAATTGGTAAAGTGAGACAAGAGAAAAAATCGCAAATGAATGAGTTTCATTTCTCGAATCGAAAAGTGTCCGCCGGACGAAAAAAATGGCAAGAGAGAATATAGGACAATCATAAAAAAAAATTATATAAAAAACAGTGGCTTATCATTATTTCTATTTGAAAAAACATGCAGGTCATGTTAACAAGGATGCCACTGATGAAAATCAGAAAATTATGAGGTAGGGGTAACGTAAGGTAGATTTTTGAAATCAGGAAAAAAGATTATTCCAAAAATTTAATAATACACAGGGTATCCCATTAATTTTTTTTTCCTGAAATCTGCACGCTACTGTATTTTCAATAGCATTTTATGAAAAATTAGTCATAACCACACAACTTTTACATTTAACTTTTTGTTTTATAGGCAATAATAACAATGATAAGGGGTAGGTAATTTATAGTGAATAACCTGGTACCAGACCTGAGGAAAAAATACAAAGCGGTTTCAGAGATATTGGGGAAAAACTTATTTTTTCTGTTCAATTTCAACACCGTGTAACTCAGAAATCAAGGAGGTGGACCTATATTCATAAAAAAAATTATCTAGGGATTACCGCCCTTTAGGATCAGCATTCAATCATGAATACCCTATATATATATATATATATATATATATATATAAATATTTCCTATCGTTCAAGAGAATGGTCGTATTTTATATTCAGCATATCTTTCCATTCGAGGAAAAATATGCCTTGTGTTAGGAAAAAATAGTGGTTTCGTTGCAATAATTCTGTAAAGTGTAAATAGAGAATACTCCGAACATAAATAGGAGATGTTAGCTGTTAACTACAAAACATTCACTTCCTCAAGAAATGGTCCGGAAGTAACGTTAACTGAAACAGGTGTCCCACTTAATTGGAACTACAAAATAATGTTTTATACATCCAGATTCCACGAACGTTGCAAAAACCGAATGAACATAGAAGCAAGTCACACGCTTGGCGGCATAAAACGATTCGGTGCAGAAATTGGATTCTTCTTTCGAGACTATTTTCCCCACATAAGTAATACGATTGCATCTCTTGCAAGTATTGAATCAACTCCCGCCGAACCGGGTCATTTTAATGCAACCAAAACATCGCTGGAGTTATTATTATTTAACGAATGATGGTGAGCAAATCGCAAATCATGAAGTTTGAAGTTTGAAGTTTGTTTATTTTTTTGAAAAGGTTATACATTTGTTTAACATAGATCATTTGGACCATTCGGAGATAGGTGGAAGGCAAACTAAGCGCATTTGGCTTGTTTTTTGCTCCCCATCTTCCGCCTCATGGTGACACTTTTATAAATCGAACATGGTAGGACAGATATAATAATCACTAAGTATATAATATAAGATAATAAGCCGCGAACACACGATATAACAGAGAAAGTTGGTAGAGCGAGAACATGGTAGTGATATATTTATAGTATATTATGAGGACATGATGATACAGTAAAAAAGGTTGGTGCAACGTAAAACCGTGGTTTTATATTTACAATATATTCAGTTCGGTTAAAAAAGGATTCTTATTGGGTAACGGATTCTACATTATAAAGGTGCGTTTTTCAGGAGGGTCATTATAAGTTGGTTGTTATCAATAATGAAATTTTTGATGTTTGTTTTATATATTTTGAAATTGGAAGTTTTCTTATACCGCCTGGTAGTATATTATATAGTTTTGGACCAAAATAAAATATTGTTCTCTGCGTATGACTTTTTTTAAAAATGGTACGGACAAGTTTTGTGCATATCTGGTATTCTTAGTTTTAATCGTGTTTTGAGTTGTTTTATTGGAATAGATCCAAACGAGACATTGGAACGCGTATAGACTCCTGACGTCAAGTAAATTAGTTTCCTTATACAATAGTTGGGTATCGAAACGTTTAGGTTTTCCAAATATTATTTTTATAATTGAATTTTGGGCCACTTGAATATTATTTAGTACATTTTCGAATACTCCACCCCATACTGTTATACAATATCTAATTAATGATTCAACCAGGGAATTGTAAATTATCATCAGGTTTTGTTTAGTAAGAACAGCACGAAGGTTGTATATTTTATATGTCAGCTGCCTAAGTCTTTTGACCATATGAGAGACATGTTCATCCCATGTCATACGCTGGTCCAAAAATACACCTAGATATTTTATTTTCGCCACTTTCTCAATATTTGGGCAGTTGCAAGATATTTTAGGGCAATTTGGCTGATGTATCTGAATGTTTTGCATCTCGGGCTGTTGGTTATTTTGAAGAGAAAATGTTATAAATTTAGTTTTGAAACATTGAGATTGAGGAGATTTTCATTCAACCATATCTGTATGTGTTCTAAGCTTTGTTCTGCTTCATTGTATGCCTGTTGCCACGTTTTAGCTTTGAAAATAATTGTTGTATCATCAGCGTATGAAATGAGGTGACCTTTAATATTTCTAATGTCAAATAGGTCGTTGATATAAGTTAAAAACAGTATCGGACCTAAAACTGTGCCCTGTGGTACCCCAACAGAAATTTCGCGAGAACTGCTAATGCTGTCACCGATTTTGACACGTTGGCTTCTGTGAGATAGATAGTTTTTGAAAATTGTATTTGCTGGTCCTCGGACACCATACGTGTATAGTTTGTTTAACAGTTTTTCGTGTGAAACTGTATCAAAAGCCTTGGCTAAATCCAAAAACTGCTAGGCACGTTTCGGAATCACCAAGGCCCCTGTTGTTTGTGATATGAAATTCAATATGGCGGATTCGGTACTACTTTTTTTTATGAAACCGAATTGTCTCTCTGTTATAACATGATTTTTTTCATAAAAATTTACCAAGCGTGATTTCAAGGCATGTTCTAGTATTTTCGAAGTTATCAATCACAGAGATTGGCCGGTAGTTTCCCATTTCTGATTTGACACTTGATTTGAAAATGGGAGTAACTCTCGATTCTTTCCATTGTGTTGGTATTGTTCCTGTTTTGAAAATTAAATTTATTATATAGGTTAATGGTTCTACTAGATAAGGGTGATAAGCTTTAGTTAGTTTTGTTTTTATTCCATCGGGTCCAGGTGCACAATTATTTTTTAATTTAGAAATAATTTCTATAATCTCTTTTTTATTTACAGGTGTGAGGAAGAGTGAGCTGGTAACAGATTTATCTTTTATAAAATTAGGTGGTGTAGTATGTGGTACATCGGTTTTTTGAGTCATTTTATCCCTACATCTGTGAAGTATTCATTAAATGCCTGCGCTTTGTCTCTATCATCCGATAATATTGTATCGTTGACTTTTATGTTGCCTATTTCTAATTTTTTTTTGTAGTTTTGTTTGTTAGTTCGTTTATTATGTTCCCAAGTTTTTTTGCAGTCTCCTCTGTTTCCATTCAATTTATCTTTGTAGTATTCATTTTTTGTCATTCTTAATAGTTTATTGAGCTCATTTCTATATCTTTTGTAGGCAGTATTCAATTCTGGATTAAATTCTTTATTTAGTTTCAGTTTCATTTTATCTCTATGTTTTATAGATTCTATTAATCCATGAGTTATCCATGGTTTGATCCTACAGTTGGAGGCTATTATTTTGTGTTGTGTAGTACAAATATTTAAATGTTTTGTTATTTTAGTAATGAAATTGTTATAAGCTTGTTGTGCTTCATCACAAGATAAAACTTCCGCCCAATTTTCATTCTGCATGAGAATGTTCAATTTTGTATCATTTGTTTTTGTATAATAACGAAGGACTTTTTCGTTTTGTTCTTTATTTACATTCATAAAGCTCATAGTCGGAGAGCAAAATTCGCAGTTAACAAATCAATCCACGTCATCAATACTTGAAACTTGAATAGAGTAAATTATAGAACCGTAACTATAAAATAGTCCATATCCAGGTGGAGTTCCAAAAAGTTAAAGAGTCTGCTTCACATGGAAAGGCCTTTATTTATACGAAAAAAATGTGCAATGCTTTTCGGCAAGCCAACTTCACCATCTTCAGGCACATAGAAAGATGTGATCCTAACGCTGTTTGGCGTTTCCCAAACTTTGGATGAATTTAACAAAAAAATATATATTTTTTTTTTTAATTTTTAAACACCATAATTTGTAATGAAAGGACATTACACACTCGTCATTCACGGGTGTGCAAGATGTTAGATTACACCATGTATATTATAACTCCAAATGGAGGTTGAAAATAGGAGAATTATGAGCTGGCGATTAAGTTTTGGTTATCCATGGACAGGGTGTTTTGGAGATTGAAGATGTTGAAATTTCATATAGAATCTAAAATTCAAGATGGCGGCTTTAGTAAAGCGAAAGATTTTTCTGATTTTTTGGCAAAATATACCCAGTTCTAGCATTGAAGATGGCTGTGTTTGATTTGAGTTACGATTTAATTAAAAAGTGGTACCTATGTTTCTTGAAGTCATAGATTAATCTAATTCGGTATAATTTTACATGAACTTTCACTACAACAAATACTGAAGTCATAGATTACTCTTATTAGGTATAATTGAAGTAACAATTTTACATGAACTTTCGCTAAAACGAATACTGAAAAATGAATAATAAAGAAAATAAGTCACTTTCTGAAGATAAGCTTCGATTTTACCGCATTGAAAAGAAATTTTCCCAGTATATTTTGTTAACATCAGTGAAAACCAGTTTCGAAAGCTTGTCGTACAGAAATTATGGATAAATTTTGCGACAATCTCTTGATTTTTCTATATCCTGATGAAAAGCATTCATAGTGCATCTGAATGAATATTTGTCTTTGATTTTTTTAATTTTTTTTCTTTGTACATTTTTACAGATCGTTTGTTACCATTTTCGAACATCAATACTCTATTTGATTTATTCCAAATGTCACTTACTATTCAGGATTAACTGAAGAATTAAAAAAACCGTAAAATGCTACTTTTACGGACTTGTCGTATCGTGTCGTGTCGTCATGGCAACACTTCACGAACTGAATTTTATTCATTCATAAAACATAACTGAACGTTAACTGGTGTTTATAAAAAAACTATGAACCGGTAACATATTCAATGGTTATTGTTGCGGTAGGTACAAACATGATGACTCTTACACTTCCTTTCTTCGAACAATCGCAAACAAAATGATAGTAAATTCAAACAAAAAATAATCGACTTACAAGAATGAACTGGATTGGTTTATCCTCCCAAAGCCAAATGCAACAAATGCAACAAATGGCTTTCGCGGTCTCATCTTCATATTCCGGACTCGGCTAGCACTTCGTCCGTAAACATTACGATTCGTCTGTGAAAAACTCATTTTGCGTACTTGTTACATAAACTACTATTTCTAGTTCTCAGTGTTTATAAAAATGAAAAATTAAAGCAACGTTTCTACATGCAGGTAAATTGATTTTCCATTTCAATAGCTATAAAAACTACCTAAAACATATCTAGGTCTGTGTTCCCTTTCGACATTTGGGATAAATCCGTGATGCTTTGTTGAACAAGAATTACTTCAATGGTAATTACGCTTCAGAATGTTCCTAATGGCGGGACTGATGGATATTCCTCCCATTACCACCAGAATACCAATATCCAGAAATGTGCTACTTTTGAAGCTCTCCGAATGCGAAAATGGAAGGAAAAGGACTTAAGATGCCTATAAACGTGTAAAGTACATTTGTGTGAATTATCAATATATTCTCTCCAACGCCATTCAAATTCCATAGCCGACTCGAATGGATATCATAAAACCCTGTTTTCTCCTTGACTTATCACAATGTAGGGGTATTTTCATAATTCATATTCCATGTTCTCTCCGATATATATAGTTCGCTTTCCTTAAACTAACGACCATAGGGAATAAGCGATGCGACAGACAAAAACTGAAGCTGTAAAATTGCCCTACTTTCCTAATGGACACAACAAAAAGCTCATTTTAAAGCATTCAAACGAGATAGAAATATTTGCGGATAGTATAAATGTGGCATTTTCTGTGTTGAGTGCATTTTGCAAGTGATCAGAAGAGTATTTTCTAGGAATTGCAGTGGTTCGTTTTGATTACCCTGCTGCATTTGTCGAAATTTGCTGATTTTAAGTTTCCAGGTGGTTGAGTTGATAAACTGAAGCGTAAAATAAAGTCTGTTGCGAGTTTCTCTTAAAATGCACATTTTTAAGTGAAACTATAGGAGGAGTTCTTGATTGAGCTGGAAGGCAGGTGTTCAAAATTCCGGTGACAATGCAATTTTTGATAGAGAAAAAAAATGGCGGTTCCAAGATGGCGAACGAGTTTTGTGATTACGGTCCGATTCTTTACAAAATTGGTATGTGGGGGTTTTCGTGGTCGGAGATTATGAATTTTTTATCAAAATTCACAAATTTAAGATGGCGGACGAGTTTTGTAATTATACCCCGATTCGATTTAAAATTGGTATATCGGGGTTTTTGGGGTCGGAGATTATGAATTTGGTCGAGGATTATTGATTTTTAGAGGAAATTCATGAATTGAAGATGGCAACTCCAAGATGGCGGATGAATTGATCTTTAGATGGTCTTCTCATTGAAGGACTGGATAGCTCAGAACTTATAGGAAAAAAGCCTCATAAAACGATGCTTTAATAAAAATGTTTAGATCAAGGCGTACTCAAGTACTGAAAAGCACGAAATGAAATAATTAATAAAAAACCTTTTCAAAGATGTCGTGACCCAGACGAAAAGCTACTCGCCGTTCTCTTGGTCACTGGTCACGCCAAAACTTCACAATACGTAATTTATTCCAAAAGGAAACGCCCAAATACAATATTTTCGGAAGTATGTACAATAATATTCTTGTCCAACTGACATGTGTGTTTCTAAAATGAAAATTGATACAGAGATAACGTAAACTTGTTAAAAATAAAATAATTCAAAATTACTGTGTGTCTCTGACAAAAGACAAGCTTTTATTCAAATGCAGTAAAAAGTGAAAAATAATTGCTTAGTTGTGTAACGTAGGTTATTCCGTGATGAAAAAATCAAGCAAAAACTTGAAAGACCTTTTCATTTTGGAAAATGAGTTTAATGAACTGTTATACAGAGAGTCGAAGAAACAACACTTCCGTCTTTTAGAAAATAAAAAGAAATCTTTTTATCAAAATGTAATAAACAATTCTGACAATCCAGGTAAATCCACATGGAAAATAATTTCTGAACTTACTGGTAAAAAAAATATGAATTATCGTAATATCAACTTAAACTACGAAAATGAGGAAATCAATGATCCAACAAACATATGTGATCTCTTCAATACATTCTTCCAGGATGCTCCAATAAAATTACGGAATAAAATTAGTGATCATTCTAATAATACTAGTCTCCGGAACGTACAAGATTTTGAAGACTCAATGTTCTTATCGCCATTCTCAACAAACGAGCTAATTGATTTACTCAAAACGAAACTGAAAAACAAAATCTCTTCAGGGCCAGACAAAGTACCAATGTTTTTATTGAAAAAAATTATCAGTACTATTTCTGAACCATTGACTTTCCTAGTAAATCTTTCATTTACTGATGGCAGGTTCCCAAGTGCTTTGAAAATTGGGAAAGTTATTCCAGTTTATAAAAAGCAATAGAAAACTATAGACCCATCACCCTGAGTCCCAGTTTTCCCAAGGTTTTTGAATATTGCTTCTTGGAAAGGTTACTCAAGTATTTGAATAATCTCAACATTTTGTCAAATAGGCAACACGGTTTCAGATACGGAAAGTCAACAAGTACTGCACTCTATCAGTTTTATAGTGATCTAATCAACTATATAGATAAAAATGAGTATCCTATAGGTGCTTTTTGTGACCTGAGCCGTGCTTTCGACTGTGTGGACCACAATGTAGTAATTTCTCAACTTTACGACTATGGTATCAGGGGTGTTTGCTTGGACTGGATAGAGTCTTTTGTTAAAGCAAGGCTTCAATATGTCTCAATTAATCACCAGGTTGAAGATTCAATTCGATCTGTCCTCTCATCACGACTTGAAATTGACCTAGGAGTCCCGCAGGGCTCGATATTGGGCCCCATTCTTTTCATTTTATATGTCAACGAGATGCGTAATATCCTACCAGATATAAAAGTCACAAGTTATGCTGACGATACAACCCTCTTACTCTCTGGTGAAGACACTGTCAGCCAAAAGGGAACCTGTGAAAATGCAATGGATAAACTGAGTCAATGGTTCCAAGATCACTATCTATATTTCAATACAGATAAAACTAAATTAATGCATTTTCACACAGCGCAAAAGTCTCTGGAAAAAATTGAAATATCTCACAATGGCGCAGTTGTTGAGTTTCATGAAAATGAAAGATTTTTGGGTCTGAATATCGACTCCTGCTTAAACTGGAACAAATATTGCACCGTGTTAGGTGCCAAACTTGCATCTCGGCACTATATGTTCAGAAATATAAAATCTATATTGGAAAAGCATCAACTGGTACAGTTGTATTATGCTGAAGTTGAGAGTCGGTTGAGATATGGAATGTGCCTCTGGGGAACCTCATCATTTTCTCAAAATGTTTTTGTCAAACAAACAAAAATTCTAAATTCTAAGAATCATAGATGGTCTGAAACAAGATGAATCTTGTCGAGAGTCTTTCAAAAAACTGAGAATTCTCAGCTTGACTGCACTTTATATCTTTGAGATATGTGTTTTGGATAAAAAATGAACGGAATCATGTTTTGTTAAAATAAGGATCTACACTAATATAATACTCGAAATAAAAATGACCTGCATCTGCCCAAGAGCCGTGTGAATATCACATATAACGCTCCTGAACGAATTGACCCAAAAATTTTCAACCATATACCACTATCTATAAAAATATTGAAGGTGAAAAGCTATCTAACAAACTTATGTCCATATAACATAAATGAATTTTTCATTGGAAAGCAGTGATTTTCTTTTTTGTCTTTTCTTTTTTTTTAAACAGATTTGACAATATTTTATGTGTCTTTTTATATATGTATTAGTGATTAGTAATTATACTCGCCTATATACACTTCTACACTGACTTTTACTTATACAATGTATATTGTCCAAAACGAAATAAAAAACTTTTGACTTTTGACTTTGATTCAAAAGTTTATCGCTTTTGTATTCGAACTGAAGACTTTGCGCGTCAAGCTCTTGAATCTATAACTCTCGAAATAATCTACGTCACACATCCAAAGCATTTTTTTTTACTTCCTAGTGCCTTGGAATAAAAGATTGTTTTCAAAAAGATTTTTTATTAATCAGTATCAGTATATTCAAAGATATGAAAACATATAGAAACTCAATGAAGAACGACTATGCGAAGAGTTCGAAAAAAAGCTGATATGCTCCACGTATTTTGAAAATGCAGTAATACTTATTTTTTTTTGGACACCTAACCTATATTTTTTTTTTGTTACAATGACGGTGATTACTACATTTCTGCTGGTGGTGGTGAAAGTACTACAGATGTTTCTGCTGAAAATATCGAATGGGATCGCATTATGATAAATTATTATTTATGTCTAAAATTAACAAAAAATTAAACCGGCGAGAAAATCAACTAAAAAGCAAAGAATTGAATGAACCGTCTCAGTCTTACTGATACTTGAGCTCCTTAACTGATGTGAGTAACAAATTTTGAGTTGGCGCGAAACAAACAATTATCGAAGATCATTATATTACTTTGAAGAAGCAATCAAAACGCCGCTGAGCATCTCGCTGCGTTCATTTTACGCTTTACATAATTCAATTGCTAGTTCGTTTGTCGCTGACTAAAAATTTGTTACTCATATTAGTTTAGGAGCTCAATTATCATTAAGACTAAGAAGGTTTATTTTAGTTTTTGCGTTTCAGTTGATTTTTTCGTCGGTTTAATTTTTTGGTGAACATTTTTTATTTTCAATTTTTTATTACTTCCAAAATACTTAAATACCCAGCTCACTTCAACTATTAACTGTTAAATAATATGATTATCTACTTAAACTATTTATTGTTATATAATATGATTTATGTTTGAAAGTTCTGGTTAGTTGATTCCATCACTTTGTATATAATTCCATCCTTCCATAGAATGTAATTATTGTGACGGATGTAGGAGAATCTGTGAATGTCAAGAACATATGTGTGCCAATGTTCACAAGTGAAAAATCAATCATATCCTATTTTTCTACCCATACGGGTGGATAATTCCATTCCGAATTGAAATATGATCAACTTTGAGGTATACCCTATCTAATAAGAGAAGAATCATCCAAATCGGAAAACCCACTACAAAGTTATGCCTGATAGAATCGGTTGATGGACCAAAATTCAGAGGGTGTACGATAAATATCCTCCATTTTGCTACCCTTAGGGATGGATTTTTTTGTTCAAATTCAAATGGAACCAATTTCGGAGTACACCCTATCCAATGAGAAAAGAATCATCAGAATCGAACTGCTTTGTGAAAAGAAATGCCTGATGATACATACAAAAAATAAAAATATACGCGTTGACTAGAGAACCCCCTCCTTTTTTATTTCGTCGTTTAAAAATAGCAAGTTTTCATGCAATTCTGCATGATACTCTTCCTTATAGAGCCATATTTTGTTTAGTTCCGATTTCCTTTTTTTTAATAATTATTATCTCTCAGAAAATTCAGATATAACGTTTTTTTGCAAAACATAAAGCTATTTTCCCTGGGAATTACAAAAAATTTGTGGTGATTTTTTTCGTCTACAAATAGTTGAATGAAACTGTTGTTATATCTGAACAGATGTTGTTACCAAAAGGAGGCGAAGGATCTGAGAGTATTTCTGTTTGATTTTCTAGAGGAAAAAATTCACATTGGAAAAATATACTTGTACAGGGTAAAGGTTAAGAATATGAGATCACCCAGTATCTTCACGAAATTTCCACATTTAGCGCGGAAAAGATAATTTTAGGAGATATGGGCCCCAGAAGGTCCATAAATAGAGGTTATGGAATATCACTCTTGGAAACTGCAAACTAATATGAAGAATAGCTCTTTGCACTAAACTATTAACTGTACACTCATTTATAGTTTAAGTAATATTAAAATCACTTAATGATCAATAAAGACATGAAAAAACTCCGATTATGTTTTATTAAATTTTGCACATGAACTGTCAAAAATCAAATATTGGTGGTTGCATTGTGCATTGATTTTGGCGTTTTATGGACATGCCACGTTGTCAACTATTCAAGTGAATTTGGCTAATCCGAATTTTCGCGAGCGGAGCGAAGCGTCGCTGTATGAGGTTGATTAGCTTGCATTCAACTTGGATAGCAAGGTTAGCCAAGTTAGGTTAGGTTGTGTTCCTTCTTTTTACGTTAGAATTGATTGATCGGAATGTTCGCGAGCGGAGCGAAGCGTCGCCTTGTAAGGTTGATTAGCTTGCATTCAACTTGGGTAACAAGGTTAGCCAAGTTAGGTTAGGTTATGTTCCTTCTTTTTACGTAAGAAATTAATTGGATGTTTTCTTGTATGCCCTACAAGAAAACATCCAATCCAAATGCGTTTCTTGGTCCAGTTTAAAATTACTTGAAACAAAATAATCTGACGTCACATTATTTTATATGTTTGGTAACTTTCTAAATGCGGCACATCAACTTCATGCTCAATTTTCAAAATTATAATCACTATCAAGAAGCGTGGTGATATCTTCTTTGCATTTCAAACACAGATATCAGATCGTTATTTCATGCTGTAATACTTATCATTCATATGCTCAATATGTATGACGCATTGAATTACAGTATTTTCTTTTTCCTTTTTGGAGACATAGGCAACGTCGCATATCAATAAGCTTCAAGATTCGGATAATCACAACATTTGATTTTTGTTGTTGTTGAGTTTTTTCATGTCTCTATCGAAAATTAAGTGATTTTAATATTACTGAAAGGTAGAAAGTGTGTGCAGTTACTATTTTGGTGTGAATAGAAATTGTTTATATCAGCTTATAATTTCCAAAAGTGATATCCTATAACCTCTCTTTATGGACCTTCGGGGGCCCATATCTCCTAATGTTATCTTTTCCGCGCAAAATTTTCGATTGCTATACTGTTTTTACCATGTTTTGAAGCACCTGTTAAAATTTCGTGAAGATACTGGGTGATCTCATATTCATTACCTTTTCCCTTGTACAGATATGTGAATGACATTTTGGTGTGCTTTGCGGAAACTGAAAGATAACTAGAAATATTCCTCGACTTTATCAATGCAATTCAGCCTTCAATTCACGAAAGGATATTTCTATTAACTTTTTAGACTATAACAAAAATCACTAATAAACATAATTTTTTCAATTTTCCATAAACTTTCATATATTGATAACACAATACACATTACCTCAACACATGCATGCCGTATAATAAGCCGCATATACACAGATCAGATTAATGAATATTCCTCTTTCAGATGAAAATTTTAAAGAATGTAATATAATTGAACAAATTGCAATTAACACCAACATTACTCTAGAACTTACCAAACATTCATCAAGTAATAACCAACGGGCTTCAAATTGGAGAACTCACCTGAAACAAAATAAAGTTTATTAATAATTTAGCCAATTAGCAAGGAAATCACAGATCGTTTTGACTATAATAGAATTCCCAAATGTTCATTATCTCATCAGAACTGTGGGTCGCTCCCAATCAATTTAAATAGTTCAATAATCTACGGAAGCATTCATAATCAAGGACAGGTTACATTAAAAGTGTTCAAAGAACTGAAATTGTTCCCAATTCGGTAACTTACTGTAGAATTGAGAAATATTGCTTATATGACATGTTTCAATATTGATACAAATAAATCTATTAAAATTTTTGTATTATTCGTGCTATTGAATGGTCATAGGTGAGGATATTTTCTTTTTTTGTAATCTCTATGTTCTTCTTGACTCACTGTTAATGGTCTCGATGTTTTGCCTATATAATTTTCACCTCACGAAGAAGGAATACTTTTTCGTATTTCATCAATTTTGTTTTTTGTTGGTTGTCAGATGTCTGTGTGGTTGAAATACTTCTGTGTTGTTTGGTGAATGTTATGTATGGCTTTTTCCAAAAACGCATTGAGAACATGCTAGATGAGATTAATTTCTCCTTTCAAATTTTGGTTATTTACGCAAACTATTTGTGCTCGATTGTAAAGCCATTTCACATGTTTTTTCCACGTTAGTGTGATAGTACTCGATCTATCAAAGTGGGGAAATCTGCTGGTATGTTCTCTCTTTCAATAAACATATGCTTTGACTCCAAACTTTGATATCCTTATCATAACATCTGAAAGAAAAAGTTTGTAATTTTTTCTTCTTCAGTGAATTCAACATGTTTTCGAAATACTTTGATCATGAGTTTCAATGAAGCATTGTCCAAAGGCAGATGAAAGAGAACCCATAGCCATACTGACATTCTGGTGATTGAATACGTTTTTGAACTGGAAATATGTTCAATGTGTTCTTTGGTAGTAATCGCATTTTTTTCTGGTGTGTAATTTAGTTCCAACCATTCCGAAAGTTATTTTTTATTGAAACGTTTGTGTACAAACTTCCAACCATCGAAACTGGGTGGAATTTCTCCATCTGAATTCTGTTATTCTTCGAGATCTTTATTGATAATCGTGATCAACAATTTGAAAATCATGAATTGAGTTCTTCTCTCATTACTAATTATGGGCTTCCGATATCGCAGCTATATAATGAAGATACGAAGTAATCTTTTGAGAAGCAATACTTTTTTTCCCAAATGACAAATACATCTGTGTGTAATATGCGTACTGATGGATTCAACACAATTCAGTGTATATGTGCAATATACACAGAAAAAAAGCAATGACTCCAAGATACTAAACGGTGGTACATCACTTACTATAATAGTTTTCCGAGTTATCCACTGCTCACAAGACATCTATTTTATCCAGTATAGAGCAAAATGTAAGTTCAAATATATTAAATGTTAACATTAAATGAAGTTTACTGAAAGGAGCCGATGACAGGGATTAGTTATTGGCGATTATTGGGTTGATTGCTACATATAAAAGACGTCCGGGATGCTACTTACTCCATGAGAATCAGGTTTTCAAATGGAGCAGAAGAAATAAATGTCAAGAAGGATTATGGGAGAATGAAAAGCAAACAGCATGTATCAGCTTAAAGCACTAGTCGATGAAAGAAAATTGTATTTCGTGCATAAAATAATTTAATAAATTCGTAGCAAAGCGCTTTCGACCGTTAGGTCATCATCAGTGCGTACCTGAAAGTAGGTACTATTGATAGAGACTAAGTTACTGAAAATTTTTTTTGGGAATGAAAATTGACATATTTTAAATGTGAGGTTACTCACTCGTCAGGTGTACAAGAAGCCAAAAAGACCATAAAATATCTCATGATCAATGAAAGTTATATAGGTTTACGTACACTCATGTTAATCTTCCAGAAAAAAAAAATTTAAAAGCCATTTTTGATGTGTGGTAGGTGGACCCAAGTGACAAGATTGACAATTGACAAGTGGACTATGAAGTAGATTGACAATTGACGAGTGAAATATGAAGTGGTTTGGCAGGGAACACCAAACCATGGAGATATCAGAATCAAGAAAAGAACATCCCTGTCATACGAAAACACACTAGAAGATGATCAATCTAATGAGGACTGTCATCTGTCGAATATATGTCTAATATTCCAAGGAAGACCAGACAAGATTCTTCAATGCTCACATTTGAGTCATCACAATTGAATATAAGTTCAAAGGAGAAGTCTAATTAGACATGTCCTGATCAAAAACAAACAATTGAATAACTCTGGTAGTGTCCATGGACAATGTTTTTTTTTTTTTTTAATAAAAATAAAACTCCTTGTCCTTGTTTTCTATATAAAATCAAACGTAGCAAACAAAATTTCAACACTTATATTCACGAACATTTTCACTCTGATTTGTTGAAAATATAAACAGGATGTTCATAAAATCAGATGTGGAATCATCTGCGACTGAAAGATAAACTTTAGTCACTATCTTCCATCGTCAAGAATATCTATCAGATGTAGTTCAATGTCCAGCGTGGCTTCAGCCGGGGAAGTAGTTGTTTTCTGTTAGACATTCACAAAAAATAACTTATTTTAATCGTGGATTTTTCAATTCACAGAAAAATCTTTCTATCAATATTCAATTGAGAATGTTTCCCTTTTCAACATTTTCACTCTATTCTTGAAAAAATCAAAACTAAAATTAAAGATCACAATATTATATTTTCAAAAGCAGATAAAGGTAATTGTATAGAAATTTTAAATGAATCAGACTACAATGAAAAAGTAGAAACCTTTCTCTCAGATCACAATTTCAATTCATTTTCTAGCAATCCAGTCATTCCTAGATTGTATGGACTTCCAAAGATCCACAAGATCGACTTACCGATAAGGCCAGTAGTGAGTTTCACCAATACTCCAGTTTCAATTCTAGCCTATTTCATTTACAAACTTATAAAACAGTTAACTAACTTCAAACCTACTTTTTCGGTAAGTAATTCCTTAGATTTGATTAATAAACTTACGAATTTAGATCTACCCTAAGATTGCCTAATGATTTCATTTGATATTAGCAATCTCTTCACTTCTGTTCCAAAAATGGAAACTTTACCACTAGTCAACGAGGTTCTAAGTCTTGCAAAAATTGATGACAATTGTATTACTTTTATATTGACCATTCTGAATTTTTGCCTCTCACAAGATTTTTTTATATTTAATGAAAAATACTATCAGCAACCCGAAGGTCTTGCTATGGGTAGTTGTTTATCCCCTTTTTTAGCAGATACTTTCATGAACAATTTAGAAAATAAATTCATTGTCACGGATATCAACCCTGGAATTTTACATTGGTACAGATATGTTGATGACTGTTTAGTGTTTGTAAATGGTGATATTGAGACTGTTCGAAATTTATTAATTAAAATTATTCAAATACACCCTAACATAAAATTCACTTTAGAAACAGAATCAAATAATAAAATGAATTTTTTAGATCTTACAATACATAAAAATATTCAATCCTTAGATTTCAATATCTACAGAAAACCTACACAAACTGATCATGTGATACCTAGTTTTTCGAATCATCCCCATCAGCATAAAATGGCTGCCTTCTATTGTTACATCCACAGACTCTTAAATGTACCTCTTTCTACTGTTGAGTATCAAGAAGAATTGAATATTTTGAAACAAATAGCTTCCAACAATGAATACAATCCTAGCATTATTAACACTTTGATTCAAAAAATTAAAAATAAAAATGAACAGAACTTATCTTATCGGAAATTAAATTCAATTGACAAATTTGTTTCAATTCCTTTTTTAAACGACAATATTTCTAACAAGTAGCTAGTTGCATCAAAAGTAACTTTGACAACATTAAAATTTCTTTCAAAACCAACAATAGCTTGAGTAGATTTTTGGTCGATACAAGAGACAAAATCGACAAACTTTCCAAAAGTAGACCTTTGAAAGTTCGTATTATGGAACATTTAAATAGTAATGAAGTTTCTGCCTTCGGTCATCACTTAAGATTTAACAATCATAATTTCAGTCCAAATAGAAATTCACAAATCTTACATGTAGTCAGTTCCAAAAATTATAATGGATTAGATTTTCTTGAAGACTTACACATTAGTAAAGAAATACTCAACAATAACCTTTGTCTCAACACGCAAGTCAATTCAAATAGATCCTATATTCCACTTCATAGACGTTTAAATTAAATAATATTTACCTTCCTTAGCTTTTTTGTACTATAATTTTTAGTGTTTTGTTAATCATGCTACTAATTTTCAATTTCCATTCTCGATGATGATTTCACTTGTATCTCCTTGCAATTTGCCAGCCTCTCTTTCAGTTTTCTCCATACTGAGAACACAAGTCATGTTCTAGATTATCACCTTTTATACTCTGTTTTACTCCAGTTGTGGGAGTTGTGAAGTTGGGTCTAGTTCCCATTAGACTTGTATCACACTTCTTATCCCCCAATTGCGGTTCAACTGAGCCAGGGTGGACAAGGAGTTTTATTTTTATTGAGAAAAATTTGAATTAATTGTCTATGGACACTACCAGAGTTATTCAATTGCTTGTTATTGATCAGGACAGGTCTAATTAGACTTCTCCCTTAACTTATTAATTGAAAAAGTGAAATTGAAGAATCTGTTGGTCTTCCTTGGAATCATCTTCTAGTGTGTTTTCGTATGACAGGGATATTATTTTCTTGATTCTTATATCTCCATGGTTTGGTGTTCCCTGCCAAACTACTTCATATTTCACTTGTCAATTGTCAATCTACTTCATAGTTCACTTGTTAATTGTCAATCTTGTCACTTGGGTCCAGCTACCACACATCAACAATGGCTTTTAAAAGATAAAGGGAAAAATTGTAATCTCAATTTTCATCCTGGCCAAGAATAGGTATTTTAACATGTGTGTCACGTGAACCTATATAACTTTCATTGATCATGAGATATTTTATGGTCTTTTTGGCTTCTTGTACACCTGACGAGTAAGTACCTCACATTTGAAATATGTCAATTTTCTTTCTCAAAAAAACTTTTCAGTAACTTAGTCTCTATCAATAGTACTCACTTCCAGGTACGCACTGATGATGACCTAACGGTCGAACGCGCTTTGCTTTTTTTTTTTTTGTTCTGGTTCCCACGAATTTAATAAATTAATATATTCTTGAAAAACAATTCCTTTATATCGACAACGTGCACCCAAGTCACACTTTTCATTTTAAAGCACCAGTGGGTGGATGTGCTTCATTCCTATAACATTTCGTATAGCAAAATTATAGAACACTTGTGGAAAACGAAGACTTTCCTCGGGATACAAAATGCCTGACAGAATTTATGTTCCCAGACGATACCTTTCTATATAAAAGGAAATATATTGTTGACGTATATGAGCAAAACGAATTCCGAACCAAAAAAAAACACGCGTATTTACCTGGCAATCCACAATAAAGGACCGAAAAGCGACGCATACTACTGCATATTTCATGCGAATTAAAAGAAAAAGTAAATGAACGTTGTTTTCGTCCCCTTTACTGAAGCGTTTTCGCGGAACTTGTTATCCGGATAAAAAACGACGAGACCAACGTGGTTGCCCTGACCCGAACGGGCAACAAACATATTCGCCCTGCGAGGAAAAATGATAATGCGACCCGAAGTTTGCGGCATGCTGTAACATAGAAAGTGTGGGTGAAGTGAAAAGTGTGGGTGAGCCAGAGGCGGTTTAGCAGTTCCCTGTTCAGGCTATTGTTTTTCCAGGGCCTCTAAACAAAAAAGGAAATAGACAAATGCTAGGAACTGAGTAGTCATAGCAATAATTTTGTTTTACTATTTCGACAATAACCTCTTTAGTCGCATTCATAGTGTTACTTCAAAATGCATGCCGCGCCCATTTTTCTTTGTATTTGTGAAAATATCTGCTTGTCAGTAATAATACTCAGGAATAATGAAAATAATAATAATGATGTGTTAAGTGCAAAAAACCCAATTTTTCACTCACCAACAGATGAGTGTGCGGAATTTGTTGACTACAGTTTGAACATGGATACCCCATTGCAGAAATGAGTCAGTTACGATACCGATATATTTGGCTGAATTTACTTATTTATTGTGAACGGGTAACCCCAGTAAAATACAAATAATTAAAATCGTGATACAATAATACTTAAGGCTACCTAGGCTACATATTATATTATAAATATTAAATATCTAACATTTGAGACTGGCAATGAATTGACATGCTGACAAATAACAAAAAATTGTTATGACTAAAATAGATAGTTATAAGATTTCAATTTATGCTTGAAGGCAGCAAGAGGTGTACCAAACAGATCCAATCCCTCATCTCCCTAGAAATTGGGTTATAAAACCCATAGTTTGTAGGGTGAAAAGGAACCCGAAACAACTCACTGCCCCTGGTACGTTTAGAGATGTTAAAATCAATGCTTTCGAACAGTGCTTGACAGTCTATTTTATGCGAAAGAAGGTTGTGTGAAAAGCATAAGCAAAACATAGTTTTCCTATCTTCCAAAGTTTGCACATTGAGAATATTTCTTTTTTTTTTTTTTTATGTTCTGGTTCCCACGAAAAGGGATATCCTGTAATGTTCAGAGAACATCGTGGGAACCAAGGGAAAGAAGGTAGGAGTTGGTGTTCTTCTTGAATTTCTGGAGGTTGTATGCCTCGGGGAACACCTCCCTAGGCAATGAGTTCCAAAGCCTCGCTGTTCGTTGGATGAACGAGTCTTTGGAAAGTGATGTTCTGCAGGTCTCCAAAGTGACCACGAAGGGGTGTGATGACTGAACTTGACGGCTTAGTCTCGAAGAGACTGCCAAAGCAGGAACGATTGTTGATATTTCAGAAGAGCATCGCCCATGAAAATATCTATAAAATAGAGACAAATCGCCAACTTTTCTACGGTGTTCCAGACAAGTGAGCGAGTTTGTAAGCGAGGCATCACCGACGAGACGAATTGCCCTTTTTTGGACAGAATCCAATAGCCTCAGGATATGTTTAGGTGCCGCGCTCCAAATATGGGAACAGTATTCCAGGACAGGTCGGATCTGTGCCTTATAGATCATAAGCAGCTGAGTGGGGGTGAAATAGCTCTTGGCACGAAACAAAAAACCAAGTTTTTGGGATGCATTTTTGGCAATGGACCTCACGTGATTTTTCCAGGAAAGGTTATTGCTGATAGTAATACCAAGCATCGATATGCATGACTTCAGTGGTATGGTTACTCCTGACAAAGTTATGTTAGGCACAGTGAGATCGGCTTTTCTAGAGAAAAGACATGCTTGTGTTTTGTTTGCATTGAATTCTACCAAGTTATTAGATCCCCACTCGAGAATTGTTGCTAAGTCCATATTTATATTATTAACATTTCTTCCTCGTTCATTTCTGGTTTCACGGGCTGATATAGGGGCCCTGGAAGAGAAAGCGGTATGGAGGGTACTATCATCGGCAAAGCTGTGTACTGGACATGAAGTTGCTTTCAACAGGTCGTTGATGTGAAGTAGAAATAGTGTTGGTGCGAGAATAGATCCTTGCGGAACACCAGCATTTATGAGTAGAGTGTCAGATGAAACTCCATCGACCACTACATGGAGAGACCTGTTTGAGAGAAAACTAGCAAGCAGAGAACACAGCTGAGGGGGCAAGCCATAAGACGGAAGCTTGGCGAGGAGTCCCTGGTGCCAAACTCGATCGAACGCCTTGGAGATATCTAATGCCACAGCTAAAGTTTCTCCATATTTTTCAATAGATAGCTGCCATATATGTGAGACGTAAGCGAGCAGGTCACCAGTTGATCTCTGATGGCGGAAGCCATATTGCCTATCGTTGACAATTCCTGAGTCTTCCAGATATTTCATGAGCTCGATGTTGATGGCTTTTTCCATGACCTTCGAAATAATAGATAGTGATACTCGCTCCTTACAAAACCCATTCTATATGCACATACCCTTAGGAATTTGTTTTGGACACTTTCAATTCGTTCAACATGTGAAATGTAAAAAGGGTTCCAGATAACAGAGCAAATTCTACTATGGTTCTTACTAGGGAGCAATACAATAGTTTCAGAGTATCGCAAGAGAAATTAGTTGAAGAACGTTAAATATAACCGAGTGACTTTAGGGCTTTGGAAGTTATATTATTGATGTGTGGTTGGAATGTAAAACCACTGTCTAGTAAAACACCCAAATCGCAAATCTGGTCAACTCTCATTAAAGCATCAGAGTTAATCGAGTAGTAAGTAACTATTGGAGTGGTTATTTTGGAGAATGTTATAGTGAAACAATTCTTTACATTCAATAACATGTTGTTGGAATTACACCAAGAACTAATATTATTGAAATCCTCCTGTAGGTGTTTTATATCGTCATTTGATTGTATAGGTTTGAATAGTTTAAGATCGTCAGTGAATAGTAAAATCTGACTGTTTTCGACAACTCCGGAAATAGCGTTTATGAATAACTTGAAGAGTAAGGGCCCATTGTGTGAACCTTGCGGTACGCCCGAGGTAACTTGAATCATACATGAGACAGAGTTTCCAATCTTCATACTCTGTGTTCTGTCAGACAAATAGCTGGTAATCCATGAAAGCAAGGGGCTCAGAGAAGATTGTGTCAGTATAGATCGAGTCAACCTGCATTTTACTCTCTAAAGCCTGAGTAATAATATTTTGATAACACAGTAGCTTTGTTTCTGTAGAGCGACCAGTCATGAAACCGTGTTGCTCACACATAATTATATTTTTGCATTCCCAAGATAGATACTTTGTTATGAAAAAATTAAGTAATTTCCGACTGAATGCATATGACTTCAAAGTTTTCTATATTTTCTTTGGACCCGGATTTGAATATCGGTTTAAAAAAGCTATGTTTGCAAAATTCAGGGAATTTACCAGAAATTATGGACGCATTGAGGATTTCAATAAGAGGAATGGCTAAGGTGACTACATAAGTTTTTTAAAAGGAAGAGGGAATGCCATCAGGTTTAAAAGAGAGTTCATATGGTATATCTGGAATTCTGTTAATTATGTCAATAACACTTACATGCATAATACTTTCATCTACACATTTAGAATATTGATATTTGGGCATCTCTCCGAAGTCATGTGGAGTGTAAACAGTGGAGAAAACTTTTGAGACCAAATCAACAGTGTCATTCAAATTATAGACTTTTCTAATTGGTAATCAATTATATGAATTTCTGTTTTCGTTGATAACAGTCCGAAATGATCTTGGATTATTTTTCAAATTACCTTCGGTTTTATTCAAGTACTAATTGTAGCAGCGATTTGTGAGTTCCTTACAATGGTTATGCAGATGAGAGAACAAAATATAATCGTCGTAACGATTATACATTTTATAAGTTTTGTGCACTTTTTTCTTTTCAGTAATAATATTCCTAAGTTCAGAACTGTATCATGATGGAAAATTGATTTTCCTGTATCTTTTCAAAGGAAGAATGGATTCATGGCATTATAAAGAACATCGTAGAACATTTCAATTGAAAAATAGTCAGCATTATTAGAATACTTCAAAGTCATCCTTGACGAATATTGTTATATCAATGGGTTCATAGTGTAAGCTGCTTTAAGAACTGAAGTTTATTCAATTTTACTAAAAACTAGATACAACATTATATTTCTACTAGTAGGTATGACATGTTTCTGGAATAAATTCAAAAAACTGAAACAGTTCGGAACTATCATGGCTGGAGAGTTGTTTGGACAGGTTACAGTATGGCCCATGTGATCATTACCACAGGTTGCCTCAGGAATGTTGTAGTCGCCACAAAGAATGAGTCTGCAATCTGGATAGTTCAAAGAAATTTCTCCGACAGAGTGACAATGCTTGATATAGATTTCATCGAAATAATTTGGTGGGATATAACAGCTACCAATTATCAGCTTTTCAGATCCGCAGAGTATCTGTATGAACAACTGTTCAATATAATCTCATATTATAACAATAAGGCGTGATGTGATATTTTTCATTAATGTAATCATTATTCCACCCCCGCGCATTTTGGTATTACCAGGTAAGTTGTCACGATCGAATCTGTAAATGTTATAGTTCGAATTTATGAGGGGTATTGATATGTTTTTGATTTCCGTTATCTCATAAGCGGGTAAAAATTTACCAAAAGAGGTAAACGGTATATTTTTTTGGGTTTTGGAATGATTAATTAACAAATTATTTTCTTGGAGCCAAATTGAAATGAGTTTCGGGTCATTTGTAGCAGCTTCCCGCACCTCATTCCATGTTCTCCCAACATAAACTAAGACAGTGTTGTCGGCGAACGAAATTATGGTGCCAGTAAGATTCATCGTTTGGAGGTTGTTTGAATAAATGATAAAGAGTGAAGGTTCCAGGACTATACTTTGTGGCACGCCACAGGTAACTGTTCTTTCACCGCTCATCTTACCGTTCAACACGATAAATTTCAAAATTTTTCAAAAAATTTCAGCTACTACCATTTTTTAGTTTATCTGGAAAACGCCTATGCTTCAAAGTATCGAAAGCCTCTGTCAGATCGAGAAATAAACCCAGAACTGCAAGAATGAATCATAATCAAGACAAGTATTATTTGACAATAAGCTAAGCGGAAATTTGAAAAAAACGCATTGTGATCATTTCATTTTAACCGACGAAACCAAAAAGGAGGAGGTTCTCTAGTCGACCCATATATTTTTTTTCCATCATTTTTTTTATGTATGATCACGCATAACTTTTTACTGAGGCGTCCTATTCCGATGATTCTTTCTTCAGTGGATAGGGTGTACTTCGAAGGTGGTCGGTCCCATTTGAATCTAAAAGATGAAATCTACCCCTAAGGGTAGCAAAATGAAGGATATTGATCACTCACCCTCTGAATTCTGGTCCGTTAACCGATTCTATCAGGCATAACTTTGTACTGGGTTCTTCGATTTGGATGATTCTTTTTTCAATGGATAGGGTATACCTTATATTTAGATTTCGGATGGAGTTATATACCCTCACGGGTAGCAAAATAGGGGATAATTGATTTTTCACAAATGAACATTGGCACACACATACGTAGTTGACAATGACAGATCGCTACTGACATTATTTCTGGTCCACATCCGTCAAAACCATTATATTCTATGAGAGGATGGAATGATATACAAAGTAATGAAATGAACTAACCAGAACAACGAAAATAATTAATATCACAACAAATAGTAAAAGTAGATAATCATATTATTTAACTGGTAATAGTTGAAGTAAGGTGGGTAAGTATTTTGGAAGTGATAAAAAAACAAGTGATAAGTATATTTTAGCTATAAAAAATTGAAAAATGAAAACTTTTTAACAAAAAATTAAACTGACGAAATACGGAACTGAAAAGTAAAAAATAAAATAATCCTTCCTAGTGTCAGTAACTAAGCTCCTAAACTAATGTAAGTAACTAATATTGAGTCGGCGCCAAACAAACAATCAACGAACATCATTGAATTACTTCAAAAAAATCATCAGAATGTCACCGCGCAACTCGATGCCATCATTTTACGCCTTACCTAATCCATTTGCTTGTTTGTTTGGCGCCGACTCAAAATTAGTTACTTACATTAGTTTAGGATCTTAGTTACTGAGACTAGGAAGGTTTATTTTATTTTTACTTTTCAGTTCCGTATTTCGTCGGTTTAATTTTTTGTTAAAAAGTTTTTTTCTATCGATTGAATACTGATTTTTGAAAACGTGTTTTTTATTTAATCTTGGAGGTACTGCCATAATCATTTCAATGAGTTGGGTTATTGTATTGTAAAATTCCTCTTGCTCACTCCAGTACTGTAAGGATAATTTGATAGTATTTCTCGTTGTGAGGGGAATTATAAAGATGTTGCATATTAATGGATATAATTGTACGAAATTCTCGAGTTGCAGGTGTAATTTTGTGAGCATTATTAAATTACGGACTGAATTATTAGAAGAGTTTTCGTAATTAGAATGGAAAGAGAAATTCTAAACAATCTGGAACAGAGATGGATTGAACGTACAATGATAAAATCATGAAATTTTCCCAATAATGGTTATTGGAGGATCGTTGCAAATCGTTAATTCTGAAATTATTTTGTTATTATATCGTTACTTCGATTATTACCAAATTATTACAGAAATCAGTTCTGCATTGAATAATCCAGGTGATAATCAAATAGTAACCACCAGTTTGCTTTTTATCATTCAATTTCATACCGTTTTGACAACGATGGCTCAATTGCTGGAAAAATTATCAGAAAATTTTTCTACACGTCATAATATTTTTCAAAAAAAATTATGATTTGATGACACCTAGGGGAGGAAGAAAATAATTATACCATGATATAATAGGGACTGTATGAAATCATAATATACTATTTAGGTATAAGAAGTTTGAAAAGTGATGAAAAGCCACGTATTATATTCGTTAGGGAGCAATTCCATCTCATGTGTCGATCACTGATCAGCCCCAAATGATTGATGGAACTAGGCTTGTGGAATAGATATTTTGGAGTTGATTACGAATGGTCCCATTTCCCATTCCATGAAGTTTACTACTATATGAATTGAATGGTAAGTATTTCGTTTTATTCACATTTCAACTCAATATTTTGTAGTGAAACCAGTGTATGATCTTTCCGAGATCTTTCTCTGTAGTTGTTCTCAGTTCTTGCCATGTCCTAGCCCTATACAGAATTGCTATGTCGTCCGCAAAACTCAATATAGTTCTAATGGATACTTATGTTGATGTAACTCGTGAGGATAACAGGACCTTCGGCAGTACTCTGGGGAACATCTGGGGAACACCGAAAGTAATGTTTTTTGGGCTACTCAATACAGCATCAATTTTAACATTTTCTTTTTGATTTGGGAGATAAGATTTAATTCAATCATATTATTCACTTTTTTATGACAAACAGTATCAAAGGTCGACAAAGATGTATGAGGATGGTTTAGTATCGTCTAGTGATTCACAAATGATGTCAACTGATATATTGGATCTTCTCTCGACCTTCTCGTATTGTTTCTCCGACAAAATATCGATTTTTTTCACGAAACGGTTGATTCTTTTCAAAATCTTTGTTTTCAGCATTTTTTGCAAGTTGGCAACCGCTATGAACAATTTCACTATATTGTTCAGTGAAGGCAGTTGATATATCTTGTTTGTTTTCGATGAACATTTTTTTTCTAAATTTCGGTCTTAGGTCGATTCTGTTTATATATTTCGGTTTAAGTTGATTTCATTCTGATAATAACCCTTTCTCAGCTTTAACAATTAATTTATCTGATTTATTTTTGTAGTAGTTATATGTTTTTCTGAGTTGTAGGTGTTGCCTCATTTTTTATGATGATATATCATTTCCGAGATGAATTGGATATGTTGCTGGTGAAAATGACGGTACAGAAAAAAATAATCATAATATTACCGAAAATGATGAATCCCAAATATGGTTCCATGAAAAGCTGTGGTGTCAAAGATAAAACTCGTGCCAAGGAAAAATATCCACATATCTCAGAGAAAGGAATAGCAAATAGATAACCTTGTAACTGAAGTTTTCTGAAACTCACCCATTTGTCTATCATTCCTTATCCAGCATCATTCATGTTCCTACTAAATAGTTGTCATTATATTTCGAAAAAACTTACTTTGAATGGAATAATTAAAATGTAATCAAATCTTGGAAGTCAATTTTAACTTACTTCTAATGTCCCATCAAAATGAAACTTGGTAAAAATTTTTGGTCAATGACTTTATTACTATTATTTTAAATTTTTATGCGTTTTTCTTTAGTTTTTTCAAACTATAATTTTATTTCAAATAATGTCTTCAATCTATTCAAGTTTGGAATATAAATCTTTCATTCGAATTTTTGTCCCAAAAATTAGTAGATGTTTTTTGTTATCCTAATACATATGGATATATCCTCTTCGCCCTATCGCTTTATTCATTTTTTGTTACACCACTCACTGACCTTTTCTGATTTATTATTGATTGATTCAAGTTTATATTCTACCGGTGCCTACAATCTGAGACCACACATTCATCAACTTACAAACCAAATAGAATCATTTTGAATCACTCGAAACGATGAGGCCAATGCATTCTCCGATTTCCCCAGAGAAATTGATGATTATCTGGCTGTGATCACTCTCGGAATATCCCCAATCGAAGAGACTTGTATGCAAACACAATTTATTCGAATCCATCTCTATGCAGAATCGCAGCCATGCGAAAAATTCGCAGTGGGAAAAAAGTTTGAAAATGTATGAACAAATACATCAAAATTGATTGTTGAATCATATATTTGAAATGATCAAATCAAATATTCATTTAAATTCATTCAATTCTCCGTTGAATCGAAAACGGTCGTTCATTCAATTAATAAATATATAGCAATGGCTGTTTTTTTTTTCTGATCCATTAATATTGATTCGACTTTTTATCGAAGCATTGATCTACGGATGGCATCGAATAAAAATGACTATTTTTGTATGTATTATTCCTCATTTTTATAAGCGAAATCGGACAAAAGACTATAATAAATTAAATGGACGGGAGAACGATAAACCCCACCAGTTCAAGGAGCATGATGATTCGTCATTATAATATCCAGTTTGTGGAAAAAAATACGCCACTTTCATGGCTACCATTCATGTTATGAAGAAAATTCGAAAAACTTGTGAAACGATATAAAAATTCACTTGAAGTTTCGAAATCACCGAATACGAATATTTTCATATATACAGGGTGTCCCATATAAAACTATATATCTGGAAAATGAAAGATGATATCCATATTTGGTGAGAGCAGATGATTTTGATGTCAAAGGGTCCTCTTATTTACGTAGAGATCCATCACTAGGAGTCATCCTAATACTGCATCGTATTCTGAATTCAGCCATATATCACACACATAGTTTCCCTTGAATATTGATGAAAAACAGTAACTTTATTGCATATTATAAAGAGGACCATGAATAAGTCAAAATAAAAAGCCATAACACGAGTTTAATAATATTGATCTATCAGTTATAATTGCATTGTCTTTTCAGTTTCATCTATTTGTGAGTTTATGTGAAATCGCAGAAATACAAACTTAAGTTAATGTTTCAAATATTTCATTTAGACCAAAACATTACCAACATGATGGTAATAACGAACGAAAAAAAAGTGATAACATGAATCATTTTAGTAAGTGATCCAACTGCCTCCCTTCACGTAGAATACACATATTGTGACCTCTTTAATATTTCTCGATTAGTGCACAAACATTTGTGATACTATTTTCTCAATCATCCAATTTTGTGGACGTCTTTAATATGTCCCCACAAAAAGAAATCCAGTGGAGTCATATCCGGTTGTGGACCCTTATTTCCAACCCATTTCTCATTATTGGTAAATTCTCCAAGAGATTCGGTAAAACATGTTGGAGGAAAAGCAAGTACCTCTCTCAATTGAGAATTCCTTCGTGAAATTGTGGTCCTATCAAAGAACCATCAATGATTCTGCATCAAATATTAACCCCCACACAGACTGATATCTCGTTTCTTGAATCCAATGAGGGTCAGACCAATAGTGACAATTATGTTTGTTCATATACCGTTGTTATGGAAACGGATTTCATCACTCCATAATATTTTGTTCAGAAACTGATCATCATCATGAATACGGATGGACAACCATGCAATGAAAATCAATCTCCTATCAGCATCTCCTAAATATGGGAATAGATTATAGTTATGAACAATAAAGATTATTACCTGGCTATAGTCCTTGAACCAGATGTATTTTGTAGGGATAAAATATTTTTTTTGACAAAATTCGTTGTATTGACGATTTCGAAATATCACAGTCCATTGCTACTTGTCTGGTAGAACTTTGTGGTTCCAATACCATTCGACCTAGCTCTACACCAGAATGATTCTCATCTCTAGTCGGTTTCTTTGTTTTTTCGCTTCATTTCATTAAAACATCCATTTTGTGCCGAATATTTGGCTAAGATAGTGAATGTTTTGTCTGACGGTAATCTTCTGTCGGGATACCGATTAGCGTATATTCTCACTACTTCTTTTGCATTCCTTCTTGCTTCGCCATCAATAAATATCATATCCAACTTTTCTGCATTCGAAAATTGTTTCAATTCAACGAAAAACCAACACACAACTGAATACACTTTCGTAACATTTGACATGTCTTCTGACAGATCGATGTATTATTCTGACTATGGGACTATGGGTGTGCTATATGGCTGAATTCAGAATTTTATGCAGAATCGCAAAAGACATTGAAAAATCTGGGATGCCATTTGAAAAAATTGGCACCTTAATGAATGACGCCTAGTGATGAATCTCTACGTAAATAAAAGGACGCTTCGACATCAAGATCATCTGCTTTCACGAAATACTTTTTATTCCATTAATTCTAGGCTGCTCAACATTCACATCGCTCCCATCGACAGTGGCACCAAGAGTAAATCTCTTTGGTAAAATCCAGCATCTCCAATATTATGCATTAGACAAAACCATCTACTGAATACTCTTCATGAGAGTCAAACATTTGGTTTCACCCTGCCTCATCCCATTCGCTGAAGAAGTGAAATATTTCTTTTTTTTTTCACCGATTTCTGGGACATCCTGGTGATATCCACCGCACTTGCCTGTCAACTTCCCTTTCTGATATGCTTATTTGCTGAAATAACTTGTTCACCAGCTCATTGCCATCAATCCCTATTCCAGTTGTGATTCTCAATATCTTCACCATTTTCACTTAATCTATTCCTAAAAGAGTTTTGAACCCAACAAGTAACAGAACAGAAGTATATGTATCCTCCTGGATCAGATAAACCCCCCTCATTCTAGTTGTAACTACTGTTACGTATGATCCAAGACGGAAATCCTTCCCTTAGTACACTGCTGATTGAATTTGCCCCTTTTTCCGTATAATAGACTGGACATCCTGGAAAAAATACCCATTCCTCACTTCTGTCTATATGTATCCCTTTTGGCGATATCACTTTGTTGAAAGATCATGGGATTTTATTCACCGCCATCTTTGTGGTATCAGCTTGTTGTATTCCGAGCTCCCGCATTCTTATAGGAACAAACATCAATTTTTCCGTCCCGTTTTACCTTCGAATTCTATTTAGCTTATTAGTTATGTCGAATTCTGACTAACATACCACTATCACCACTGGGATCCTTTGGCTGATTATAACTATGTAGATCGAAAGCAGAACAAGTCTTGAGCTTCTACTTTCTATCAATTGAATGACACGGCTACTAACTTTTATGTACTTGATCAATATATGGCAAACATGTTTACTCCGAATCCAAAATCACCTCCCACCTGCTAGGAGCTCAGCAAACATTATCAGCAAAATGGTTTCATTTCATTCAATAGGCTACAGCTGCTAGAACTGTCAGTCAACTGATTCATTGGTGATAACTTCTTCGAAGGTTTTCCACTATGGAATTTTCTTGGACGAATGTCCCGGTTCGGATGTTTCTTTCAAGATCCCATTTCCATCAGATTGCTAACCTAAAGTTACCTCAGAGTCCTACAAAAATATCCATGTTTTCTATCACTCAAGGTTCGATCTAGTTACGAAAAGAGAATGAAGCGATTTTATCTGACATAAAAGAATTTCTTAGGAATCGAAAAGTGTCTCAAGACATAAAAAATCTGACTCATCATTCCAGGAAGATAGAAGACTGGATATTGAATGGAAAATATCAGAAATTGCAACATTAGATATAGTTCAATCGACTTCTCAGAAGAAAGCTCATATTTTGGTTTTGTTTGCACTGATTTCAAGCATGTTACTAACTCCAATTTCCAGAATGTCATAATCCCCGTTAAGAATCTCAAACTTTCTGTACGAAGTCATCTGAGTTTGCTGCTCTCTGTAGAAGAAAAAACAGGATTGTTGATTGATCTCATCGACTTTTTATTTATTTATTATGTAAGGATAACCCCATTTTAGAATAGTTTCATTGATTAAAATACATTGGTATAAGTAAAATACATTTAAACTCATCAAAAGTAAGATAAAATACATATAAACACAAAGTACATCAGTTATGGAATTTTTGAATTTATGATTGGTAACATTGGTATGATATTGTACTGTTCAGTGAGATCTTTTGAGAGCATTTTTGAATTTGTTTTGAGACACATCAAAAATATTCAAGCCGAGATTAAAATGTTCATTACCTAGTCTCATTATTCGAGTTAGTGAATTATTGAGGCCATAGTTTGTGTTATGAAAGGGTATTGTGAATAGATCTGGGTTGCAAGTGGCTCTGGACTGTACTCTAAAGTTAATTAGATCCAGTAGTTGAGGGCATAAGATTTGATTATTGAGTAGTTTAAACAAGGTAATAAGTAAGGTCAGTTCTTATTCTTTGGTTGTGAAGGGTTGGAATGTTCAGAAATGCTAAAATAGTTTCATAGCTGTAATTCCCAAATTGTGGATTCAATTTGTATGCCACATGTCTTAACACTTCCAATCGCATTGATGTGTACTTGGTAGTGGAGAGACTATACTGTAGATGCATACTGAAGTATGGAGCACAGTATTGAGTTGTAAAGAGTATTTATGGAATTCATTGAAAATTCGCTTGAATTGCGTAGAATGAATCCTATAATTTGGTTTGTTTGTTTATGGTCGCATTTATGGGTGGTTTAAATCTCAATTGTGAATCGAACTGAACACCTGGATCCTTAATATTGTTAACTCGTTTCATGGTTGATCCATTTATTTCGCACTGAAAATTCAAGGGGACTTCAGATTTTGAGAAGGATATTATGAAGCATTTATCAATATTTGGAGCTAAGCCATTTGCGAGAGACCAATCGTGTAATTTATTCATATCGTGTTGAAGTTTTAAGCAGTCTTTCGAAGTCTGTATTGGAACATAGATTTTTACATCATCTGCAAAAATCAAACACTGACAGTAATCAAAGTGAGATGCCAAATCATTTATGTAAAAACTAAATAGTAATGGTTCCATATTAGATCCCTGTGGAACTCCTGAAGTGACTTCTACCGGATTAGAGAGATGGTTTTTATTTTTAACTGAATTCTGTTTGTAAGGTAGCGTTAAGCCAAGATAATAAGCATGGTGGAAAATCAAGCATTTCCAATTTACGAATCAAGAACTCCTGATTCACGCTATCAAAAGCCTTTGAGAAGTCAGCATATACGGAATCAATTTGATTCCCAGTTTCCAGAGCACTTACAATGTCATTCTGATACAATAGCAAGTTAGTCACAGTTGACTTTTCTAGTGTAAACCCATGCTGTTCGTTAACAATAAAGTTCTTGCAGTGCCATGTTAAAAATCTGGATATAAATAGTTCAAATAATTTTGGAATTTCTGACAGTTTGTTATTGGGCGATAGCCTTATTTTCGTTTTTAAATATTGGTGTTAGCTGTTCTTCTATTTACTTGGAAAAACCCCAGTGATTAATGAATGATTGAATATCATAGTCAATGGTTCAGTTAGGGTATAAATGCATCTTTTGAGAAAGGACCACAACAAATTTTGTCTTTCAAATTGGAAATTCCAGAGTAGACATTTGAGTAGTATGAGGCAAACATATTCACGATGTCACTATGGGCAATGTCATCTCCTGAGAAAAGAAGTGAATGATTGGTCTGTATGAGAAATATTTTCTTTTCTATGAACGATAGTGTGGTGTAGTCCCACGCCTATAACGAATGAACACTAACAACTAGCTCGAAAGTCAATTGTCTGGGCCTGCCGAATCAAGTTGATGGAATGAGTCCCGTGAAAAAA
The DNA here is from genome assembly GCA_018342105.1 of Gonioctena quinquepunctata. Taxonomy (NCBI): domain Eukaryota; kingdom Metazoa; phylum Arthropoda; class Insecta; order Coleoptera; family Chrysomelidae; genus Gonioctena; species Gonioctena quinquepunctata. The sequence continues at coordinate 1,120,011 of JAFIRS010000110.1, read as the reverse complement.
AAGAGCCCTGTTCAAGTATTTGTAGGGACTGGCAGACAAATCTACCGATTCCTTTCCCAACGACTAATCCCAAGTCAGCGGTGTCGAGAATCGAACGATTGATGTTCAAGTGGAAATTGTGTTTCACACTGTCGTTTTAATAGACTATGGAGGAAAATACAGTTTCGATAACCAATTGAGTAACGCTTTATCCGCATTTTTTTTTGTGAACTTGTATTCGAGATCCGGCATTAATGTTCGGGAATGTCTCATATTATATATGTATCAACGTTGTTTTTATAGGCTTTTATTTAGTTTCACCTGTCCCGATGTGTGTTATCAAATCCCACAAGTTGAATGTGACCCACTTCTAGTTGTTCGATTACCGTGAAATTTGGAATTTTTGTTAGAGAAAAAAACGAAATGGCGGCTCCGAAATGTCGGACGAGATCTGTGTTTATGGTCCGATTCGATTCAAAATTCGTATGTGGGGGTTTTCGAAGTCGAAGATTGTGAATTTTTCATCAAAACTAATAAATTCAAGATGGCGAATGAGTTTTGTATTTATGGCCCGATTCGATTCAAAATTAGGGTACGCCTTATTTCATTACCTGTTAGTCACTTCTTTCCGATTTTATTTGAACACACTGTAGTCTGCAAGATTGCTCTTATATCGATGTTTTCTATTATCAGTCACAAAAGATTACAATACAGCACAGTTACCACATAGTTCACTAATATGATAATGTCACTATAGATGAGGTGTGAAGAAAATCCAAAAAAAAATTGATGTAAATATAAAAATATTAATATAAATTCAGGTAGATGTCCAGACAGGTTAACATAATAAACAAACACTTTACATTACACAATACATTAAACATCACTATAAAATTCTGTTAGGGAATAGTAGGATTTTCTCAACAGAAAATGTTTCATCTCTCTTTTGAAGATGCAAATACTCTTCGAGTCTTTCAAAGCTTCAGAAAGAACATAGTATAATTTACAACCATTGAAATACACTCCTCTTTGATATAGGGTGGAGGAATGTTTAGACGGTAACAACCTGTTTTTCATTCGCAATTCATAACAGTGATCTATCATTTCAGACTCAAAGTAATATTGGTTTTTGAAAACAAAGCAAACCACTTCATATATATAAATATATATATATATATATATTTTTTGGTTGAGGGTTCTTAGGTTCGTGATTCTTGTGTAAAAATAAAAATAGCTTATATCATGCTAGACGTTTCCTTCCTGGCCGGAGGCATCTTCAGTAGGTTTTTTTTATATAATTAATTTTTTATTTTTTCTCCTGATAATTAACAATGACATCTGGAACGAAGAACATTTTGTGTTATGGTTAAAATGAAAATAATAGTTGTTGACATGTGCAAGGGAGAAATTTTTGGTCTGGGGGAAGGGTGTGGTAGAAAAACCCAGTGGTTATTCTTTATGTTTCCTCACAGTAGGCAGGGGGGGTCTATATTCGGCTAGTATCTGTATGCTAGTATTCACTGTATGCGAACAGAACAACAATTGTAGCTCACTAGGTATTATTTCTATGACATCTACCTCAAAAACGTTAATTTTCGGAAATTTGTGAGCAAACGCTGTAATTTATATGTAATTATATGATATTACTACAAATTGTTTTAGATCAGGAAAACCGTGGCAATTATCCCCGAACACCATCAGCTTCATTAATCGATGCTCGTAAATTTTTATTTTCCAAAATACGCCGTTAGTGGCATTTCAAATTTTACGAGCTGGGCTTCAATAAATCATGAGTTATGGGCAACGGTATTTTCCCTGCGTAAAATAGAGCTTTTCCATCGCCTCCACGTTCCACTTCAATTAACGCGGCAAATTACTTCTCCAACTAACTCGAATGTGATTCAACTTTCTAACTTGATTTGTTCCTGGAATGTTGATTTTATTAGTCGCCATCGGGGCGTTTCTCCATTGTTTTCCTGAGTGGTGGAAAAAACTGTTTAGTATTGTTCTACGGTCTATACGAGACGAACCGTCTGATAAAGTTTATTTTTCATTCGATTCATATAAAATTCAATGTTTTTGAACAAGGTATGGAATATTTGGTTATGCAATTTTTCTCACGGTAAATATCATTTGGTAAATGGATATTCCTATGATGATATATAGAAATATTATAAAAAAATATTTGTCTCAGGTCAAATAATTTTTATTCTGAGAACGTTAGGCCATTTTACATGATTCTCAGAAATCACTCCTGAATAGTTTCCAGTTTTTTTTAGTTGAGATTCCACGAGTGCGAGATGAATGGTTTACAAGTGGTGAATGTCTGGTATTCTACTCAAATATTTGAATTGAAAAAGAATACCTCTGAAAGTAATTTGTAACTTCCAAATATTTGATAGTTTTCGCGATCGATATCAATTGGTGAGTTATTGTTATATATACTAAGTGGTTTCTGTGTGCTATATATTTTTTTTATTGACTATGAATAGTTGATGGTTGAATGATTCTCTCATCTGTGACATATGTGTTGCTTCTTTTTAATCAGATAATATCAGTTTTCACCTCTATACTGAATCATCAGCTGAGCTGATTATGGGGTGGTTTTTGAGGTTTTAAATTATTCAAATATTTCGAGAAGAGTAGTCGTCTTCGAATAGTATCTTGGGGCACACTGAACTTCATCAAACATTCTAAGCACATTTCATTTCCGATATGCACATACTATTTTCTCTCAGGTACATAATTTTCCAGGTAATAATACATTCTTCATCCTATTTCCATGTCCTCCAAGGCTTCTAACAGCTTCGTATGACTCACAGTGTCAAAGGTCTTCTACAGGTTGAGGAATGCATACAAACAATGATGAATCCATAGTTAATGCTGCTATTCATTCAAGGGCACCCACCCATCGTTAAGATAAAGTGAATATGTAGATGATAAAACAAATAGGTAGTTGATTTTTTCAAATTAATATGCCTTTATGAAAGAAAAGGGAATGAAAATGTATCTAGTTCATCATTAAGTTAAGATCAAACAGTTAGATCATTCCAATCATTGCAGCTTCGCATTATATTCACTAAAATGTAGTTCAGAAATAGAAGGCCATTGGATTACCAAAGTCAGTCATACCTTGATGAAGTTATTTTCAAAACATTTTAAAACAGAGTCAGTTTTTCAGAATAACTCAATAATGGTTTTAGAAAGTTGACGTAATTATTAACGAATGCGAAAGTTGAACAAAACGTAATAAATAGAAGTGCGGATTGAATAAAATAAAACGGTATAAAAATAAAGATAAAGCATGAAGTAATACGTATACAAGTAGTTCACGTGTGCAGAGATCCTAGGAGACAGGAGACAGGCAAAACCGACATGTATATCAAGTTAGAGTATTGTTGTAGTTATTTTTGCAATTAGCATAGCCACTGAAAAACTATATATTTATTCATGATAATATAAGATGTGAGATATGTTATAACGATGATATGGATTCATATTGGCAAGGAACATTTTTAATTGATAGCTTTTTTAAATTTTTTAAATTAAAAGTTCAAAAATCAATGCGATTCCTTTTGGTGTTGGGGGTTAGGAAAAGTATAACAAATAAAAAACTCACCAATCGATCAACATACAACTGTGGAAGTTAGTTTAGCAGAAAAATTCAACACCGTATAAAGGTCACTACCGCATTGCTGTTATAACTTGGCGATGATCAAGAGTGGGAACAACAAAATAACCAAGCCAAATATTCCCTCTAAGCCAATTTTTTCTGTTGGTTGCTCCATGATTCTTAACCCCAATTCGAATCTTGCGAGTGCTGGAAGTCGTATCAGAATACAATCACAAGATGTGGTAATACAGAGTTTTGATCTTTAGAATAGAACACACAACTTGGAATAGACATTTTAAATGGGAAATCACGCATCCAACTTCTGGGCTCCCAGACTATCACGTTCCGGATTAATTGGGGCCCAAAGCGGTATGAGGCCCAAAGGGCCTTTTGTATTTTGAATCGGTTAACTATAATCAATATTTGAGGTACACATATGCTATGAATGAATCATACACGGATGAAATTTCACTAGGGTGCCATTTCTCATAGATATTGTTCATATATTTCATATCCTGTATTTCAGAAAAATATAGCTTTATGAGTTCCGAGGAGAGAGGTAGTATTGATATCATAAATTCGAAGTTGCCATTTTGATAGAAATTCATTATAAAACTTAAAAAATATAAAATTCCATATTTCCATGTGTATATTCCCCTTGTATCATCTACTGAAAATTATATGTTGAGGAGAAAAAAATTTGAAGTTTTGGGAAACTTTGAAAGACCATAAACTTACAATCGAATTCCAACCATAATGATAAAGGGCAAGTAATAAAAATTATTAAAGGTTCCTCCTTATTTTACTTCGATTTGAAAACAGTTTGTGCGCTGTGAGAACTGCTACTTTTGGTGGATTATTTCGAAAAGACAATTATGGATCATATTAACCGAATTCTCGAAACTGTACTCGGAAAAGTTGGTGGTGATATATTGAATGACGCTTTGAATTTACTGAGCTAGGAATAAATCGAAATAGTGAAAACATGGGATTGATATTATAATTCATCCCACTATTATGAAGTTATAAATTACAGACAACTTTTTATCAATTACAATAACGAAATTTTTTTTTTCAATTCATCTGAACACATGCTCCATCTTCAAAGGATTTTCTTAAGTTTATTTACTAGATCCCAGTATGTACTATTTTTATAAATATTTCCTCGTAAATAAACCATTATTATATTATTGAAGTGGTGGAAAGCGTCTGTATTTAAATATTAATCGAAAATAGTTTGTGGCATACCAGACAAGAAAATGAAAAATTGAATTGAAATGAAAAATGTGGGCCAACCAGGATTCGAACCTGAGACCTCTCGATTCCTAGTCGAACGCACTACCAACTGTGCTGTTGGTCCTCATTCGGAAACCAGCCATCACATTTTGAATTCAGCTCTGTATTAGTTTGCGAAGATGATGAGGGTTAATGTGGCTATAAAAACATTCACGCATGCACACCTAATGAAATTATATTGGTTTTGCCAGCTAGTGTCAATCACATATAGGATTATCGACCAACTTCAATGTGCATATATATGAATAACAAAGTGGTGGGATAGCGTCTGTAATTAAATATAAATCAAAAATAGTTTTTGGCATATCAGACAAGAAAATGAAAAATAGAATTGAATTGAAAAATGTGTGTGATTGACACTAGCTGGAAAAACCATCATCATTTCATTAGGTGAGCATGCGTGAATGCTTTCATAGTCACATTAATCCTCATCATCTCCGCATACTAATACAGAGCTGAATCTAAAAAGTGAATCGCCGGTTTCCGAATGAGGACCAACAGCACAGTTGGTGGTGCGTTCGACTAGGGATCGAGAAGTCCCAGGTTCGAATCCTGGTTGGTCCACATTTTTTTATTCAATTCTATTTTTCATTTTCTTGTCTGATATGTCACAAACTATTTTCGATTGATATTAAATTATTGTCTCAAAACTAAATGTACTCAGAGATCATGAAGAATGTAACTATTGATGAAACCCAAACCACAATCCACTACATGATAACCTGAAAAATTGCATACAAGAAAGCAAGAACAAAATTTCCGAATTTTTTGTTATCAACCGAAGGAAAAAATTTAAGATGTTCTCTAGTCGACGGTTTTTTTTTTCATGACCACTCATAACTTTCAATAGACTAGTCCGATTTTGAGGACTTTTTTTCTAATGGATATGAGATACCACGAATTTAGTCCCAATAACATTCAAAAAATGCGCTCTCCACTTGCAACGACATGTGCCCTCATATGTGTGCACGTTCGGGTAGTTGCCTTGCTGATATTGACTTAGAGAATGCTCGGCAATTTTCGGCGAAAGGACGCGCCGCCGACGCGCACTCCACTGCCATCATTTAACGCTTCACGTAATTGATTTGCTTGTTTGTTTTAGTAAAATGGCAACCGGCACAGATGTCGAGCAAGAACTACAGCGCTTGAAAAAAGCCGATCTGATACGAATTATAATCAATAAAGAAATCCCAAGTGACATGTATTTGAGTAAGAGTGTTCAACGCTTCATATTAGAAAAGAAAAAGCTAGGCAATCTCCCAGTGATTCCCATGGTGTTTCTGTCAAAATGAATAATAATACATATTCAAATGCAGATATTTTAAATTTCCATAGAAACTTGCTTTCATTCCGGAAACCAGTCCATTTAGGTATAGGAACATGATAAATCATCTGAAAGGAACTTCAATTGCCTTTCAGGATATTCGATTTTTGTATCTATCGAAAAAATCACAAATTTTGAACGATCCTGTATGATGAAGAGCGAATTTCTTTGGACATAACTAATGCACATAATATTGGTAAACTACACTCCAAATTTCAGCATTCTCCAAATACCACAGTAATAAAAATTTCTCGATTTTTTGACAGTGTCAGAGATATACCTCCAAACGCAGATAGTGCAAACTTTAAGGTCAAGGCAATGAAATGCGATTTGAAAGTCGCAACAGTTGAATTCGATGCATCAAAAAGGCTTATACGTGAGTTGGAAAGAAAAGTGAGTAATCAACAACATATAATTCGGCTGTTAGATGGAAAAAACACCGCAATTCTGCGAACTCCAATCGATTCGGGATGGCCGAATTAGTCTAGGAACGGAATTTCGTTTCGATACGAATTTTTTTTTGAGAAGTCTGAAAACTCCGCTGAATCCAAAAAAAGTGACTATCTCGTCGATAGGATTAAGCTAAGAGAGCTATGACGTCGCAAAGTCTCGAAACGTCCGTGTACCTGCGGAAAAGATGGTACTAGCTTCTTCGTTTCATGTCCTATCGACGAGATGGATAAAGCGGAGTTTTTTACGTATGGAGAAGTTATTTTCAGATTGCGCTCCGATGGTTTTTTCATTTGACATATGCTATATTTTCGGAATCTACAAGGCCTTTCCCCCATTTTGGTTTAAACCGAAGATCGATACGACCTCTTTGGTTTTTCGAAGATATTTAGGGGGGTGTGAGCGTTGTTCGAAAATTTGACTTAAAAAAAAAAAATCCCTATCGAAAGGAAATTCCGTTTCTGGTACTAATTTGGCCATTTTGAATCGATTGGAGTTGCTCTATCTTTTACCGTTCCCAAGTTAAAAAAAAAAATCCGTATTTCTCGTACTCTGATTTCATCGAGCTTGCCGCCATTCGGAAGGCAATTATTATTTCTACGAGGATATGGAATTTCGATTCGATATCTGCGTCCCTGATTCATTCACGGTTTTTCGAAGAGAAGTCTGCACGGTAGCATTTTCGCATTTTTGATGACGTCCCTATGGATGTTGACGATCTAAAAACCAAATGAGAAAGAAGCATACCGAAATATAACTTTTTCTGACGTAAAAAACTCCGTTGAATCCATTTCGTCGATTGGACCGCAGCTGAGAGAGCTATGAGGTCGCAAAGTCTCTAAACGTCAGTGTGCCGGCGGAAAAGATGGTAATTGCTTCTTTATTTCATGTCCTATCGACGAGATGGTCACTTTTTTGGATTCAGCGGAGTTTTTTACGTATAGAAAAGGTATTTTCAGATTGCGCTCCAAAGGTTTTTTCATTTGACATATGTCAAAGTCGACCGGTGCGCCATCTATGATTTCTCTCGCCGTTATCTCGATTTTTCAGAATTTACGGTGAATCTGTCGGACTGAGATACAATATATGCTATATTTTCAGAATCTACGCGGCATTTCCCATATTTTGGTTCAAACCGGAGATCGATACGACCACTTTGGTTTTTCGAAGATATTTAGGGGTTGTTCGAAAATTTGACTTTTCAAATTTTTTCCCCATATCGAAACAAAACTTCGTCTCTAGACTAACTTGGCCATTCTGAATCGATTGGAGTTCGCAGAAGTGCTCTATCTTTCACCGTTCCCAAGTAAAAAAAAAAACCGAACTTCGGGAAAAAAACCGGAAATGATTTTTTTCTCGAAAAAAAAAACCCACAATGGTCCTTTCATAGTTTTTTGCGTAAGTTTACAGAATTTCACACCGATCGCTTCGTCCCTGATCTTTTTGCGATTCTTCCAACAGAAGTCTTACGAACATCCAACCCAAACCCTGTACGTGAACCCGAACGCATTTCGAAAATTAACAGTGAAAGTGGTGTGATAAGTGAAAAAGGAGGGAGTGCTGCTATTCTCCAGGCTGAGACAAAATCCACCCTCAACGATTTTATAAATATAGCTGACTGCGAGGCCAACCCTCCCAATACAAACATTGAAAAATCCAAGAACGGAAAACTATTCAATCCAAACAATCCAGATCACGGAGAAATCTTGTTGTCGGAGAAAATTCCGAGAAAATCAAAGGAGTTCCAAAGATGGTCTACTTACATGTATGCAGAGTCGATTCAGCGACCACCCCTCAAGAAATGTCAGGACAGCTAGAATATATTTTCTTCGAGGTCACCTGTGACTCGATCAAACCAAAACACCCAGCTATATACTCGTCTTTTGAAGTTGATATATACGAACACAATTTTAAGGCCGCCATGATTTCAAAACTTTGGCCAAATGGTGCCTTTATCAGTAATTTTTACATTCACTGCTGAAAACAAATACGGATACAAATAATCCAAACCTATTATTACTGAATTTTGATGAAATTAATGTTTTGCAGACTGAATTAAGTTATCACGCAAATCTACAATTTTTATGCTTAACAGAAATTGGTGTGAGGGAAGCAATATTGGACAACCTAGTTTTTATGGGTTTCAGTCTGAGGAGTTTTTATTTTCGACCCACGAAAAAGTGTGGTGGGGTAGCGATATGGGTACGAAACGACATTAAACCGACGAAAAAATCAACTGAAAAGCAAAAAATAAAATTAACCTAAAGGTATTGAGAAAACGCCTGAAAGCGTTTTTGTTGAAAAATTGTTTTCATACTCTCGATGAGTTTTTATCTGCCCGAATTTATTACATGTATGAGCGCCATCTTCATCAATTATTTAAATAGAACACCCCGCATATCATTCCATTTTCGAAATCTGCTCAAAATTCTCAACAGTTTTCTCAAATACACTTGAAGATTTCTGTAAAGAACTCCTGTAAGTTTGCCTCTGATGAAAATCAGTCCAACAGGAAACTGGGTATGTCCCTCTCTAAAAATATGCGGATTAGTATCGCTCCAGTATCGTACATTCTGTTTGTTGACTTTTCCATCAAGAAAAAACGTGCATTCGTCTGCGAAACATACACGTTTTAGGAAGCCCCGTTCTCCTTCAATTGTTCTTGTTAACTACTCACAAAATTCAACCCTCCGGTCTGGATCATCCTCCGTGAGAGCATGCAGGATTTTCATTTTATAGGGATGAATTTTTTTTTTTTAGGACTCTTTGGACACTTTTTGAACTTGAACTTGAATCGGATTGATTACCATTTCAGCAACAATTTCTACCATTTTTTCTTCTGAAAGAGGCGGTCTTCCTGATATTGGAGCATCTTTCAGCGTACCAGTTGCTTGGAGCCTATTTGAAAGTTTGTGCAAATATGACATCAAAATGAGATTCTCGGGAAATCTATCATTAAACATACGGACTGCTAGATGATAATTTCCTCCAGCTTCTCCAAATATCAAAACTGCTTCAAATTTATCGAGCCATGATCACACTTTTCATAAAAGTATTTAGGCGCTCAACGAACTATTCGACAGTTAGCAGTTCAGTTTGACAGTGAACGAAATGTTTTTTCCAATGCAAACTTCATTGAAAGCAACATTAGTGTTTTTGGTTGGGTTTGAAATGACCAAAATGTCACTTTTCAAACGTTAATATTTCGAGAACAATTTAATTTAGGAGTAAAGTGTATAGGGGAAAACTGTTGAGAATTATGAGCAGATTTCGAAAATGGAATAATACACGGGGAGATCTATTCGAAAAAATTATTGAAATTGCCGCCATTTTGAAACTTTTATCTGTGATTTTTTCATGAAAAAGTAGGTTTTTATCTCCTATTTGAGCCCTTCAAATTTGGTTGCGATATACCAGGTAGTTCCAAAAATTAGTAGGGGGGGGGGACTTTAGACGAGCACTGTATATGGTAATGAAAAAACAAAGCACAAGCATCGTAACACAAATGATAACGACGTCACGAGCATGTGTTATAAATAGTAATGACTGAAAACATCACAGGTTTCATGTACCTATTCATGTTTATATCACACCATCAAAGCCATGTCATAACAATGCTATTGCTTTCTAAACATCTGCAATCTCTCTTAATGCGCTCCATAACAAACATGAAAAACAAATTTACTCTGGAAAACTGTCCACGAAGTGTCGAATCGGTAAACTTTCTCTCCAACAAAAGTTTAATCGCGGAAATAAAATAATTTCGTGGAAGGAATCGTATTGGTGATTTGTTAGCTCGGCAATTTCACGAGCTAATATTTGCTATCTACATTGTGGGATATAAAATATTAATGGAAAGATCTATCAGCAACCAGAATAACACAAAGGGACTTCTTTTATGTAGTGTAAACAACGAGTTGGAGAAATGCGAGAACTCGAGAATATCCAGTTTCAAATTCGTAACTCAGGAGTGTTCCAAGCAGTTTGTTTACCTATGCCAACAATGCAATGTTTTTTCGAAAATCAATACGTGGATATCCATCATATTTTCCACTTCGGAAGAGAGCGACCCCCGAATGGTGGTAGTTCCCAAGATTCAACATAGGCCAAACAGGAAAAACTTTGGAGGAACGAATATACGAACACAAAAACATGAATGGTGGAACAAATTCAACTTCTGCCAAATATTTTTTGTCTAAAATCATTGTTTTGCTTAAAATTCCATTGTACCACATGTAGAAGAAATATTCAACTCGAACTTTCAGAAAGTTGATATCAATAAATTGAAAAATTGGAAATATGTTCTGAACATTGAATAATTTATTCTTGACACTTTTTTGGGATTATAACCTTCCACAAAAATAAGCTTCAAATAATACTTGAATAATTTACTCTTGTTGAACTGAGGATTACACCAATATTTGTTTATCGAAAACAGTATATAGGGTGGGACACCCCCTATATCACGGTCCCTGTAAACCAAACCATTGATTTTTTCGGGAATTTATACTTTCCATTATAGGTATATTGATCAAGGCTGCAAACGCAAATTTTTTTGGAGTATACAGGGTGGCTCAAAAAAGTGTGACATATCAAAGTTGTGTTTTTTTAAATGGAACACCCTGTATTTTATTACACTTTTGAATAGGTCAGGAAAAAATAATATGATTTCATATGAGGTACTATGTACCTAACTATAACCGTTCTCGAGTTATTGATTTTTTTATGGAAATGCTAGGTACAATTGGAAACTAAATAACATCGAAATGTATAAAAATCATCCCTTCGAATTCTGACCAAGCATAAAAGAGGTTTTGAGCTATTTATTTCGATAAAACCCGTTTCTCAATATTATACAGAATGTTCAAATATAATTGTCACTTTCTTATAATTTCGGACAAAGATAACTTTGTTATTACAAATAGAACACCCTGTATTTTTGTGGTCTGAACAATATAAAATTCAATTATCTTTCATTTCATATTGGAGTTCCCTATACCTAACCTAAATAGTTTTTCAGATATTGGCTTTTTCAAATAGTAGTTCTTATTTCAATGCATTCTTTGAATCAAGATAGCTTCGAAACGACATTTATTCAACTTGTTGAAAGAATTCTTATTGACAGTTCTTGTGTTTTACGTTATTCAAAACATTCACTGAATTATTAGCGTCGAAAATGAAAACGTATCCCATGCAAGGGCGGATAGATATGATTTCAGCGATTGGTGAGTGTTTAGAGAATTGCCTTTTGGCGTCGAGGGTGTATGTCCAAAAATATCCAGACTGGAATCATCCAAACAAGTTGATTTTCAAACGATTGCTACATCAATTACGTAGGACTGGAAGTGTAGCTTATGAAAAGGCAAATAGACCAAAACCTATCATTGGAAATGAGGAAAATGAATTTCTCATTATGGGATCAATCATAAAAAACCCTCATACGAGTCATCGTAAGATCGAGAAAGATACAGGGATAAGCAGACGGAGCATTTCTAGGATAATAAAAAAATACAAATTTCACCCGTACCGTATTCAGATGCACCAGGAATTATATGAAATAGACTTCCATCGACGAATCGAGTTTTGTCTATAGGTTCTGGACAAGTTCAGTGAGGATGAAAATTTTTTGGATTCCATTTTATTTTCTGATGAATCTACTTTTTATAACAATGGCTTAGTGAACAGACACAACTTCCATTATTATAGTGATGTGAATCCTCATATTTTCCGCACTCTGGATCACCAGAATAGATGGTCTGTTGACGTGTGGGGAGGAATTATAGGTACACAAGTTATAGGACCATACTTTTTTGATGAAAACTTGAATGTTCAATTTTTTTTACAATTTTTACGAGATGATCTGCCTGAGCTTCTGGAGAATGTGCCGCTAAATATCAGACAACGGATGTGGTGACAATTGGATGGAGCTCCGAAACATTTCCAACTCAGGGTCAGACACTTTTTGAATATGTGCTTTCCGAATAAATGGATTGGTAGGGGAGGACCACAAAATTGGCCAGCGAGATCACCAGATTTGACTTGCCTCGATTTTTCCCTATAGGGATACTTGAAGAATGAGGTTAACGACACTCCTCCACTCACACTGGAAAGTATGGAGGACAGAATAAGGGCTGCTTTTCGAAGAGTGACGCCTCAAATGTTATTAAATGTTAAGAAGTCTTTCATAGAGAGAGTGGCTCTTTGTATTCAACAGGATGGTCGTCACTTCGAGCACCTACTTTGAATTAAATACATTTGTGTTTCATATTTTGTTGTTGTTTCAGTTGAATAATTGAAAAAAATTGTATAGTATGTTTAATGAACTACTGTCAGAATATGAATGTGAATAATGACTCTACTTTAGTTAACAGTAATTATTTTCGATGAAGGAAAGTATAACAACTGTCAATGAGAATTCTGTGAGCAAATCAAATAAATGTCGTTTCAAAGCTATCTTCATTCAAAGAATGCATTGAAATAAGAACTACTATTTGAAAAAGCCAATATCTGAAAAACTATTTAGGTTAGGTAGAGGGAACCCCACTATGAAGTGAAAGATAATTGAATTTTATATTGTTCAGACCAAAAAAATACAGGGTGTTCTATTTGAAATAACAAAGTTATCTTTGTCCGAAATTATAAAAGAGTTACAATGATTTTTGAACATTCTGTATGATATTGAGAAACGGGTTTCATCGAAATCAATTGCCCAAAACCTTTTTTATGCTTGGTCAGAATTCAAAGTGATGATTTCTATAAATTTCGATGTTATTTAGTTTCCAACTGTACCTAGCATTTCCATAAAAAATCAATAACTCGAGAACGGTTATAGTTAGGTACGTAGTACCTTATGATATTATATTATTTTTTCCTGACCTATTCAAAAGTGTAACGAAATACATGGTATTCCATTTAAAAAACAACTTTGATATGTCACACTTTTTTGAGCCACCCTGTAGACTCCAAAATAATTTCCTTTTGCAGCCTTAATCAATAGACATATAATGAAATGGGGTAATTCCTGAAAAAATTAATGGTTTGGTTTACAGGGACCATGTCGTATGGGGTGCCCCACCCTGTATAACAGAAGCGACTCGAGTTGTTTGTGCCTGTTTTTTAACAACCAAGACAAATAGTTTTCAGTCGCAACATCATGTATTATTCTTCGAAATTCGATTGGTAACAGTAGATTTTGAATAGCAGGTGCGATGCCAAATTACGAAAACAATATCTGAACTACAAATCTCAATTCTCAAGGATGTCGCAAAGGCGAACAAAGGCTTTGTATTTCGCCGTCTTTGGAGGCATCTTCTAATGGTTTCCGTGACTTGGATGCACTAAAGACATTAGTCCCCAGACAAATTATTGGCCAACAATAAGAAATGTGTTTGGAAATGAGACGTGACGTTGAGAACGGAGAGAAAATTCCGAATGAACGAAGTCGCTAGTGGCTTCATCAAAGAAAACTTTTCAAGATCGAATTTTGAGTTCGGTCCATTCTTGAAGTAATTGTTTCGTTAATTCATCTTTCGATCGATATATTCAAGTGAAATTGTTGTCCACAGTTTGTAGTGAAGATGAAAAAATTGCGAGAAATTTGAATTCTGCAAATAAGGTTTTAAAAACGATGACGGATATCCAATGAAATTATTCACCAATATCATCAACAATATTCCTGAGTGAACAAGAAGATGGAGATGAATGATGATTTCGAAAAAACAGATTAAGATGATCTCTTTATAATAATAATAATGTTTATTCACATAATTTCATCAAAATACAGTTTCTACACATCTATTCCAATGGAGTATGAGTATTAATAAACGAAACTAACCACAGAAACTGAAGTTCTCAACTTATACGTGGTATAAAATCTTTCATAAATCTCAATTGAATATTTGATGTGATCGAATACAGAAAAAAAAAGATAAATATGCGTATATGAAAATTCATGTACAAAAAAATGTGGTGTAGACTAAAAAGAACAGAGAAATGATACACCATTATTGTAAAATTATTGTGAACATTGGAAAAATTTTAATTATATAGATATTGGAAGTTTTTAAAATATTGGAGGTATTATACGCCAGTCAAAGCAGACCGCCAATTCACAATAATTACTAACATTTCTTCAACACTGCCAGATGATGAGGCAGACAATTAGTATTGAAAGAGAATTTTTAAAATTATAAAAAATAAAAAATATTTTTTTGTACCTTGTGCATCAGCAACTTTATTTTTTAATAAATTTACTCATCGATATTTATTAGAAGGTCAATTAATTGAAATTATTTGAACAATTAAAGACTAAATATAAAAATTTGCACACTCATCCGGTGACCGGAAATTACTCAAATTCGCGTAAAACGTTAATTTGCAATATCTCCTTGGACAAAATTGCAAACATTGTGCAAATTGCAGGTATATTCCCTAACTTCTTTTCTACATCCCTTGTGAAATTTGCACACGCAATTTTCATCCGGAAATACGAATAATCCTTGATTACCTTGTAATTAGTGCTAATTCTGGTTACAAAATTGCAAACATTGTGCAAATTTGTGGTAAAATCATGGTTTCGTCACCCCTAAAATGCTTTATATTTGCAAACTTTTCATTTATTCGGAACATCAAAAAATTATTAATAGATAGATAGATTAGCTAGATAGATAGATTTTTTTGGAGCTTTCAATTTAAACAGTTGAAAACTCAAGTCGGACAATAATATACAATATAAAAAATACAAAAGTCACTCATAACTAGAAATCCTTCCTAGTAAAAGTAATTACAACATGTATTGAAAAAAAAAGATTAATATATAAATATATCACAGTCATAGGTGTAAGATAGATTGAAAATTTTATTCAGCTGTAGTAAAATTATTCCTCCGTGAACTCTTGTAATGAATATGGCTCGATGTCACACAACAGATCAAAAACATGTTTTTTAAAAATTTGTCTTGAGCGAGCTTCTTTAATGATTAACGGTAAATTGTTATAGAATTTAATGGATGCCCTTTCTCTGTATTTGTCAGTCTATGCTTCGGAACAATAAAATTGGATTTCTGGCTGGTAGAATACTCATGTCTGAATCTGTCTTCTTCAAAATTTGCTTTATTATCGTACACAAACAGTACACTAACATATATGTAAATGGCATAAACGGTAAGCATTTTGATACATCTGAAAGTATTACGACAAGGATCTATATATTTCATATTCAACATAGTCTTCAATATCCGTTTTTTCATGATAAAAATTCGTTCTAGTTGTGTACTCCCTCCCCATACCAATATTCCATATTTTAGGAAGTGATAAACAATCCCATAATATGCCGTTTTCAGTGCATCTAATTTTAAGTGACTTTTCAAAATTCTAATTGCAAAACATTTACTTGCCAGTTTTTTTGCGAGATTTTCAATATGTATTCCATAGTTTAATTTGTCATCTATATAGATTCCTAACAGTTTTGTACTGGTTGAAAAAGATATACTATCGTTTCCGAGCTGGATATTCTCCGGGAAGGTGATATCATTGTGGACAGTTTTAAAAATTATGCAGTCTATTTTAGCGGTGTTTAATAATAACATGTAAGTACTGAAATATGTTGAAACTTTAGAAAAGTTGTTTGAAATTGAGTTCTCCAGAGTAAGGTGTCTGTTAATGGGTAGAATGACATTGGAATCGTCTAAACGCTAAAACAGTGCCAGGGGCAACGGTTTAGGGGTCACGAAATTGCAAACAATATCTTCGTGCTTTGCAAACTTTGGTGGCATAATTTCAAGTCGCCAATTGAGTTTGCACCTTTTTCAGTATCGCGGAAGATGGCGAAAATGAACATTATGGTTAGAAGCAATTTTCGCAAATGCCACAAAATTCCAAATTTTGTGCAATTTTTTCTCAAAGTTCTGGAATGGCGAACAAGTCTACCTATAAATTTGCAACCCTATAAACCGTCGGGAAAGCAGTGCATTGGAATATTGTCAATTGAGTCGATTTCTGCGGATGACACAAAATTCCAAACTTTGTGCATGTTTTTCTCAAAGTTCTGGAGAGGCGAACAAGTTGATGTATGAATTTTCAAACCCACGAAACGTCGGCAGAGCAGGCAATGGAATATCATCAATTGAGGCCATTTTCGCGAAATGTTAATCTTTTTGCAATTTTCGCTCAATAATTAAACCCGAACTGGTGGAATTGGCTCTTATTATCAGAGGATAATAATTCAAGGATCAAATTACCGAAGCCGCTAATTTTTTCGTCCTTTCAAGCGAACTATCAAGTTATATCGTCATTTTCATGATACCCGATAGTGAAATTAGACGATTCCACCGAATGGTTATATCAGATGATAACACTGTATAGTTCCAACACATAGTTTTACTTGACAATTTTCAATGAAACAATAGAGTTTACATTAGAGAATACTGTACTTCGAATTCTTTCACATTTTACGAGATTTATCCCATAATGAAGTCAAGTCTAGAACACTGAATTTTGATTGAAGTTATTCAAATTGAGTGATCAGCACTTACCTATAGTCTGAAACACTTGAATCAAGTCTTTATAGGTACGGTCCTGACACCGAACAGTGAAACGTGCGTAGGTCAGTTCCGAATAATTTCCAAATAGAAAGATTCTCAAACCAAATATAAGTGACAGGACACCCTAAGAGTGAACACAACATCCATATAAACTGTTGAGATATAATAAGGTTAGAAAGACGATCATCACAACGATTGTCGCGAGGGAACAGGACCGCATTAAGGAACCCTCCAACTCACCTATGAAACGTAAACGCAACAAAAGATAAAATAAACAAATATGGGGTCCGTTGACTACGGGGGACCTCAAACTTCAACTCCTCAAATCCAAAATATTAGGTTATATTCATCAGTAACCACTACCCCCAAATTTCCAACCAAACAACAAGCAATTGTATTTACCTCACTCGACAACAAAAAGTTGGAAGAATACCTTATAGCCGTTGGATCTCTAATACAACCAAAAAATATCCTATTCTCCTCAAGAATCTCAAATGGTAGAATATGCATTTATCTTGCGAGCACCAAAATAGTTGATGATTTCATTAATGACCATGCCGGAAAAATACAAATCAACGGGGAATCCATACAAGGTCGGAGACTAACACACCTAATGACGGCTCTTGATGTCAAACGTATGCCCCACAATCCCTCACACCACCCTAGAAGAGGAACTTGAAAAATATGGAATCAAACTTATGTCAACTATATCATTCCTGAGAATAGGTACATCCAATCCAGACTATAAACACATCCTCAGCTTTCGCCGCCAAGTATACATCGCACCCCATGAAGAAAATGCAATCCCAGAATCCATTGTGATCTTTCATGAAGGCACATCATACCGCATCTTCGTTTCACTTGAAAACCAATCATGCTTCATTTGTAAACAAATGGATCATGTCGCTGCCAACTGTACCTCAAAGACCAATGAATCCCTTTATCCCCCCAAATAATCATCCCAAAACCACCCAACTGATCTACCAGAAAACTCTAAAGAAAAAACAACACGAACCAATAACCAAAACAGGAAAAGCATCATCCGACCTTCAACCAAAACACGTATAAACTTCGAACTTCCCACAAGTAGCTCAACCAAACGCACCATATCCGAAATAACTACTCCGCCCCCACCAATATCGAACGATGAAATATTTCAGAAACCCGAACCCAGGGTATCAAAAAAATCGAAAAATATCTCAAAAGAAGATACTGAAATAGAAAAACTGATGGCACCCATAAAAGAAATATTCACAAATACTACAGAAAAATACGTGTTAGATTATGAACAAATCACAGAATTTTTCGAAAATACCCAAGGCTCACCCGATCCACTCAGCATAGCCAAAACATATACAAACGATATACAGGCCTTACTTGATATGCTCACGAAAATATACCCATTCCTCACCGAAAGGAAAATCAAAGCTAGATGCACCAACATCAAACGAAAAATCAAAAAACAATTATTACTAGAATCAACATCCGACATCGAAAGCGATACCTCTCAAGATCTATTCTGAAAATAATCAATTAAAATCAATAAATGTCTATTTTACAATGGAACTTGAACGGGTATTGAATATGCTGCAAATCCTTATTTCTGAATTTAAACCATCGATCCTTTGCCTACAAGAGACAAACTTTCGGGACCAAAAAACTCATAATCCGAAACACTTACCGGATATCATAATAATAGACAGGACGGACCTCGAGCCAGTGGAGGAGTTACTATCTACATTAGCGATACTTATAGTCACAAAACATTCCTTTGAATACCAATCTAGAGGCGGTAGCAGTTTCGGTCAAAATCCCAAATACAATAAACATATGTAATGTCTACATACCACCAAACTTTGATCTACAAAGCAATCACCTGAAAACACTTATCGAACAAATCCCTACTCCCCGAATAATAGTAGGTGACTTCAACGCCCATAACCCAATATGGGGATCGAAAGAATCCAATAGGAAAGGAAACATTGTAGAAACTACAATGAATGAACTGAATATCAATACGCTTAATGATGGCACCAACACCAACCAGATTCAATTCAATTTCGGGAGAACTCTCAGCAATCGACCTATCTTTCTGCGAACCAACCCTTTCGATATCACTGGAATGGGAAGTACTCCCTCAACTATACGGAAGTGATCACTTCCCAATACTAATCAGAAATGAAACAGCAGATGAAAAAATACGGTGGACTCCACCCTCGAAATGGAAAACAGACTCTGCAAACTGGACACACTTTTTTTTCTGCGGAAATAGAAGAACGAACTGAAGGACTACATAATACTCACATCAATAACAGACAAAACATAAACGAAACACTTGATAAATTTTCAAAAATAATTATCGAGGCAGCAAAGAAATATATAGGCAAAACAAAACAGCTGAACGACCGCACCCCAGTACCTTGGTGGAACGATGAATGCCAACAGAGTAAACAACTCACCTTGGTGTATCTCAGCAAGTGCACATGTGTCTGTTAGTGCTCCAAGTAAATTGAATATTTCAGTGGTTAACAAATTGACTTTATGTTGAGCTTGACATCAAAATATAAGTGAAATTTCACTCTTTCATGTGATCTAAAATCTAATCGTATCTGCATATCAGTTATACCAAGTTTTCACTCATAATCATTAATCACCTCAACATCAAAAACGACTATCAGTGAAAAAAATACAAATAAAAAAGGAAGAAATAAAAACTTCCTGATAAACATTCACCAGACCTGAAAAATAAAAAACTGTCTGAATGCTTTAAAGTTTAGATGAGCAGTGGCGTTCCAATTTGTTTCATCATAAGCATAAATAATCTTGTTAAAATCTCAATAGAGCATACAAGATTGAAGGCAGCAACAAAAAAAAACGTAAACAACTATTCATTAGAAGAAATTACAGTCGGAACGTAAAGGAAACCATACACGTCGATCGACGACCTATTTAAGATGTTAGAAGTTGAGAAGTCGATTAAAAGTATTCATGAAGAGATCCTGAAAAATCGTGTCGAAATAAAAAATTGTATAGAGGCTAGTGAAACCAGGCTTCTACTGAAATTTGAACAACTGAAAAACAAGTTTCGAAACTAGAAAAATAAAAAAAATATCATAATATTCGGACTGAAAAGGAGAGAGGAGATTACGGCAGAGAACCGTGCAGAGATTTGAACGAAATACTTGGTGTGGAACTGCGGAAGGTGATGTTGGTGACATCTACCCTCTAGGAAAATCAATCAACTGCCCAATAAAAATCGAATTCAACTCAAACCTTAAGAAAAGAAGTACTAACAAATTGTAATAAGCTGAAGGGAAGAAACATATACCATAGCCAACGATCTAACACATACCCAAAGAAGTGAGAATAAAATACTAAGAAAACATCTTTTTCTCGCCAAGCAAGAGGGAAATTATAGAGATTGTTACATCAGAAGAGACAGACTATTCGTAGATGGAATATCCTATGGAGTCGAAGACCTAGAAAAAGAAGATTATCCGGAAACCAAACATAACAGTGCACCTTCAACCCCAATAGTTGAACCTTTAGAGAAAGTCTCCACTGATTTGCGAAAAGGCCCAAGTACCCCAAAACTTCAGTAGCAAAAAAAACGTACCAGATCTACAAACCAGTACCGGAAAAACCGAGAACACGCTCGATCAACAAAACCAATGAAAGAAGAAACATAACAACTAAAGTAAGACTCTTGATCGTTATTCAATGTCATTGTAATGTGATTTTATTTTATATATTCTACTAATGCCTAGATCTAAATTTCATCCTAAAACTTGTAAATCTACATTTCCATCCCCTTACTTCAATTCATAGAAGTTAACTCTATACCAAACTCCATTTTATCAAACTTTAGTTAATTAACAATGGATCCTTATGTAAGATACTTTGATGTGACAAAACAGAGGCCTTTACGCTAGATTCAGCATTTCAAACAAACGAAGTGCTGAAAATCAATAACCAATCAAATAATTTCAAACTAATACACAATAACATCAGAAGTATTAAAAAAAACCTAGACGAATTTCTGATTTTTCTCAAACAGTTTGAATTTGAATATGATTGTATTGTACTCACAGAGACGAGAAAAATTGTAGACCCTAGTGTATTCAATTTGCCAGGATACAAAATGATTTACAATGAAGGAACTTGAATCAGAATGATGGAACTGTTGTTTATATTAAAACTAAAATGTATAAAACCACGAACTATTGCCATTCAATGATTCAGTTTTACTGAACTTGGAAGTTGATTTTCATGGGAATTCCATATTAATTAACGCCTTTATAGGTCCCTCCACTTGTATCGAACATTTCAATAACAATCTAAAAATCACCTAGAATCCCAAACAAAGAATAAAAAATAAATATAATCTTTTTGTAGGAGATATGATCTTTGACATTCTTGACGAAAATGACGATAATGTTAACGATTATTTAACCAATATGGCAGAGTATGGATACATACCTCTTATAAATGCACCACACGCCTAGAATCCTGTCTTGACCACATCTTCATGAGAAAAAGTGGCCAAAATACTGAAAATATAATACCTATCGTAACCTGCTCAGACATAACAGATCACTCAACCATCATTGTCCAAATAATAACTGATGAAAATAATTACAGAAAAAATTAATGAGAGAAAACTATAAAACTTTTCCCAATGAGAAAAATTTGTGGAAAAATAAAGAATACAAACTGGTCAGACAATATGTTAGAGAACGACTTGGATAAAATGACTGAGAAATTTGTGATGACTTTACAAAACGAAATTGAGCAATGCACTAGTCATATACCAATAAAAGGAAAAAAAAAAAAGAGGAAAGACTGGATATCGACATCTCTGATTAAGTCGGTAAACAAGAAAATTGTTTGTACCTTCAGTTGAAAAAAGATCCGAATAATATAGACCTGAAAACCGAATACAAAAATTATAAGAACACTCTCAATAAACTTATACAAAAACCAAAACGAATACTAAAAAAACAAAATCAACGAAAACAAATATAATGCTGGCAACTTGTGGAAACATATAAATGAAATGTTTTGTGAGGACCAAAAGTGGGAATACATTCCATAAAAAAATCAAAAAGGAGATATAACCTATGATATGAATGAAATAGTTGATACTTTCAATAGCATCTTATATAGATACGGGAAAAGAACTAGCGAAAAGAATAAAAGGTCATCAAATTATGAATTTAGGCAATATATAAATGAAAACTCAATATTTCTCAATCCAGCAAGTAAAACAGAAGTTTTAAATACAATAAGGAGCTAAAAATCATAAAGCACCCGGAATAGACAAATAAAAAGTGAAACACTAAAACTAATAGCTGAGTACTTGCAGGACCGATAGCATACATATTCAACCAGGCAGTGGAAAAGGGCACTTCCCATCGTGTTTGAAACTATCAATAGTTACCCTATATATAAAAATGGTTGTAGAGATGAAGTGATTAACTATAGACCGGTATCCTTGATAACAAACCTGAGCAAGATCATAGAAAAATTGATAAAAGTTAGATTAAACTCATTTCTCAAAAAAATATAAATATTATCCGAATCACAATATGGTTTTCAAGAAGGAAAATCTACCCAAAACGCAATATTACAACTTACAGACCTAATCTACGATGGCCTTGATAAAAGCAAACCAACAATAGGAGTCTTCTTGATTTGTCGAAGGCATTCGATACTGTGAACCACTCAATCCTATTGAGAACACTAGAGAATATGGGAATGAGAGGAAACACATTGAATCTATTCGAATCTTATCTAGAAAATCGAGAACAAATAGTGAGAATAGGAAATATAATGAGTAGTAAAAGACAATTGAATGTGGAGTACCGCAAGGAACGGTTCTAGGACAATACTATTCTGCATATACGTCAACGAATTATTCTCAATGAGGGCTAGTGGCAGAATAATTAGTTTTGCAGACGATACTGCTGTTTTTATTCTGGGGAAACATGGTTGAAGTCAAAGAACAAACTGAGAGGGACCTGGAATTTATAAAAGATTGTCTGACTACAAACAGCTCTCCTTAAACTTCAAAACCTACTATCTACCGTTCTGTAACTACAAATCTTCTTTACCAAATTTCAAATTCATTACACTTGAAGCACATTCAAAATATACTCAGCAACACATATAAAATATTTAGGAGTTATCATAGACTCTCACTTAAGATGGGACTCTCACATGAAACTCCTTGTGAAAAAAATTGAGAATTGTTTTATATAAGTTCCGTCAGCTCAAAGACAGGCTAAATCAAGAACAGAAAAAAAATCATTTATTATAGTCTGGTACAAAGTCACCTAATATACTGCCAAATAGGGTGGGGTGGAGTATCAAAACTTACTTGCGTCCAGTAGAAGTTATCCAAAAAAATTTATAAGACTAATATTGAAAAGCCTTTTCGATATAGTAGTGACAAATTACATGAAGAATCCGGTATATTCTGACTTGAGGCAATTATTTTATAAAACACTTGTCTTGAATCAATATAAAGATTTACAAAACTCAATGGCCAAGCCATAACTACATCACACGCCACAAAAATAATTATACAATTCCATTTGCACTCAAAACTATAGGGCAGAGATCTTATCGTTTTCTAGGTCCAACAGTGTTCAACTCCTTACCAGAAAATATACAAAATACCCATTCACTTTCTCGATTGAAAAGTTATTCATAGATTTATATCATGTAAGCCTCGTAGAAGTATTAGTGAAATCTTTGACCTGGAAAAATTAGGTTTCTACAATAGATCCATCATGAATCATAAAGACCCGAATTGTATGATTCTTACCCAATCAAAAGATAAAAAAAAGTATTTCCATCAATTTTAAACATACTAATCGAGTTTTATTCTATAATTGTGTGGGTTTTATTTTGTGAACTTTAATTTGAATGATTTTACTAGATATAATATGTATGTATGTATATATGTATATTGTGTGATATGTATATATGTGTATATGTATGTATATATATGTATATATTTGTGACTTTTATTTATATATATATGTAAATTTATATTTGGTCATTTGATATTTGAATAATTGTATACTTATGTGACTCTATTTTTAAATATGTTATTCATCAATATAAGGTGTCGAATTTTAAATAGAACTTTGGTGTTTTATAGATGCATTAATATTATTCTAGTTAGTTTAGTTTTTGTGCCCATATGTATGTTATATCTATATTTCTTATGATTTAGTTTATATAATATTCTTTAGAGTTTACTCAATTTATATTTTACTACACACATACAAGTAACTTTTGTTGCTTCTGTGGTTCCTATAATATTTATTTGAATAATGTAAATTTTGCCATTTCTCTGTTTTCTGTTTAATTGCAAATAAATATTCTTATTATTATTATTATTATTATAGAGCATTTAACCGATACAAAAAACAAAAAACCTTAGAAAATCTCCTCGAATTCAAACACCACAGAGCCAAATTTAGACAGATCACCAAAAAAAGTAAGGAACTCTCATGGAAAAAATTTGTCTCCAGCATCAATAGCTCAACCACTACAACTGAGGTTTGGAAAAAGATAAGAAAAATAGAAGGAAAAAAATACCGAAGTTCCGTTAATTTTCTGGAAAACGAGAGCACTATAACATCAGACAAACAAGAAATCACAGAAATACTAGGAACAACATATGAGAAACACTCGAGTAAAATATATATTCACCACTTTTCCTGAACCGAAAACACACTGAAGAATCAACACCAATAAATTATCAAGAATCAGAAGAAAATCCCATAAATATACCAATAACGATAGAGGAACCTGACGAAGTGCTCCTGAACATGAAAAAAATTCGAGCCCAGGTCCCGACGACATACCCGTTATCTTTTTTGAAGAACCTTCCTGAGAACGCCAAAGAGTACCTGCTCGAAATATTAATATTATCTGACAGAGGATGTCTTTCCAGGAAATGGTCCGAAGCTATCATCATCCCTATATTAAAACCGAATAAAACGAAACCGATCCGGATTCTTATCGACCTATATCCTTTACATGCAATGTGCAAAATATTGGAAAAAATTATTAACAAAAGACTCATATGGACCCTAGAACAAAAAAAATATACTTATCCTAGAACAAAAGCGGTTTTAGAAAAAACCGATCCACACTAGATAACCTAATAGACTTAGAGTCAGAAATACATGAAGCACTGGCTAACAAGCAAGAATGTATTGCAGTATTTTCGACATCACAAGAGCCTATGATACCGTCTGGCGCCATGATATAGTGAATACATTGAGTAAGCTTGGCATTAGAAAAACTGCCTCCGCTTCCATAACAAATTTCTTGAAAGAAAGGAAATTCCAAGTGAGAGTAGATGACAAGATATCTTCGACAAAGACACAAGAAAATGGAGTACCCCAAGGATCCACCCTTAGTGTTACTCTGTTCCTAATATCCATTAATAACATACTTCAAAAATTGTAAATCCACAGTCCGAGCTAGACTGTACGCAGACGATCTCGCTATATACTCCAAAGGCAAAACCCAAAGCTGATACAAAACAGTTACAAGCAACACTCAACGACATTGATCAGTGGTCCAACGAAACAGGTTTCAAGTTCTCTTCTACCAAAACAAAATGCATAAGATTCTCAAGGAAACAAATCCATACTCCCCCTGAGTTAATCTTCCAGGATAGACCATTGGAATATGTTGAGACCCATAGATTCCTTGGAATGACTTTCGATCAGAAACTAAATTGGAAAAGCCATATAGAACAACTCAAAACAACATGCCAAAAAAAACTCAATCTAATGAGAATTATTGCAGCGAAAAACTGGGGAGCAGACTACTCTATGTTGATGAGAATCTATAAAACTATGATCAGATCCAGACTTGACTACGGATCCACGGTTTATGACTCTGCCAAAAAAACAACCCTGAAAAGTTTAGATGTTATCCACAATACTGCAATAAGAATAGCCTTAGGAGTTTACCACACAACTCCAACTGAGAGCTTACTATGCGAAACTGGAGAATCTTCACTGACATTCAGAAGACAATATCTCTCACTAACATATGCAGCGAACATCCACGCCAATACCAATAACCCGACATATCACCACGTAATTGCAGATCGATTCAGATATATTTACAGAGAGAAGAAGAGAACCGACCCCCCATTTTACGAAAGAGTAAATCAATATCTATCCTATCTGAATATCCTTATCCCAACAGGCTACGAATCTAACATACACACTCCACCCCCCTGGTCAATAACCCTCCCTATCTCCGACTTAAGCTTGACAGAACTTGGCAAAAATACTGTGAACCCCAGAACAATTCGGATTCACTTCTCTACACTATTAGAAAAATACAAAAGTTACCACCACATATACACCGATGCTTCTAAAACAGAATCGGGAGTAGCAGCAGCTTTCATATCAAATAATTATCAGAAGTCCTTCAGGATACCAACTATAAGCACTATCTATACTGGCGAACTCTTCGCCATACTGAAAGCGCTTGAATATGCGAATGAAAAAATATAGATAAATGTCTAATAATCACCGATTCTCTAAGTGCCATATCAGGATTGAATCAACAATACCCCCAATCCATCAATACTTCAGCTGATAAAGAGGGAACTCTACTATCTCCAAATGAAAAAAGCAGCATTGCGTGTAATATGGGTACCGTCGCACGTAGGAGTGGACGGCAACGAGGAAGTAGACAAACTAGCACGGGAAACCACATCCAACGAAGACATCCCAAAAATCGAACAAACTGTAATCAGCGACACGAAGGCTTACATCCGGCAGAAAGTGACCAACAAGTGGCAACAAGAGTGGGATCGTTCTAACGCCAAACTGAAAGAAATTAAACAATCAGTGCTCCCTCGTAAAACCAAGTTCAAATGCCGAAGAGATGAGGTTACTATCACACGTATGCGGCTGGGTCATACACGCCTTACCCACGAATATCTCTTAAAACACAGTGAAAAACCTTTATGTGAAGTATGTGCCACAAGTCTAACAGTGAAACACATTTTAATCGAGTGTACGAAATACATTAAGCAGAGACAAAAATATCAAATTCAAGAAACTTTAGCGGATATCTTCAAAGACTCTAACGATAACTTATTATTATACTTAACGGATATAAATGTTAAATCTAAAATATAACTGTATACAGTCGCTAATGATCGAAAGATAGATGCGACTCAAAAAATCCAAATAAAAAAAAAAAAAAAGTCTTTATAACATTTTTTGCAAATCTTGACCTTTTTTTCAATAAAACCATATAGTTTACATCAGAGAATTCTGTACTTCAAATTCTTTTACATTTTACGAGATTTATTCCATAATGCTCTGAAAAACAGATAATAGGCAAAATCACAAACTCGCAAATTTGCTTCATATGTGCTTAAAGTTGAAATATAGTGATGATATATTATGTATGCATAGTTTTTCCCAGATAATTATTCTATTGCCCGTCTTTCCCGACATTTTATAGGGTTGCAAATTCATACGTAGACTTGTCTGCCATATCAGAACTTTAAGAAAAAATTGCACAAAGTTTGGAATTTTGTGGCATTTGCGAAAATTGCTTCTAACAATAATGTTCATTTCCGCCATCTTCCGGGATACTGAAAAAGGTGCAAACTCAATTGGCGACTTAAAATTATGCCACCAAAGTTTGCAAAGCACGAAAACAATTCCGTGACCCCTGAAACTTTGCCCCTGAGACTGTTTTTAGCGTTATCCATAATTTTTTGATGTTCCGTACACATGACAAGTTTGCAAATTTAAAGCATTTTAGGGGTAACGAAACCATGATTCTACCATAAATTTGCACAATGTTTGCAATTTTGTAACCAGAATTAGCCCTAATTACAACGTAATCAAGGATTATTCGTATTTCCGGATGAAAATTGCGTGTGCAAATTTTACAAGGGGTGTAGAAAAGAAGTTAGGGAATATACCTGCAATTTGCACAATGTTTGCAATTTTGTCCAAAGAGATATTGCAAATTAACGTTGTTCGCGAATATGAGTAATTTCCGGTCACCGGATGAGTGTGCAAATTTTTATATTTAGTCTTTACTGGATGCCTCAACATACGGCAGTGCTAAAGAAATGTTTGTAATTAATGTGAATTGACGGTCTATTTTGACTGGCCTATTAGTGGTATTTCAACATGAAAAATATAAGAAATATCAAAAGGGGTATAAAAAAAAGTTAGTGAAGGTAGGCTGGAGGTAGGTTGAGTATTATTAGAGTCAGGTCACGTTTTTCAATAATTGAAGATTATTCTGTGGAGAAATCAACGTTTTTGTGTAGTAACCATTTTTTTGTTTCAATTTTGAATTGTTTCTGATGTTCGATGGCAATTCATTATAGAGTTTGCTACTTAATTATTCACAACGACGTTGGCCAATGGTTTTTCCACACAATATCGATTAAAATTAATTTCCTTCCTGCCTTGTTGCATAGCTATGAGAGAGTGTATGCAGCAGTATCTTATTTTCGAAGACACTGGTTGATATATATTCAAGCTGTAGAGTAATGTCATATATTTGAGTTTCGTCGAATAAGTTTTCGAGACAAATAAATGTGAAGGATCGAGAAAACAGAAGAAGAATCTCAAATAAACGTATTTGTTTACATTGTAGCGTCTCTGTGTGGTCGCTTGAATTATATCTTCCGATTTAAACATTTTAAAACTCAAATGGCGGCCAGTGTCACGTCTCTGTTGGTATCTCACTGTCATTGATGGGCAGATGGCGCTGTCTTTTGTGGAGCCCTGTATGGACAAGGTCGTCCTGAAAATGAATTATTTAAGAATTGTACAAGCATTGATTTGGAAACGTCGTGAGAGGTGAATAACCCGACACTTTTTTCAAAACACATATAAAAGGTGTCTTGAGCCGAAATTAATGACCCATCGGAATGTCGTGTAAGTACGGTAATAGAAATGAGTTGTTGTAAATCTGAGAATTTCATATCAAATGTCATCAAAGCCATCCTAAACTATGGAATGATGAAATAAATATGACAGGTGACTAATTAAAAAGGCTATAGCTCACACCTGCAACGATGAAAAACGGTTATTCGAACGAGAGGAAAAAGATTGTTTACCAGCGAGATATTCGAGGAATGCGTACGAAAATATAAAAAGGCTCGACCAGGAAAACTGAAAGATCAGAAGCTTTCAGTTGGGTAACAAGTCTCACATTTAAAATAAATAGTGCGTCATTATACAGTTGAATAACATGTCTTACTCAAAAAATCAGAAGTTAGTTCTATTCACTCGAGCGACAGGTAGTGACAACGCAAGTTCATCATTTCAATATCAGCTCATTGAAATCATGTCGAAAAAGTATGAATGTTCAAGTTTCACAAATTCAAGTGTTATTCTATACACAAATATGTAATCAGAAGTGAATTCAGTTTTCTTTGTAGTATCCTATCAGTCGCAAATGAACTTCCAACGGAGATAACTGAATATAGAAGTATGAAATCCTAAAGCGTGCGTGATCGCGTTAAAAATTGTATAATCAAAGTGAAAATCATTTAAAAATTGTGTGTTTTCTGAATCGATGCTTATAGTAGGTAGGAAGAATACATGCTGTATATGAGGGGCAAATTGAATGTTGAATTAGCAAAACAAATATCAAATTGATTACCAGAGTATCCGAACCTTTTGAATCGATCATTTATAATAAATTTGGCAATAGCAAAGCCAACATGAAGGATTACTAAGCCATACCAATTTAGAAAATTATTATTTTGATGTTTATTGGAATTCATTTTGTCTAGCTATAATTTCTGTTTCATACCATGTGCAAATGTTTTCATTTATCGATAATGCAAATACAGTGTGTCCAATTAAGTCGGCACGATATTAACTTTTTTATTATTTGTTTTATAAAAAAAAGTTATTTCTGATAAAAAGTTTTTTGCTTGGCCTATAACCCAAAGCGAAATAATTACCTATGAATTTTTTGAATTTGTATACGAGGTATACAAAAAATGTAAATTTGGCTCAGGAGTAAAGTACCTTTATTCTTTACAATATCTAGAATCTTTATTGGTAAAACTTAATCCTAATTGAGAACTACGGTCAGATATCCAATATCATTCATCGGCCATTTAAAAACAGATTTTGTTAATTTTACTAATTCTTTTTTGTATTAGCTTTGATAATTTGTGTCTACAGATCAACATTTAATTTAGGATGCACTGACAAATTCTGTGTAGTATCAATTTGTCTACACATTGACATTCAATCTAGGATGCACTAAAATAACCAATGAATTTTTGATAGCAAACGTCAAAACCTCAGATAAAAGTCATAAATGTTATAAATGTTACTTTTTAGTTAAAATGTTATTTTCTCTTTAACTTATTATGGATATGCATGCATTAATTATTCTAATGCAATAGCAAATTATTAGATAACTTACCATGTTAATACAATAAATGTTTTGATTTGAAAAATTAAATTCAAATTATTAAAGATAGTTTTTTCATGGTAAGTAGATAATATTTGATATCTGACCGTAGTTTTCAATTAGGATCAACTTTTTTCAATGAAGATTGAGCAAAATTCACATTTTTCAACAAACCTCGTATATAAATGAAAAAAATGTATATATGATTATTCCATTCTGGTTTTAGGCCATGCAGAACTTTTCATCAGGAATAGCTTTTTTTCATAAAACAAATAATAAAAACGTTGTTCATATAGTGCCGACTTAATTGGACACATTGTATTTCATTTATGTCATGAGTGTATTATTTTCTGAGTCAACTACGAGATTAGCTGAGTAAAACAAATTGAACTCCTCACGCTCTGATATATGCTGGTGGAGATTTCTAGGAGCCGCTCCGCGGAAATTCTTCTGTTATTTTTCTTCTGATCAATAACACCATGTATAGTAAAGGTCTACCTTTAACAATAATAACGATCAGTCTCAACACATTGAATCAATGTTACTGAATGCTCTTGGAGAAAGTTGATGAAACGAATCTGTCGGCACTGTATATACATTGAATCGCACTCATTCAATTCTCGAGGAAACCAGATATCCTGTATGACTTCTAGAGTAACGTTATTTGAAGCTTGAAAGACTTGTTGGACATATGCTGGTTTTAGTGGAAATTGAAGAGGAGGTGAAATAACCAACTTTCTTTATTCTGATTGAGATCAAATAATCACGAGACTTTCGTCTTGCTATAAGCTCGGCTTCTCGTTGGTTTTACCTCTCCATTATTCATGAAATTTTCCTGTTCTGTTGAACTTGCGCAAGAAGAGCTGTCTTTAGTTCTCTTCCACGTTGACGATAGAGCCAGTGACACTCCATTTCGTGCCCCCCGAATTCTGTTAGGATTAGTATGACTGTTTTGAAAAGAATAAATCCATAATAAGTGTTTAGATATCGTGGCAGGAGTAGTTCTCAGAACATTCTCTGATAATAATTATGCGAGTAGCCCAGGGTATCGAAGCTATTGAATATCGCTGGGAAAATATATCAACCTTGGGGCCACTTTCATGGGTTCCAGTTAACCTCAAATCAAATAAAAATATACTTTATTGTCGGAAGATTAGTATCTCATTAACAAAGTCTTGTGAAGAAAAAATAACAGTAAATGTATATATATATAATATAAAAACCTCTGGATGAGTTAACTAGTGGTCAGAATTGAAATGATGCTCGTTTTATGATCGGCTGAACACATTCTAACCACTAGTAAACTCAACCAGAGGTTTACTGAAACCTATAAAAGTGGGCCTAAGAGGAGACTCTGTGGAGAAACAAATATATTTTTCCTCAAATTTTTGTGTTTTCTTCGTTAGGTCAGATACTTCTGGGATTAATCTCGTATATGCAGAGTATAGTGTGGATATGTAAATCATGTGTTAGACCGAAGCTAATCTATGACATTGAGAACCAAGTTGCCACAAATGAAGCAAAGGCTATCTTATGAACCGGGAAACTAGCTGGCCAAGAACCATTGGCAAGACTACCCGAAGATAATAGAGTTGAAATATTGTTTCCCAGAAAAATCTGTTTCATCAAGATCAAGAAGCAGCTCGAATAATCTCAGATCAGTGTTGATATGGAACGACAGCTCTCTTCTGAGGTATCCTTTCAAAGTAATTTTCTCTTGATTCTTCTAGGAACCTTTTTTCCACCTCTTCATGAAATAACATTTCCAAAAATTAACTCAATCGTACGTTCTAGAGAATTTACAAGTTACAATTAGTTCATTACTTTCTAGAAAAGGAACATAGCTCCATTTTTGCTTGGAGCTTCTTCATTCCCATATCTCCAACGAAGTTTTTCAGGTTGATTTCTGTAACAGCAAAAATATTCTGCAAAAAAGTCATCGAATTCAACCCCAGTCATAATACATCTCAGTAGCTAGTCCCAATATTATTCTTTTACCCAAATTCAAGTACAATTTTACCTTCATTGATTTCACCAGAGTCGATCGTATTGCTGAATGTATCACGGCACTCAAGTGTAACTGATTTTCCTCGAGATTTTATCAGTTAAGTATACATTGGTTGTTGTCTTCTCACTTTCTCTCTATTTGAATGTAGTAAATACGCTGTCTGTGAAGTTTTCAAGATTCAAGGTTTTTATTCGCCATTTAAGATACAAGTGATAGGTACAATACAAAGCAAACACATAAAAATAGTTTCAATCAACAAAACTTTTCATAGTCATTGAGAAAATGAGATTGGATATTACTTCTTTCATCCTTGATATTTTGTGGTAAGAGATGTAATATTTTGTTACTGCATAATTTGGTGATTTTCTTTTCGTTCGTTCGTTCGTTTCTTCGTTCGTTCGTTCTTTGTTCGTTCGTTCGTTCGTTCGTTCGTTGTTCGTTCTTCGTTCGTTCGTTCGTTCGTGTTCGTTCGTTCGTTCGTTCGTTCGTTCGTTGATATTTGGCGAGTGTTCATAATTCCGGTGACAATGCACTATGGAATTTTTGTAAGAGAAAAACACAAAATGGCGACTCCAAGATGGTGGATGAGGTTTGTAATTATGGTCCGATTTGATTCAAAATTGGTGGGGGTTTTCGGGGTCGGAGATTATAAAATGTTTGTCAAAATCAATAAATTCAAGATGGCGGCCCCAAGATGGAGGACCAGTTTTGCGAATGTGGTCCAATTCGATTCAAAATTGGTATGCGAGGGTTTTCGGGGTCGGAAAATATGAATATTTTTTGTCGAAATTCATAAATTTAAGATGACGTCCCCAAGACGGAGGACGAGTTTTGTGATTATGGTCCGATTCGTTTCAAAATTAGTATGCGGTGGTTTTCGAGGACGGAGGTTTTGAATTTTTTGTAAAAATTAATAAATTTAAGATGGCGGCTCCAAGATGGAGGACGAGTCTTCTGATTATGATCATATTTCATTCAAAATTGGTTAGTGGGGGTTCTCAGGTTTGGAGATTAGGAATTTTTGTCAAAATCTATGAAATCAAGATGCGACTTCAAGATAGCCGACGAGTTTTCTGATCATGGTCGGATTCTATTCAAAATTGGTGTGTGGGAGTTTTTGGGGTGGGAGATCATGATTTATTTCTGCTCAAAACTCACAGGGAAGAGGAATAACAATGCTCTACTAGAAATAAACAGATTAAGGCGAACTAACTAAAAAGCAAAAAATTAAATTAATAATAAAAATTCTTTTTAAAGACAAGTTTTTATTTAATTTGTGTACTGAAACTTATAAAATAGGTTTAAGTCATCGCTGACAATGATTTAATAATTTTTTGTTGAATTATTCAGTTTCAAAAAGCTTGTCGAGCGAAGTGTTCATAAAAGTAGGTACTAATCAATTTGATTGGGCAGTTTGGTAAGTAATAACTTGTCGACGTATTAATTTCATTACAATTTGCGCGACAAGCTTATCGAAACCAAATAATCCAACAAAAAATGAGTAAATCATTGTCATCTACTTATTTCATACGTTTTAGTACAGGTCTCGAATAAAAGCTTGTCTTTAAAAAGGTTTTTTATTAGTTATTTAATTTATATTCAGCGTAGGTATATTCTTTAAGTGAAAGTCATTTCTATTCTTTGTGAAATGAGGATGGATTTTCTCGTTTTGCATGAATGACTGAAAATTAGGATGAACGTAAGGCACCGTTTATAAAGATAAATACAAGGTATTTTGAGATTATGTTTCTTTAAAATACATTTTTACAAGATTCTCTATGATTAAGATCGAAATTGGGACTCAAGAAGCGTTTTTGCATTACAAAAACTCTATTTTGCTTTATATTCCTTAGTATATAATTTCTATGGAATCATATGTTTAAAGTATTTCAGTAGATCATTCTGTCTCTTTTTCAAACTGTTACCACAATCAAACAACCTATTTTCCTGTTTAAGTAAATGAGCATCATTACTATTGATAAAAATACTAATTGCCTGAACAGGCACATCGGAAAGGGGATATGGAATTCATCCAAAACGTCATCAATAATTTATTGGTATACTGCGGTACATTGCAGAATACTCCAGTTGAGATTACGAATGCATCAAACTCAATTATGTTCGAACGTTACATAATATATTTCCGTGATCTGATGAATTATGAGCTACCTGTGAATACAATTGTGACACATATAATTGGGAGTTTCGTGTGGATGCGTGTATATGGATTTTCGTTGTCGTAAACCTTATTAGTATCATGTTTCTGCACTTGGTTGCATGTTACTCATTAGTGCCTTTTTTGTTTGTATATAGTCACAGTGATTTGATGGAGCATTTGTTCACCTCTCATTTGAGGAATCTGTAGATTCTCAAGTATTTTCATGTGTTGAACATTATATCGTTGAATCTGTTGGTGTTGAAGAATATTAGAAATTAGTTGAACAATTACAGTTTTTCTCCTATTGTTTTATAAGGAAAAATATATCCTTAACAGGACTGAATATTTCCCTGCCTATTTGGGGTTTAGTATTAAATATGGTCCGGCAACAAAATAATGCATTTTTAGAAAATAAGTGTTAAATATACAAAGCTACTGGAACGACCACAAAATCAAGCAAAAAAAGTGCTGATGCCTTTTTGCAGTGTTCAAAAAGACTTTCCTGTTTTCACTATGAGGGTAGAAAAAGGTTCATTCATATTAATAGAAATGTAGTATGCTTTTTCATAAGGGGAGAGTCCGAGAAGAAGCTATTTTGGCTTCTGTTTCGTGAAACAGGTGATTTTTATTCTCCAGGACAAGTCGCGACCGGTCAAAGAAAATAGTTTTCCGTAAATCATAAGTATTCATGCAAAAGCTTCGTTCAAGTAGTGAGATAACCGTAAGTGAAACATTATGTATAAACCTTTGATAACCTGTTGATTTGATTGTATCATCATGTCACCTTTATAACCATATTACCCTAATGTGTATATTTTCACTTACTGTGTTTGCTAGCCGTCTGAGTTTATCAGGTTGGCAAAACGCCTGATTGATTTTATTTCGTTCGTTGTGAATATTTCTTACAATTCGCACAGGTGTAAAATATTCCAGCCCCGTGACTCTCACGATAAATCAAGTTATGTATTATGTTGTTATTTTGGATTAATTTATGTCGTGGGGTATTTTGGTTGAAGAAGAATATATATTAATGATTCCCATCACTACGATAGCAGACTGTCTCACCAATTGACCGTCGTAACTTCATTTATTTGATATTTATTGACAATCCCACCGTACTTGGGATGATTGCCACTGGCATTTGTTTCATTTTTGATTCAGAATTTGAGTTTGATAGAATTCATAGCGTCTTGGTACTCGATTGACCGAAATAGCGAATTTGACATTTTGCATCTATTTCGCTGCTGTGGAATTTCAATATCCAGTAGCACGAGATCGATGAACCATCCGACCTCACAGTGGCCCGAGTTACAATCTTGGGTGCTGTCGAGCGTCACAATATGTCAGTTTTCTAGCTGCTTAAGTTGTGATGTATAGCCGAACGAGAGCAGTTAGCGCGTTAATAAATTAGATCTCAGGTAAAAAAAAAACCTCCAGATACTTGCATAGTCCCGTTTTTTATCGTTAACTGACAATAAGACTGATATACAGGTATGAGTGCTTTTCAATTCAGAATGAAGTTTCTCAAGGTGGATAATCGAATTTTCTATGTTGAACGTAATTATGAATCTAGTAAGTAATACAATAACTGCTTCCTGCTAAGTTCGTACTTAGCTAGGAGTAGATCAGGAGTGTGATAACACCGTAGTTTGGGCTTTAACGAAGGGTGGAGTGGTGTAGTTTTATCTCCGTGAAGCTTAAAATAATTATTATGAGTAGCCCGTGAGGTTTTTTTGTTCCGAAACAAAATTATAAATCCATAAATTTGAAGTAGGTGAATTTAATTCCCACGAAGCGACCAGAAGAATCACTTTCTAAACTTAGATTGTGAAGATAGGAAAATCGGTCTTCGGTGTGACAAAGTGAGATATCTCACAAAGATATTGGTAATTATATTTTGTTACAGGTGTTCTAGTTTATGTTCATTGTTGGAACTTATCAACTGATCAATTTATATTCGTATGTTCAATTTAGTGAATATAATATATTGTTGGAGTTCTCATGGCCTGTGTCACAAATTGTAAAACTTGATTAAGTTGAAATTTAAATGAAGTTATTATATTGTGGTTACATTTGGAAGCTTCAATGGAAAGTACCCTTCCCTTTTTCAAGCATATAAACTATTTGGAAGCTTCTATGGAAAATACCTTTTCCCTTTTTCGAACATATTAACTATATAGACCAGGGCTGAAGCCTTTGAAAATGGTAAAAAGTGAAAAAAAAATAGGATGAATCCCATTGGAAAAAGAGGAGAATATAACAACAATGAATGATTTCCGGCAATACTACGAGTCTTATGGAGAAAAATCAAATGTAAAGTTGTAGGTAATAAAAATATCTACAACTTTTATATCCACACTTTTTCCACATAACCTCAAAATTTATGTGAAAAATTCAAATAATCAAGTTTTTGATTTTTTATTTTTATCTTTCCCAAAAAAAAATTTTTTTTTTCTCGAAATTTGGTGGAAACTTACTTTTTTCATGTCCCAAACACACTGTATTTTTTTTGATTTAAAATATTTATTTTTCCACCTTATTTTGACTCGATATCGAAAAAGCACTCTAATTTTCAATAAAAAATTCTCCCATCAAAATATCAACTATTTTCAAAAGCTCGGTGGGCTTTTTGTCCGTTGAAATCTCTACTTTCTGATGGTATAGATAAAAATATACATTACAATATTTAATAAGACATCTACAATATTTTGAGAAAGTTGTAGAATCTATAAATTATATGCGTAGATGCCTATTTATTGCTATTTTGAGATAACTTATATACCTGAGTGACCTACGGAAAATTTTAGCCCATCAAAAGGTATTTCATAGAGAAATGGGGAAGTGGGTAGGAGGGTCTGGGCCTTACTACCTGTTATTTCTTTGCATTTTCTGAGAACATTTACCATAGTAATGTGTTTTTTTATACCATCAGAAAGAGGAGATTTCAACGAACAAAAAGCCCACCGACTTTTTTGAAAAAGCTGATATTTTGACGGGAGAATTTTCGATTTAAAATTAGGGTGCTTTTTCGATATTAAGTCAAAATAAGGTGAAAAAATAAATATTTTGAATAAAAAAAAATACAGTGTGTTCGGGACATGAAAAGGTGAGTTTTCACCAAATTTCGTGAATAAAAAGTTTTTTGTAAAAGATAAAAATAAAAAACCAAAAACTTGGTTATTTGAATTTTTTAATTACATTTTGAGGTTATGTGAAAAAAGTGTGATCACACAAGTTCTAGATCTTTTTATTACCTACAACTTTGCCATTTAACTTTTTTCCATAGGACTTGTAGTTTTTCCGGAAATCGGAATAAACCGTTTTTTACCCTTAAAAACTCACCCCCTTCCACTTCCCAACCTCAGATCGCCCGTAAAATATTTTTCCTTTCATTTTTGTTATATCATCTTCCTTTCCCAATGGGTTTCATCCTACTATTATTTTTTTGTTTCAAAAATTATCGACCCTGGTCTAATAGCATCCGAACAGTGTTTGAGTTAGGATAAAGACAGGTCTGTCTGGATGTCTGTGCAAACGGAGTCTAGTTACAAGGGCTGTAATTAAAGTCTACAGACCCTTGGAGATTCCAATTGAGTCAAAAGACCAGAACCCTGGACATATCCGATCTCCATCTATTGCTACCCCTAGCAAGTGGAGTAAACCACTATTAAATATGGCGCCGAGGGAAAAGTTTAGTTTAAAAATAATTTGAAAAATGGTCCTGTCATAAATAAATTAACGATTCTAGGGATAATAGTTATTATTCCCGACTCTAGAAAATTGCTTCACAATTCAATGCTATTCACACTTGTTTTTGGTAAAGGAATAAATTGCTTGTCGTGTTCTAGTATGCTAACGTTTGAATAATTGAATTGGTTATCGGATTTTTGGTGATGTTCGACCACCGCGCATGAGTTCTTTTCTAGGCGACGAATCAAATCAAATCACTTTAGTTCTTTCAAAACAACATACATTGTATAAGGAAGAGTCAGTCGGTTGCGGATGCCACCGCATGGTTATAATTTAAAATTAAAAGAGGAAATAAAACAAAAAAACAATAACGCAGCACCTTGCGTATTATGACGCTCTGAAAAATGGAAACATAGTAAATGTACATATACACAGTGGACAGAATATTAACTTGCAATTATGATACGATGAGTACATAACAAATACAGATTTTAAAACCCAAATAAAACATTGAGTTGAAAGTATTCATTTAAAGAATATATACATTTCCCAACTTGATATTATCTGCGTTGTTTCTTGAAAGTGCTTTCATGTTTTAGGCTTTTGATAGAGATAGGTGAGTTGTTGAAAATCTTTGCACCGATTCTAACTGGAGCTTTGTGAGAAATATTGCATTTGGAAAGTGGTAATCGTAAATCATCCTCACGATGGGTGTTGTATACGTGGATGTCGGTGTTATTGAAAAACAAGTCCCTGTTTTTGAACAATAGACACAGAGGTCAAATATGTAGAGACCTATACAGGTCAGAATATCGAATGTTTTAAAGAGTTTTCGACATGAATAGTCTTTTCTCACACCCGCAATGCCCCTCATGATTTTTTTTGGGAAATGAAGACGTTATTCGACCGTGTATTCCCCCCATAGGCAGATACCATACCTCAGTCGATTTTCTACTTGTGCGTAGAATACATTTATCAATTGTTGTTGTGTCAAAACAACTTTATAATTACTGAACATATAGGAAAGAGATGAGAGTTTGGAAGTCAGAGACTTGCAATGTTATTTCCAATCTGAAAGGAAATCAATGGTTATTCCTAAGAATTTACAGTTGTTATTAATAGACAAATGGGTGCTATTTAAAAGTATATCTACATCTACCATTTCTCTCTGATGGGTATGAAATTTCATAATGTTGGTCCTGTCCTGTTAAAATAGAGAGAGCTTTGATTAAACCATTGAACAGTCACTCTAATGTTGGGTTATACGCTGTTTTAACCACTATGAAGTTTGTCCCCCACACATTCCAGACAAGGAAGTTCGTAGATGATGTTGCTAGTATACAATATAGGTGTCTTGTCTTTGACTTTATTTCATAAGATGTTGTATTTGGCAAGCTCTATATTTGGAAAGTTTTTGAAAATAGTGATAATTTTTTGAACGAATTGAAATTGTACATAAATTTTCTTAAGATATATCTGGAATAAAGAGAATGAATTATTGTGTCAAACAAATGATCTGAAACTATCAGTGTAAATATCTGTTCGAAATATGTTATTGAAGATGAAGTATTTGTTGTCAAAAATTAAGTTGAATAATCTAATGTAATTGTTTTTGGGATAGTAATGAACTTTTCGATTCCTTGCCAATTCAATTCTAAGAAGTACACTATAAGCTTCAAAGGAATATGTGAAACAGAAAATAGCACTCCATCATATTATTTAATAGTACAGTTTTTTGTGGAGGAACAACGTTTTTCGAAATGTTTTTTGGGTAACCTTCCACAGTCAGAAAATGAAAATATAATCAGGAAAATCTATACAAGTGCAGAAAGAGCAAACTAATTAGTACAGTTTTATTATGATATTTTTTCTGAAGACACTTCACTCTCGAAAAATATTTCAATATTCTTTGAATATATTCCAATATTCTTTGAATATATTTCAAGGAAAATGAATTGAAAATAATTAATGTTTGGTATTGTTTTCAAGGATGGATATTTATGTTTTTTTTTTACTTTACCAATATTTTCTCAGTATTCAGGTCGGAATTGGGGAAATTCATTACAAATCACATTCTTCGAGTCAAACGAAAATTACCGAAAATATAAACAAAATCGAGTAGCTCAACATTGAAAATTTTAAAACTATCATTAGGGAAAGAATTAAATTTCCGAATTAATTCACATATGTTGGAAAATAGTTTCATTTGAAATATACAATTTGATGGCATTTAGGTTGGAACTGTTAGTTGCGAATTTAATTTCTTGAAATATTTTTTGTTGTATCAAAAAATGGATTCAATTTCTTCTATGAGGGTTTTCAACGAATTTTCACCCAATGAAAATCTAAAATATTCCATATAATCATTGGATATTTTTGGAGGGAGGATAATTTGCAAAACAAAGTATTCCATTATTCGCAAAAAAAAATCCATTTGTTGAACACTCTTCGGTACGCACTGTACATATGGAAAGCTCGGAAAAGCCATACAACGATCAGAAAATTCTGAAAAGGATTACCTAGATAAGTGCTGTTGGTTAATACCCAGAAGACCTTTAGAGGATCGACCATCACAACACGATCACTCACATTATATCCCTTATTATTTCGGTTGGTAACACACGCGCGGACGTGGCAACGGATGAACTGGTGGAAATGCTCCGGTGACTATCCGGAATGAAAGAGCGGGATCGCGAGACCTGCGCGAGATATTCTCGCCCGACGAGACCCGAAAACCGTTAATAATTAATTGGCAAATTAAGAAAAAGCACCGGTAATAATTCGCTTTAACTCGTTTTGTCCTAGACGTTGAAAAGCTACTCGATCGAGTAATCAAGTTACCCCCTTCGATCAGACGATGAGAAGTCCGGGATAATTTTCTTTTCGACGTTTTTCCGAGGCAAGGAAGTAACTTATTCCACCACGTACCACTTGAGAAAAGCAATCAAATGGTCAATAATGGAAATATCCGTCATTTCCCCTTGAAACGTTTCTTGATGATTTCATTATAGTCCAGCCACTCATTCCCCATGGAAAGGTTTCCTCCAGATATAGTTGTTTAACAAAATTATGTCGCAAAAGGAACATAACGCAATTAAATGGATAAAAGGGAATCTAACAGAAAACTGAACAAAAATTCATCAACAAAACAAAAATCCGATTCTTGACACTTCTTTGAGATAATAATCTTCCACAATCTGGACAAAAAAATCACACACATACTCACAAAACCTTATCACCCCAAAAGTGATTTGAATAAATACGAGAGAAATCCAATTGAATCACTTCGATCAGATGATTTTATTATAAATACTTTTTAACAAAAAATTGAACCGACGAAAAAATCAAATGAAAAGCAGAAAATAAAATAAACCTTTCTAGTCTAAATGATAATTGAGCTCCTCAACTAATGTAAGTAACTGATTTTGAGTCGGCGCCAAACAAACAATTATCGAAGATCATTATCTATGAAAGAAGTCATCAAAACGCAGCCGTGCATCTCGCTGCCATCATTTTACGCTTCACCTAATTCAATTGCTAGTTTGTTTGGCGCCGACTCAAAATCAGTTACTTACATTAGTTTAGGAGCTCAATTATCATTTAGACTAGGCTTATTTTATTTTTTGCTTTTCAGTTGATTTCTTCGTCGGTTTAATTTTTTGTTAAAAAGTTTTTATTTTTTACTTTTCAGTTCCGTATTTCGTCGGTTCAATTTTTTGTTAAAAAGTTTTTATTTTTCAATTTTTTGTGGCTAAAATCTACCAATTACTACCTACTTGTTTTTTGATAACTTCCAAAATACTTACATACCCACCTTACTTCAACTATTACCAGTTAAATAATATGATTATCTACTTTTACTATTTGTTGTAATATAAATTATTTTCGTTGTTCTGGTTAGTTTATTTCATTACTTTGTATATCATTCCACCCTCTCATAAAATATACTGATTTTGACGGATGTGAAACAAGAATAATGTCAGTAGCGATCTGTCATTGTCAACTACGTATGTGTGTGCCAATGTTCACTAGTGAAAAATCAATTATCCCCTATTTTTCTACCCGTAAGGGTGGCTAATTCCTTTCGAAATCCAAATATAAGGTATACCTTATCTATAAAAAAAAAAACATCCAAATCGAAGAACCCAGTACAAAGTTATGCCTGATAGAATCGGTTAACGGAATCGGACGCCTCAGTAAAAAGTTATGCGTGATCATACATAAAAAATTATGATGGAAAAACATAAAATATACGGGTCGAATAGAGAACCTCCTCCTTTTTGGTTTCGTCGGTTAAAAATACCTCCAGCTGATGAAGGTAATGTCACAGTCAGGATCACAGTTGAATATGAATGGACTCATTTGATCCCAAACACTACATACGAAATACGAAATTCAGATTCCTCCCCAACACTGAAAAAATCTAAATAAAAATTGGACGAAAACCCAACAAAATCAATAAACCAAAAAGTATGCAGAACTTGAGCTGAGCACAAAAATATACTGTAACGAAGTTACTAGTTCCTTATACAGGGTGTTACCAAATGAGTGCGAGAGTTTTCAGGGGGTGATTCCTTGTCCTTATTCTACCAATGAAAAAGCTACCTATGAATATTTTTTTAATTTTGTTATGATCTTTCAAAGGAGTAAAACATGCAACCCTTATTCCATTTTTCACCAGAACTTTTCAATGAAACAAAATTTCTCAATTTAAGTATGTGTTGGAAAAA
The DNA here is from genome assembly GCA_018342105.1 of Gonioctena quinquepunctata. Lineage (NCBI taxonomy): Eukaryota > Metazoa > Arthropoda > Insecta > Coleoptera > Chrysomelidae > Gonioctena > Gonioctena quinquepunctata. The sequence continues at coordinate 1,076,762 of JAFIRS010000110.1, read as the reverse complement.
ACGAATATGAGTTGAAAAGAACGATTCATCGTAAAACTATTTCAACTCTTGTGTTGTGTCCGTACAAAGCAAAAATTTCCTAATAAAAAAAATGAAATACAACATTGTGCATGAACGGATCTTCTGTGAATGGAATCGAAAAAATCTAGTAGGTAGATGTCACGTTTTGTTTGCACAACTTGTGACTTCAATCGTATTTTAAAATCGAAAAAATCTAGTAGGTGACTGTCAAGTCGCTTTGATTTCTATGTGGTAGTTGAAAGTTCAATTTTGTCTTTCGAATCTTCAATATGAATAATTTTACTAACGCTGAGATGGCCGATATGCATTTTATGTATGGTCGTGCCAATGAAAATTCTTTGGAAGCTAGACGGCTCTATGCAGAGATGTATCCTCAGCGTGTGATACCTCATCATACAATTTTTGCACATCTTCACCAACGTCTCTGTGAAAAAAATACTTTTCAAAAACGAACAACTGATTGTGGTCGTCCTCGAGTAATAAAAACGGTGGCACTGGAAGAAGAGGTCCATCCCGAACCCAAGATATCAATAATTGAAGTTGACTCAATTAACACGTAACATATAGACCATGCATAGGCAAACAGCACATTATTAATTCTACCGTTAGTACTAAAATTAAGGAGTTTATGAAAAACGAGGAGGAGCTAGAGCAAGATATCACAGATATTGTGAAAAAAAATCAAATTGATTGACCATCTAGTTTGACAGATATAATCAAAACTACTCTCGTTATTCAAAATAGTCCACAGGGAAGCGCACAGCCTAAAGGGGGGAACCCTTCCCCACCAAAAACAAAGTTCAAAAAGAGTACTACAAAAAAGTCCATTGAAGTTTTATCGAAAAACAATAATTTTTTCCCGTCACGTATAATTTCTAGTGAGGAGGGCGGACAAGGGTTTGAAAATTTTTTTTTGCTGCCCTTTTCGGGACTTCAATTTTCAATTTTCGACTTTCGAAAAAAAAAATTTTTCGCGTTTTAAATCGAAAAGTCCTTTGATTACGAATTATCAAATTTTCAACTGTCTCATGGGGGAACCACCTTGATGTTAGTAAAAATTGTATCCTTACCATATTCAACAGGTCCAGGCACTTTTGCCGCGAGATTTTTCCCATCGAGTGGACTATTGTCAATGGAGTCTTCAAATGATAACCCAAAAGCAAAATTTTCAGAAAACGTAATATTCACTGACGAATCCATTATTTCAAGGCAAGAAATTACAAATTTCCATAACAATCATCTATGGGCCGAAGATAACCCACATGCAATTCAAGAAGGTCGGTATCAATATGAATTTTTACTTAACGCGTGGGTCGGAATTATTGGCGAAAATATTATTGGACCGTATTTCCTACCGCTAAGGCTAACTGGTGCAATCTTCACGAATTTCAGCCAGGAACAGCCTCCCATTTCACTTGAGAATGTTCCACTAGCTATTCGACCACGAATTTGGTTTATGCACGATGGTGCGCCTGTCCATTTCAGCATAACTGCTCGTCAGTACTTGGACGACGTGTATCCAAATCGTTGAATAGGCAGAGCAGGATCTCAACTTTGGCCTCCCAGATCTCCAGACTTAAACCCCTTGACTTTTGCATCTGCGGTCACCTGAAGTTCTTGGTTTATACGACTCCTATCGAATGTGTGAATGATTTGAGGAATCGCATCATTGCAGCCTGCGAGACAAACCGAAAACACACTTAATTTCTGTCTAATGGTTGGAGGTGGTCACATACACATAATTTTGTTTTGTGTGTATTTCTAATTTGATATTCTATTAAAACAAAACATGGTACTGGTACATGCCCACATTAAAAGTTAAAACAAGCGGAATAATTTTAAAATACCACGATTGAAGTGTCCGTTTTGCTTCGTCAATTGCTTTTTTATAATTTAGTTTTTTTTGTAAACACCGATTACCCCAAGTGATTGTGTAGATTGTTTCACAATATCAATAGTTTCAAGTTGATTTCTCATTTCTCCCAGATTTTCGTTGAATCATTCAATGTGTAATGTATTTGTACCTTTGATTGTTTTTCAGGAAAATGAACATGGAAATTGTTGAGGAAAAACAGAAAAATGCGATTGAATAAATCATTGGTTTCTATTACAGTCTGTCCAATTCACGTTTGCGATTGATTGTTTGATTTGTTTCTATTTTTGTCGAGAAATAATTCTGATCTATTTAGTACCAATATTCTGTCTAGGTGTGCCTTTTTAAGAATAGCTACAATGCCTGAATGGTCAGATAAACAGTAGTCATGGACTTCAACTAGTATATCGTCTGTTATGTTAGTTATCAAATTATCAAAACATGTCCCGCTTTTATTTGATATACGTGTTACAGAAAAATCAAGATCAGCATTCGCCAATATGTTCAAGAACTCCGAGTACAAGTCTACTTTTTGTTGCATATATAAATATTGAAGTGACCATTAATTATGGAATATTATTTACTATATTCTGTTAGCCATTGGAGCATTATCGATGATTTTTCAAAAAATCGAATCACATTGTCAATGATGAGTGATCTGTAAATCGTGATTATTACGATGATCAGGTCAGTTAACTTAATAGCCGCGAATTCAAAGCTTTTTCTTGACGTAAACTTTTTCACAGAACTGGTCTCAATATTTTTCCTGACATACATTAGGGCACCACCCTGTTAATAGTGAGGATGAAATGTCATGCTCACGTTACCAGGGTTCAGTAGAGCACATTACGTCAAAGTTTCTTTGTTAAGAAATAACTTTGATTTCAGTCAATTTGTTCTTATACATTGAATATTATTGTGGATAATGTTCAGCGTGATGTTGAAATGTTGATTTGTTTCCATCCAGAACTAAGGCGCCTTCTGGAGTTCCATTATTGTTTTTACAGGTGAACAAGACAATGTTTCATCATTCTTTTGACATACATCTTGTAACATTAGTCAGAAAAGATCACGTTCGAAAAATATATAGATAGGAATCCCACTTTCATTATCAGAGTGTTATTATCTTCAAATTATGCTCGAAAATGTTTCATTATTCAACTTATTTCAATGATATTCCATCGTTGTATATTTTCCAAAAAAACATACCATTTTTTTAAACCCAAATTTTTTTTAAGGTTTTCCGAACATTCCTAAATGAAACACCCTGCTTCATTAAACCGAAGTTAGATAAATTGACTTTCCGTTCTCCTTCTAATACCACAACCATTATGAGAACTGTTGGACGCAATTAAAAAACTGAAATTGGGTACGTTTATAACTCAGACACGGAGACGAGATGAATAAATGATGAATCCCAGGAACGAGATGTGAACTCTGTGGAAACGATTTAGACATGCCTCCAGGTAATTTTCGAGATGGAACTCCAAGTTCGTTAATAAGGAAGATACGTTTTTCTGACAAACCATGGAAAAGTTTCGAGAAAAATGATGAAGAAAGATTCAATATATGAGTTGATGGAATACTGTCAGTAAAAAAGATTCACAATTTTTTTTTTTCAGAGCAGTTTTCATCAATCTCGTTACAACTGTCCCAATCAGATGACTATTACAATTCAATAACATGCAGAGGGTGAAAACTGAAGTCACACGAAGTGAGAAACAGGTAATCCCTGGGCGATCACAATTACATTACTTTTGACATCAATGAGAAAATACCAGGTCCCGAAAACGAAGGTTGGCAGGTGAAGAAACTGGGCTCTCAGAAAGCGATACAAATTTAGCCATTATTTGGTCAGAATCTCCGACAAAACTGTGATACGTGCCTTTGGTCGTTATCCATACAGAATTTCTGTTGAAAAAGTAACAGCAAAACATTTGAAACTATTAGAAATACTTTATATTGTAGTCTGTCTCCAGCGGTTCCGAACGCATTGAATATGTTATTTGGGTGGTATTGGTTAACATATCTGAAAGCAATGGCACTCGATATCACAGAAAGATAGTGTTGAAGTTACGAAGGTCAAGCAGCGAATCGTCGTAAAAAATAATATGAATTAATTGAAGTAACAAGAGCGGCTTTGATATTTTTAATAGAAGTAAACAAAGTTATAGTTTCATTCCCAAAAAGATAACGGAATGCGGTATATTGCTGTATGAAAGCGGTGCTCGGGCATGAAAATGTATCTAGTTCATCATTAAGTTGAGATCAGTCAGATTATTTCAACAATTTGGGTTGACATTATGTTCACGAAAATGTTAAAAAATAGAGGGCGATTAGATTACCAAAGTCAATATAATTCAATAATGAGAGTTAATAAAGTTCTTTCAAATCATTTTAAAAATGTAAGTTCTACAGAACAACTCGAGAGTTTAATAAGGGTTTCAGAAAGTTTACGAAATCAATTACAAATGCGAGGTTAAACAAAAAGTAATAAATAGAAGTGCGGATTGAATAAAGAAAAGTAGCAGTGATAAATGGCAGCCAGTTCACTGGTGGGCTGGATATACAGAGTGGCCACTTTTTTAATGGGATTGTATTGGTAACTTTCAAACCATAAGAGTTAGAAGGTCGGTCAAATTGAGAAAAAGTTGCATTCATAGAAGCATTGTCAAGCAGTTCAAACAAATCGAGATTATCAGGGCCGGTTATTGAGATATCATAAGAAAAGTAAATTCTGTCATTTTGATTTTTCTTTTTTTCTCACTTTATTTCGAATACTATCAAAAAATGTCACAGGAGTTTTTTATTCGACAGTGAATTATCCTCATTTTGACATAATCAGATTTTGTATCCAACGTTTCGTACGCTCTGGGCCACCTTCAACCTCATTTTTTTCAATACGGACCTGCATATTTCATGACACTTTTCGAAATAACTTTTAACGCTAAATTCAACGATATATCATACAATGTCATTCAAGGTTGATTTTCAGGTGATTTTGATTTCTTTGGGTCGGATCTGTATTACATTTAGGTACCTTTAGTTTAATTAACAACATGCAATACATTACGATGAGAAAATCAACTGACTCATCTTCAACTGAATGGAACGTAACAGAATCAAAGCAAGAAACAAGTAATAATTATTTACAAATTTCAAGAGGTGAAAAACCTAATTCATAATAATTAAACGAAATTATCATTTAATGAAAGAAAAATCAAATGATTATTCGAAAGTAAATGATGAACATTAATGAAGTAAATGTTCGAAATGTCCACCATTTTGTAAAATGCACATTGCGGTTCTGTAACCCATACTTCTTATACATTTGCTTATTTCGCCTCCTTGAATACCTTCCAATACATTCTCAATCTTCTCGCGCGGAATCATTATTGTTGGATTTGTCATTTGTTCCGTTGAAACAAATTAAAGAATCGAACTTTATTTTGAGATCATTACGATGAAATTTTTGCAAGGCTTGGTATTCAAATTCAAAATCATTGTATTCGCGTCTCTTGACTATTTTATTAACAGCAGTTTTTGATAAATTGCATTCACTGGCCACAGTTCTCGATTTTTTTTCTGGGTTCAATTGAATTTGGGTCAGAACATTGATATCGTTGATAGACCTGTTTTTTCTTACATACACACAACTCTAGGTTTATTGAATGTATTATTTTCAAGTAGTAGGCCGTGGATAAAAAAAAACATAACAAGAAATGTCATATTATTTGTCACTTCGTTTATTATTGTGTCACAAGAACTTGTCATTAAATACTTTTCTGAGTGATTTCAATTCAACTTATTCGATATGGTAAGATACAAAAATGGAGAGAAGAGAGAGATATGTACGAAGTGTACATAAAACTAGATAGAAATTCGTTCAAAGCACAACAAAGGTATGGTGAATTATATCCTGAAAAAACAACACCAAATATTAAATGTTTCGACGTTTACCTACAACGTTACTTGCACATAATTCATTCATCAAACCTAGAGGTCCTTATGTACGACGAAACGAGCCTATCAATGACATCAATGTTCTGGCCCAAATTCGAATGGATCCAGGAATAGGATCGAGAACTATGGCCAGTGAATGCAATTTATCAAAAAGTGCTGTTAATAAAATACTCAAGAGACACGGATACCATGACTATAAATACCAAGCCGTGCAAAAACTATATCGCAATGATCCTGAGAAAAGGTTGCAACTCTGTAATTGGTTTCAACGGAAGGTGCGGAATAACAACAATTTTGCGCACAATATCATTTGAGGAGACGAAACGACATTCACAAATTCTGGCATGTTCAATCGAAGGAACAAACATTTTTATGCCACAGAAAATCCTCACCCAATTCATGAAGTTAGACATCAATATCGGTTTTCTTTGAACATATGGTGCGGTTCGTTGAATAATAAATTACTGGGACCCTATTTTATTGACGGCAAACTAACCGGAGCAAAATATGTAGAAATTATAGAAGAAATGTTGGATGATCTTCCTATACGGTATCGGCGTAATAGTCCATGGTTCCAACAAGACGGATGTGGTCCACACAACTCAAGAATAGTCACAGACTATCTAAATCGAACTTTTCCCGATTCATGGATTGGAACAAGAAGTCCAGTAGCATGGCCTGCCAGATCTCCGGATTTGATTCCGCTGGATTTTTATTTGTGGGGATATCTCAGAAATAAAATCTATGATACTACGAACCCGACAATAGAGATTCTTCGCGAGAAGATTGAGAATGTATTGGAAGGTATTCAAGGAGACGAAATAAGCAAATGTATAAGAAGTATGAGTTCCAGAACCGCAAAGTGCATTTTACAAAATGGTGGACATTTCGAACACTTACTTCATTAATGTTCATCATTTACTTTCGATTAATCATTTGATTTTTCTTTCATTAAATGATAGTTTCGTTTAATTACTATGAATTGGGTTTTTCACCTCTTGAAATTTGTAAATAATTATTACTTGTTTCTTTCTTTGATTCTGTTACGATCCATTCAGTTGAAGATGAGTAGGTTGATTTTCTTTTCGAAATGTATTGCATGTTGTTAATTAAATAAAGGTACCTAAATGTAATACAGATCCGACCCAAAGAAATTTGGATAAGGGTCAAAATCACCTGAAAATCAACTTTAAATGACATTGTATGATATATCGTTGGATTCAGCGTTAAAAGTTATTCCGAAAAGTGTCATGAAATATGCAGGTCCGTATTGAAAAAAATGAGGTTGAGGGTGGCCCAGAGCGTACGAAACGTTGGATACGAAATCTGATCATGTCAAATTGAGGAAAATTCACTGTCGAATAAAAAACTCCTGTGACATTTTTTGATAATATTCGAAATAAAGTGATAAAAAAAGAAAAAGAAAAATGACAGAATTTACTTTTCTTATGATATCTCAATAACCGGCCCTGATAATCTCGATTTGTTTGAACTGCTTGACAATGCTTCTATGGATGCAACTTTTTCTCCATTCGACCGACCTTCTAACTCTTATGGTTTAAAAGTTACCAATACAATCCCATTAAAAAAGTGGCCACTCTGTATAGCTCGACACCGAGAATACTGTCTTACAAAAAGGGGAGAGTGCACCAGCAGCGGAAGAAGAGACCAGTCACAAATACGTCAACAAGTATGGGAAGAGTACCAAAAGAAGACTGTGATATCTGGGGGGATATTATGAAAAACATTTTTGGTATCCACCGTAACAGACGTTAACGACGGAAATAGTGGTTATTAACCATCCACCAGCCAGTGATATTCAACTGTGAACTTCATTTTATTAGTCTTATTGAGGAAAGGAAATACATCCCTGCCGTTATGCTTACTATCTTCGGGGATCCGAATACGCCGCATCAACTCGCTAGGGAATCCTAGCTACCAACTCATAGAGCCTTGGTGAGGCCATCTGATAAAACTAATTACTGGTTCTGGGATGTCAGTGCCCAGTCAGAGGATATAATCATCTACGCAGATGGAGGACTCCCCCGTCTCGACCGGATTACGGTATTGTTTTCCATTGGTCTGGCAAGCCGGTAGAGCTGTACTGTTCCCCTGAGTATCCATGTCAACAAGACTCCTTTCGTTACGTTTGATGGATGGAGATCCGCCAAACGCAAGACGCCAAAGGAGCAACCAAACACCAAAGACTTTGTGCAGCAACGCCTTCAACAGCGCTTCATGGCAAATTATACTAGAAGAATTAAGGAAAAGAGGCATATGCAAAACATCCAGCCAGTATAATTGATTCCTTACTATCAGAAAGGAAATTATATAGAAGACGAAACGTTCATCGGAGTCCGTGAAAGTGAGCAGTGGTATTCCAGAGGGATTGGAATTAGGTCCATCCCTGTGGAATATCACCTACGATATATGGAATTTCCGGAAGGCACCACGTTGACTGGGATTGCTGTTGACGTGGTTATGATGGTTATCGCCAAAAATTAAGGAACCCTCATGAACATATAGAATACGGGACTATATCGGCTATCCAATTGGATGGCCAAAAAACAACTTCAGTTGTCTCCACGGATGACTGAAGCAAAGCAGTCAAATAGTTTGAGACCAAGCTGCTTGAGCTAAGTACGTCAGTGAGACTATTGAAAAGGCTGAGACAACTGTAACGGCTTTGTGTAGCCTAACGCTGAATTTAGGAGGCCCAGAGGCATATCTCACCGGTGTGGTTCACTCGAATTATTGTATGCCGCACCACTTTGAGACAGTAACAGAAACACAAAACTCTCACAAAGTTTTAGACTTATTAGGATTGATGTACAGACAGTGCTCTGATGCCTTCTGTATGAATGTTTGAAGACCTTTATTGATGATATTACTACCTATTTCTGAATCGTAATACTGTAATATATTTGTGTATCGTCGGCCCAACAATGGAGGTATAAATAGAAAATAGAAGTGGTCCTAATATAGATCCCTGTGTTACTCCCGATTTCAAGTTTACACTTACAGAGAATTAGTTATCTATACAGACTTTTTGTTTGCGTGCATGCAGATAGTTTTCGAATAATGTAATAGCAGATTCTGTGAGTCCCAAGTGGTGCAAAATGGTTATCACGGACTGATGATGGAGAAAGAGAAATTAGGATAATTTAATGAGAGATTCTGAGCAACTTTCACTCGTTCAATCGATATGAAATTTTGGTGTGCGATGTAGTACCGTTTGTGCCGAATGGGTGTACGAATGTGTAAAGTGAATGAAAGAATGAATGAGTGAATGGGTTTGGGTGAATGAATAAACACGATTTGATATAGTACGGTGCTGAATATGGCACGGTGTACGGACTACGAACGTGGGAAGTGATTGAATGGATCAATCGAATGAATGTTCGTATCGTAGCGTTTCTACTAGTTATATATAGATTTGAAAGGCACGAAATAAAACTCTAATTGAAAACGTCCGTATAGTTGAAAAACGATACGTAGTGGCCCTTTTGAGTTCAATATAAGTAGTCATATTTTGATCCAAGCGTCGCGACGTCGCGCTAGGGGTCCGCTAAGCAGATAACATAAAAACAGAATACAACTAAAAATTACAAAGGAAGGTCCCCTGATGCGACGATGCTAAGATCAAAATATAACTACTCACACAGAGTTACTGGAAACATGTCACGATCCCTTCAAGGGGTAGTAGTAGATGTCACTAGCTAGCGATTCACTTTTGGGTAAACGGGGCAAAAGTTGACCAATTTCAAAATATTTCATATTTTCTGTTTTTGTTAGAAAGAGAGGTTCAAAAATTAAAATTATTGTTTTCATTATTGTTTTTTTGTGGTTCTAGTCATACGTCATAATATATTGAAAGAAGGGTAGAAATCTTGTACTATATGTGAATGATGAGTTAGAAGCACTTAACAGATTTAAAAAAATTATAATTTTCCATAACAAAAGGCAACTTTTTGCAAAAACTCATCATGCAACATTACCTTGCAACAGCCAGAATACCGCGTCAGTTGAGTATTGAGGTTCGCAGTTCGCACAGAACCATATCAACCAGGGGAATGGGAGTTATTTCCGGAATATTTCCGATAGAACTACAAATACAAAAAAGACTACGAAAATAGTTCCAAAAAAAACACCGCCAGGGCCACCTTTATAACTCGGTAGTGAGATGAAGTGGCATGTAGGAAGATTTGGCCGCTGAACCTGGCATCTCATTTCTTATATTCAAAGATGGATCGTCAGACCGTCCCGATAAGCTGACTATTTCCTTATCCGAGCGCCATCCGGACACGGATGCTTCAGGATATATAAGTATATCTTGTGGAGTCAAATAAATGCGTCAACTCATTTGAAGTTGACCATGTGAAACACATTACTTATATACCCTAAGTGGAATACATGCGAACACAATACCAGGATGTATAATAATGATGGTTCAACAAAATGTTCTGGATCATTATGCACCTGTGCAATTTCATAGTCCAATGGAACCAAGCAGATTTGTTCATTGATGAATTTGAGAATTGAGGAGAAACTAGTTTTTTCCCGACGACTGTGGTTTGATTAATTCAACAATAACTCGTGAGCAGTTTGCAGATAGTAACATTTGATTTCAGCAAAATGGTGCACTTCCACATTTTGCAGATGTTCGCAATTTTTCGGACAGGAATTTTTCCTGAATAGATGGAATGACCAGCAAACTCTCCACATCTAACACACCCTTATTTCTTCCAATTAGGTGATTTGCAATCGACAGTGTGTTTTGACTGACCATAAAATTTGGAGATTGGATACATCGATATAGAGATGGAATTAGACAGATAGAAGTACTGTCTATATCCTTGTGTGCTGATTATTCTTTTTTCTTTTGATTCAGCCCTGTTCTCAGTAATCTTAATTATGCCGACGTAATTTGTGGTCAAGCCATATCGAAGTTGAACTTGCTGAACTTGCAAATCGACTTCATGTGTTCGACTTATTCGTGGTTTGAGTATGAGATATCATACGAGCCATCATCTGAACGACATTGGGTGGCTGACTATGGAAAATCGAATAATTCTTGCAGTTAATATCACAAATTGATCAAAACTCAGGAACCGGCATATCTTTTTGATAAATTTTCCTTTAGAACAGACGTTCATCATTCAAATCACGTCTAACCCCTCCTCGCCACTCCACAGCCTCATTTCAGTGGTCCTTCAGTTATACGATTACCAGGCTTTACAATAGGATTCTCGACGAAATAAAACAAACCAAAGTTAAAAAAAACTGAAACAAAAACTATTTGTTGGCTCATACATTTTGGAATTGTCTTTCCACTGATTTGTTCATTTCATTTCCCTTAACATAACAGCTTACTTACCATTTACGATAGTTGATAATTTTTTTTTGTATAAGTTTTTTTCTTTTTTATTTTTTTCCCTTTTACGGTTGAGTGTAAGAGAATGCTTGTTTATACTCTCTCCTGTACGAGCAAGCGTTAACTCTGCCTTTTGGCTGTAGGATAACAGAATTGTAACAACCTAGATGTAACCTCCCTGTAGCCGATGAATTAATTTATTATCATTATATATAAATATTGGGGAGATATAAATCATTCAACTTTTGAATGAAAGTTTGGGGTTTATACAAAAATAGAAATGTTATTTTTTTTCCAATAAAAAACTTCCATTTTTTTGAGAGATTCGAAAATCAATTCCACATTTTGGTCAGTGAAAAGAAATCGATTTTACACTATTTTTCAGATCAACAGAATTACTTTGAACACTCAGTATTGCTGCATTTTCTTTTTTGAAACGCTATGTGTTTTTTTTTACTTCGATAAAAGCATGTTCTCAGTATTCTCCAATTGAAGTTTTCCAATGGAAAGGTAGGAAGAATGAATAAAAGAAAGGGACTCATTCAACTGAGTCATTCGAATAACGTTTTACAAGTGCAGCGTTTCAGAAACTCGCCAATAAAACAGCCCGTGCAGAAAATATTTACTTGATTTGGCAGCAAATGTAAATCAGCGACCCACTAAAGAGTTGTATACAGATTCCGTTTCCCACGTAGATGTCCTTTAACTCGATTCTATCCGCAAGCATGGATAACATGGATAAATTGGCAGATTCCACACTTTTTATTTCAATGTATCGCCGTTTCCGTCCCGTCTATTGCACTGAATAATTTATAAGGGAATTTCCATTCTCGTTTCGGAACCACACGAAGATTCTCGGGAGAATAAATGATAGTATTTTTAGATGAAACGTTCCCTGGCATTTGAAAGGTTTCCGATTCGATCAAAAACAAGGGGTTCAATATTGTGTTACAGGGAAAGGAATTAAAAAATATGCTACGTTAGGGTTTCTCCTTACAACGCTTGATTCCCAAGGAGGTATACATCATAATATGAAACAGCGAGAGAGCCGATAAAACAGAGTTAATGAAGGACTTCCAATTTGATCCACCAATACAATAACGAGAATGAATTTGCTGCACTTACCGGGTGACGATGAGGTGAGGCACGCCCACCAATGTTTCTATGGTTCTGAAGGTACAGGTTTCAAATTTTGTATGTCGCTATGGTACTTGAATTGACTCAATACTGCCCATTTCCGGTTTTACCGGAAGCGACTCAACCTCTAATTTTTCATATGACACTCTGTAATTTTTTTTTTGTACTATCCGAAAGAGTTATAAATTTATGATTGTTTTTGGAAATTTGAGAACGGTTAAAAAATGACGGAAATAGACTTGATATTTCAATTGAACAAGGTTGGCGTCGGAAGGAAGCTTCGAACAAATTGAAACAAACCATTCTGTGTTGAATGTGGAATGTCTAATTCACAGAGCAGTAAACTTCCCATCGTTTTCAGAATTAAAAAAAACTATCAAGGACCAATAATCAATGAATATACACTAGACATTATTGATAATGTCTTGAGAAAGAAGCGTTTCACACGTTTAGTGAATGAAACCATGACTCTGAGAAATACGACGGAAAGCGAAAGATTCGTGAGAAGCCCTCTCCATCCAAACCTCACGAGAGGTCTCAGTACTATGTTCCGGGATGTAAATCTGCAAGCAGTTTATGGGAATAGAAATAACTTGCAAACGTTATTAGGAAAAAATGAAATTAGTTGTCAAAATTGTGACAAACTCTATTACGGTCAGACATAACGTTCAATTTCCGAAAGGTTCCACGAAAATTTGGTCCATGCTACCTACCAAAGGGAGAATAAGTCAAGTGTGGCGGATCATATGATGGAAAATGGTCACAAAATTATTATTCATGATTTGAGAATGATCAAATCGGACGACACTAGGAAATTAGGATGCCTGGAGAGTTTAGTTATCCACAAAAATCATAATAAACATTTACTCAATTTTTTTTTTTTATGTTCTGGTTCCCACGAAAAGGGATATCCTGTAATGTTCAGAGAACATCGTGGGAACCAAGGGAAAGAAGGTAGGAGTTGGTGTTCTTCTTAAATTTCTAGAGGTTGTATGCCTCGGGAAACACCTCCCTAGGCAATGAGTTCCAAAGCCTCGCTGTTCGTTGGATGAACGAGTCTTTGGAAAGTGATGTTCTGCAGGTCTCCAAAGTGACCACGAAGGGGTGTGATGACTGAACTTGACGGGTTAGTCTCGAAGAGACTGCCAAAGCAGGAACGATTGTTGATATTTCAGAAGAGCATCGCCCATGAAAATATCTATAAAATAGAGACAAATCGCCAACTTTTCTACGGTGTTCCAGACAAGTGAGCGAGTTTGTAAGCGAGGCATCACCGATGAGACGAAGTGCCCTTTTTTGGACAGAATCCAATAGCCTCAGGATATGTTTAGGTGCCGCGCTCCAAATATGGGAACAGTATTCCAGGACAGGTCGGATCTGTGCCTTATAGATCATAAGCAGCTGAGTGGGGGTGAAATAGCTCTTGGCACGAAACAAAAAACCAAGTTTTTGGGATGCACTTTTGGTAATGGACCTCACGTGATTTTCCCAGGAAAGGTTATTGCTGATAGTAATACCAAGCATCGATATGGATGACTTCAGTGGTATGGTTACACCTGACAAAGTTATGTTAGGCACAGTGAGATCGGCTTTTCTAGAGGATAGACATGCTTGTGTTTTGTTTGCATTGAATTCTACCAAGTTATTAGATCCCCACTCGAGAATTGTTGCTAAGTCCATATTTATATTATTAACATTTCTTCCTCGTTCATTTCTGGTTTCACGGGCTGATATAGGGGCCCTGGAAGAGAAAGCGGTATGGAGGGTACTATCAATGGTACTCAATGAGGATAATGGGCCTATGTATTCCACCTTGTTTACTTTGATCCCCATAGAACCATCAAGATCCCATTAGCGACATTAGGACCATTGATAAAGTAACACAATTGGAATCACCAGGTACAAATTGTAAGAAAATGATTCAATTTATTTAGTATGAGGAAGATTCTTTTTATTTAGTATAGTAAAACTACTGATGATGATAACTCAGTTATCAAAATGCGCATATAGGTGTGAAGTGAGTAAGTGTAGTGAAGGGGTTACTTGTGCATTTTTTTGATTGTATGACACCACAGCGTACAGCCAGTTCTCACTCATCATGGAACCCTCTTGTATCTCCGGTTCCTTCCGGAATTTTCTAAAACTTTTTTCTGATAATTAATAATTTTACAACAAGATGAAATTGAAGGAGCTTGTTATTATTTTCGGAATTGGAGTTATGAGCGTTTTATGTGGGTACCTTTCGGTTTTGAGGGAATTTCATGGGGTCAGTTGAGATGAATTAAGTTTGATTTTCATGGCCAACCTTGTTCGATTGCAAAATCAATTGTATTTCCACCATTTTTCAACCGACTGACAATGTTTGAAAATAATTATGTTACAAATTCAAAGCTCTTTTGGATAATGTACAGGGAGTTATATGAAAAATAAAAGTTTTGGTCACTTCCCTGTGAAACCGGAAGTGGACAGTTTTAAGCAGTGATGTCAAAATGAACTTAGAAAAATTGGGGGCGTTCTTCACCGGAGAGAGAGAGAGAGAGAAAGCTAGAGATATGATAACATTTCATCTCATTCCAAAAATATTCAAAGATGCGGAAATTATGTATTGCATAAAAAATTCTTCCCATTGTTCAGCTCTCAAAACTCACAGCTCAGCAACAAATTACCCGTGCGGAAGAAATTTCTTCCAAATTTTTTTTTTCGAAAGAAATTTTTTATATCATTTTGTCATCATCATAGTTATGAGATTCTCTGAATAAATTGAATCAATTTTCTTCCTTCAAAAACTTTAAATCATATCGGCCGCATCAATACAAAAAATAACAAATCATACAATACATATTCTCCTAAAGATATATGTTCTTTTGTGATCCTAGAAGAGTGAACGAATGCAAATCATAGATCATTAATAATAAATACATGAACTCATGAAAAATCATTCAGAGTTCATACTCCAAAATAAGAGACCACTGACCGATAATGTTATTTCTCCAAGTTTTCCATATCCTAACCTCTAATGATCGATTTCAGTCGATTTGACGGAGATAGCAAAAACTCAGAGATTTACATGTACAGAAAAAGGGGCATCAAACACAAATTAACATTATTTCAAATGATTGAATTTATCTCTTGAGGATATAAACACCATTTCGTCGACATACTGATTGCTTTATCACAGATTTTTGCACGTTTTCACAATCAGACACAGCAAACCAGTTCAATGGGAAGATAAATGAAGTTCCATCGTTTATGTATTGATAAGAGTGAGGCTTCAGCACACGTTTTTGAGCCCAAGAGGACAACTATGTCAACCGGGTAGCGGTTATACATTTGCATCGACAATGTGATCTAATAATAACTTGGTGGGCTCCTCAAACACACACTTAGTGTAGACATGTAATCAGCATTCTGTTCAACGACTAATTTATCCGTGAACACGGGGGACAGACGACGTCTTGCATACTGCATACAACCGAGGTTGCAACTTGAATACGTCTTGGCATGGAACTCCAGAAGTTTCGCCAAAAGATAAGATAATTATGGATAGTTTCACCTCACCAACTCATTCTTCTGGAATTTTTATTTTTCGTTTCGGATGATATCATTCCAATGAATGCAAATACTTTGATGATGTGGGAGTGCTTATAGAAGAGACCTTGTTAGGAGATCAAGAAACTCAAGAATGTAACAGCCCACACTCAAAATAACGGGAAAAAGATAGTAAACTAAATTGATGATGATGATTCAGTAGATCTATTTTGTTAACATCACATGATGGGGGTGAGAACATTCAATTGTATGTTGATGACTGATAATCTATACACTGTTAAATGAACAATTGGTTGTAATAATAACATATGCTTTTTCATGAAGTGGTGGCAAGATTTATTATTTTCACAATTTCAAATCGAAAACAAATGAGGCAACTTTTTCCGTGCTCGAAAACTTTCTCGATACAATAGACAGAACAACTTTTATATGACAAGAGCAATATGCAAAGAAAGAACACGGTTTGTTGAGAAGGCAGGATTCTTTCCTGTTTTCCCTAATGAAAGTTCGTTGTTTGTAATTTCCGTACATTTCCGTTTCTCTTGCGAGCAATTGAGATCTGAACATTATGGCTCTGGGGAAAATATAACGAACATGACCTGGGAACTAAAGAATGGTCGATGCTATACAGATGGATATTTCAAGTAATGTAAAATAATATTTTATCGAGATGACACATTTCAGGAAGTTCTGTATTCGTTCAACAGGATACTCCTGCTAAGGCCAGTGGATAGAGTCTGTATTTTGCGGAATAAAAAAAAACTTTGGAATTGTAAAACCTCTTGAGGTTTTTACGTAAGCATGCAATCCAAAAATCAGCTGAAAATCAGGATCTGAAATTAGGGAAAAGGAGATTTGTTGTATTCTATTTGACTGAAATACAATTTCTATTTATACAGTGAGGTCCATAAGTAACGAATAAATTATTGGGAACGTCAATTTTTTATTCTAAAATGTTATTTTCAAGCATAATTTTATACCCCCCCCCTTCAACCCACCTTGAATGACAGCAAGCCTTAAGAATTCAAATGGCACGAGGGTGCGTGTGATAGCTCATTTGGAAAAGTTTTCAATTCTCTATCTAGTAAAACATTTTTTTTTTAAGGTTTATCGAATTTCTTCACATTTCGTATTGAAAAATATTTCATTTTTGATGTTATTCAGTAAACAAAAAAACACGAAACATTTTGAATGGAATGATCAAACTGGGCACTCGTTGCTATTTGACAATAATGAAGGCATTGCTGAAATTCTTCGAAAACAGTTTGTATCGTTTCCGAGGTGAATCGATTAATTTCTTGCCTTATTCTGTCTTTTAAACTATAGACGTTATTTGGTCTATTATAGTAGACTTCAGATTTTGAATAACCCCATAAAAAATAGTCAAGTGGAGTCAAATCAGAAGAACGAGTAGGTCACTAAATTTCACGGCGTCTACCGATCCACCTATTGGGAATACATTGATTATTCTCAGTACCAATGCAAAATGTGGTGTAACTCCATCTTGCTGACACCAAATATTTCCATCAATTTCATTAAACTAAGAAATTTTGCAAGAAATCCAAGTAACGCGCGTCAGGGATGTGCTATCATAATAATATGGTCCGATAAATTTTAAAATTGATACTTCCAGCGCAAATGTTCACCTTCACAGGATATTGAGTATTGGCCTCCATCATCCAATGTGGATTTTCTGTACTCCAATATCTACAGTATTGTTCCATTTGAAATAAATGTTGGTTCATCAGGAAAATAGGTGGGCGTTTTTGGGGTCGGACAACCTGATTTATTTCTCAAAATTCATAGATTCAAGATGGAGGCTCCAAGATGGCGACGAATTTTGTGGTTAGAGTCCGATTTCATTCAAAATTGGGGTGTAGGAGTTTTTGAAGTCGGACATAATAATTTCTTGGTCGAAATTCATGAATTCAAGATGGCGACTTCAGGAAGGCGATGTGATTTGTTATTATGGCCCGATTCTATTCAAACCTTGTATGTGGGTTTTTTGGGGTCATAGATTATGAATTCTTGTCAGATTTCAAGATGACAGATATCATGAATGACTAAAAAGAATTAAATACAAATGATTGAAATAGAATCAAGTCAAGCTTTTTAACAAAAAAGGTTTTTTTTTTAATTTTTGACCCAAGATTTTGAATCTGTTACTTACAGACTAACCTAGGTCGAACAAGTGGAGAAATAATTTTTTCCTTTTTAGTGCATTTGCATGAAAGCTTGTCTTGATTTTTTTTCCAAATAATTTTCATTTAAATATTTCAGGCATTCATAAAATCCGCCATTCTATTGATATCTGACAAAAATTGATAATCTATGACCCCAAAAAATCCACATACCAATTTTGAATGGAATCGGACCATGATAACAAAACACCTCGTCTTTTTGGAGTCGTCATCTTGAATTCGTGAATTTCGACTACGACATCATGATGTCTGACTCCAAAAACCCCCACACATCAATTTTGAATGGAATCGGACTATAATCACAAAAGTCTTTTGCCATATTGGAGCCACCATTTTGTTTTTTCTTGAAAAAAAATCCATAATACATTGTCACCGGAATTATGAACACCTGCCAAATTTCACGTTGATCGGATAACTAGAAGTGCGTCAAAATTCACTTGCAAGATTTGAACTAAACAAACATATCTGAAATTAAATAAAAGCTTGTGAAAATATTTCATTCTGTAACTCGATCGGTCAAGTTTTCTGCAATCATGTCTTAGACTTGGGAAATATTTTTTTTTGGGACGAATATTCGCCACAAACAAATCTTATTTCAATTTCGAGGGGAAAAAAAACTGCCACAGCTGGGGATTGAACTAACGCTCACCCACACTCCCTTTCGTGAACTAGTTCAAATCTGCCGCCAGACCGCTCGACCACTCGGAAGATACTTTATTATATTACCAATCTGTTGCTATATTGGTATGGTTGAATCTGTTGCTACATTGGTATGGTTGCCGAAAAAAGGTCATACAAAACTTATGCACAACTTTTGCCGAGGCAGTCAATCAATCATTAATTCACCATTTTTTATACACAAGGTATGTATGGTATGTCAGGTACAGAGTATGAGAGGTACAGAATATGGGTAGGTATAAAATATTAGAATATACAGGTAAAAGGAAAAAAGACAAGAATAAAAACATTCACATTTACAAGCACACATGTGTTTAGAAGAAGTACCCAAAATATTTAATAATGCGGAACAATGCAATATTTAACTCAGAATAAAATTATGAACCATATGGTTTAAATGAGTTTGTAAGGTTGTCAGTTGGGAATTCTTGGTGACTATAATAGCATCTATCTATGAGGAAGGTTTCAATTCTACCAAGGAAAATGTCATCACTTCTTACTCGCTTGACTCCATTTGGTAACTTATTATAGCAGGTAAAAGCATTGTTCTGGAGGGAGTTTTAGAAATTTGACATCCTGTGTTGGGGTATTCGCAAAAGATATCCGTTTCGTGTGTTATGGTCATGTTCAGATCCAGTTTCCGCAAATAAATCCATGTTTTGCCCAGCAAAAATCATACATTTGAATATGTATATGGAGGGTGCTGTTAGTTTTTTTTCTCTATGAAAATAGTCCGACAGCTCTCGCGAAAATACATGTTGAACATGAGCCTTATTATTATACGTTTCTGACCTATGAAAACTCTTGAAAAATATCTTGCTCTACCCCAAGACAATATATTTGAACTGATATGTAAGTAGACCATAGCATGATATATACTGAGTAAGCCAGGCTCATCCAGGGTGAGTTTCATCTATACCTGAAGTATATCACTTCGAGAGTTCCGGGAAAATGGCTTTCAGTCGGTAGAAATGCGACATTACCGGACTCAGAGATGCCAGTGTCTTTCCGAAAATTCGAGAAAAGAAGGTGGACAACCAGAATTGAATCAATGTCTGGTTACATGGACATAAAAAACAATATTTGTCCTCTTTATAGCGTACCAAAAAAAACGTCCTAGCATAATTCAATAAAAACAGAAAATTCGCAGGACATTTGAATATGTATATGGAAGGTGCTGTTAATTTTTTTTTTGCTATGAAAATAGGCCGACGGCTCTCGCGAAAATCGATGAGCCTCATCACGTTTATAACCTATAAAAACTTTCGAAAAATCTCTTGCTCCACCCCAAGACAAGGTATTTAAACTGATATGTGAGTAGACCATAGCATAATATATACTGAGTAGGCCAGGCTCAGCCAGGCTGGGTTTCATCTGTCTTAGAGCATAATATGCTTTGTTCAATTGCGAACAAGTATGGTCCACTTGCTTTTCCCAATTCAAATTAGCATCTAGGTAGGTTCCTAGGAATTTAACTTCATCTGACATTTTTGAATCGTCAATAGTGTTAAGTCTCAGCTGAGATTGTAGTATGAGTATGGTATTATTTCTTTGACACCAAGCCTGAACGGATCGATAACGTTTCAAGAATTTCTGAGGAGTTATTCAATATTTTGGCCAGATAATGTTATCACAGTGTCATCAGCAAACATTGTAACATGGCCTTCCATAATGTATTGCGGTAAGTCATTCGCATATGAGAGGAAGAGCAAAGGTCCTAGGACAGAGCTCTGGGGCACACCTAGTTTGACATTCCTTTACTCAGAGGTAATACCATTACAAAATACTACATTTCTCTATTAGTCATGTAGGACCAATCCAGTTTAAAGTTACATGGAATACCATAATTTGACAGTTTTTCTAGGAACTCAGGGCACACTGTGTCGAAGGCTTTTGATAGGTCGAAGAATAATGAAAAGACGTATTTGTTGCTATCGATCTCACTGTAAAAATGACTCAGTAGGTGGTAAGAAGCTGTTTGATTAGATTTGTGTTTGCTGAATCCGTGCTGAGATTGACACAACAGGTTATTATTTTCCAAGTGATCTGAAATTCTGGCATCAACAACTTTTTCAAAAAAGTCAAATATTTTTCTCATGTTCGGTGTGTTGGTGTGAGCACTAACATTTCAAAAACATTTAATTCTGTTACTCGATTGGTCAAGTTCTGCAGCCCGCTCCTGGTCTATTGTTCTATTCAATTTTAAAAGGAGGGTTGCTGTCACTCCAAGGGGTTGAAGGGAGAGATATGAAATTATGCTCAAAAAATTTAATTTCAGAATAAAAAATGGACGTGTATCGGAATTTCACGCATAAATTGTAAATCACGTAGCAAATGAAATTATAGGTTACTATGAACCTCAATGTATAATTTTTCCCAGCGAGATTTGATGATTAATTACCTGAAATTAGCAAGTTAAGTCATAATGCCATCCTGAATAAATATAATGATGAAACGTAAGCAGAAAATTCCATCAATACGAGTTCCCCCGTCGAACTTATGGCTACCAACATCGAGAGAGATTTCTGCGATAATTAATAACAGTTAGGTTAATTGGTCGCGGATTACACTCTGAAGTTTGGCAGAGGAAGGTGTAGGTAGGGGTGGATAGTTATAGATTGCCTGAAATATCGTTCCCGCTCCAGAATTCGGGGCTTGTTACTATTTACGACGGAATCGAAAAGCATAATGAGTTCGGTCAGGCCTTTGTTGTTTGTTATTGAACTCATAAGCTCCGGAATGAAGCTATGAGCTGGTGCAGAAATATTATATCGAATACAGGATGCTATACAGACTTTCCTGGATATGTGGAAATGCCATTTATACAGGGTGTTAGATAACTTGTTGCACTCCCGTGAATGAGGAGTATATAATGTCATTTTATAACGAATTTCAAAATAAAAATAAATCTTCTTATACAACCAAATTTTGGAAATCACTGGTAATTGCCGGTGCAAGAAGAGCATTCAAAAATGTGGAAATTTGAACTCATTTGAATTGATTGAAATGTAAAAATGTCTGAAAATCCTTATTAACATTCGTTACAGACTACCGGCTATACAAACAAACCACTTGAAAAACTGTACTCTTTCTGCCCTCTATAGATATCAGATATGATGAATTTCAAAAATACTTATGAACTTGGCATAAGCCGAATTCCTACAAAAATAACAAACATTATTATCAATTATCCAATGGAACTAGGAAAATTTCCTCAGAATTTATACAAAAATTAGTTATACCCATATAATAAAATAATTAATGAAAAAACTTTATGAAGACACAAGCTTTCATTCATATGCACTGAAATGTGAAAAATAATTGCCTTGGATGTGTGACGTAGGTTATTCGTGAGTTATAGATTCAAAAGCTTGTCGCGCAAAGTTTTCAGTTCGAATACAAGTTTTTTTATTAATTATTTTATTTTGTGCTTTTTAGTGCTTGGGTACGCCTTAATCTATGCATTGCTGTCAAAGCATCGTTATTATGAGGCCTTTTTTCCTGTAAGTTCTGAGCAATCTAGTCCTTCAAGGAGAAAACCATCTAGAGATTAATTCATCCGACATCTTGGAGTTGCCATCTTCAATTTATGAATTTTTGGTATAAATCAATAATCTTCGACTAAATTCATTATCTCCGACCCCAAAAACCTCGAAATACCAATTTTGAATCGAATCGGGCCATAATTACAAAACTCATACGCCATCTTGAATTTGTGGATTTTGATAAAAAATTCATAACCGCTGACCCTGAAAACCCCCACATTCCAATTTTGAATAGAATCGGACACAGAGATCATCGGCCATTTTAGAGCAGCCATTTTGATTTTCCAAATTTTTGAAAAAAATTCATGATCTTCAACCTTGAAAACCCTCTTATACCAATTTTGAATCGAATCAGACCATAAACCTAAATCTCGTTCGCCATCTTGGAGCGCCATTTTGTTTTTTTCTCTAACAGAAATTCCATGAGCCGCCATTTCAATTTCATGAAATTCCGACTCCAAAAACCCCCACATACAAATTTTGAATAGAATCGGACCATTATCACACAACTCCTCCGCTATTTTGGAGCCGCCTTCTTGAATTCATAAATTTTGACAAAACATTCATAATTGCCGACCACGAAAACTCCCACATACCAATTTTGAATCTAATCGAACCATAATCACAAAACTTGCCCGACATCTTGGAGCCGCCATCTTGATTTTTTAATTTCGATTAAACTTCACAATTTCCGTTCCCAAAAACCCCCACATACCAATTTTGAATCGAATCGTACCATAATCACAAAACTCGTCCACCACTTTGTTTTTTCTCGAAAAATTTGTATAATGCATTACCACCGGAATTATGGACACCCGTCAAATTTCAGCTCAATCGAATGTCGGCAAGGGCTCCAAAACAAAAATGGATTAAAAATTTTGAACCGGAAAGAATGGCAGAACGAATATCATACAAACGAAGGCGAGTAGTTTGCGTCAACACATGTTCACCTCCTACGAGAGATGAAGATGGGTTGCGGAAACTTAGGTGGCTACCTCCAAGTGATATCGCTGGATAACGGGGTTGACAAGGAAAATCCAGTGGGAATGACCAGAAATGGTCAAAACCTGCGGATCTCTAAGTCAATCTCAAACCAAATGCCACCACAACATGGCTTAATCCAAGGCGTCAAGCGACCCGTGCCGAGGGATGGATGATACCTGAGCCAGTCAGGTATAAAAAAAACGGAGCCTCTGGGATACATGGCGACCTCCCAGAGTAATCTGCCTTACACCTGCGCAGGGGGCACCGCAGGTGTGGACGACCCTTTCCCCTACACAAACAACCCTGGGGAACTTCCAGTTGAAGAAGACCCAACACCGATAGCGGGTATGGAAGTCGAGGAGATTCCAGTTGAATCACACTCGGCACCAGAAACCGTAAACCCAACCGAGGAGGGATCAGCAGATGGTCGAACACCTACTGAGAAACTCCCGGAAACAGAGTGGATTCCAAAGCCATTTGGTAAAATGGAAACCAAAAAGATTCTTCAGCTCATCAAAACCCAGGACATGGGGATAGATACTGAAGAATGACTTGTCATCAAGAGACAAGAGGAGGCCTCGGTGCTGACTTTTGTCTTTCATCTCGACTGTGACGCCCTAAGTGGTGGGCGACACAGAATCTTTGGAGAGATCGGCCCGGAAACGGGCATGAGTCCGAAGAACCTTATCAACGGGCTTCTAGACCTAGTTAGGGGCACAAACCTGTTTGAATGAGGAACCACTGACGACAGAGTGATACAATAGACCCCAGCTGGTCGCAGTGTCAAGGGAAGCTGAGTGCCAACCCTGTCTCTGGCTCGTCAGCCTTAAACCAACCAACCAACCAACCATACAAACGAAGCAAGTTAAATTAAAGCTTGTAATAAAAATGAACATTACATAACATATTCCCTTGTATATAAATTGCCAAATTGAAGAAGGGTACCAAATTCCAAAACGTTGACGTTTCAAAACTTCATTGTTTCATCTTCAGGAGTCTCAACTATAAGAAAACAAGACATATGAATAAAAAATTTGAAATAAGGTATAAAGGCGTTTGAAAGTGCAACATTGAATTATTATTTTATTTTGGATTATTTCATTATATCAAATAATTCTGTTGATTCATTCCATCCGCGTGGTACATCTGTTGTAGAGTAGTATCAGCCTATATGCGGTGTCGAATGCAGAAATCTGTGAGTCGCATTTCAAGATTTGCATCTCCGTTACTAGATGGCGGTAGGATAACAGTTCTCTCGTATATTCTTGTCTGAAATTCCGGAAAGGGAATTTTTGACATCGGACAGCATATTTGACATTCTAGATAGAATGAAGATTGATTGGGGAAAGTAGGAAAAGTTATCCATGATCATCGGCACGTTTCTCGTCGTTTTGTGAGAATCAAGACTACCGACAGCACTCCTAGATGTCCTGTTCGTTGGAAGTAATACGTTGTGTTAGATTTGGAAAATGGATTCGACCAGGAAACCTAACAGTTGTCACAGTCGTGTGAAGGGCCCCCATCAAAATTTCGATTCGAAACTCTCTATGTTTCTTAGGTGAGTTATAAATTGTTCATGTCGAAACTGAAGGAGATGTACGTTCGCTATGTCCTTTCCATCGTTCATAGGGTTTCATGGTGCAGTTTTATGGTACAGTTTCATGGTAGTTTAATGATATCAGTTTCATGTTGGAAGTAGCAGAAATAATCAACAATCCGCAGTTCACAGTCCACAATCTAAATGTTGTATTCAAAGTACAGATCAGTCGTAGTTTTATGCTGAAGTCAAGCAGGATTATCAATGTTATACCCAGTTTCAAGAAGTTGGTTTTTTGAAGATACTGCCTTGTCTGAATGCTGGATTTGGTTCTCAAAAGAAGGTATTTAATGACTGGATTCCTGTCCGATTGTCTTAGTGGTAATCCTTTGTGCACTATCAGTCACCTTCGAAGCACACGATTGTAGTAGTCGCTGCAAGTCTCGCATCGAATCTTTGCTGGGTACCAAACCTTGGTATCGATGACTGGCTGTTACTATTTTCGTCTGGTTTTGTTCATGTATGTCAGCTTCAAAGGCTGGAAGTAAATGTTCATTTAATAATTTTATCACAAGCGATAATTGTTTAATTCATACTTTTATCACAACCGTTATTGCATATTTTCATCGCAACCGAAACTTATTTAATGCGTTGTAGCTTGTAATGATGTATTCTGTGGTATTCTATGCGTGGTAGCCAAGATAATCAAATATTCAGATAGAATGAGGTCACGATCAAAAAGTATTACAGATTAGATAAGGTAGTATTTTTCATCATATTTTCCATACTGTAACCCGCTAGTGCTATGAACGGAGAGAGCTCAGAATACATAGTTCGCACTAGTGTACACTGTGTAACTACATTTCATCCACAAACTTGTTATAATATATAATTATAAGTTTATGTACATATTTATTTGTTATATATTTATATGTCATCTGTGAATTTTCTTATGTGATGTAGCGACCTCAGATTTTTAGATGATATTCTATACCTTTGGTGTTCCAAGGCTTTTGTGTTTTTTGGTTCATTTTTTGTTTAGGGAAAGCTTTTTCAAAGTTGTCTATTAGTGTTTCATGAAATGCTTGAGAGGCATCTTCTAGATAGACCAGAGGGTATAACAATACATGATACATAAGTGTGGTCGATGTTTGTACACACATAATCAATCATTGTTGATGAATACTGTGATATGCGGGTTGGAGATGTTACATGGTTGGTTATGTTAAAGGAATCAAATATGTTCTCTGTGTGGTGAGAGCCTCTTCGTCCTGAAAGTTGACATTCAAGTCACCAGCTGAAATAATCATAGAGCGAAGTGGGATTTTTGATAAAAGATATTCTAGTTTATCAAAGAATATGCGAATATCAGATGTTGGTGTTCTGTATATACATATCACGAAAAATTTCGAATTTCTAATGATATTTAAAAATATGTTTCTTCGTGCATATCACAATATTCATCTGTCCTATTGAATGATATATCCAGGAAGGAATTGTGGATGAGGATAGCTGTACCACAAACCACTGAGTTATTTCGGGAATAATTAGTTAATACATGATAACCGGTAATATGGAGTGGTTCATCGGGCCTCAACCAATGTTCAGTTAGTAGAACTAGTTTTGCTGTCCTAGTGAAGCGTTGTTGCGCACTGATTGAATATTGAGAGATGAAATAGTTATTAAAATGTTATTGGTTGCTTGGCTTTTGATAGAAAATTTCCACTTTCACCACTGTTTACACCATTTTTTTCTTGGTTTTTCATATTAATTTTTCTGGATTCGCTTCTGTGTTTCTCTACAATTCACTCACAATCTCTCAGGTTACCAATACATCAGCTTTGAAATAATCTCATTTTCTTGGTTAAATAAGGTGAGCTCAGTATTCGTTATATAACCAAGTGGCGCTCAACAAATTATCATATCTCTGGACTGAAGTACCTCAGTCAACGACCTATAAATGTTTTCCGATGAAAAGCACCATGCATATGTAATCTGTTTTCCCCCAGAGAAAACCAGAGGCTACAAGGAAACGAAATTGAAATGATTATCTAAAATGAGAAATAATCATCGGAGAAGAGCTCCGAAGAAAGGGAAAAACAGATACACAAAACAATGTTACTTGTATTTTGGCTGGTTTTTTTTGTTAAGAATAATAAAAGAGAATAAAATCGACATGATACATAAACTAAACTGTTAGAAATCGCTACTCCTGTTTGATATCCACCCAGCTCATTATTTTTTCTGTTTTTGATAATAATAGAAAAACCGACCACAGAAAGAGTGAAGACAAATCACTCTTTCCGGACTGCGATTTACAATTTGTGTTTGATCTTTTCTATCAGGTTGAAATATGCAGGTGTTGAGGTTATCGATGTTTTGTCATATCAATCATTTCGATAGGAAATCCTTTTTTTTCAAAATTGTTTGTCGACCGTCGATGTTGACTGATTCAAAATCGAAAGTATGGAGGGATGACTAAGAGTGTTCTGCAATTCTTTCATGGATTGTGTAAACTCCGTATTGTTCTTGTTGAAAGAACAACTGAGGCATTATCGATCAGATGGCATTATACTTGGAATGTGTCCGCCAATCATACTTCGAGTTATTACCATCCAATCAATTGGGGAAGCTTCAACGATTACCGAATTGTATCACCCGAAACCGATAGTTATTTATTAAACAAGGATAAATGATAATACTTTTTCACGAAATAGAAACTGCATAGAAATTATTTATCAAAACACTCGAGGTTTGCGTTCTAAAACAGACCATTTCCTTAACTCAATTTTGGTGAACGAATATCCAATTGTTGCACTGACAGAAACTTGGTTGAACGACTCGATAAAAAATGAGGAGCTATTCCCAAACTTTTATCAAGTATACCGCTCAGATAGAAATTTCAATGAATGCAATTGCACAAGAGGCGGAGGAGCTCTTATTGCAGTGTTAGATTCGTTCGGCTCCTCACAGGTTGACTTAACACCTTTAATTCCTCATGAACTGCTCACTCTAGACATTGTTATGGTGGAGATAGTTTCTAATTCAACTCCACTGTTTGTCATCAATATTTATGTTCCTCCCTCTCTGTCAAACGACAAATTCTTTATCCTGTTCGAAACACTCACCAACATCCAAGTTGCCTATAGCGGTATTATTCTCGTCACGGGTGACTTCAATATACCTTCATATGTCTCGTTCATACAGGGTGACCAACCAAATACAACAAACAATATCTTAAAGAACTTTCTGGAAATCAGTAATCTGTCACAGTATAACTGCATCCATAATGATCATGGGAGAATACTCGACTTTGTACTATACGGTAGTAATGCTGAGTGCAGTGTCGAGAGATCATCTGATCCCTTAGTACCCGAAGACAAACATCACCCCGCCTTGAATGTTCATTGTAAATCGAATATGGCTCTTAATCTGAAAAGAAACTTCACCGCCTCTCACAATAATAAGTACAACTTCAGGAGAGCAGATTTTGCCCGGTTGTATGATCTTAAGCTAATATTGACTGGACCTTTCTTGAAGCTTCCGATAGATCAAATGATGCTTGCTCTTACTTTCACGGAAAATTTTAAAATGCATTGGATCAATGTGTACCCCTACGAACTGGTAACGTCAAGCGTAAATATCCGCCGTGGTTCGACAGGGAAATTATTCGTCTAATACGCCTCAAGGCTAAGCATTGGCGTTCATTCAAAAACAGCGGGGACATTGCTGCCCGGGATGAATTCACTCGCTTGAGGGCAAAGATCAAGGCTGACGTTGACAATTCGTTAAAAAAATATGTGAAATCTGCTGAAAATGACATAAAAAGCAACCCAAATGAATTTTGGGCATTTATAAACAACAAAAAAGGATCAACTGGCATATCTGACAGAATGACCTACGAAGGACAATCTTTCGAAACTCCTCAGGACATTCTCAATAGCTTTGCTAATTTTTTCTCCAAATCATACATTATTAGTTCTCAAACCAAATTTAGTGATAGTGATCCGCATTCACAAGTCCTGAACATCCCCTATTTCGAAGAAAATGAAGTGTTGGCAGCTTTGAAACAGCTGAAACCAAAAATGACCACGGGTCCCGACAGCATCCCTGCACTAATGCCCTGGCTAATCCACTAACAAGCCTGATAAATATCTGCGTCAAAACTAGTACCATCCCAGACCTATGGAAATTGTCTAAAGTTCGCCCAATTTATAAAAAAGGGGATAAGTCTGATGTTGAAAATTTCAGAGCCATATCAATAATATGTAATTTCGCTAAAGTGTTTGAAATCCTCCTGTACAGCAGGTTATATCTTCATCTGAGCAATCAAATCTCATCACTTCAACATGGTTTCATGAAAGGTCGCTCGACAACCACCAACCTTCTCAACATCACTCAATACATTGCAGAGACTACTGATAGGAGATCCCAAACCGATGTCATTTATACGGTCTTCTCGAAAGCGTTCGACAAACTTGATCATGGAATACTACTATCAAAACTGTACAGGTATGGCTTTTCTCAGACCTTCATCGAACTCTTCGTGTCATACCTCACCGACAGGCGACAGTATGTCACATTCAATGGCTTCAAATCTATTAAATATGCATCTACCTCAGGTGTACCTCAAGGAAGCAACCTTGGTCCACTCCTCTTCAACGCTTTCATAAATGACATAGTTGAGGTCATTGACCTCAACTGCTTAATATACGCGGATGACCTAAAATTATTTTCTGAGAATAATGGGATAGAAGACTATCTTCAATTGTCCCTTAACCTAAAACGCATTGAGCAATGGTGCTTCCGTAATAAGCTTCCTCTTAATGCAAGTAAATGTAATGTAATGACATTCATTTTGAGAAATCAGCCACTTTTATATCAATATTCAATCAACGACATTCCCCTTCAACGGCCTATCACATACACTGATCTTGGTGTTATTTTCGACTCGAAATTATCTTCTGCCCCTCATATTGAAGCCACTCTGCTGCAAACAGAATGTATGGATTCATTGCGCGTATCTCTAAAGATTAGTCCGACCCATCTACATCGAAAACCTTATACTATGCCTTCGTCAGATCAAAATTAGAATACGCATCTATAATCTGGAACCCACATCATCACTTATATATAGGGAAGGTTGAATCGGTTCAGCGTCGCTTCCCTAAACTTCTCTCCCATAGAACGGACAACATATATCCACCAATTGGCTTCCCCCATGATGTATTGTTGGCTAGACACGCTATGAACAGCCTAAGCTGCCGTCGTGATTGTCACTCCACAGTCTTCCTGTTCAAACTTATCAACAACCTAATTATTGACCCACATATTCTGCAAAAACTCAATTTCAGTGTACCTAGACCATCGTCTAGAGTGGACAACACGTTTTATTTACCAACACCACGAACAGATGTCTTGAAATACTCACCGCTGCAAAATATGTATGTCAATTGTAATTCTGCAAGTTGTCAGATTGATATTTTTGACTGTTTAATCTCTGCGATTAAATCCTATTACTTTAGTTAATCTCGATATGTATTATTACTTCGTTAATTTGTTATTTTGTATTGTACTGTATTTGTAACTTATATCCCTGTTCTGTAGTTGGGTGTAACCTGTAGAACAGTGTATCAATAAATAAATAAATATATAAAAAGTATTAGATTTTAGCTCGAGGTTGTGTTGTCTCCCGACGCGAAGCGACAATTAGACCTGCGTTGCTAAGGAAACCTTTAAAAGTAATCAAATATCTGTCAATTCAATTCTGTGATTCGATTTGGAAATTGCAAGCTTCGTGGTTGTTTAGTAGTTATTTTGATTGATATAAAGTTGAAAAATGTCTGATTCCCAGTTTTTTCTGACTCCAACGGAGTTAGTAGATGTAGCGAAAGTAGCGTTACAAAAATTATTGCCAGCTAAATTGCGGAAAATTTACGAAATCGCGTATTCAAGATTCATGGAATGGAAGATGAAAAAGACATGCAGTTTTTTTTCGGAGACGGTGTAATCGGCTTATTTTTCGGAACTGGCACAACAACAGAAGCCACCAACAGTGTGGTCGAATTATTCGATGATTAAAAGTATGTTACAATCCGATACTAATGTAGACATATCAAAATATTTCAAAATAATTACATTTCTGAAACAAAATGGGAAAGGTTACACGCCCAAGGAAGCTGTGATTTCAACGACTACACGGATTAGTGATTCTTTAAATAATGCTCCCGATGAAGTTCATTTAATGGCCAAGGTTTTTGTTGTATTTGGGATTGCAAGAGTTAGTCGAATTTGTGAAATCAGCCAGGTAACATTAGATGATATTGAAGATTCGGGAAACGTTATTAATTGTGAAACTTAAGCAAACAAAGAATGATGTTAACAGGAGATTTGTAGTTACTGAAAAATATCTTAAATTTTACCGGATGTACGAAGCCCTACGTCCAGCAGCAGCAAAGGATCGCCGCCTGTTTTATGCATATCGCAATGGAAAATGTATCAATCAGGTTGTGGGTAAAAATCAGTTTTATAAGGTACCTGAAACAGTAGCAAATTGTCTTCAACTTGAAAATGCTAACTCATATACCGGTCATTCATTTCGGAGATCGTCTGCTACACTTCTAGTTGAATCTGGGGGAGACTTAATGACACTAAAGAAACATGGCGGTTGGAAGTCATCAACGGTCGCTGAAGGGTATGTAGATGAATCGGTAGCACACAGGACAGAAACAGCTAATAAAGTGTTTAGAACGTATGGCAGTGCTGAAATAACACCCGATTTGCGACCAGGTACATCAACGGCAGTTGTGTCCATGGCAGAAAAAAATTTAATTTCAACACAAGAAAATTCGACTGTTGTACCGAATAGTTCAAGGACCATGTCATTCATGCAATGCACATTTATCAATTGTACTTTTGATATAAAGGAAATGTAACTTTCGCATAATGAAATATTCTAAAATTAAATATTTATCTAAAAAAGTAATTTCATAAAAAGTGATATTTTGTTACCTGTCAACAGAGATAAAATGTCAAACTTTTTCCCGTCACAGAAAAAACATAATTATTTTCAATATACCACACTTTGATCTCCACATCAAAGAATATCTCGACGTATGTACTATTATAATTCGAACGTGTTGCCTAGCACCTGTTAGTGTATAGTATCAACAGAAGCTGTTAAGACTATCATCCGGTGCAAATAATAAAACGATCCAAACTTCGTCTAACCCAATTATATCAGCAAACAATTGATGTTCCCCGGGGCAGATATTTGCTAGTTATAATTGATGAAACTCGCTGTTATAATGGAAGTATTGTTTGTGGAAATTCGACGAACGAAGGAAATCCATTCTGCTGTCTAGCTTTATACATTAAACGTCTACAACTATTTGTAGATAAGTCGAGCGTGACAAGCAAATTAGCGGATAGTTTTATTTTGTTGGGGAACGAAATTAATGTTGTTCAATATTTAGTCGAAGATATCCACAATCCTCGGTGGGAATGGAGCAAAACATAATCAAATCAGACATTTCAGTGTTCTAGATGGAGTGTGTCTAGAATAACTATTGCATCAAAACATTGTGGGAGGATCGGACAGAAATAATATTAATAGGATTGTGAGAATGGAGAAAAGGAGACGGGAGAAGGGGTAACAACCATCGAAAAGGGTTAGCTATGGGTGACAGCGAAGTTACATGATTGCTGTTGGGGAACCATAAACAGATCCAACAATGCCTGCAGAAATTGCCAGTTGGAAGTTGAATGATTCAGAGATGTTTGAAATTTCCTTCTCATAATTTGTTTTATTTTAATGAAAAATAAACGCCATGTGTGAAGTGGAATAAAAATAAAAATAGAAAATCGAAGTAACAGTCTTCTTCACATAAAAGATTCAATAAATTGAACCAGAAAATGGTAGATCACAGGGGAAAAACAACTACTTTCCTGGCAAATACCACGCAGAACGTTGAATGATATTCACCTGAAAATCCATGCATACCTCCATATAAATGGACATTGAATGCAAATGTTTCTTTCTGATAAGCTCGATTATGTTTAATTTATGTCGTGTTCGCCTAACAATCCGCATACCGGTTTCAGGCTTTTTTGGCCCTCATCAGTACGGAGTAGTCACCAGCCACAGGTCCAAAGAATTCTGGCTGAAGCGAGACACAACATAAATAAAACCATCATCGAGTCTATATCACCTATAGGTACGCCGGAAAAGAAACCTTTTAACTGGCGGTACCTAGTGACGAAGAAACACTCCGAAAATCTCCCACCTCGATAGGTTTCTAAATAATAGATTCCTTCTCAGTAGGAGTGGCGAGCATGACTAGCATGTAATGAAAAATAAACGCCATGTGTGAAGTGGTATTTGCCAGGAAAGTAGTTGTTTTTCCCCTATGATCTACCATTTTCTGGTTCAATTTATTGAATCTTTTATGTGAAGAAGACTGTTACTTCGATTTTCTATTTTTATTTTAATGTATTATATATCTTCGAAACGTCAACACGTTTGAGTCGCAAAAAAAGTCGAGAGGAGTAGAGGACTGAGGCGGACCATGCAACTTTCACTATTTGGAACAAGGCAAAGGAGAGCTGTCCAATACTATTGATAGACCAGTGCCAATCTGACTTTTTGGAGCAAAAAAAGTAACAAATCATTAACAAGATCGCATAGTCGGAAACGGTGGTTAACATGAAATTAATGAAAACGAGAAAAACTTATCGAGTCGAGTGGCAAGGTGGAAGGGGGTAAGTTTCAGGGGTTAAAAATAATTTTCTGCGATTTCCAGGAAAAAAAAAATCCAATAACTTTTGTAAAAATCCTTTCCTTCCCTAAAAACTTATTCATAGTATAACAATCATCAAAAAAAAAACAATTAGCCAAATCAGTCTAGCTGTTGTTTTTATAAAATAATAAAATAAAACCGGGATTCGTTCCTGTGACCTTCTGCTTGGTAGGCGACAGTGTAACGACTAACCACTGAATTAATTCGTCTTTGGTAATAAATGACTCGATAGTCTTTTCCTCCGCCAAATTTATTATATACCCGAATTTTCCAATTTCCGGGCAACTTTCCTAATTTTTTTCCCGTATCAACCATCCAAAAAACATCATGATCGGTTCAGCCGTTCTCACGTTTAGCGCTTAAAAAGAATCGACATTCATTTTTATCATACAGCCCATCGAAAACTTGTCGTGGGGTTTTGGGTAATAATATTGTAAATGTGGACAGAAATCCAGGGGAGACAGGTCTGGTGATGGTGGGGGCTATTCGATAGAATCTCGCCCACCAATCTAGTGTTGATCAGGATACTGCCGAACATACCAAGTATAAAGTGTAGGAGGTCCCTTGTTGAAATATCAGCTGATCCTCCAGATAATTTCGGTCATTTTTAATGATGTTTGTTCAAATGGGATCAATGTATTTTTCAAGCATTTCCAGATATATTTCCCCTGTTAGATTGCCTTTTAAGAACAAAAGGCCATCGATACGATTACCAAAAATACGAGCCTATACGTTGAAATATATATATATATATATATATATATATAGTTAGTTGTTCATTTTCTTGAACCACTGTATATGTTCCCCCTTCTTTTTCTTTCTTGGATATAAGGTTCATTTAAATAGCAGAGGTTGTTATTTCATGTTATTTATTGATTGAATCCAGAGTTTCAGACAGGGTTTCGGCCTTTTTCAATGGGTCAGACATCAGCACAACCATCATGTTACAATAAAAATTATGAAACTAATTACAATACGGGCACACACAGATTTAAGAATGAGTGAAAGACTATCACATATCTGAAATGTTTTGATTGCTTTGCAGTAAAGCAATCAAAACATTTCAGATCTGTAGTAGTCCTTCACTCATTTTTAAATCTGTATGTGCCCGTATTGTAATTAGTTTCATAATTTGTATTTTAACATGATGGTTGTGCTGATGTCTGACCCATTGGAAAAGGCCAAAACCCTGGCTGAAACGTCTGGATTTGATTAATAAACATTAACAATAACAACCTTTGCTATTTAAATGAACCTTATGTCCAAAAAAAAAAAGATATATATATATATATATATATATATATATATATATATATATCATGAAATATATGGGGATTAGAATGAGCCCAATATCGATAATTATGGAGATCAACTATACCATTGAGAAAACGAACATTCATCACTGAAATATATGTTGAAAAGAATTGTGGATTTGCAATCGCCTGCTCACTTACTACCTCACAGAATTGTAAACGCCTATCAAACTCATCTTCATTTGGTTCATGTGTTAATTTAATTTTGTAAGATTGAAATTTGTGAAATTTTAAAATACGCTGAATGCTGGTTCGTGAGACAACGGAAATAGTTGCCAGCTCTCTTGTACTTGTCAAGCGCAACATTGCCCATACAGTCACCTCATTTCTGAATGGCGGATTGATTTGCCGTTTTTCATTTGCTACCGATCCCGTTTCTAGGAATTTTTAAACTAATTCAGACACCTACTGCCGCGACACAGTCCTTCCATATTGTGGATTTTTCGCTTATCTATTGTTTTCATAATTCAGTTGAATCAACTCAACCCTCTTTGCAACAGTGTCACCATTGTTTTTTTCTAGTTTAGAATAGTTTAGGAAAACAATACCACACACGAATGGAAATCACTTGTAGTAATCAACTGATAGACACATGTTCTATCTGATTGTTCTATTGTGTTGAAGTATTTTTATCGGTTAGAGGAAAAACTGCAACTGAGTCATCCAGTGACGTTCAATGATTTGTAGCTCTTAAATATCATACAGGTTTATTTAAAAAAATATGTTTTTCCACAAACTGTTCATCTCAATTAACAAAACTGTACACCGTTGTTCAGAGAATTCAACGGGTTTTCAAACGATGTGCCATTCGACCCCTATTACCTATTCAAATTCTAGGGGTTGTTCTCCCCACTGCTCGAAAGTTGAAGTGCTACAGGTAGGACAACAAAATGTCCCCCACGAAACTGAAATCGACCTCTCCGAGCGTTTCTCCACATCTACAATATTATTACCCAAAACCCCCTTGTCAAGTTTTCGATGGGCCACCTTGTAGAGATAAACTGGTATTTTTGGTTTTTGGGGACCATGATCGGTGAAAATATATCAAAATTCATTGAAAGTCTTGTTGTGATGACAGGACCAATAGTGAGTATTTCTATTGAAATCTACCTAAAATTATCGATAAAATGTTGGTGGGCTCTTATTGCATATTGAAAGGCTACTGATCATTCCAAAACGTGAAAAAAATATTGAAAAGTAATGAAATTATAAAAAAATCCATTATAAACTCGCAAAATCAACCCAGAGCTATTGGTCTCATACTTTATAAACATGATGAATTCAAGTCTGCACCTATTGCAAATTGTTATTGCTCTTTTGAAATTATATTGTTGAGGAAATGGGTTCGTTTTTTATCGAAATATACTCCATTAATTTTAATGTCCGTTTATTTCACTTGAAACACAATACAATAATACACTCTAACCCTTAAATAATCACAGTTCCAAAATACTTCGAATGATTTGTTTGAAAATATGAACAGGATGTTCATGAAATCAGATGTAGAATCATCTGCGACTGAAAATTTTGGAGTATTCATGTTGAAAAAAGAAACAATTCTTTAAATGTCACCCAAAAAAAAATTTTTTCTAACTTTTTTCCATCTTTGCAAAGTGAGATTGCTTCTAGAAGAAGATGATCGTGAAAGCGTGAAATAGATTTTCATCGACAAAAATGTATTGGAGACCTAGTGAATGCGATGCCACTCGCTACAAATGATTTCAGGTGGGTACTTTTTTCTGGAAAACATTCTTTTTTGCCTCATTCATCTATATAAGTTCTCAATTGAGACTAGAATAGGAAATCAAATAACTATCTGAATGAAATTGCAAGTTTTTAATTTCTGATTTTTTCTTTTGAGTTAGGGTTCTTTCAGAATATCTGTCAGATATAGTTCCATGTCCAGCGTGGCTCAAGCCAGGAAAGTAGTTCTTTTCTGTTGGACATTCACAAAAAAATAACTTCATTTTAATCATAGATTTTTCAATTCACAGAAAAATATTTCTTTTCAATAGAGAATGTATCCTTTTTCAACATGAATACCTCACAAGAAGTTATCTTGAACGATGGAAGATAGTGTCTAGAGTTTATCTTTCAGTCGCAGATGATTCCACACCTGATTTCATGAATATCCTGTTCATATTTCCAAACAAATCAATCTATCATACCCCATGACAAGTTTTAATGTTAAAAAAACACCAATTTCGAAGTGTCTCTCTAGAAGAAATGTTTCTAACTTCTTTCCATCTTTGCAAAGTGAGACTGCTTCTAGAAAATGTGTTTTTCATTTCTTCCGGTCTTCCTGATGATCGTGAAAGCGTGAAATAGATTTTCGTCGACAAAAATGTATTGAAGACCTAGTGAACGCGATGCCTCTCTTGCGTCAATGTTGCAAATAATTTCTGGTGAGTACTTTTTCCTGGAAAACATTCTTCTTTGTCTCATTCATCTATATGAGTTCCTAATTAAGACTAGCATAGAAAATCAAATAACTATCTGAATGAAAAATTTTCAATTTCAGTTTTTTTCTTTTGAGTTTGGATCCTTTCAGAATATCTATCAGATGTAGTTCAATGTCCAGCGTGGCTATAGCTGGAGAAGTAGTTGTTTTCTATTAGACATTCACAAAAAATTTCTTATTTTTTACCGTAGATTTTTCAATTCACAGAAAATCTCTCTATTCAATATTCAATTGAGAATGTTTTCCTTTTCAACTTTGAATGAATCACACAAATGACTTAAATGAATAAAACTGTTCGTCTGTGGCGTGCTACCCGCTGATATATTCAAAACATAATCTAGAATTTCCGAGAATGTTATTTCGGGAACCATCTGGTTCTTAGAAACATATCGATGATTCTGTGACGTCATCGGAAGGCCCGACGGCCACATGGTCAACCACGTGCGAGATGGACAGAGGCGTACTCTACTTATTTCCGTTTCAATTTCTACACGGTGTTGTTTCTTCCACTTCTTTTGTACTTAACGTGTTCACCAAGATGATGTTTTGCAGTATATTTCGTAGGTTATTATAATGAAGAATGAATCAATTGCTTCAATAGAACTTTGTGAGGAATCAGTAATCAGTACAAAATCCTTAGGTTGCAAAATTTTTGGGACACATTGTAGATGTCCTGAGAAAGAGGGGGTTCCGATGAATTATCCTATACAACGCCTCAACGACTAGCAGAGCGCTACTGATATGTATATGAAATAAGTGTTGTTAGAGTTATTGTTCTATGAAAAATTGTTGGGTATAATAACCATGAGCATTCAGTCTGAGATATTCATATCACCAACGATTCCCTGCTTATGATCCATAAAATATTGTTAAGATCCTCGGTGGTTGGGGGAAAAATTCCAAATCGAACGGATTCTACCTTGAAATATGTGATCGGCAACCTACATTTCAAGTGGAAAGCATTGAATTTTCCATTTCGACTCGGTACAAGTCGTAAGTCACTCACTTCGACGTTGTTTTCTCCGCTGGCACCCACGAACTTCCGGAAGATTTTATCGTTTATTTTCGTTCATTCCGGAGAATCCGGAGCATCGCATTCGTGGATGAGGTATTAAAATCATTCTTCCAGAAATTGTAATACATTTTTTCATCCAGAAAATAATGAACGATACTATTTTGTTCGACTGATCCGACATCTAGTTGATATTTCCAGAATACTGGTCATAATAGTTGATGGAATGGATGAGACTGTATATATTTCTTATACTATTGGAAGCTTTTTGAAAAAGCTTCAGCAGAAAATCCGCAAAAAAATAATATGTTTACAATATAATATATCTGTTTTTCCACACGAACAATTTCTCAAGGCAACATTATGCACAAAAAAATATTTATAAGGTATGAGGTATTTTTTTGTTCCCATTGTAACTCATACTATTTGTTGAAGAATTCCATTCGAGAGTTAGTACTTATGAGAAAAAGAATAATTATTAGTTACATTTTTGAATATTTATTTGGTATTATAATATTCCATTATATAGAAACGATGGTACGGATTGATTCCGAAATGGACATCACTTAAGCTGAAATATATCATATGCCAGAAAATAATGTAATATATCTGAAATTCATTGACAATAAATTGTGATCCATCTAATTTGAGTCCGTTTTTTGTAAATCTTCCAACTATCAGTTCGATCTATCCACAACTATCTAATATCAGTGCATTTTTAATATAAATATCTGGTTCCTGCTCTCATCATTTCCATTCCAGGAGTCTTATCATTTTGAATATTCTTCATGATATTTTCTTCTTCATTCTCATGCGTTGGTTCCTTTAAAACTTGTATTTTTATCGATAACACGGGATTGGAGAGCTGAATTTTATAAAATATTTTCCGAAAAAAGCATATAAATTAGAATTATTTGTCTCAGCCCGATCTCAGGTGAAGTTTGGTAGCAAATCTTCAAATCAGTCATGTTGAAAAAATAAGATCCGAATTCATTGAGACTACGATCCAACACTCCCACATGAAAAATTGTATGTACTCCACATTCCCCAAGAGTAAACTATTCCAAAGTGTACATGCTTTCAATTCCAGCAGCAAGTCTCTACGCTCCAGTGTAATTAATGACACTCTGTGTATGTGCGAGAATACCCTTGAACCGAGTGTTCAACC
The DNA here is from genome assembly GCA_018342105.1 of Gonioctena quinquepunctata. Taxonomy (NCBI): domain Eukaryota; kingdom Metazoa; phylum Arthropoda; class Insecta; order Coleoptera; family Chrysomelidae; genus Gonioctena; species Gonioctena quinquepunctata. The sequence goes on along the minus strand of JAFIRS010000110.1, from coordinate 1,037,148 downwards.
CAGTGATGAATCTTAATTATAATACTTTGGGTAAAGCCGCATTACAAGATATATCACTCAGAATTATTTCAGGACCTCATCTTTCAACTGTCTCAATTACGCGATTCTCCATTCAGATGTGGTCTATCTAAAAGATTGACGTAAACAAATTTTTCATCCAGACCAAAAGTTTCAACTACTGAATGGACTATATAACGGTTCAGTTGTTTAACCATTCCATCCCTGAGTTTCTCTCGTTGGAATAACGAGGAATGGAAAGCTCTTCGCAGACTATGTTTTTATTACAGCAAGCGTAACAGAAAAAAAGACAAGAAAGAAGGAAAATCAAAGCTAGACTTGATGGAGCGAGACCGAAATAAGTAGAATATTTTGAGAAAAGGAGGAATAAAATGGAAGTTTCCCCAACAAACATAAATATCTAAAAATACAATGTATATCAAGAAGTCCAATATGCAATTCTGTGATAGACTCTGCAAAAATAGCAAAAAAGGAAGATCCAACCAATAGCTATTGAGAATAACACATGAATGAACCTAGGAATGGGCATATAGTTCATTTCCTACTTGCATTGATTCCCCCTTTCACCAACGCCTTAAACATAATTACCTATATTGAAATTAAACATAAAAACCTGATCTTCATTTCAAACATCAATTGGTAGATTGTTAATATTGTATACAACCTCATGGATATTCGGTGTGAATTTTGATCTGTCTGGCGCCCTTTGAACATTATGCTAATCTAGCTACTTGTGAACCACTAGCTTCTCCACTGTTCAGCGTAGCCGCAAATACCCACCTGTTTGGTGTATTGATTCATTCAACAAGCATGTTCCAAGTCAAATCATCTACTAAAAAATAATCTACCAGAGCTTACGTAATCTTCGTTCCTAACTTCGAATGCCCCACGTTGGGCGCCAAAAGATATTACAGCAAAATTAGTGGGGACATTTGCGGAAGATGGATGAGAGCAGACCAGATTGTGATATAAATCTGAATACATTTCGAATGATTTACCGAAATAACTATGAGTATCACTCCATTTTGTGATACTTACCGAAATATGAGTCTTACCTCACTATCTAAACTTAAATAAAATTGTGATATGAAGCATAAAACGAATTTGTATTCATTTCAAAATACTACTTTTGATCTTTCACTTACTTTTACTTACTAACCTGAAGTTTTAATTATTTTACATTGTTTCAATACTAAAGGTAGTTAAATCACGCACAAGAAACAATCTTTCAGGATTTTTATTTCAATGATGCCACTGTTCGTTCATTCACTTCTTGAATTAAATGTCGACAAGTGCAAATAATTGGAAATTCCGAAAAAGAGATAGCAGAAAATAAAGAGAAAGAAACGGTAGGATTTTTGACTATTATAGAAGATGAAAGATAGTGGAGTGAATTTCCTAATAGCTAAGGAATCTCTCGGTAATTATTCATAATCCCATCACCCGGTGAGGAAAATTTGGACAGTGCCCCGGTATACAGTACACATCCAGACGGTCTGAGTGTATCAGCAAAACTTCTGCTGATCTGTTGCGAGAATTTGATCGAGATTTAGAATTGGAACTCTCTCGTTGGTTATTCTATGACATTAATGTTGGAAGTTTATTTCACAGTTTACGTGTAGATAGAACTATTGATTTCCCTAAACTCAACCATGAGTAACGAATGTTATCTCAACTTTCCTGTAAAACTTTATATTCCATCCCATTGGAACATGACAAATACTGGCATTGAATTCATCTAAGATCGACCTGAAAGGGTGTCAGCATTGAATGAGTGTGTCACCGATATCCATACACTATGTGTGCTGGATTTCAAATCCTTAATATATTTTCTGAATCCTCAATATATTTTCTAATGAATACTGACAGTGGATAATTCTTATATTCCAGATGGAAACCCAAGTGAACAATGTCAACTATATCACCTCAGTTTTCAATTCGGGGTTACTCAACTCAATCAGAAGCTCATGCTGTGAGAATATTTAGACAGTAGTACAAAAGCTCAAAAGGACGAGATGCAAAAACGTCATTAGCAATATTAATTAGCAAAGAGGGTTTCAAAATTCAAGTTTACGAGCGGCCATATATGTGAGGCGGGTGAGCATTCTCGACGTCACCTGAGTCCTGTTATTCCGACATCAAATGTCATCCCGTATTTCTATTTCTACGCTGCGCTACACCGTTAGTGTGGTGAGGTAGTAACTAGGTGCCTTGCGACCCAACTGACAGCTTCCTCCTCCGACGGCTAGCTATATACCGCTAGCGCGATTTTCCGGTTCCTAAACTGCGCGACTGTTAGTGTGGTGAGGTACTAGTAGCCTTGCGACCTAACTAATTTATGCATTTGGCGTCGCGTTTTCAATAATTATAGGCAATGGTTTGGAAGGAACACATACTACTGTCTGGTTAGTTTTGATTCGAGGATTTATTTCGAACTTGAACGGTATTTTTATGACTTTTATTAACGGAGAAACGACTTTCATTCATTTAATTTAGCATTTGTCTTGTTGGTTGTCTTAAACAAATGGAAAACTAGTAACTTCGTTACAGTTCTTTTGTCCAGGTTATCCAAAATCCCAACAAATCTCTATCCTGTTGGAGTTTAGAGCTTTCAGAGCTGCGTGGCCGTCTAATATTATTTTAAATTCCTTGTTGGCCAGTGACCGACCGTGTACAATTCTATGGCGAAGACCCCTGTCTTGAAGATGAAGATGAGGTTACTAAGATTGGCCAAGGTTTAAATTTTTTCCAATATCCGTGGTGGTCTTGGAGTCAGTGTGAAAAGTGTAGTCACTACTCTGTGAGGATTTTATCTTAACCACTCGCCTTTTTCTGGGAAAACCCCTACATACTGAACTTATAATAGTTATTTATGTACCAAGGCCGTAAAGTTGATCTTCATTGGCCGAATCAGAAATTTGGCAAAAAAGATCATTCGGCCGAGGTGACAAATTTTTTTTAGGAAATAACAAGTTTTTTTATTTTTTTTCCTTAAAAGACACGAAAATTCAAGAGTAGTTCAAACCCTCATTAAAAAAATGAAAAGTGTATTATTGAGTAACAAAGATAGATACAGAATAATTAATAGTCAGTATGATAAACAGAACTTGTGTTTATAAAAACTCAAGCTCTATTTGTTATTGATTGTTATGTTGAATGTACATTCATTATTTCTGAAAATGTAATATCACATTTAGACATGAAATTATTGATAGCCATTTCATTTTCTTGATTTCCAGTAATGATGTTCTTTGCTGGAAAGATGTTTACTGAAGTACCATCTAATCCAAATTCTTTGGATTTATTTTGGACAGGAAAACGCAAAACTGAAGTAGCTTCCCCTCCTGCAAGAATTCCACTTGACATTTTTTTTTTATGGAATCTTCAATGTAGCCTTCTCCTACAGAGTTAGACTTTCAACCTCTATGGCTTTCTGATATTAAAATTTCAAATCAGAGGTCTCCAGATTTCTGCTGGTGACTACTCCGTACTGATGGAAGGCCAAAAGCCTGACACTGGTATACGGATTGTTAGCCGGACCTGACACAATTTAAACATAATCAACTTTCATCAGAAAGGAACATTTGCAATCAATTTTCATTGATAATGGAAGTTTGCATATATTTTCAGGTGATATTTGCCAGGAAAGTAGTTGTTTTTCGCTTGTAGTCTACCACTTATTTCAATTTATATTGAATTTTGTAAAGAGACTTCAAGTCATCCGTTTCAATCGAAATATCAGCCCCTGTTGCCACCAAAAGAGAGACTGAACTTCTTCTGAAAAATGATCTGTATACCTTTTAGCATTTGGTAATTGTAGATACTGTGCAATGGGTGATAGTATTTTTCACCAACAACTTGAGATGAACATTTTCAACGTTTGTTTGAAGGTTGTAGACGATGTGGTGACTTTATTACTATCGTTTCGGACGTCCATCGTCTTAATGGATTTAAAAGGTTTTCACGACGTTTCGAATGCTTGTATCTGCAATCGTCTTCAGGCGGAAACTGGAAGTTTAGGTGCTACTTACCAATTTATATGACTGTCGGTGCAATGATGCGTGTAATTCCGCCATCTGCAGTAGTGCGTGTAATTTCGCGCGTGGTATGGTGAAGTTTGCGCCTCTGCGGTAAGATTGATGAGCACAAGAAATGAAAAATGGAGAAACATCAGAATCGGGAATCGCTGACCACGCCTGGACTGAGCACCATCGAGTTCTATGGGACGACGCAAGTGTTCTACATAGAGAGGAGCATTGGTTCAACCGAAAGTTCAAAGAAGCCGCCTACATCGAAGCCAATAACGCCTTTACTCAACCAAGCGCTGAGATCAAGAACGTATGGAAACTACTGATTGCTCTTTCTGGCGGGCTGCAGAGGCGCGAAACTTCACGCACCACCACACCGCGCGAAATTACACGCACCACTGCAGATGGCGGAATTACACGCATCATTGCACCGATAGTCATATAAATTGGTGAGTAGCACCTAAACTTGTCAGTATTCACCTGAAGACGCTTGCAGATACGAGCATTCAAAACGTCGTGAAAACATTTTGAATCCATTAAGACGATGGACGTCCGAAACGATAGTAATCATGAACATTTTCCATGACGATAATTGATAAAAATAGTTTGATGACGTACATTGAACGATCGTAAATTTAAGTATTTTCGAATGAGCCGTAGGGCAATTAAATTTTGAATTAGTTCATCAGTTATTGTGAATACTCGTTTTTGTCCAGTTCTCGTCTCAGGAATTGTGATTACCAACACTTTCCTTTGTCTCGAATATCATTTATAGACATTTGCCTCAGTTGATTTCGCCTACAATCACCAGTCAATACAAACAAACACACCTAGAAATACCACAACATAACCTTTTTATTTACACTTGTATAGATTCCCTGATCCATTTAATTTTGTTTTCGATTAAGGAAGGTTATTATTCACAAAAAAGTGAATTTAAATAATATTAATTATTGCAATAATTATATTAATAGTATTAAGAAATATTGAAAGTACAAATACTGAATACAAAGATGTTAATTGGAAATACTCAAATCCGTGCACCCTGTTGCAGGCAATTCTGGCGACGCCCTTGTCAGGTGAGGAATCGAATTCCCGAACAAAGCCCGCTATCTGCTCTGATGATTATGATGCATTCAGAACATTAAATGGGACAATTTCGTATCATAACTGATTACGTTTCTGGCATTATGAGATTACTATAGAATTATACTGCAATTCATACACCAACAAAGAACTCGTTTCGCATCTTCAAATAGTTATTACCGAATTTAAATTGTGGAATTACAGTAACACATTTTGTTTGTAAATTCGGTGCCGCAGTTTTGGAATACCTTGGCACATTGCCACTTGTAATTGCATTTGACAGAAACAAAAGAGCGTGTTGTTCTGGATTATCCTCCCAATGGTTGCATGAATCGAACTCCTTCATTATGTTATTCCGGAGTTTCAGAATTGAAGCAGTTGCTCTGCTGGCGTTGTTGTTAATCCAATCAATAGAGACTAAAAAAGGCATGTGTCCTACAAAAAGTGGGGCAAAAAGGATTGGGGAGGGGGTACGAAATATTGTTCATATAAGGACTAGTATTTTTAGAATTCCACTCAATATAATTTCGAATTTGTTTCATCAGTTCGAAAATAGCACTCCAGATTTGGGTAAATTTTTGCTCAAGCCGGTTAGAAATAATTATTCCTGGATAACAAAAACGAATTAAGAAATTGCTTTAAGCTTCCAGGAATAAAAAAATAATTCTGGATATCAATCAATATCAACTCTAATTAAATTTCTTCCATAAACCCAATCTGTTTCGAACGTTTCATGTCGAAACCTGGTTTCTACAGCTTCTCCGAATTATTCATAAAATTTCATATTTCCAAGCCCCTTTCTATAATGTAAATCTTTTCCAGCCTGTTGATTAAAATTCTCTTAATCCCCTCACTGAGAAGTAATCTGTTCTGGCTGTCTCGACAATCGATGTAGGCATCTTCGTGACCGACCTTAACCGCGTGAATCTGAGAGGGTGAGAAACCTCCAACAAACGGTCTGGTTGTTCGATTCATTTATTGAACACATCCCAAAGATGAATCTGCGTCTGCCAGAAATTGGGTGCTAATTGGATTCTTATTCTATCGGTTCAGGATACCTTATAGTGTCCTCCGAACAATAAACAGCTTTTATATGGAAGTGAAGAGTAGACAAGTTCCCAACTTCACATATTACTCATTGGAAAAGAATTTCCAAACGTATAACTGTTTTGATACTCAAAGTATATAACGATAGGAAAAATGGAATCAGTCAATGAGGTATATTAAAGGAGAAAAATAATTTAATCATTTTTCCTTCCCAAAAACAATACTCATGCATTATTTCGAAAATATCATATCTATATCTTTAAACGAGCGATTATTGTATATATATTATATATATATATTATATATATATATATATATTAATGTAATAATAAATTGTAAAAACAATTGTGATATAATAATAGCTTTTTGTTATGAAATATTGATAGATAATTAGTTTCGCCTGTATATATATTGTAATGTAATAATAATTGCTAGCTAACGTCACTGTTTTCTCGTCACGTTGCTTCCAATTGTTATTACTCTTTCTTACCACGACTAAACTCAGTTGGTTCGCCTTTCGTCTCAGATAGCCGGTCCTGGCAATAGAGCCACTGCCCTGTCTTGATGTTTAACCCAAACTATTTTAGTTCAGAGTTAATAAGTAAGATATGCAGATCATTGTGGGAAATAAACCAGAAAGTATCGAAAAACAATTATTTCCCTTATTCAGGAAAACCTATATTAACCTGGCCTACGATAGATAACTCATACTATGATCAATTGATGAATTTTCATAGAAAATAATGAAAAACAGTGATATATAACCTCACTTTTTCTTTGGGTTGGAAGAATTATTTTATAGTTCAATACCAAAATAAATAGCGTCCTTCAGATATGATACGAGTTACGTTGTAAAATGATTCAGTTTGTGATGTGCACTAAAAAAGTTTATACCTGGAGCTGGAACTGTCGATGTTACAATACACACCAGGAAATTGAAATCCTTTTTCAATCTACTGCTCTCAGGAGTTCTCCATTACAAAAAGAACCATACAAATCCCAGAAATCAGCTTGGAAACAATTTTATGTGGAGTACATAAAAGGTAATCTTGTTTTCTCCTATTTATTTTTGTCGAAATTCTCTTGAGGTTGAATTGGTTAGTTTATTATAAACAAACTACCTTGTATTCGTGAAAATCTTTAAAAATTTGCTCCTAAAATTTGTACGTGGCGTCGTTTTCTAAAATTTTTTCAATCTTCCTTCAGCTTTGTTATTTCTTCCCCCTGGATACCATTCCTGTTTTGTCCATTTCATTTGAATTTTCAAACTCGCGCACTTTCTTGTCACATTATCACTCATTTGGGGTTATTTGAAAAAACTTATGAACTTTTATATTCTACATTTCTTATAAACTAAATACAATATTTTATGATAATTGTCTTTGACATTTCTCAGTTCTTACTTTTCCACAATTTCAAATCTTTTATCTCACCCTACTGTTCTCTGATTGGCTATTGTCATCAGAAGTTTGTTGTTCTCCATTGGTATTTTAGTTAGATACACTTTCATATACTGTATGTTTCAAGCTTATAATTTTGTTGATCACATTTAATTCAGAATGTTTTGTAAATTAGACTTTTTTGTTGTATTTTTAAACAATTCTAGGTTGTAATCATTTTGAAAATGTATGGAAATGATTGCATTATAGTATTTGCATATTTTTATCTATCAATATTATACAGAGGCTTCATAAAAAAAAAAAAAAAAAAAAAATATCCTGAACTACTAACTATTAAGTATTTATTATTTTTGTGGTTTTTTAAGGAATTGTTTCTTTTTCCCTTAAAATATATACTGGTCCTTCATAACACAAACAAAATTTAAAAACAATATCTATATAACTATAAAATATAAAGATTTTTATTTTTTATCTCGGAAACGGCTCTAACGATCTGGAAGAAATTTTGTGTTTAGATAGGGTTTTGCTCTGTTAGTTCATCTATAAAGGTGTCTTTCCTGAAAAAACGCGATTTTACCAAAAAACCAAAATTCGTGGTAGTTTCGGTTAAAACGGGCGAATCCTCCAGATTCCAGTACGACGACTGGAATACCGGTGGGTTACTTTAAACGATCAATTCTTGTATATTTCGGCTATCTCGGAAACGGCTCTAACGATTTGGATGAAATTTTGTATTTAGATGGGGTTTCGCTTTTTAAGTTTATCTATATATGTGTCTATCATGAAAAAAACGCGATTATACACGGAAAAATATTTTTTATAAGGTTAGGTTAGAACGAGCGAATCCACCAGATTCAACTACGACGGCTGGAATACCGATAGGTTAGGTTAGGTTATAAAAAATTATTTTCTGTGTAAAACCGCATTTTTTTTCAGGAGAGACCCCTATATGAGATCTCCGGAAAAACACGATTTTACAAAAAAAAAACACCGAGCAAAGCTCGGCCGCCCAGGTACTATGTTGTAAAAGATCAAAACTATTAACTGTAGTGGCTCAGTGGTGAGAGTGTCAGTCTGTTCGCATCCGACGCGGGTACAACTTCCGCAGCCGATGAAAATATTTTCAAGATCCCAAGAGTGTAGTTTCGGATTCCACTATAGAAGGTAAGGCCCCCGTGATCTCAATTCGTACAAGGTTTCATAAATTTCTGAGGGTTCGTGAAACAACTAAGAAAACGGTTAAAAAAAATTTTTTACTTCGTATATTACAAAAACATTCGTAAATATACTACGGCAGCAACACGACGTGAAAAAAAAGCGGTGAAACCATTGTAGTTGACTTGTATTGCTCATACGGAGATATTTGGATGACACTGCAATACTCTGATTTGTCATTGAAGCAAAATGTCGAATAAACTGAGCTCAAAAAGATATATGCGTGTGTTTCTGCAAATTTCATTTTGATCGTTCGAAATCGTATCGGTCCAAAGATATTGTGAAAGTTTTGTGAGATTTATTGGACTTTCCATATTCTACAACTTTTGCGTATAATTTTTTAAATTGGTTGACACTAGCGAATGACAAGTTCATCTATCTGAAATACATGGTACGTTCATTCTACGAGTACATTCTCTCGTTACCATAGAATCGGGTAAATAAGTAGCGATTGTTACTACAATAAAGCAGAATTGCGGTACCCTAAAGTTAAATTTGATAAAATAATGGACCTCCGATTTTTCAGACATGTAAGTTATCTCTGCCAAAGCTCGTATACTTACTGAGACAGTTGTATCCTAATCGTGATATTCTATCAACTAATAAAACTGATTGTGCGAATCTTTGATATTATCCAAATTATCTTATTGTGATAGCATTAACGGTCCAGCAATCTTACAGACCAATGCTTTGCAACTTGAAAGAATTCAGAGTTCCTGTATTCGATTTTCTTATGGTATTCGAAAATACGCGCATTTTAGTTCTAAATCCAGTGATTCTGGGTGGCTTAAATTAGAAAACCTGCGTAAACTTAATCTTTTAACACTAACTCATAAGGTTTTCAAGGCATCCTATCTGCGCAGAAGACTAATTACATTTACGCAATAAATCAAGTGAATACCAGGAAAAATTATTCACTAGTCATCCCGAAACACTCATACAGCATTATTTACACGTAGATTTTCCTACAACGCATCTGAACACTCCAATTCGATCCCCACAGATTACTGGAATTTTTCTTTATACAATTTCAAAAAGAAATCGAAACAAATGTGCACAGTTTTGAACTAATGAGGTTGAACCAGGCTTTTTATTTTTATTTCTTTTATTCTTAAAATACTAGTTAGTATATTCTTGGTAACATATTGTCAAAATTATTATTATTATTCTATCTTTATCTCTTTCTTCATTTCCACCATTGTATAGAGAATATAGTTAGCATATATAGTAGTTAGTATATAGCTCTATACAACATTTTTCTTTTCTTCCAAGATCAAGATGAAAAACAGCTTCCCTTTTCACCAATAATATACATTTACTTCTCTCCATTCCATACGATGGCGTGGCTTGGAGGAAAAACAATAAAAACTAAATGGGAGATCATTTCTAAAATTTCAAAAGCCCGAGGATGCCATCTAGTGTATTGTAGTCGGAGATCTAAATAAGGGCTCGAAGGAAAATGTAATAATAAGTGAACACTCAGAAAAAGAAGTTTTGACCACAATCAAACTGATATATGAAATCCATGTAAGTTTGTTTTTATATTTGGAATCGACAATAGATCGAGATATTCGGGAAATACTCTGGCAACTAATAAAAAAAAATTTTGGAAAAAAAAAAACCGGTTCTAATTGACAAAAATGATATTAAGGATAGTTTTGATATGGATCGCTGATTTTACAATAGGTAGAGCAATCAAATGAGAGCAATACGAGGAATGTTCATATGCCCGGCAAATGGGAAATGTATATACTACCAGTGTTTTTACTTTCAAAGCGTTCCTGGTACAATCCTAAAACAGTTCTGTCGTGTCGAAGATAATTCCTTCTCGAAACTTTTTATGTCGGTCCGATTGGGATTAGAAAGAATATACCCTTATTGAAAGACGACCTCAGAAATTCCAGAAGGTGATAATCTAAAATATGACCAAGAAGTATTTCACACTTCAATTGTTTTTCTATTATCGACAAACTGGTTATTTTTTCAATAACTGTTTCATGTATGTAGGAAAAACTAATATTAGATAGATTGATAGATCTTTATTGGTCATATGCACACAATTGTGTTTCGACAAGTCAGTTGAAAAAACAAAAAATTGTGAATATATGAATAAAATAACATTAGAAAACTAATATTTGTCATTATATACAGTAAGCAGATAAAAATTAAAAAACATGAAACTGTAAATGACGGTTACTTACACTGTAAAATTAACAAAACAACAAATTAGTTATGACTTACAAGTTAATGGGTCAATTGTGAAAAATCGGTTGACAAGAACTCCATGTAGGAATTAAACTTTCATTTGTTCTGTAGTTTTTAGAGTTTGTTTTTATGTGCATAAGACATTGCAATATGTAAGCACAGGGCAGGATGAGTATCTTAAAATATTTGAATGCACTCCTACAATCATCTCTATATGGCAATCCAGCAATGATTCCAACAGCCTTCCTTTGCATAGAAAAAACTGTTGAGGCATGTTCTGAGTGGCCCCACACTAATAGAGCAAAGGATATTGAAGACTGGATGGGTGCATGGTGAGCCATTAATAATGTTGTCTGTGTCAAACAATATTGCAGGATGCGTAGTGAAAATATCTTCCGTGATATATTTCTGCAGACAAAAACCGTATGGTCTACCCATGTTAATTTACTATCCAAGAGAATACCCAGAAACTTAACGCAATGTGGGTTGTTGGGCTCTGTATGTTGTTTCAAACTGAAAATAAATGTTTCAGACTTTTCCTTGTTCAGGACTAATTTATTATAATTGAGCCAAGACAGTGTCAAAGAAAGACTATTATGGGCCTCAGTTAACAGCATGCTGAAATATGATTGTCCTTCCGTACTTGTGTAGATTATATTTTTCATTTCCCAAGAACCGCCAACACGTTTCTGCCTTCCCTTAATTGATATTCACAGTTGACACCACTCTCTGCAAAAAAATCCCGTCTTTGTGTCCCGATGGCCGAAAACAATGTGCACTCCATCTGTAATCCCATCGTGTACGCTGCACCACGTAGTCCAACAGCGTGTCTCGTAATCAAGTAATTGTATTTTTTTCTGTTGGTCACAAGAGCCACGCCGTTCGCTTTGTGATTCATAACTCAAATCCAATTAAGAAGAATGTGTTGTCGGACAAAGCGAGAGCGAAATCAAAATCACCCCAAAGGTGTATAACAAAGATAAATGATGCACCGCCCTGGTGGACGTAACTTTTCCATCATGCGTGATGCGTAACCCTGGAGGGACAAAGGGACAATGGGATACAATGGAACACCTGTTTGATTTCGCAGATTGGGCACCAAAGACGACGAAAAACTTCGCGATGAAACATATTGGAGAGGGAATCCGTTGATATGGTCTTAGCTCCATGATGAATAAACTTATTGATAAATCTCGCAGAGACTACGCGAAGAAATCAATTGAACAATCTAAAGATAACTCCTCAAATCTTTGGAAATGTGTAAACAACATCTGTAACAAAAACAAACTCAAAACAAAAATAGAAAAAATTATTGTAGATCAGGAAGAAATAACAGATAAAGTAAAAATTTGTAATAGTTTTAATGAGTATTATAGTGATTTGGGTAAAAATTATGCAGAGTTGATAGAGGATCCAGAAAATTTCACACAGGACATCGAACCGATAGGGGAAAGTATGTATTTATTTCCAACTAATCCCACTGAGGTGAAAAATGTCATAGCAGAGTTAAAAAATAAAAAATCTCCAGGCTATGATGGTATTCGAGAAAGAAATTTATCACGAAATTGCACCACCACTCTCATTCATGATTAACAAGTTTTTTGAAAACGGATATTTTCCAAGGACATTGAAAAAGGGCATCATAAAACCACTTTACAAGAAAGGATCTAAATCTGAAACTATTAGTTATAGACCCATAACCTTGATTTCAAACATAGCCAAAATTGTATAAAAAATTATAAAACGCCGCATAACAAATTTCTTACAAAAAAACGCAGTATTATCAGACAAACAATTTGGTTTTAGGGAAGGAAGATCTACTAACGATGCTATACAAATTTTTGTAGCGCAAATATACGAAGCACTTGATAAAAAAATACCTACACTCTTCGTATTCATTGATCTTTCGAAAGCATTCGATACTGGGTGTCATGAACGACTATTAGAAAAATTCGAAGCATATGGAATCAGGGGTAATGCATATAACCTCATAAAAAATTACCTCACTGAACGACAACAACATGTGAACATAGATGGTGTTAACAGCGAACCTCGCATTGTTACTTACGGTGTACCACAAGGAACTGTGTTAGGTCCCCTACTATTTACAATATACCTGAATAGATTATTGGCAATGGAAACTGAAGGGGAAATCATCAGTTTCGCAGATGACATTGCCATAATATACAGAGCAGAAAAATGGGATGAAGTAAAAAAAATAGCAGAAAGAAACATGAAAATGATAAGAAAGTGGTTTCAATTGAACAAACTTACCTTGAATGCGGAAAAAACTAAGTATTTACCTTTTGTCTCATATGCGAATCATTTACCAAACCTAGGAAACATAAAAATCGATGACGTTACTGAAATCTCTGAAGCTGAGTCTATAAAATACCTAGGAATTGAAGTTGACAGACATTTTAGGTGGGACCTCCAAATAAAAAAAAGTGTGAAGAAAAAATCAGAGGACTTTTATCAAGGTTCAGGTATCTAAGAAAATTCTTGGACATACCCCAACTCAAAATAATATATTACTCCTTAGTGCAGTCTCTTCTTTCCTACGGAATTCTGGGCTGGGGAGGAGTGTATGACGTACATCTTGAAAATCTGAATGTTATACAAAAGTGGATTTTAAAAATTATTTTAGCAAAATCTCGAGAATATTCCACCGATGATCTATTCATCGACGCCCAAATATTTGACATTAGACAGCTATACAGCTTGAGTATTCTAAACAGTTCTTTCAAAAAAAAAATACCCCTTTCTATACCATCTCATTCCTATAAGACGAGGCAAAGAGAACTAAAATATTGCTCTATACGATGTGAGAAAACCATTGGGCAGCGTAGTTGTGCTTACTTGAGCACCAAACTCTATAATGAGTTACCAACCACCATTAGGGATAGTAAGACCTGCAATGAATTCAAAACTAAAACAAAGAAATGGATACTAGAAAAAAAGCGTCAGTTCTTTCACAAAATAATAAATAACTATTAATATCATAACTCTCCTCATAAGAATCCAATATCCATAATCCATAATATATCCAAATTTATTGTTAAAAACATTAGACTCGTAATAAATTATATATTCTACTGTCATGATTTTATCATATTTATCGATTGTCTGTATCTTCATTAATTCTATAGCACTAGTATTGTACTTATTTCATTTAATTTTATTATTGTAAATAGATTTTTAGTAAGCTTTTGGTAATTGTAATGAATTATCTATTTTAGTGTTACATTCTTACCATGTTGATCAATTTTATTGCATTTTAAACTAATCTCATTGTACCTTGTTCATATCTTCTATGTTAATTTTATAACTCGTAACTCATTATTTTTATTATTGTATTGCATAACCTAGATTTATGATCTCTCCCATACCACGTACAAGCTGAATATTTCAGTTTCTGTGGTCTCCCCGTTTATTCACAAAACCCTCTAAAAATATTGTATCATATTTCATATTTCTAGTGAATAAACATTATTATTATTATTTTTTTTTTTCGTTTCAAACACTACCAGTTACATAAACCAATGACCTCTCCCCACACCCGTGATGTGAGAGATCATTGGGTCCGAGAATCATGTGTCCTGAGCAGACGTAGCGATCCGAGAATGACTGCCTTCTGCATGAGGCCGGCTAGAGATTCTGCCGATTTACGGCATGCCGGGGTATAATTTCCAGGTTTGAGAGTAGCGTTGGCATCATTCCACGGGCCCTATAATCAGAACCACTATCTTAACAGAATGGTCTGGATAGAGTCTCCCGGAGCTCGAAGAAAATCTCGATACTTCGTCCGTTTCTCGTCCTCTTTTCGCACGATATTCGTCTCGCCCTTAGCCGAAAACTCCTATGACATATATCGTTTTCTGCTCGCTGTCAGAAGAGGACTACATCAGGCTTGTTGGTTTTGTATTTGCCTGGGGGTGGGGAATGATTAGTTCCGATAAATTCGGCACTTCTCAGCATCGTTGTCTCATCAATACCGTACGAGTGTAGTAAATGATAATACAGCACTCGTAACGCCGCGTTATGACGATGGATATAGGCTGGGGACCGCATATGCTGTACATGCTGACAGCAAGTGCATGATGGTCTCAGGGCCTCCACGGCGGCCCTGCACCCGTGTCAGGGACCTCTATACCCATCACGCGCTTCGGTAGACGGGGTGTTGAAACACCGTCCTGGCAACCATGATGAATCCCTCAGTTCCGACTTGAGTCCACCTGACCTAAGAAAAGCAAGGTCAGCCTTTCGGATAACCGTGGTCTTCAATATGTTTGTAGAAGATTCCAGCATCGGCTTATCCTTGGGGAAAGCTACAGATGTACAGTATTCTCTGCAGCTTTATGGACTCTCCTTCGAGCGGGCTCCAACTCAGTGATAGAGTCTTGGATATCCCGCTCGGTGTCGAATCAAGACCGAGTTCATCGGCTGCACGGATTGCTCCCAAAAGAAACGCTTCTTTCCCTGCGATCTCAGGTCTTTTGACCACGCAGAGAAGGGATCCAAGCCCCTTTGATGACTTTACGAGGCTCCATCCAGCACCATCCTGTTGGAGAACTCCAAACTGGAAGTCCACGGCCTCCTTGTTTTCGGGGAGGTACAAACCCCTGGAACGGACGATTTCGGATGCAAACTACGATGTTAGGTGCATCATTTTGCGAAATCTTCACGTCGATTCGCGCGGGTCCTCCAGGGTCCACTTCACTACCCCAAGGGTAGATCAGTATCGGAACGGCAAGCATGTTGGTGCAAAACTTTGTTCATGCCCGACAGGTAGGTATCGCCTATCCGGCATCCAGATGGCGAGGATGCTTCCATCACCAGCTGCGCGTCTTCTCCATAATCCCCATCGTCCCTTCTGGGATGAACCAGTGCACATTTATCCATCCCGAATTCATACCGATAGCATGCGTGTACTCTTGCCCCCCCTCAGAGATTGCTGGAGATCTCCTCACCGAGGCATAGCTTCCCGGTCATCCATATAAAAATAAATGGGTGACCTTTATGCCTTCGGTCTCCGGGGCCACAGTTGTAACCACGGGTTTTCTGAGCGCAACGGATAATGGCATAAGTGAGATGCAAAAGGAGGGGCTGAGGGAACCCGGAACACACCTCTCAAAGATAACCTGCTCCGTTTGGACTTTGGCTCCACCTGATGTTTATGGTGAAGCAGGTCCTCCAGAGTGGCATCAACTGTTCAATGCATCTCACTATTTGATCGGGTACCGGGCATCTGAGCAAATGCAAGATCAACTCATGCGATGTTGAATCAAATGCCTTGCGGTAATCGATCAGGCCATCGAAAGGTTGCGCTTATACTGCAGGGTCCGCGTGATACATCTATCGATCAGCAGGTTCTCCTTGCAGCCAGCAACACCTTTCTTTGACACTTTCTGCTCATATATCCGTTCCCTACACCGTGTCAGCTGCGAGGAGTATTCGCGGTACAGAATGCGCGTAAACAATTTGTAACACGTGTTCAAGCATGTTATCGGTCTGTAATTCTTGGGATCAGACAAATTTCCGTTCTTGGGGATTAGCACGGTTCGCCCCTCGACAAACCAAGCCGGAATCTGCTGTCTCCACTGCCACGAGTTGAAAACTCTGGCTAAAGTGGTGGGGTACTGGGGAACTCCTTCCACCACAAGTTGCACAACCCGTCTGGGCCTGGAGCAGCAAAGTTCTTCGAGCCCGTAGAGCTTCGAACTTCTTCCGGGGGTTTTCGGTTGGTGCAGTTCAAGGGGATGAGGGTTGCTGGAAACCCTCCTACAGAAGGCTCCCAAAATGCGTCAGGGCTGGAGTGTCTATGTTGAGTGGCTGCGGATATTGTAAATCTCCTTCAGAAGTTTTCCACCTGATCAGCGGTCGGCGGGTTTTCCACCAAGCAGCGGTTGCTGGAATAAGCGAGAGGGTTTCTCGCGGAACGTTTGTTTTCCGCGATTCCCTCGCTCGCCGTATTAGTGACTTTTGGCAGCCACTAGCATTCGTATCCTATCAAGGCAGTGTTGTTTTAATGGTTAACAGCCTTTGATTCAATTGATGGACTCGTCGCAACTTAGCTGCCGATTCGCCGCACCGTTAGCGTAAATGGCTTTTGGCCACTACGTAGTCCATCGCACATTGGATACGATGCGTGTTATCTCCCGACTTGATTTTGGCTTCCATCTTTTGTATGGTCTCTCATGCTTTCTAGTCGAAGACGCATTATTCTGCGGTATCCGCACGGGAAAGCATAAGAGCAGCATCGTATCGGCGGTGTTGATTTGCCAGATGTCAGCCTCCTCTGGAAGCGCTTCACGAATTTCCGCATCCACTCGAGCCAGATCTTGAGGCTTCAGGGGCTTCAAAGTGCGGAGCACCCTGCGTGTTCTGATAATCTCTGTTGGTGGAATATTGATACCTGCCACCTCTTCGGCTGGTTCGACTCGTGGCACTTCTGCCACTTCGGCCACGGCTACGAAGGTGAGATACATAATCCCGTAGATTTTGTAAGGAAAATGCGGCATACTCTGGGTGTGCCACGCACCACAGAACATGCATTCGCGCCATGTATCCCCTTCGGCCGGGCTCGCTACTCTCATAGCAACGCAGAAGGCCATCTCTCATTCCGTCTGTCCACTCAGAACGTTGTCCATTGCGTAGGTCGTCATTAGGTTGTCCATCGATTTGGGCCCCACCACCCTTTGCCGTTGACCTCCATCCGGATGAGGTCGGTTGTGGGGGCCCTGTCTCCTCCTTCTAGGAACCAGAGTATGATCCTGCGAGGGGGTTAACCTAGCAGGAACACGGCCGACACCAGAGGAAGTGTTTGCTTTTTTCCTCCCGGATGCGCTTAAGCTGCCGGTCCGATTTTGCATCCTAGGCTGGGTGATAGTGGTGGTGATACAAAGGGTCGTTACTGTGTTTAACCGGTTGAAGGCCGAGACGATAGAAAAAAAAAACAAATTGTATATTTTTATAAATACTTGAAAATGAAGATTTTTACAAATTCTAGGCATGACTTAGTACGGAAAAACTTGATAGGTAAAGACGTGTTTGTATGATCTCGCGAATGTGCCCCAGCTGTGCTGGCCCCAGTTATCGTAGAAAATTCGATTTTTTCGGTATAGTATACGAAGGAAGGAACCAATTCGCTTATGGGTGAGATTTTAGTTGCCCAACATCACCTCACATTCAGAATTACCCGTATAAAATTCGTCCAAGTATTCAAAAGGTAAAAAATAGAATCAATTACTGTAAAGACAGAGAGGGAATGTGTACTTTGTTCGAATAAAAATTTGATAATACTGACCCTCACATCTGAGGGGGGACAAAACTCGAAAAGTGTCATTAGAAAGGTTATAGAACGCCCCTGAACTTGAAAAACTGACAAAACAAATGAGCTCTCACGGAAATAAAAAAAATTGTCAGGTGTTAATAATAGACAGAGCTTTTGGAGGAATCTAATATCAAACTTTCGAGCAAAGTGTAGTCACTGACCATAGACTACCAAAAGTAATCTGGTCATTTCGGATTAGCATTACGAAGCGTTAGCCAATATGAACAGTAATCTATAAATAAGTCTGAGTGGATCAGATCTCAATAATATCTACTTCATCCCTCACAAAAAATGACACAAAAGTCCTAGAAAAATCAAATTATTGTCATATATCGAAGACTGAGATTTTCCAAAATGTATCAAACTCAAGGGAAAGGAATTTTTGTAGCTAACCATCCAACCCGGAATACCGAATGTTTTTTTTTCGAAATATATCATAAGGTAGAAGACGTGAATGCACAAGAGACAACAAGAGAGACAGTCGTATATATATATATCAAATCAATTGCATATACCGCGAACATAACACAAATTATACTAAGTACTCATCTATAGTGTAGCAGGCCTTCTGAACTAGCTGCTGTTTCAGTCTTGTTTTGAAAATATTTAAATTGAGGGAGCTTTTAATATGCTCATCAAGAGAGTTGTATAATTTACAGCCAGTAAAAAAAAAAACACTTTTTTGGTACATCGTAGTCCGGATTCTCAGGTTGTAGGTTGGCTTTGAAACGTGTATTATGGTTATGCTTCTCAACAGTATTCAAAAACTTGTTTTTATTTTTATAGACGTATTTACAAACTTCCAGTATATATAAGCTCACAACAGTTAGGATTTTGAATTTTTTAAAATAATCTCTGCAGCTCGTTCTAGTATCGATACTAGCAAGAATTCTAATCGCATATTTCTGAAGTAACAATAGTACAAAGCGTTGAGAAGTCATCCAAATAACGCCAAAAAAATAGGGTTAGAAGCTACTATTGGAAACAATCAGTTGGTCATGAATGGGAATTTCTATTCTCTCGAAGATTTCGAATCAAATCCCGATTTTTAACCGACGAAACCAAAAAGGAGGAGATTCTCTAGTCGACCCGTATTTTTTTTCTATCATTTTTTTTATGTATGATCACGCATAACTTTTTACTGAGGCGTCCGATTCCGATAATTATGTTTTCAGTGGATAGGGTGTACTTCGAAGGTGGTCTCATTCGAATTTATGAGATGAAATCCATCCCTAAGGGTAGCAACATGAAGGATATTGATCACTCACCCTCTGAATTCTGGTCTATCTAACCGATTCTATCAGGCATAACTTTGTACTGGGTTCTTCGATTTGTATGATTCTTTTTTTTATAGATAGGGTATACCTTATATTTAGATTTCGAATGGAATTATATACCCTTACGGGTAGAAAAATAGGGGATAACTGATTTTTCACTTAAAAACATTGGCACACACATACGTAGTTGACAATGACAGATCGCTACTGACATTATTTCTGTTCCACATCCATCAAAACCATTATATTCCATGAGAGGATGGAATGATATACAAAGTAATGTAATAAACTAACCAGAACAACAAAAATAATTTATATTACAACAAATAGTAAAAGTAGATAATCATATCATTTAACTGGTAATAGTTGAAGTAAGGTGGGTAAGTAAGTATTTTGGAAACCGGGAAATACGGAACTGAAAATAAAGAATAAAATAAACCTTCTTAGTCTCATTAACACAGCTCCTAAACTAATGTTAGTAACTAATTTTGAGTCGGCGCCAAACAAACAATCAACGAACATCATTAAATTACTTCAAAAACATTATCAGAATGTCACCGCGCAACTCGATGCCATCTTTTGCTTGTTTGTTTGGCGCCGACTCAAAATTAGTTACTAACATTAGTTTAGGAGCTCAGTTACTGAGACTAAGAAGGTTTATTTTATTTTTTACTTTTCAGTTCCGTATTTCGTCGGTTTAATTTTTTGTTAAAAAGTTTTTATTTGGGTAGATATTCGAATGAGCCCAACCACAGCAAAAGGAAATAAGTCTCGCCACCTGAGCAGCCACACTCCAATCGTAGTGACTGATTACTTTTTTTCAAAAATTATCCTAATTATAAATTATTTTTCTCTTGTCATTGTACAATTTGTCAAGCAAACTAATTTGTCTATTCATTGTGCTTGTTGAAGTTTTTTCGCCCATTAAACCAGCACTGTTACATGTGAAAACTTTCATCAAATCATCAAATGCTAAATTGGTAGCTTTCTATAATTCACAGTACCTTCCATTTATGTATGTTTTTTGTGTTTTTCCTGCCGATTCTATTTCTTATTTCCCTGCCGTATTATTGAAACCCTCTTTTTCACTTTTGCGGAAAAAATCAAATAATAACCATCTGCTCAATTGACTCTAGGTATCCATTATGTTGAAGTGTCATAAAGAACTACCTATATGTGTGCCAAGTTCCAAGAATCGGTTCACAGATGAACAATTAATAATCCCCTATTTTTCGACCCTTAGAGTGGCCAACTCTGAAGTATAAATATTCCAGTAAAAAAATGATTCATCTAAATCGGATAACCCAGTATAAAGTTATAAGTGGTAGAATCGGTTAGCGGGTAAAAATTGAGTGGATGAACGATAAATATCCCTATTTTCTAACCTCAAGGGTTACATTTTCTTCAAATTCAAATGGGACCAACTTCGAAGTATACCCTATCTAATGAAAAAAAAACATCAAAATCGAACTGCTCTGTGAGAAGTTATGCGTGATCATACATAAAAAAATATACGCGTCGACTACAGAACTTTTTTGGGTTTTTGTCGCTTGAAAAAAACAATTTCATATGAATAAGTATGAAAAGTTCAACGAAAACAATTCGAGATTTGAAACATAAAGACTATGCGAATTTTATATTGAAAATAATATATTTAAAAATAAGATATTTGTACAGATGCTCCAGATTTATCTCAAATAGTTTCCTTGTGATAATCTAAAATTGGAAACACTAAAGACGAACTTCAAGATTTGCCCAGATTGACAAGCTGATACTTGCACTATGGTGCAACATATTTCATATAATGTTATTTCGAATAACGAAAAATGAAATTTCTCAATGAATCATACTTAAAATTTACTACTGTTACTACAAAAATTTATGGCTCAAGTTTCTGATACCAATAAAGAATGGGGTTTCCGAGCTGATTTCCGCATTCAGGGTAATACATAAAATGAATTGACCTTTATTTTATGCTTCCATGCGAAATCCGGAAAGGTATATCCAAGCAGACAAAGGAATGTTTTACATATTCCGTGAGTCGAGCTTTCATCGTGTCTTTCCCTAATATCATATTACATCAATATAAAATGAAGTTCGGTAATTCGTCTGAATGCCATAAAAATAATTCGATCAATTTGAGAACCTGAGAAAACGGTCTTTTTATCTCGAAATGGATATCGGAGAGAGTTTTATGGAAACGGCAAAAAGATTTGTTTTGCCTCGCCGGCAGGCAAAGCGATACATTCCGTGATTTTTCCTAATTAATCTGCTTTGGATTGATATGACTGGGAAATGGCATGTTCCTCCTGAATCGAATATGGCAGAAAGAATGGTTCCTAATGGAATTGTCATTCAGAGTTTATTATTTTGTTAGATTCGAACAGCATTATTGGATTTATGGTTCAGGGTATTCAAGGAAATATTCCTGCAATATTTCAAAATGAAGAGATTTTGTCGATTTTCTGTGGTATAATCATAGTATTTCCAAAGTCATTATTCTCAACTCTCATTATAGGGTTCGTTCAAATTCGTACAATATAATGTCGAATAACTAAGGAGAACGGAAAGTTGGCTGAATATTATTCCCCGTATGAAGTACAACAAATTGAGTGGAAATCGTTCTTCCTGTGAAAACTAATCAGTAACTTCTGCTGACCGCTGCATAACTCACCATAAATTACTATTTTTTTATTGCTATTTAGTTTTTTGCGGTCAGCAGAACAATGGTATAATGTGTATTTTATGTGTCTGTGCATCATGGCATATTGAAGACCATTCGAAAAACGTGAAAACAGAAAATTTCCGCCTATATCGGCATGCAAGATCAAAGCTTATTCAACTGATACATTGTAGAAACAGTTTTCTGAATTGTGGGATTTGAATATTGTAGGAGCAAAAGAAACAGATTTCTCATAAAAAATCGAAGGCAGTAATGAGAAAAGATAGGATGAAGAATCAAAACATGGACAAAAACTACAGACAGAACCAAGAAACCATGAGATAATAAAAGATAACAGAAAGAGAGGTGGTATTTGAAACACGAGCAAGCGAGAAAAAACACCACTACGAAAAAACATGGGGAAATGGAATCAAAAGAAGCTTTGAAGGATACTGGATGATGGAACCAAGGATCTGTGAAAACACCTAACGGTTCAAAGGCATAGAAAGAAGTGAGTAAAGTTAACACTGCGACCTGTGAAGGTCTGTTGTATTGCTTTGTCATCAGTGATTTCTAAGTGAATGGGTTTGTTCTTCCACAGTATCCAGTAAACTATCAATTCGTTAGTGCAGAAGCTGCCATTTCCTGAACTGTCCAGTTGTTCTCTTATGTTTCGCATTCAAATATGATAGAGATATATTTTTCATGCGCCTAACGATCGAAGGGAACAACTCAAATGAAAAGTTCACTATGCTGAATATCCAGAAAAAAACTGTACATTTTGTGCAAATATTTATTTTATTCCGACTCATTAAGAAAACGCTTTGGGCTAGCAAATCATTAATAAACTATTTGAACTGATTTCTGAAGTTCTGGAATTTCTTATCTGATGCAGCCAGGGTAATCAAACCTCAAATTATATGACCAATGCCGAATGTTCATTTCTGTTCGAATGCTCCTCAATGCAAACTTTCAATGGTCTGCAAGTTCTGCCAATATAATTGCCAAAGTCAATCATCACAAATAATTTAATATACACCACCTTTGAGAGTTAAACAATTTCATCCTACTGTTTACGAGGTTTCTAATAAGATTGTTGTAGGTTGTTGAAATAACTAAACCCTTAGTTACACTATGCCTTTTCGTGCCTATTTTTGTGCTTATTTTCATGGCTATTTGTTGGCTGAATTTCCCCAAATAACTGGCACTATTACACCGTGCCTTTTTGATGATTTCTACAGCGCCAATTTCAGAGTTGCAAACCTAAGGAAAATTGACATTTACCTTAAAATGATTAAGTAATTTAGCATACCTGGACTATTTGTTTCAACTTTTGCTTTACCTGGCACACGATTTTTCTTCTTTTCTGTCACAATTGAACAAAACGAAAACTATGTGATTAATTTCATCTATTTGTTGTTATGTCAAGTCCTGTTTTGGCAAACCTGACATTTCCACAAACGTCCTTGAATTTCGATTCAGGCGGGAAAAAATAGAACTAGTCCTATTTATTTTCACGCCTGAAACAATCAACAAAATAGCCACGCGCATGCGTATTTGTTTAAAATTTCAGCCACGGGCAGTCAGGCAGACAAATAGGCACGTAAAAGGCATAGTGTAATAAGGGTTTAATGATGTCTGGGTGTTGCCCGTTGTTATAGGTATATGTAATATTTAGAAAATTCCATTTTTTTATATTCAATTCTCAAACGAATGGAGAAGTGAAATCCGAAAAACTTTTGTATGTGGAAGAAATTCCTTACACAAATTACATAGGTGAGTCGTACCTTGATCTTTTAGGGAAAATGAGTTTGAGAAACTGTTTTTGAATTATTTGAAAGGTGTATGTTTGTTTTTCTGCAGCTCCCCATCCTAATATTCCGTAGCAAAAGATGGCTTTCCACTATTGCGTAATAAAGCATTTTAGAAGGGATTAATAATATTTTTTAAGATATTTGAATCTTTATAAAATAGTTTTGCAGTCTTTAATGGTGAATTTGAAATGATATCCCATCTTAAGGTGAATCGATGATGCTCCCAGATATTTTATTTCTTTTTGGGCGGTGAAATATGGTAGGTTCCGTCATTTATATTTATGGTTGCTATCGAACATCGGTTATCCAGTCTCTGTTACAGCCGAAGGGGACGTAGTTTTGTTTTTTTTCAAGTTTACTGTGAATAATTTATTACTTAGAAATGCTTTTATTTTACTAAAAATCATTTTGTGTTTTTCTTTAGTTCATCCCAAATCAGCAGTGTAGATATTGCCGTGTCATCAGCGAAACCAAGAATGAACCCATCACTTTGGTTCACAAAAAATGTTGAAGAGAATTGGTCCAAGACAGACCTGTGTGTTACCTAGTACTTTCTTGTTTCGCTGACAACTTAGTCAAGTTTCACTTCAAGCTGGTACCTATTCAAGAGGTAAATTTTCAAATAGCTTCAGACTTTTTCTTGCTAACCTATGTCTTCGGAGTGATTTCATAGAAGCAAACTGTGGTGGACCGTGTCGAATTCTTGGAAATGTCTTATAAATATGCAAAGACACGGTTTGCAATCATTTAGTGCTGTTGTTATTTTGATGTTATAGTTAATATCGCGTCCTCAGTGGATTTTTTTTCCAAAACCTCAATTGATGGTTAGGAATTACTATATTCATTCATGAATGAAACTAAACGAATTTTCAAAGATTTTTTGAAAATGTGGGTTATCAGTGAAATTGGGCGGTGTTGTGTCGCGATGGGGTCCCCTTTCTTGTACAATGGAATAATGAGTGACTCTTTAAAATCTGATAGCCATAGACCAGGATCCTGAAAATATTAATTTATTAAGTATTTTAGCGGTTCCAGAATATGGTTTACTATCGATTTGATAGTTTCTGGATCTGATGTTGTCAATACCAGCTTTTTTAATTTTCTAGACTTTGAATTATGCAGTCCAGCTCCAAAGGAAGAAGAACCAAGGAGTTGCACACGTTCTTATTAGTTGGTGTATCCGTTGTTGTTTGATAATTTTGTTCGCCATGTTTTCTCCCAATTGATGCAAATACCTGTTGAATTCACTAATAATATATTTTAGTCGATGAGACTTGACCTATATTATTTTACTATTTATTACTATTGATGAGTTTTTTTCTACTACATCCCAATTTTTTTTTTCAATCGTTATTGTTGTTTTCTATTCGTTTGTAGTTCTAATCGAAGATGTTAGTTTATTTCTATATTTGTTATATTTTAGTTTCACTGTGTTATTAGGATTTTTAGTAACACTTAAGTAGTTTGTTTTTGTATTTATGGATTTGAGTAACGCATCACTGATCCACGAAGTGATTATGTGTGTTTTATCTTTATTTTATGCTTTTCTGCGTGTGATTCCTTTAATTGCATTAGATGATGTGTCTATAAATATATCAATAGCTATATCTGGATTTTGTTGATTATATACAGGTCCAAATGAGTGTTTGCCAGTTTGTTGTCTATTGTATTTGCTTTTGATTCGGCATATTGTATGTTATTCACTTCATTGGGTTTTTCGTTTTAAATATTTCTTGTAAGATACAGTAGTTGAGTGGCTCGTTACATTTGTCTGTGGTACAATTGATAGTATATTCTCTGTTGGGGTATTTTTTTTGCTTTTGCTGAATATATGATCTACGCAGGCCTTTTGGTTTGTTGGGATTATTTATAGTTGAGATGTAGCCGAATCTGTTTAGAAGGTTTGTGTATTCTTCTGAATTGGTGTCATGGATGTGAATATAGTTTTGTAAATGTAATACATTCTTTTGATTTGTGAATGCGGATCTGTATAAAGCAGAAATTATGGTACAGCAGTTTTTATCCAGATGAATTTTCATTGATATATTTATGTTATTGTATAGTTGTATAATTTGTATTACTATAATTTTTTATATATATATTACAACGCCATCGTTCTGGTTTTCGATTCAATTATCAATTCATATCCATTAATATGATGCAAATCCAGTGTCTGGTATCTGCCAGGTTTCAGTTAAAATGATCAAATCTACATTTGAATTCAGATCTGATGAGAAAAGCTCGAAATCTTTTCCAGATTTTACTATGCTACGTATATTGTTGTGAATCAAATGAGAATATCAACAGAACTGTTTTTTTCTCTTCGGATCAATCGAAATATCAACGGCGCTATTATTGAACCAAATTTTGTTTCATTTAGTTGAAAAATAGGCCCTATTTACATGTCTAAATATTTATTGATACATAAACTGAACTGATGGTATGCTATTTGGTTTTAGAGATCATGATGGAATTTTTTAAAGTCGTGGAATGGTGAAAAATCAGGAAGCTACGGCTTTATATCATACTTTTACATTCTCATCTCGCAATTCCTAACCACAATAATTATCAGAATTTCCATATTCCATATATGGAAGATTGCCGAATTTTTTCGTGAATAATCGAGAGACCTGTGAATCATCGGAATCTGCAAACGTTCGCTGAATTACAATGGCTCACAATGCTTATAATCTGAGTTCGATTACCCCAATCGGAGCGAATGTAAACGAACGGAAAAGGTATAATGTAATCTACCCGTATTGGCAAAACTTCCGAATCAATTGTGCATTATGCACGCTGCTCTGCTGGTAACGGAGCTTTGCAACGTAAAAAGGTTAAACCTTCCCATCAATTTGGGATACGCCCCCGACACGGTTCATGCCGTACTGGCATCCCTCGACACTTCAAAGTGAATACGGTTTTGCCAATGAAAACTATTACTTTTCCAAAGCTCGTCACAATTATTTTTTGTCAAAAAAAATATCTATGTTACAATGCTACTAAACTAAAATTTCCATTCTTCAATACTGCATATTTTGAGAGGGATGCGTTAATAAGTACTTTTGAAAGGCATTATTACTTAAAAAAATAGTTGAAAACGCTTCTTTATCGAGTTTAAAAATTTATTATAGTATTCCACGAGTTTCTAGGCACGCATGATTACAAAATGTGCTTTCAGAGTGAATAAGAAATAAATTTTTGAAAAGCATTATTGTTAGTTACAGTTTTTTTTCAGTTTAAAAATTTATTACAAGTGTTCCACAAGCTTCTATCACTAGTTTCTACGTAATGCATGTACATTTTAATTGAAAACTTGAAGAGTGGGATGTGTTAATTTTTTGAAAGGTATTATGACAAAAATATGCGATATCTGCTGTGTTTTAGTTTCCAAATTTATTAAAGAACTATTAAACTTATCACATACTTTTGAGTGTGTGCAAGGACTATTTTTGCCTAAAAAATTCAGAATTCGGAAGAATGGGATGTATGAATATATTTTTCTAAAAGGCTTTTTACTCAAAAATGTGACATTAACAGTTTGTTTTTTGAAATTCATTACAGTATCCTGCCACAAGCTTTTATCACTAGTTTGTGGTAAGTATGCCTAGACTATTTTATTGCGAAAATTGAAAATTTGAAGAGTGGGATGTGAATAAATGTTTGAAAAGGTATCATGACAGAAATATGCGACCTTAACAGTTTTCCAAATTCAGAATTTGAAGAGAGTGGGAATGAATTAGTGAGTTTTGAAAATATCATGACAGAAAAATGCGATACTTACAGTTATTTGGAGTTTTACATTACAGTAGGTATCCCTTATCCCTTCTAATGCGAGACCTAGGTGCGCATGGATTATTTCGATTGAAGCGGTAAGGTACAAAATGAACAAGGAAAAGTGTATAATTTATGGTTATATAGATGTGAGATAGTAGGGGACCTTGAAAACACTTACCTCGTGTATTCTGTCTGTTACGACTTAATGAAGAAGACAGCAGCATTCATCAAATACAACTTTCCTGTACCAGTTTATTTAATACTTTTAAATGCAGGTACCAAACCATTATTATTACAATAGCTACGAATGTGTTTGCGCATCTTTTGCTAAACAAATATGTATATATAAATAAAATAATAGAAAAATATTTGTCATATTTTACCTTCTGCAGTTCACTGTTTGAACTTAATTTGATTTGGAGTATAATGGCTTATCCAAGTTTCATCTACAGTTATTATTCGCGCCAAAACCTCGATTTATTGTGCCTAAACTGTGACAACAGAGTGTTGGAAATGTAAGCAGATAAAAAATTAAAAAACATGAAATTGTAAATGACGGTTGCTTACACTGCAAAATTGACAAAACAACAAATAAATTTATGACTACAAGTTAATGGGTAAATTGTGAAATATCTACTGAAAAGAACCCATCAAAATCGTAGAACGTACACCACGGTGTCCGCTAATAAATTGATTTGAATACGCACTCGAGAACTTGACATCATATGGTAAAATATTGAGAACTTAATTGCATAATAGCTTGTCCCGTTCCTCGTTTATGAAGCTGCAAATATCTTTGTTACGCATTGTATAGGAATGTAAACTTTCACGGCCTTGCAGTTTTTAAAGTTGCAATATGTAAGGACAGGGCAGGTAAGTATCTCAAAATGTTTGAATGCACTTTCAATCATCTCTATATGGCAATCCAGCACGATTCTACCAGCCTTCCTTTGCATGGAATAAACTGTCTGTGCATGTGCTGAGTAGAGCATAGGATATTGAAGACTGACGAGTGCATAGTAGAGCCATTAATCATGTTGTCTGTGTCAAAACAATATTACAGGTTGCGTGGTCAAAAATATCGTGATATATTCCTGCAGACAAAACCTATGTTCTACCCATGTTAAATTACTATCCAAAAGAACATCCAAAAACTTAACGCAATGTGGGTTGTTAGCCTTTATGTTGATTGAAACTGAAAATAAATAAGTCTCTTTAATTTTGTTTAGACTAACTTATTATAATTGAGCCAAGACTGTGTCAAAGAAAGACTATTATGCCAAAATCGCTATCTGAATGCGCGTTAATGTGGAGTCAAGCCAATAAAAAGGTGAAATTTGGTTGATGGAGCAATATTTAAGTGTCATTAACATAAATAAAAAATAGGACCGAACCCAGAACAGAGCCTTGTGGTACCCCCATATTTGATGTTAATTGATTCAGAGCTGACGTCCTTAGAATGAGTTCTGTCCGTCAAGTAACTTAAATCATTGTTTTGGCTACTTTCGAAAAGTTATATAATTTCAGTTTATCCACTAAAATATTGTGCGGTAGACAGTCAGAAGCCTTACTTAGGTTCAGAATTCAGCATGGACATTCATTGGTCCTTTAAAGCCTTCATAAACCACACACTTATTAATTAATAAGCCGCGGTTGCCGATAAATTAGCCTTAAAGCCGAATTGACAATTACTAAATGAATTGAAGTTTTCAAAATAAGTTGTCATTTGAATTTTAAGAACAACCCAATTTTTTTGCGAATATTGGCACAATAGATCTGTAATTTTTAGGTTGTCTTGGTGCAATTACCTTCATACAGGTAACACCTCTTGAACATTTAATGAACTTCGAGGAAACATTATTTCTGATATATTGATTGATAAGTTTGGTGAGAGGAATGAGAGTGATATATTTAATACAGTTAATAATTTTACGTTAATATCATATGCATCGATACTTTTAGTTTTTTCATTGATTATTTTAAGAACTTGATTTTACGTGACTTCAGAAAAAAATATAGATTCCCATCTGGGTATGTTTCGTGAGACCCTATGAAATAATTCTCCGAATTATCGTTGGTGGAAGGAAAGGTGTTGATTGAATTTCAGCAATGTTAACGAAATAATTATTAAAATCGTCAGGAGAAATCATTATCATATGTGAAGAATTATCTCACTTGTTTTTATTTATATTAATCAAACTCCACATTGCTTTTGTCGATTTCCGCTGGGTGATTTCTATGTAATTATGGTTGGCTTTTTAAGCTTTTGTATTATCTCATTTCTATAAATCTTGTTTTTGTGCTTTACAAGCTCTTTCAGGTCGTTAGAAGGATTTATCTTATAAACACCTAGGAGAAAATGTAATGATTCTCTCATTTTCCTTAAATAATATGTGTGAACCAATTTAGATTGTTTTTGTTGTTATTTGGAAATTTTGACTTGATCAAAGAACATATCCAGAGCATATAATTAAATCCAAGGAAAATTGAGGTTGATTATCTTCAACAAAAACTTTATAGGAGCATATTAACGCATCTTTACTTGACAAACTGGAGTCAGAAATTGCAGAAAAACGGAGACATTTGCGGTCTCACAACGCCATAGCAAAATCCACAAATTACGGTTTGAAGTGTTTGACCACTCTCCTTATTCACCATTCCATCAGTCCGCTTTCTTTAATGATAGTAGTACCATCGACTCAATGATTCATTTAGATCTGGCATACAGCGGTAATGAATGGAATTACTAGATGTATGCCCATAGATACTGGAAGTAGACGTACGCAATATGGTTATAAGGTCTGCATTGTTCTCAGAACTGTAATAACTCATACGGATAACTGAGTAAGTATCTTAGGAAAAAAAGATCCTCCCTATTCGAACGCTTTCCATATTACTCAGTCCGATCTGGTTCAATGCATTTTCTATAGTCCCATGAGACGCTGAAAAACTGGATAATACAAACCCGCATGGAGTGTCTCTGAATTCTCAGCCATATCGAGTCAAGCTTTTGCCACATTTGGGAGGAAAGCCCGAACTCATTCCACTGTGCAGTATTGTTCCAAATTATGTTTATTCGTTTGGTGGGAAGCCATCAAGAGGAAGTAATAGAAATTTGGAGGAGGAACAAATGGGAGAACTGCCGATAATAGCTTCACAAACCGATTTATATATGGAGGTGATATGGCATTGGCCTGAGGATAATATTTATTTTTCCCATAGAGATAATTGATCATTCCAGCTACTATCCGACCAGACATCATAACTTCATCGAGTAATATTTATTTCTATACATTTTTCCAGATTGTATTGTACCCAGCTACTACTGAAAAATATCATGGAATCGTTAGTTTCGAAGAGGAAAAACATTCCCCAATTGAATATGGAATAGAAAGATTTTCCTGAAAATTGCGGAATAATAGATTAAGTACACATTGCGTTTTTTCATAACAACCAACAACAAAACTACTTCCCCGGCTAAAAGCCACGCTGGACATTGAACTACATCTGATGAATATTTTTTAAAAAGGACTCATTCACTAGGTGAAATATTCTATCACATCAATTTTCCTACGACCTTGAAGATGATTGCTTGGTATCCTTCGGAAACCCATATCAGTGCTTCTGTCACCTCTATGAATAACAGAAAATTTACCATGTGCTAAAATGTCCATAAGTAAGAGGTGTGGATTATCGCTGTAATTCAATTCAACTGCAGTGACGCGATTTAAAAAATCGGGACTGTAAGTTTCTGCGATTGCCATGGAAGTAAATAGAGAGAGGCATTTAGACCATAAAAACGCGTACCTGAAGTAAACAGATAATTATAATCCAGTTAGTGTTCATATTTAACGCCTAAAATGAACCGTTTCGACCTCAAAGAAGCTGAAGTCGACACGGGAACCGAAAAACGACTCCAGCGAATACAATGAAAAACAAAGATGTTTGTCTGGAACTTCAATTAATGAATTTTTGTGCAACAGGAGGGTATAAATTGAAACAAACGCCAGTATGCGAAATTGCGGAAAATCTTTGAAGGACTGGGCTTATAACACGAAGGAAAGTAACGGTGAGGAGTACAGAGAAAGCACCGTGAAAAACTATTTGGAAATGCCACCGGCAAAATGATTATCGAAGAAAACTTCCAGGAATATGGTATAAAAATTGACCCATTCCACATATCGTGTTTGAATCTGCACAGGAAGCAAACAATGCAAAGAGAAAGGACCTTACAGGCTCAAGATAGCAGAAAAGTGAGCCTAACTGCTCTTGAAATTCAAAGAACTGGAAAAATCCAGTAAACAGTTGTGACGAAGGAACCCCAGAGGGACTACGAAAAAAGAGGTTTTTGTTTTGTCGTATGAATTGGCGTGGAGAGGAGGCGAAGGATGGAGACCTACAGTTTTCAAGGAAGAACTCGATAACTCAAGCCAAAACAAACAGAATTGAATACAATCCGATTTTCGTAAAAACTACCCAAGGCGGATCCAAGCCATGTGCCCTTATTCAAGGGGTAGTAAATGAATAGAAATAACTATAATTTTGTCCAGTTCGCATTAAAATCGAAAAGAGAACGTATAGAAAGAGACCGTTTATTTTGGTTCAAAAACATATCTGTGAAGCAAAACGAGATAGCAAAATGGACTAGGAAACAAGCAAACCAAGTGGGACTGGGACGTGGATAGAAAAAAATACCAATCACCTGGCTGAGGGCAACAGCGCTGTCAAATTTGGCAACGAGCGGAGTTAAGGAGCAAGAACTTATCTAAATAACAGGACATGCCAACCTAAATCTATATTGCGAGCTATCTACAGATAGATGAAGAAATGACCATCAGGCTATCAAGCTGAAAAAAAAGTGTATGGCAAAAAAATTTACGTAAACCATGCGCGCCAGGAGGAGGTTCAAGATCAACTTCAGTTACGGAGAAAAACAAATACCAATGTTTACAATATTACTCACACAATTGTGGTATCAACTATAACAATAAATAATATGAATCTTTTGTATTCCTTGAAATTTTCTACCGAATACCATTAACTAAATAAAATGAGCTTTTTTTTTTAAAACTGTAGACCTGAATATTTTTCGTTGTTTCCAAAAAAATTATGCTTTCAAATAACGAAAATTAACTCGGAGCAGTTTTTAAAAACACTTTTCTTCAGAATTATCAGTAATTTTCAAAAGCACTTATGGTATTATCCCCTGATAATTAACCCTTGGATTCTTTCAAACGACAGAAGTGAGTCATATTCACCTCATTCCAACATGAACCCATTCCTACATTTGGCAGAAGGATCGGAAAACTTTCTTAATAGATGAACAGAACCAGTAAAATGGGGTCAGTTCTCTAATTAATGATATTGAGTTCCTAACTAATAGTAACTGGATTTTGAGTCGGCGCCGAACAAACAATTATCTATGAAAGAAGTCATCAAAACGCAGCCGTGCATCTCGCCGCCATCATTTTACGCTTTCTCACCTAATTCAATTGCTAGTTTGTTTGGTGCCGACTCAAAATCAGTTACTTACATTAGTTTAGAGCTCACCTATCATTTAGACTAAGAAGGTTTATTTTTATTTTTGCTTTTCAGTTGATTTTCGTCGGTTTAATTTTGTTAAAAGTTTTTATTTTTTACTTTCGCCCTGTATTTCGCTCTTGATTGATTTTTGTTAAAGTTTTATTTTTCAATTTTTGTGGCTAAAATCTACCAATTACTACCTGTTTTACTTGTTTTTTATTACTCAAAATACTTACTTACCCAATCTACTAACCATTACCAGTTAAATAATATGATTATCTACTTTTACTATTTGTTGCACATAAATTATTTTCGTTGTTCTGCTAGTTTATTTCCATACTTTGTATATCATCATTCCATCCTCCTCATAAAATATACTGATTTTGACGGATGAACAAGAATACGTCAGTAGCGATCTGTCATTGTCAACTACGTATGTGTGTGCCAATGTTCACAAGTGAAAAATCAATTATCCCTATTTTTCCACCCGTACGGGTGGCTAATTCCTCTCGAACTACAAAAATAAGGTAACCTCTATCTTTTAAAAAAAGAATCATCCCAAATCGAAGAACCCTGTACACAGTTTCTCCTGATATAATCGGTTAACGGACCAGAATTCCGATGGTGAGTGATCAATATCCTTTCATTTCGCCACCCTTAGGGGTGGATTTCACCTTTTAAATTCAAATAACGCGTCGAAGTACACCTTATCCACTGAGAAAAATTATCGGAATCGGACGCCCCAGTAAAAAGTTATGCGTGATCATACATAAAAAAATATGATGGAAAAAATATATATATGGGTCGAATAGAGAACCTCCTCCTTTTGTCGTCGGTTGAAAGGTGAAAAATAGCTGTTAAATGGACAGTATGTGATCCAGGAGCCCGCCGAATTCCACGGTTTTGTTAAATATTTCCACGAAAGATTAGATAGACCAACCACATCAGCGGATAAAAATGATATTCAGTGAACATTTTCATTGGTTTGAATGTTTTCTAATTATTCTGGTGACATGAAATAATAAGCTTGTCGCTGGTTCATTTATTGATAATGCCCCAGCTAAGGAATTTATCAGAATTCCTACTGAGACCTTGAACGAATTTAATGATATCAAAAATGGGCGAAACATTTTCATCAAAGTGGGCTATGACTTCATTATTTAATCACTATAGGCACGAACATTTTCATCAATGGGGCCATGACTTCGATATTAAATAATATCACTCTCACTATAGACAATAATGAAACACAAGTTTTCATGTATTATCGTTTTTATACGCAATATAGCATTGATTTTCTCGAAAGGGACAAGAATCAAAAGATGAAATTTTCAAAATTACACTAGATCCTTTTATTTCAACTCAAGAACCATCTAAACAAACAGACATAGGTTGAAATTCCATAATAAGAATCATAAAGCAAAGCGCATGAGGCTGAGGGATAGATGAAACTATGAGAGCGCCCATGGTGGCAGGGAGTAGGTAATAACCGGCAATCTCAAGTAGCTGAAAACTTTCGGTTTCTGTTGTCTTCCGTTTATTCACAAATCACTCAAAATATTATTGTACCATGTTTCAGATGAATAAACCTTATTATTATTATTATTATTATTATTATTATTATTATCGTAGTGGCAAAGGTCACTCGCCCTTGCCATTGATGTGTAGTCGATTGCAAAATAGTAGGTGGTTGTAAATTTCCATACATTTCCAACGGCATCACTAAGCTGTACCAAAGAGATAAGGTTCTGTTATTCACGATATTTCAATCTCTAATTCCGGACGTGAGGTTTTCTGTCGATAATTATTTGAAATGTTTTTCGTTTTCCATTTGATCGCCTGAATGTGGACAGAAAAAAGTATAACCGAGTTTCGTGGGACGGTGTTGAGCCGGTGATAAAAAGCAAATAGCGAGTTCGGAAACACCTGACGGTGTTGTAAAACTGATCAGCCTTATGAACAGGGACAGATATACCTTTGATATTCGAGTTGTCGTCATACACTGGCATCTCTATCAGGACAAAGATAAGTACCCCAGAGGATTTGTGTTTAAATTTCACGAACAAAAGCAATGGGCCTTATGTGAACTAATGTTGAATGTAATGCACTCTGAGTACTAAGAGGAACATCGTTATTTGTACTGAATTAAAAACAAATTTATACTTGAAATATATTAATAACTAATACTTCGTTTTAAATGAATATTCAAATAGATAAGGAAATATATAAATTGTATCATACAGAGAATATGCGATATAGTTTATGTAATTTAATTTTTTTTGTTTTCTTGTTATTTTGTTGAAATAGACCACTTATTTCGATTTCTATGTATTATGTGTGGATAAAGTACATTAATTATGTTTCTATACTAGGCTTGCCTATTTGAAATGAAGTTCTTTCTTCTACTATATAAGCAATACGCAATAGTTTGTTGACGAATTAATGTGTTAGAGAGTGTTGAACGTGTTAGTATTTAGGACTGTTCAGTGCTCATATCCTGCAAGGATAGAAGTGGATCCCATATTCAACTCAAATTGTAATCCCTATTCCCTTCTGATAATTAAATTATTTGAGTACCCTATTGAATAGTTTTATGTTGAATATGATGTTATTTAGTGGTTTCCCATCAAGTTTAAGCTAGCCAGGATTATATGTACTTTTCAAGACCTCATGAACCTCACTACGACTTTGATAAACTAACGAGCAAGCACATTACTTGCCGCAGGTATGCAAAAAGTACACAGAAAAAAAATATCTATAACTTGACATGCATAATCTCCAAATGCGGTGGAATCCCTTTCAAATCAATACACATATTTTTCTACTTACTCACTTTCTTTGACAAACAAAAATCGATTCATTTGGAACTAGTAGTGAGCACACAGTTGTTAAGCATCGTGGTTGATTATTTAGAGTATGTTAGAAAAAAATTGTTACACAGTTAGTATTGGAAATAAAGCGAGTCCCTGAGGGGGTTTTACCAGTCTTGCTCATCATGAATATACAGTTAGTTGTAAGGAGTCATGATGATTTCTGAAAAAAAATTATGTACTCAACAGGGAGTTGGGATACAGACAAATATTTTCTCAGCTATATTTCCTTATTTATGGAGCCACATTATATAAAAAGTGAGTTTGTTTGTTTTTATTAATCAACTGATAATCCACATAGCTTTCTAACCACCATTCAGACAAAAAGATCAATAAATATATAGGGGCAGAATAATTAGATTTTTTCATTTTACCACATTTGAGGGAAAGGTTTATGGCTTCCATTTACCTTGGAGTAACGTACAAACAAATAGAACAATTCGAAAAAAATTATCGGATACTCAACACCAAAATGGGGCATTACGAGGAAAAGCTCTTTATAATTGGGAACTTCTTCAAAACTGAGTCAACACCCCTAATATTCAATGCTCATACATCATTGATCCATTCATCAAATAAACAAGACAATGTATCATCATCCCTTTGACAGAACCAACTTCTTTGGCATTAGTCAAAAAAAATCACATGTAAAAATATTGCATGGAATACATCGGAAACTGAGAGAGATTTCATCCATATTTGCTATATTTCTGAAAAACGGGAATGTATCTTTGATTAAAATTTTTATCTGATAGGCAAAACTCAGAAAACGATAAGAGGAATATTTTTCCATTTGGTGAAAAATAATTCGATGTAGGCAGTAACTTATCGGAGCAAAGTGATTTCTTGGCCTTCTACACTTGAATAGATTCCCAGATCCATTTAATTTTTTCTAGATTCTGAAGTGCCAAGAATATCAGGTGTCTCTTGCTTCCAATGTCTGCAAAAGCATATTGACTTCATTCTCACAACTTTCTCATGGAAATTATCTTATCAGATAGTTGACCCAAAAATCAAATGCCGACTAGTGCTTCCAGAAAGGCAGCCAAACCTGGGAAACTAGAGTATCATTAATCGAGATTCGCATCGAAACTCCTCCGAATAAGCCTTCGACTTCCGAAAGGTTCAATCTCACTAATACTAATTTGATTCTAGACAACGCAATGGAGTGCGACATGAAATGGGAACGGCTGATTGCCGCCTGATAAATAGAGAGTTTTGACGGCCCGAACGCGTGTTTACTAGTTAAGGAGGAGTGAATGAATTTAGGCATTGCTGCTATCGTGGTTTCACTTATTCATTGGCTTTGGACGTTCCTGATTATTCTACGCAAATACGTGTGTGTATCTTTTGTGAAATAATAATATTGCGGTAATGGAAAGTATTGATTTCATAGAAACTGTTTTTCTGGCTTCGGAAGGGAAGATAAAGCTACCGAAAGAATAACAGAAAGAGACGGGGGCAACTGAACGGGTGTACAACCACTACAGACTGGTTTTAAGTCATTGTTTTATGGATTTGTAAACACAGTCTGAACATAGTTTTGGATAGAGTGGTCGATTTGATAAAGATCCATAATTAAAGTAAACTGACAACACTTCATTACGATTTTTACAATTTCGTGATAAACTAAAATTACAATAACTGGGGTTTGATCTAAATAATGGGAGCAGGTAGTCAGTTGGATATTTGGTACTATGCGATTATAGGACGAAAAGATTATTCAATTTCTAGTAAACAGATTTCAAGGCGAATTATCAAATTAATCTGGTCATTTAATAAGTATTGTGAATTCCCTGCCTTGGTAATATTCAAGCTTAGGAGAGAGAGGGAGAGAAGAGAGAAATAATTGTATTTGAAGGCATTAACACACATACAAATGAGAAATAGTACAAAAATATCCTAAAGCTAGTTTTAAACATTGACAAAACAAATATTCAAATTTCACAAATTAAAAAAGATCACTACAAAACATGATAGAAAGATAGATATATCTATTTTACAATAAAATGTTACAGGGAACATAAGGTTTTGTTGTATATAAAGCTTTAGTTTCCTTGACCACATATATATTTCAATTCTCGGAATAACGGTATGATTCCATTAATTCATAATTTCGTTTAACGACGTTTCCTGACATGGAATTTGTCATCATCAGGTTAAACACTAAAATAAAAATATTAACTCAACACCATATTAAAATGTATGCACTAAAATAATTCTTAAAAATATATATGGTTCGAAATATAACATGCGTTAATAAAAATATCTGTATTATATATGAGCATTCACTTACAAATTATCTCTATTTGAATTTGCAGTGTTCGCATTGTACGAACGTTATTGTAGGTGTGTGACTTCAGTCGAAGTTACGTGAATGGTTTGTTTATCTTCTGCTTTACTTCCACCCTCTTCATAAGTACGGCCACCGAATTGTTTATATTGAGTTCTGTATATGAGCCGGACTGTAAAGTTGGACAGCCTATACCTATATAGGTCAAACAAAACAATATTTGCAGAAACGAGTACAAGCCCACAAGTAATCAAAACTGACATTACAGCTAAGGCTGATAAGTCCAACTCGAAAAAATACTGTACCAATATAAGTTTGACACTAACAACGCTGAAATTTTGACCAAAGAAAGGAATCGAAGATTAAGAACATTACTTGAAAATGATACATATTAAAAAGACCCTAGTAGCATTAACAATAGAAAATTATATAAAAAACTCAAGTCAGATTTATAACAAGCTTTTTAACTTTGTTTATAATTATAATAATAAAACTGATCTTTACATGCTGCCAAAAAATACAGTCCGGTCCATATACTAGAACTCCAATATGAACGATCAAGTGTACTTATGAAGAGGGTAAAAATGCATGAAAGATAAACAACAACAAACCATTCCCTGATAACTTCGACTTCGAAGTCACACACCTACAATAACGTTCGTACAATGCAAAAATTCAAATAAAATAATTTGTAAAATGAATACTCATATACCTATATTACAGATATTTTTATATTATGTTAAATAACGTGTTATATTTCTAACCATATGTTGAAGAATTATTATAGTACACATTTTAATATTGCTAAATGTCTCAAACTCCATATTTTTAATTTTAGTGTTTTAACTTGATGATGACAAATACCATGTCGAAACGTCGGGGAAAGAAATTATATGAATTGACTAATCAAGCACCTTAACTGAGAAATTAAAAGAAGATATATATATATATATATATATATATATATATATATGTACGTATGTACGTATGTACGTATGTAATGTATAATATAAATTTTCAGTTATATCACCCATTTTCATGACCAACAGACAGTATGAAGTGAATACACAATATATTTATTGATAAGACTTTCTTTAATATGTGATATATCGTTATTTTTTGAAAAATTCATTCAGGTACCAAATCTCTTTCAACTAGAAAAAGTTTGTATTCTCTTCCTGAAAAATATTCAAAAGTTGTAGCAGATCTGATTTCTAAAGGCAGTTTATAAACTGCTTCCAGCACACAATATAGGTGATTTTCTGAATGTAATTGGAAAAGCAAAAGTTCGATGTGGATTTCTTGTGCTCTCCTCGTTTGATACCTATGTACGTGTCCTGGTTGAGTTTCAATTCATTTTCATTTTACGAATGAAGCAGGGAATTTTGAAGATGTATATTCCAGTATAAATTACATTATTCTGTTTCTTGAAAGTTTACAAGATTCTCTGTATTGTATATAATTCTAATGATTATCTTTTGTAGTAATTTCTTTTGTTCAATTTCGGTGCATTGATCCCATAAAATTTTGAAAAAATATAAATTCAAGCCCTACAGAGGAGGAAAGTATTACATCCTCAAGTGCTAAATAGACTACAAATAAAAGCGGGGCAGAATTTTGCACATGGCTACTGAGACATTTTCGGCAAGAAATTTGTAGTTATGTTGTAGTCGAACAATGGATGGTTCAACAGGAATATTTATTATCACTGGCGCCAGGAGTAAATTTGATCCACATAGAGCAACTTATTTCAAGAGAGGTTCGGTATTTATATCTGATTGCGTTTTGATATCAAAATCATTGTTCCATACTTTTTCGATAATCTACTGATCGGGGAATTGTATATTGAGTTCCTGTCGAAGATCGAAGGATTTTTCTGAAGATCTGCCTCTGAATGTCCTAAGGAAATATGAATGTTTCCAACATGACGGAGCACCACACCGCATCGCACTCCAATTTGTAAAACGTTTCTCGATAGGACCATGCTAGGAAGATGGCTAGGAACAACGGTCCTATTAATGGCCACCGCGTTCGCCTGACCTCACTCATTGATTATGCGATATGGGTTTCACCATTTTCTTCATCCAGGTCTTAACCTTAAATATCTTAATATGTATATCTTAATCGAAGTCATAAGTGCTATAACCGAAAATTAAATTGGTAACTTCTATGAAAGGATTAATTAGTGAAAACATTTTTATTTAGATTGAATACAAACTAATCTCAGATAAAAATAAACTATAAACTATTTATACCTGAAGACAATTTCTTTGATGAACTTAGACGGGTACTCAACCTCCCTTGTTTATTCAGTGTACCTACATCGCCATAACAATAGAATATGTTATTTTTCTCTTACTATGTTATTCATGCTGTATTTATTACAGTTATAATATAATTATTATTTATATTAGTTTATGAAGATATATGGTAGAGAGCAGAGCAGGCAGTATATATATATATATATATATATGTGTATAGGTATATCTATGATTTGTATTTATGTATAAATGTAAGATTTCTTTCTTGATTTCTAGCAACAAACATTCATTCACATTCATCAAGGGCAGCACTAGTTCAACTTTTGAGAATGTGAAAAGAGTTGAAAGCTTCATTGAGACGAGCATGCATGGCTATAACTTTCCGAATGCTTGAAATTGATAATAAACATACAATTTTAGAGCGAAAATGTGTTTGAGGAATTGTGGCGTCAATTTGAACACCTTTAGTAGACGTCGGCAGCGATGACTAAAAATGTGTATTTGAGATATCAATTGTTGTTCTTGTTATTTTTATAGTTTTTTGTCTTAATTTTGAATAGTTTCAAGTTTATGTAATTCAAAAATGAAATATCACCTTTGCCTGCAAAATCAGTAGAAATTTTTTTCTGAATTTTCATTGTTCAGATCTTGATGATGGAATTTATAGGCAGAAATGTGAAACAAACCAGGTGAGATACATATTTGAACCTCGATAAGATCAAAAAATAATGGGAAAAAATACTTGCATCCATGAAAAAATACAGGTCCGTATTCGAAAAATTGTTGAGGATGGCCCCGAAGAACGAAACGTCGTATTGAAAAATCAAAGTACAGTATATCGAAGCAAATTCAAAACAGAGAAGAAAGTTTCCCTATACATTTCCACATTCCTTGAAAAATAGAGGCGCCAGAAAAGAAAACGGGCGATTTCTGGTTTTCCCTGCATATTTTGAAAACGGTTCGTGATATTTTCGATTTGGAAACATAGTTTCATTGTTTCCCGAAATAGCAACTTTTGTCTCATTCAACTAACTGTATCATTTGCCGCTTTCGAGATGCCAATAGGAAGTACGACATAAAAATACGACTGTATACTTTGTAATATATCAAAGTTACTGACTAAAATTAATTTGATTAGTCAGTAGGTAACACATCAACTTGAGATGGTATCAGTGTATTAGACCAGAAAATATTGGTCAATTAATCGGAAAAAAATTATTTATAAAATTTGAGAAGTGGATGATGCGTCATATACCAGTAGGCTACTTGGTTGGACCAATGATTTGAAATTCCCACTACTTGATGTACTTCAACATCGATAGTGATAGTATCGTAGATCATGACTTAAGGACTCTATATCGATAATAGTAATTGGCGGAAAAAATAGCCTCGCGTATTATTTTCCTCAGAGGTAACATCAATATTCCCAAAGTAAAAAAGGAGGGTCAAAAACTTCTTGATGTTATGGGCTACACTGTCTGTTGTGATTTATGAGGAATTTCGTATCACCACTCTCTTGTATTTGTTTCTGAAGGAGCTTTGAGCTTTACCTACCTGAAACAAAGAATAACATTGAAATCAGACCTTAAAATCGCGAGGAACTTGAAGACAGGGCGAGGAGAGCCATCAACGAAATTACTCGGCTCAACTAGTGAATGATATGCGGGCATTGACCGAAAAAATACAAAATGCATTGACGTTAACGGCGACATTTTGGAACAATTAGATCAATTGACTCTGTCATAGGTGTTGAATTTCTTGGAATTGAGTTTGGAAAACTGTACATGTTCCAAATATCTACTTTTGAAGGAAAATTATCGAAATAAATATTTTGTTGCGTCCGATTTTGAGGTTTCAAAATAATTTAGGCCTACAGAAATTCAATATCATAGCCAATTGAGATGGAGTTGAAAGGTTCAATACAAAATGTAGATATATAGCATGGAAACATCTTATAAAAAAATATGAAATAAAAATATGGAGGTTTTTTCATGTTTTGTTTTCAATATGTATTGGAGTTTTAACCAACTTAAAAATTCCTAGGCGTCAGCCTTCAAAAGAAATGAGTGATGCTGGAAAAATTAAGAAAAAACTAAAAATTGTGTAAAAAATAGTTATCCGTATAAAACTTATTGTGTAAAACAGGGAATTATTGTTACTACTTGTTACTTATATTGTTCAATCTTCCATAGCATACTTCCATGGAAATGTTCCGTTACGAGGGGAATACAAAAAGTACTTTATAAAATCGCAATTATATCAGCAGATGGAATTGAAGTATGATTGTGATATATCATTGAAAAGTTATTCTATACCGAATCGTAATTTGGAAAAATATATAAATTTCCATTTTAAATATAAAATTGATGCGCTTCCGGTCAAACTGAAAGTGTTACATTTGGTTTGATAATTTAAGCAATTGTACATTCATAAATAAATAAATCGAAGTACCGAATTTGAAACATCCATATAAAATAACAACGAATATACAGGGGTATTGGTCTCGGGGCACCTGGTTTATATATATATATATATATATATATATATATATGTTATGAAGTATATAATATAAATATATATATATACATATACATAATATAGTACATGCATGTGGAAACAACACTCTTCAGCACATAATAAAAATTTGATCATTCGAAAGTTTATATTTTCGATGGAATGTCACTGGTGCAATAATTAAAGAAATATAATACTTTCGGAAAGTTTGTCCCTGAATTTTTCAAATGTATATAGGATCTTTCTTATCCCAGAGTCTCGTCAAAATTACGATCAAAAGGAATGAAACCGAAGCAAATTGTTATATCAAGTCCTTCAACCAAAATCCCAGCCGACTGCAAAAGTTTTTTGTCTTGTTCCCAAAATAAACTGCAGCTTGTTCAATCTCTTTGCACGTATGCTCCAGTTTTTGCAAATCAATGCTGAAACAGAACTGTTCATTTCCGGTGGATATGAAGATCCCACGGACGCTTCCAAGCCCAAGGTGATAGTTTATCTGAAGGCTAGTCTAATCACCTAGAAGCAGATTGAAGAATGTTCTGCCATATTTTTCGCGCTGTTCCGTGGAGTGGATTGAACAAGTAATTATAAATAGTTTTAATACTGATGTTTTCGTCCTTATCATTTACTTTTGGCATAGACTGTCGAACATTGGCCGTCGCGGTATGTGGTTCGCCGGATCGGTGTGAAGAAGAACATTTTGTAAGCTCATTTAGCAGCTGTATCACTTGGCGAAAAAAATTTAATATTTCACCGCGTTACATGCTCTCACAGGTTACGACACGACAAGCCGATTTACACCTAAGAAGCAATGTATAAACGCTGCCTGCATCCGAAGTATTCGTTCAGATGCCTTCGACGTTTGCAAACAACCCGAAACCCAATGCATTTTAAGGACATTGAAGAAGACTGCACCCTATTTATTTGCCAAACAAAGATCCACAACAGATGAACTATTGCTCAAGTTAATTACCCGTAATATCGGTTTCAATTTAAATGTATCCAAAGTTATTTGCACTCTCCTGATGCTTTGTATTTCCATTGCTGAGCTGCAGTCAAACATATGTGTTGAGAAATCCCTCACAAACCAATATATGAGCCTCTGAACTCTTTCTTCAATTGAATGAAATACGTGATGGCAATGGCGAAACCGGCTTTGCCGAATTCTTAATCACGCTCTGC
This sequence comes from Gonioctena quinquepunctata, assembly GCA_018342105.1. NCBI lineage: Eukaryota > Metazoa > Arthropoda > Insecta > Coleoptera > Chrysomelidae > Gonioctena > Gonioctena quinquepunctata. The sequence goes on along the minus strand of JAFIRS010000110.1, from coordinate 992,646 downwards.
GAATGTGAATCTGATTGCAGAACAAAGTCCCAGTTGAAAAAAAAAAAAAGCGAGATTACTTGTATTCCTCTTGCAAATGCATCCACAATAATTGTAAAAACTCACCTGCATAAGTGTGAAATTTACGTATTTTTCATTATTATTCATCAATATGTAAAACCAATTTATTTTTTCAAACAATAATTAAATTCGCACTGTAGGTATTATGATCATGCTGTTTTTCATTCCATAATGACCCAAATAACCTTCAAAAAGTCATAAACAACGTTCATCTGATGCCATGTCATAATGACAAATATTATGTCACTCAATTTTGATGACATAAGGAAGCTCATTATGGTACTTATCCCATATCGAATTTACTATGGTACTAAGTACCATAAATAAATTCTATATGAAAAATATGTGATGTGGTGAGATCAAGAGAGTTTATTCAGAAATTTTACAACTATGTACAAACTATTTATTATAAATGGTAAAGAGCGATTACTACAATTTGCAATATTAATTCTAATGGATTCTAGAGTTTTACATCAGTAGTTGGAATGAACTTTGGGATCAGAATGGATGATCCATTTCCTAATTGATAGAGTGAAAAAGGTGAGCAACGTTAGAGGAGATAAACTGGACTCTAGGATTCAATTCTCCAATGCCGTGAATAATATGGTGACAACCACGAAAAATGTTAATTCTTCCCTGTATCTTTTCAATCCAGATTTGTTAGCAAATTTGTTGGAGAAACTCCCCATGATTCGAAAATTCTCTTGGGGAAAGTTCAAGCATCATCGCGATTCCATGGCAGCTATCAGTAATCCCATTCAAAAAAGTAGTTCAAATAAAATTCTCCCGAGAAGAGAAACAGTCATGATCTCCATAAGAATCATAACACAAATCAGACCGCACTGAATGTGTCTTCTGTAAATGTTCCGGCCACACAATCTCGAAATGTACCAAATTCATTGATCTTCCAGTGGCAAAAAGAAAGGAGGATGCTCCCAGTATGAAATTGTGTTTTCTTTGCCTGAAGGTTGGTCATATGGCTTCGAAATGATTCTCAAAATCCAGATGTGGCAAGAATGGTTGTAGAGAAAGGCATAATTTCCTTCTTCATGTCCAACGTGATGAACAGGAAGAAACATAGTGGAGAAATAATCAGCGAATGAAAGCGAATCCGTCAATAGAATTTCATCTGCTGAGTTTTGTGCCAGTTTGGTGGAACTCGTATCTAAAGAAGCAGCTAATTCTATATGTACTGCCCTTAGTGTGAGGCACGATAAAACTATCAAAGTCGGAGATCTAGTACTGGTTGTTGACGAAAAGGCACCAAGGAATCAGTGGATGATGGGAAGAGTTGAAGAAACATACCCTGGCAGAGATGGTATCGTAAGGGTTGTCCAAATAAAAAATAGGAAAGTTACTTATGTGCAACCAGTAGCAAAGCTCTCCCTGTAAAATATAAATTGGTTCAGTTTGATTTTGGGGTGGGGAATGTTGAGGACGAAATGAATATTTTATACCCTGTATGTTTTTTCACATCAATGATCAATCAATGTCAAGTGATTTATGAATTGTGAAAAGCGTTTGAATAAAAAGTATAAATACAGTCCAAATAACTATAATTATCCAATTACAGGACCGAAAAAAAATAATTGGCACCCATTCCGCCAGGCAACCTCCACGATGTCATTCCTTAAGTCTTTCTCAACTCAAATCATCAATCAGAATGCAGTTAACAGTTAACAAATATGCCTATGATAACTTGCCTATCGAAAAGTGTTCATAGCTATTTTTAATTGAATTAATTTTAATCAATTTTCTTTCATCACCTTCACTCTTTTGATAACCGAATGAGTTTCATCTCAACTGATAGTTTTTAACACTCAGAATATGCCTAGGTAGGCTTGCCTACTTATTTCTGTGCATGGCTACCTGGCAAGCAGATGTGAACAGGTAAGTCAATATAGGTAACTACACCGATCTGTTAACCAATCGAAATTTATATCATAGGTAAGATAATTCAATTACAAAACCAATCGTATAGGCTTGCCTGCAAAAAATCGTACATAAAATATCATTGCCAAGCTATAAAGTCTTAGAATTTTAGGTATTTGATAGGTGCGAGAGAGAAAGTAGAGCGTCCGAGGTCCGTGTGATAGAACAGGACACAACATAGCAGCTGCACGCTACCTGACCTTAAGTATCCGATGCCATGTAGTCCGAGTGAGTGCCGTGTCAGCATTTATTTACACTCGACAGTCATTTTGAACTCTAATTTATTATAATTCTAATTTCGATCACAATTTTTGTATTATTTCACACTATATATACTCACAGCTATGAAATAATAAAAAATAAATAATTTAATATATTAATAAAAAATAAAAATTCAAAATGTTTTTTTCATTTTAAAGCTAAATTACAAAATTTAAAAATGATAGAAAAATCTATATTTTTCATTTAAAATTAAATAAAGAATAATTTATTTATTATTTAAAATCAAATAAATGCCGTAAAGCGGGAAAGAAAAGTGTTACTTTTAAAATTTCAGTATAATTATTTAAAAAAATATAGAAAAATAAATTTAATACATTTATGTTGTTAAAAGCGTTTATACAAAGCATAAAAATTAAAATTTTTTAAAATGTAAATATTAAAAATAAATGTCATATAGGAAAGAAAATTTCTGTCGAGTGTAAATAAATGCTGTTATTGTCACTCACATGTACACGAGCATGCGCTCGGATACATTCAACGGTCAGGTAGCGTCAGCTCCTATTTGTGTCCTGTTCTATCACACGGACCTCGGACGCTCTACTTTCTCTCGCACCTATCAAATAGCTAAAATTCTAAAACTTTATAGCTTCAATAATATTTTATGTACGATTTTGCAGGCAAGCTATACGATTGGTTTTGTAATTAAATTATCTTACCTATGATATCAATTTCGATTGGTTAACAGATCGGTGTAGTTACCTATATTGACTTACCTGATTCCGCTTGCCAGGTAGCCATGCGCAGAAATAAGTACGCAAGCCTACCTTGGCATATTCTGTGTGTTAAAAACTATCAGTTGAGGTAAAACTCATTCGGTTATCAAAAGAGTGAAGGTGATGAAAGAAAATTGATTGAAATTAATTCAATTAAAAATAGCTATGAACACTTTTCGATAGGCAAGTTATCTTAGGCATATTTGTTTATAAATTATATTTGATAAAAAATATGTCTGTCTCATCGAGTTATCAGATCGGTGAAGGTCGACCTCCCACGGTTTCCTCTACTATAAGGTTTTCACAAGGTTTTCCATGGGAAAATGAAGAAATGATAAATCTGGGAAACAAGTTAATGAAAAAATGCTTTGAGAGTTGCTCAATACATAGTTCACGTACTTTTCAGCCAATGGTGGGATACAGTAGTAGGCATAGTAGGTCACAAACAAAAGTCTCTTCCAAATGTAATAACGGTTAAAAAAAACTGGAATCAGTGGTATATAAAGAACGAATGCAAATAAATACGGGCAATATCCAATCAGTTGGTGGTACTCTGACGTGAAAGGCGAACAAAAAACTCGGAGCTTGAAATTTGCACAATTTCCCATACAACGGAAATTCGACCGGACTACAGAAAAGAATCGCTCATGCACAACGGGAAAAATCCAATTACATTCTATTTGCTGTACCATTCATTCCATACATCGATTCAAAAAATCCACTTTACATACATATATGTAAGCGTGCTCTATCCGAAATTCTCGCCATTCAAATGCACTTGAAGAATTCAATATAGCAAATACGTTCAGGCGTTCTGTCGTTTTCAATGTGACGGTATGCAGAATTGCAGGATTCTGTTCCCGAGCGACACTAGCCACATCGTTTGAATACCCCCAGAATTATTTGATAACTACAAGGAAAATCAATACCACCCAACTGGTGGAAATCCATAGTAGCAAAGGCTGCCTGTGACATCTAGCGGTGAGAGGACGAAACTCCCGTTATGTGTGATACAGTACCAGGAGTTCGCGAAGGTTACAATGATGTCGGATAGGTGGCGCTGTAGGATCACATTTCGTCATATTGAATGAAAAAGGTTTGAAAAGAAGGAAGTGAGGTGGAAAATGAGATTTTTGTGTGCGGTATGTTTGACATTTGATATATTGGTCAGAATCCATAGTATTTGAAAGAAATACATAGGTTTTGACATTGGCGTTTTCAATAACGTGTATTCACCAAAACAGAGTGGAAATATGATATGAGTTGAACTGTGAGTATACCTGGAGCCGCTATATGTCATATGTGGATCTTGATGAAGATCCAGTTTTTAAATGAATCTTAGAAACAATATATTTGGAAATTGTAGTTTCTAGCTTAGAATTACTCCTCATCAAATGGTTCTGATCTTTGACAATGTATATTAAGATATAGATTGGCTTGAAATTCATTGAAGGTATTGAGATAGCGCAAAAGTGTAGTTGAAAAAAATGGTGTGGTGAAAACGGTACAATATAATATTTTCTGGAAGTTTTGTGACCTGATTTCAGTAAATTGTAAATTTTTGGAGTGAAATTGGGATGAGGTCCAAAAACTGAAACCACTATTGATGTTGACAGATTAAATGGTGAGCAAGCTTCATAGCTCTGTCAGTTGAATTTTGAATAACATTTTTTTGTAACTAAGGGGTGCGTTTGACAAATAGTTTGTGTAACGATTTGATGCATTTGGTTTGATGAACCAGTTTGTGAAAATTTTTCCAGTATTGTCGTGTATTATTGTTGTGTCGAGAAAGTTTATTTGTTTTTCTATTGTAAATTCCAATCTAGAATGATTTTTATTAAATTATTCTAGAATTTAATCAACTTTGTCGGTAGGAATAAAAGTTAAACAATCGTCTACATATCGTTTGAAGAATATTGGTTCGAAACTTGGTGATTTGATGATCTTTTCTTGCTCTTGCTCAAAATTCAGGAAAAATAATATAGAAATAATCAAGAATATATTGAAAGAAAATAATCACTCCAGCGACTTTGCAGAAAAAACAATAAAAAAACGAATACATACGATCTACAATAAAAATGATAATGAAGTAAAGAAAACAACCACATACATACCTTTCCATACATAGACAAACTATCGAATAAAATTAATAAAACAAGGAGAAACACAACATAACTATTTCACACCGACTGAAAAATACGAACAAAACCATTTATTCGACACTAAAACCAGAAATACCAAAAAACAAACAAACGCATACAGTATATAGAATACCGTGTAAAGACTGTCAAAGTACCTATATAGGTCAAACAAAACAATATTTGCAGAATTGAGCACAAGCCAACAAATACTCAAAAACCGACATTATAGCCTTATCTAAACACAAAAAAGAAAATCAACATAAGTTTGACACTAACAACGATGAAATTTTGACCGGAGAAAAGAATCCAAGAGTAAGAACATTCCTTGAAATGATACATATTAAAAATGACCCCAATAGCATAAACAATAGAAATGATATAAAAAACTTGAGCCAGATTTTTTTTTTACCTTTGTTTATAGTAATAATAATGGAATCTGATCTTTACATGCTGCCAAAAAAATACAGTCCGGCTCATATACTAGAACTCAATATGAACAATCCATTGTACTTATGAAGAGGGTAACAATGCATGAAAGATAAACAAACTATTCCCGATAACTTCGACGCAGTCACACACCTACAATAACGTTCGTACGATGCGAACGCAGAATTCAAATAAAATAATTTGTAAGTGAATACTCATAAATGTTACAGATATTCATATTGAGTTAAATAATGTGTTATATTTCGAACCATATGTTTTTGAAGAATTATTTTAGTATATTCATTTCAATATTGTGTTAAGTTAAATATGTCTCAAACTCCATATTTTTTATTTTAGTGTTTTAACCTGATTATGACAAATACCATGTCGAAACGTAGTTGAGAGAAATTATATGAATTGACTGAATCAGACCTTTATTCCGAAAAAGAAGAAAAATATGTTAGTGTTTTAACGATTTGACAAATATATATATATATATATATATATATATATATATATATATATATATATATATATATATATATATATATATATATATATATATATATATATATATATATAATATATATATATATATATATATATATATATATATATATATATATATATATATATATATATATATATATACAAGAACATACATATAGTAAGTTTATTCAAACGTATTTTACGGTATAAAAGGGTACTGACTGATTTTCTTCCTTTTCATTACAATGTTTTTATATGAAGATAACAACCAGAATTTGGAAAAACGATTCTTTCTTTTTCTGAAATTAGTGATATCTTCTTGATATCTTATTTCAAATCGATAGGGTGTATGAGACCCATTGGCTCCCAAAATATGTAATTCTACTGAATATTGGGAATAACGTACTTTGGTACTTTCAGTTGATTCATCAGAAGAGAATATTCATTGAGCAAAATTTGGGTGTCTAATTTTTCTATGGTGTTGCTTTTGAATTTTTTTATATCAATCATATCTTGTAGAATTTTTTTTTCATAGTTCCGCTGAGTTTCAATCATTTTTGCCTTTTCAGAATCAAATTGGTGTAAGGTATTGTCTTTGTTCTCTGATTATCTCAAGGAGATTTTCAGGTATTATATTTTTAGGAATGTATACTTTGTTACAATCGGCAGATGTCACTTTCAAGATCTTTTGGTGTTTTCGATTTTGATTTGGTGAAGTGTTTCATCGAATTGTTTCCGTTTTTGAAAGCTATGTTGCAAGGAACATCTGTAAATATTTTTTAAATTTTCTAAGAGACGGAATTTTGAGAAACATCGTATCTTTATGTGGTTCGTAAATATGTTTGTCTTGTTCATTAAAAACGTATTCAATTCATCAATTTCGATGGATAATTGTTGTTGATCAAGTAGGTGTTAATTGAAAAATCGAATTTAAACGGTTTTCTTCACATAAAGGATTCAATATAAAATTGAACCAGAGAAAGGTAGATCCATATGCTAGACGGGCTTGCCACTCCTACTGAGAAGGAATCTTTTATTTAGAAACCTATCGAGGTGGGAGATTTTCGGAGTGTTTCTTTCTGTCACTAGGTACCGCCAGTTAAAGTTTATCTTTTCCGGCGTACCTATAGGTGTTACAAGATCGATGATGGTTTGTTTACGTTGTGTCTCACTTCAGCCAGAGTTCTTTGGACCTTTGGCTGGTTGACTACACCGTATGATGAGGGCCAAGAAGCCTGAAACCGGTATGCGGATTGTTAGGTGAACACGACATAAATTAAACATAATCGAGCTTATCAGAAAGAAACATTTGCATTCAATGTCCATTGATATTATATGGAAGTATGCATGGATTTTCAGGTGAATATCATTCAACGTTCTGCGTGGTATTTGCCAGGAAAGAAGTTGTTTTTCACCTGAGATCTACCTTTCTCTGGTTCAATTTTATATTGAATCCTTTATGTGAAGAAAACCGTTTAAATTCGATTTTTCTATTCATTCCACTTCACATGGCACTTATCTCTCACTAGGTGTTAATTGTTTTGAAAAATGGGGGAATGTTGGGTGTGATAACCGTAGAGCTAGCTCTATATTTAAGATTCAAAATTATGTTTTGTTTTTAAGAGAAATAGTGTTCAGAATTAAAATTCATCATTAACATCTCCAGATTCATTATGATTTGTTGGTGTTGATGGTATCGATGCATCTTGGGGATATATGATATCAACCCCCTTATTTCCACCGAAAAAAGTGGGGGATTTGGAAGAAAATTCAAAAACTCATATTTTAATTCAAAAATAAAACTGGAACATATTGGGACATGCTTCCTATACGAGCTTGGTTCATATGGAAACAAAAAAAAACATTCCAAATCATGTTTAGGCTAATATTTCGATAATGAGGAAAAAACCTAAATCAAAATGAATATCATATAAATGATATGGTGACCGCACTATTATATGCATGCACAAAAATACCTCTAAACTATTTCTCCTCTTCACATTCCCGAAAAGGATTTCCTTATCGGAAATTCCGATTAGAGCTTTCAAATTCACATAAACCATTATATGTAATGAGAGGTTCCAATTATCTCAACTTGTATAGAATAATTCCCGACTACAAAGGCCATATTCGAAAATGAAGAGCGGGGAATGTGAAGGACTTTTCTCCGGGAAGGTGTGAGCTCATTGTCTCCAGCCTTTTGTCGAGAAGAAAATTGAATGTGTTCAATAATATTCCTTCCAATTTGCCAACATACACTGAACAAAGGAACAGAGTTGTCATAAACGAAACGAACGTGAACTTCAATTCAGCAAAAGAGATCATTGGTTTTATATAGTTATCCTCGATGGTAATGATAATAACCACAATAATAATAATATTACATGTCATTTGATTCCCTACAGCTAATAGAACTAAATGATACAAATAACAGAAAATGTAAACACCCAGGTAAAATTCTCTCGATTGAGGAATAATTTGAAAAATGTTGGAAAGTGCTAGACCGAGATTCTTTTTCATTCATAGGACTGCAAAATGAACACTCTGGTGACTTTTCCCATAGGGTAAACTTCTGCAAGGATTCATTACTCAAAATACACAGGAGCAAACCGGATTCTTACAAAACAATTTGACTGATGACGCAAAGTTTTGTCAGAGTCTATAATTGGCAAAAACGACATTTTCTGAAAATCCACATATAGTGCTGGAAGATGAAAATCAAGTACAATTTCGAATAAATGTTCAACAGGTACAGTGCTTTCATTTAATTTGTCCCACTTTGAAAAGGCTGTAAAATATTAATATTTTGAGCTAAGAGGTCGAATAAAAAAAACTGTAGTGTTTGATGCTGTTAAGTCAAAAATTCTATAAACTGTCAAATGTCAAAATTATTGACATAACTTATTTTTTTTTAATGGTACACCCTATACATAATTAAATTTTCGAAAAGACATATTTTTTCTGATTACAAAAATATGCCACAGTTGCCCTTTCTTCTCATTAGTTTAGCGCAAATCGGTGAACATTTTTCAACAACATCAAGATACCTGCGTTCATTATTTTATTTCAAAAAATTGTCATAGGTTTCATAGTTATAGCACTTGTGTATTTATCATGATATAGATGGTTTTCTGGTTTGTAAACTAACAACATATTAGTAAATTACTCAAATCTAGGACAAACAATTTTATTGAAAAATAAAAGAAATCCAATTAACAAACAGCAAACAATTTGAAAAAATTAAAATAATTTTTGCAACTATAAGTACTGCTCAACTTGACCTTCATTTTCAATACACGTAATTTATACTTTTTCTGTATGTCCTCTAATTATTAACAAAGTGGCTCTATTGTTTTGCTCCTGTCGAATGGCATTCCTAATTATTATTTTTAGATATTTCAAAGAATGCCACGGCGTATGATAGACAATATTTTTATACCATGAGAATGAGTCACACGGTGTTAGATCGGGATAATTAGGAGACCATCTAATAGTATCCGATTTTCAAATCCACTGTGGATATTTTCTATCCAAGAACATTTTTACTGGGAAAACATTGTGTGACGTTGCCCCACCCTGTTGCCAAATTGAATATTTTCATATGACTAGAGCCAAATCGTCAATACGTTCTTCAATTTCTGCTTCTAGGACATTGAAATAAACCTCACCAGTCAACGAACCAAAAAAATTATAGGATCCAGAACACGTCTACCAATTAGTCCGTACCAAACACTAACGGACTGCCTGCCTTGATACTGGATTTCCTGTATTTGATGATAAGGATTGAAATCAAACCAATGGGGTTTATTTTGTCGGTGGAAAACGACGATTCGTCGGTCTACAATATTTTATTCCTTTGAATGATTTCTAAGATGTCAGGAAAATTGCAGTCTGATTTCTTTTTGCGCTCGTGTCACCTTTTGCACCCTTTTTAGCTTGTATGGGTGAAATTTGTATTCGTTAGTCACTGCGTGAGCTGGTCCAATACACACTGGCAATTCTCCAGGTATATCGTTCAATGAATTTTTAGGTTTGGCTCTAACATGAAATATCAATTTCTGTCACAACCGTTTTTGGCGTAAAATTTTTTTTCCTACTCAGGCTACCAGTTTCGAAAAACTTTTTCTTAAGTGTATGGAATTTTTTTTTAGATGGAGCTTTTCTATCTGGAAATTGCAGTCTATATCTTCCAAGAGCCTCTGTGACACTACCACTTTGTCGATAAATATTGAACATAAAACATTTTTCTTCTATGGAATATCTCATTTTGTTTCTTGACCAACAAACTGCCAGGTAACAATATTCACGTTTGACATTCGAGCGCAACTATGACAATTCTTGGAAACAAAATAATAAACGCGGGTATTTTGATGTTGTTGAAAAACTATGATTTCAATTATATTTTCACAAAGTTGCTCTAAACAAATGAAAAGAAAGGGCGAGTGTGGTATATTTTTGTCATCACAAAAAAGAAGTATTTTGAAATATTTGATGATATATAGGGTGTACCTTTTGAGCGAAAGTAAGTTATGGTAATAATTACGACATTTGATACATTATAAAAAAAAAACTTCAACAGCAAAAAACTTGACAAAAACACTACAATTTCTTTTTTTATTCGACCTTTCAGCTCAAAAAATTAATATTCCACAGCCTTCTAAAACTAGGACAAATTAAAATGAAAGCACTGTACAATGGAAATTTGAATAGTGAAATATACTTGGCAATTCTTCAAAACGTGGTGAAACATGGTACTAGATGGATTAGGCACCACAACTCAGAATTAAAAGGCCAATAGGACCATGTGAAAAAAAATATTTTGGTTTCCTCTTGTAATAAGAAAGCTAATACCGACTTTTGGCACACCCTGTATAGCTGTAGCACTAAAAATATTTGTGGGAGAACAAACATTATCGATTATGACTGCATACCAAATTTCAAGTAACTAGTCCAACTGCAAGTTAAAAAACCTGTAATGCACGTCCTAAGTAAATAAGTCTGTTGTATATGGAACAAAACTATGTATTCCCATTCACATTCTCAAAGTCATCCATTTTGAATAGGACGAAAAATCTCCAACAATCTGAAAATCAACTGACATGAAGGATGGACCCTTCAAAGTAATGCATCATTTCATATTGTGATCCATATAAAAAAAATGCAATTGTATTTGAACCTCACACGTCCAAACGCACTGAGGACCACGCAATAACTTCCATTGTATGAATGTTATTTCCTTCAAATGGAAGTTTGTAACGATATATCTGTTACATTTCTTATTGATATGCTCGAGATTGAATTTACTTCCCTATTGAAAATCTTAGCGACATCTAACCGTGGGTAATAGAACAATCATTACGGCTAGGAAAGAAGAACTGTCTCAAAGAATCTGACAGTACGATGATATTTAAGACGATGCATGTGACATTCTCGCCCTTTTCTGATCTTTGGCAATTAAGATATATTGTTTTCTGAAGCTCGTCGGCCATTAAAGAGTACAAGATGCCATGTTGAAATAATATATAAAATCAGAGCATTTTCCTTTCCTCGCGAATATGATTTCAAATCAGTGAATAGTGTACGATTTCAAGGAAGGTATGTATGGAGAACTTATGTTTGGACCGTAGATATTTTAAATATGTCACATTCAAATAATTTTTAAGAGAACGTTAGATAATTTTTCACAAGGGAAGTATCTGAAGTCATCTACGCATTTTTGGTTATGAAAACAGTAATTAGATTTATTTAGGTCAATCTGACTAAAAATAGCAGTGTCGTTCACTATATATTTTTGAAAAATTCTGTCAGGATTATGAATCCCACATGTATATTTTTTATATATCTTTGGTATGGTTCCATATTTGGTAACAATAATCACCGAGCTGTGATGATTTTGATGTGGTTGAAATGATCTAATATGTATATTTCATGTATAAATTTGGTACTTGGAGTTTGGAATTTTCTTTGAATTTTCAGAAACCTTTTTGAAAAAGTATTTGACGGCTGGTCAAACATTTATTCTCATATACGTTTCTTGAATATCGCTGAAATTGAAGTCATTTTCGTAAATCAAATTCAACAAACTTGATTGTCTCAAATTTTGATTTTTAATTATTAATAACGGAATATCTTGGCTGTTCAAGATCAGAGAAAAAATTATCTCTTCCATATATAAAGCAAAGATCAATTTTTGTTAATTCATAAGAATTATTAATAATAGTTCTTCAATTTCAGTATTGAATATTATTCATTTGTATATTCAATTAATTTTAAGTAATAATCTCTTGATGAGATTACACTCAACTGTAACAACAATGAGTTGAGGAGTGCATTGAAAAGATTCCAAGTTTCAGGAAATAGAATTTTTGTATATCAAACTCTGACACAAACAATATTGTTTTCATGTCAAATCTCTGAAAACACACTTGATGGACCAGAAGCTGACGCTTGTGTTCACCTGATCGGTCGCCCAGCAGCTATAAGTACCTCCTGATTGCGAGCCAATCCACTTCGTGAAGTTAAGCTAAGTGCTAGACAAGGAAAAATACAATCAAGGTACATCGTCATCGAAAAAACCGACAGTTCAGCAAAACAAAACAATATTAGTTTTCTACATTGGAATAAGAAAATAAATTTTTGGATTCAAATGTTCTGAATTTGGAAGAGATGTGAATTTTTGTAAATAGATTGTTATAAGTTGATATTTGTTTTATTGTTGTAGTTATTTACAGAAGGAAAGTTAATTGATGTGCAATCATTATCGAATAAGGTTTTGGATTTTTGTCCTAGTTTAAATAAAAATTATGGCGTCCATTCAAATTTACAATTCCTAAAACTTTGCTTGAAACATAAAAAATTTGAAACTAGCAAAGCGGTTCGAAGAACTCCACACCGCTCTTCACTGGATAGTCTGGGCATTCTATTTCAACAAATAACTAGAACTAACATTACAAGTTAAAGAAAAAAGAAATGGAAAAAAGTTCTGTTACATACCATATTCAACTTGAAAATCTTACTGTAGTTTCATTTCCATAACAAAAAGTTTACTTTGAAATATTTATCTCTCGGCGACTCCCCGAACAATGTCGCATACTTCTGGACGTTAAAAATAAAATTCCCATCCAAATAAAATACCGTGATATTTCTAAAGCTCCTCGTACGTCGGCACTTCCGCTCTCAGGCAATAATTCATACCCTTTTATTCCCGTGATTCCAGCAGCAAGACTATTCCAGGCCATTTTCTGGACCATTTGAATGCATAATTGAGAATGCTCCACTCTGCAAAGCAATTGTTGGGGAATCTCGTGTGCACTTCCATATTTACCCGTCAAAGCTATACAGCAACACTGTGAGGGCATCAACAGTTGAACCTAATGAGCTATTTCACTGTGAGGGATGATTAATTATATAAACTGGGGCGACAGGCGACCCGCCATTGGCTCTCCTGAGCCGGAGAGTTGCGAAATTAACAGAATGAAACTATTTTGTAGAAAAGCTGTTTTAAGTAATGAATATGAAAGTCTCATGAACGTTCAACTTAGGGTGGAAGGGTGGAAGTGATCTCATAGGTAGAGCACGGGAGAGTTGACTATACCCCTTTGAGTGAGCAATAAACAATAACTCCTGTCAAAACAATTAACCCCACTAACATTCAACAATGCGGGGTAAATCATTTCAGGATATATTCAGTATTGAACGTGAGCTTAATTATGATGATTTTTTCAATCATTGATATTAAGAAATATCTTCCCCTCATTTCATCATGGAAAAAATGTATCTTTTTTTTCATTGATAACGTCAATAAGAACAATGAATAAATAATAATAAAAACAATCGTTATTTTTGCATTACATTACAGATACGAGTTGGTTATTTCCGGAGGTAAAGCTCGCACAAGTCGATTTTTATTTTAAGTTTTCCACTTTTGTTAACAAAAAAATAATTTTCAGTGCCTTACAAGATATGACGTCATCGATGATACGAATCTGAATTTTTTTTTGCTGCGCTTTTCATGGACATCAATTTTTTGAGTCGCCGACTTTCTATAACAAAGAAAGAGTCGATTGGGGGGGCAAGTGCCCCCCTCAAAAACATTTTTTTTTCGCGTTCTAAATCGAAAAGTCTTTTGAAATTTTTCGATTCCGTCGAAAATAATTTCCTAATTCAACTGTCTCGTGGCGGAACTACCTTAAAGGAGAATTCGAACTGAAATTCAACGAATTGTCAATTGTCGATGTTGTCAATCGTAACCCAAGAATTCATCAGATATCGCCAACTAACTCAGGGAGCTCAATTCGAGCATTTGTTGTAAATATGTTATTTGTTTATTTTTAGTAAGTACTGACTACTTTTGATATTTTCGTTGCAAAATCTAATGAAATAAATGTTGAGAAATATGAGCACTTGTTTCCTTTATTCTCAGTATACTGTAACTTATAGTGTTACATATGACATATGTGGTATGTTTGATCTCAGAAAACTATGGGCTTTTAGTTTCTGATAAAAAAAAATAGTTTTTCAATTGAAATGGACTATCGATGACGTCATATCCTGTGAGGTTGGTAGTGGGAGTGAAGCTTTTTTTTTAAGTAGAAAACTTAAATTGAAAATCGACCTGTCTGAGCTTCACCACCGAAAATAATCAACTCGTACGATAATGGAGTGTTTTCTCACTTTATGAACGCACCGTATATTATACCTGCAAAATGGAGATTCAAGAAAAATCGGAAGGAAAAGTAGATGAATGCTTGGTTACAAGTCATTGCGAGCAGTCAAACCAAGGAGTGATTATTAATGGATACTATAAATAATCAGTGATATAAACAACAATATTATGAAACATTGAAATAAAATGGATGTGAATAGATGCATTCAGTACAATACACTATTGTTGGAATAATAACCAAGCAGTGATTTGACCTAGACGTTATGATGCCTGCCCTGGTACCTGAGTAAAACAAAATTATTGTTAGAAAAGTAGGAAATATCTGAATATCTTAGGAATACATAATCATTGTAATATGTCTCCAGAGACTGAGCGACCCATTAGAAATTAAATACGGAGTTCCCCAGGGTAGTGTTTTAGGGCCAATCCTGTTTATATTATATCTTAATGACATGTTATCCATTGATATTTACTGGGGAATTGGTCTCATATGCTGATGATACAGTGCTAATAATTGATGGAACAACCTGGGAAGATGTAATATCTCATACAACAAACGATACTGACACTATAGTTAATTGGTTTGATGATAGTTTCCTGACAATAAATATTGACAAAACATCTTGCATTTCATTTTGTAGTAACAGTCATGATTTTCCCAATGCACAAAACATCAATATTCATTTAACCAGCAGAAATAAGAACATAACTCTGAAAAAATCCAGTTCAGTTAAATATCTCGGAATACACATTGACCAAAATCTAAAATGGAAAATACATATAGACTATCTTTGTAAAAGACTCAGAGCCCTTTTGTATGTTTTTCGAACACTTCGAAATATACTGAGTATAAATGATTTGCGCAGTACATATTTTTCGTTAGTTCAGTCTCTTAGGCCCGGAATTTTCACCTCCGGTTATATTAGGAATAAATTAACCAACGGTTAGAATATGCTTCTGTTTGAAGTTTATTGATAAGCACATTCTAACCATTGGTAAATTTATTCCTAGTATAACTGGCGGTGAAAATACCGGGCCTTAATGTATGGAAATCTAGGATGGGGTGGGATCTATAGTACAACTGTACAACCGCTTATGGTACTACAGAAACGATTTCTCAAAATTATCTATTATTTAAATTTTCGTTTCCCATCGGCACAAATATTCCAATATTGTGAACTGATGAGTTTGAGATATCTCTACTTCAAACAATTGATAATGTTTATATTTCACAACAGAAATAAGTTCAAAAATCATCAACATGGACATGAAACCCGACTAAAAGTGAGTAGCCTAGATATACCGTAAATGAACAAAGCTATTGGACAAAGATCAATTACATATATTGGACCCAAATTATTCAATCTTGCTCCAGATCATATGAAAACGGAATATGTATTCAAGTTATTCAAGGTTTCAGTGATCAAATGGCTCAAAAATGAAAATATAACATTACTATGAACACATTTAACTGAATCAATCTCTCAATTTTCACAACATTTTTACATCCCCACCTAGCACATTGAATACTTTCAATTTAACACGAGTTTGTATTTTGCATTTTATATTGTAACATTTAATATTTTTATACGTTTACACATTCAAATTTTTATGTTTTACATTTTTGCATTATCTACACGTTTAGAGATTTCATACGTTTAGATTTTATATTTAATGTGTCTTTTTTTGTAGTATACTAAGAATATTATTCACTACTATTGATATTGTTACTATTTAGAAATATAAGCATTATAATGTTTGCCCGAGTATCTCAGACTATATTATATCTTGACCATCTTCAAAGGAAAGAATTTCGATATTGATGTTTCAGACAAGTTTTCCGAAAACTCAAGTGAATCATCAATACCTATGTTTCCGCTGATAAAAATTCAGTAATAAGACTCGGTTTGAGAAACCTTTTCTTCTACCTATATTAATCGCACATTTTTTTTCTATTGTATGCTTTTATGAATTCATGTAATTTGGTGATTAATAAAATACTACTACTAAAAATACTAGAATCTGAACGCATTCGAAAATCGTCGTCATACGATATCACTGGGATATAGTGAGAACGAGGGTTACCACGGCGAACCGTCGTAAATAGATGATATGGATTAAATGACGTACCGGTAAAAAAGACTACTTCGATATTTTTTAAAGAAGTATACAACCTAATAAAAGAGATTATCGTGAATGCCAAAATTTTAATAATAAATAAAAGTGATAACGGATAATAATAAATTATGGGCTAGAAAACAAAGCAGCTACTTCTCGATACATAAATAAGATAAAATTAATATCTATATGAAACAAACATGTCGTTGGCTGAACTTAACTCCATCTATATCGAAGCGATATCGTCGGGAATAAAAAGCATAGATTGAACAATATCAGAAGCCAGTTCATGATCAAGTTTTAAAAAGTTATTCGATACCTTCAAACAGTGCGGTTGGGATGTCTTCTAGTGATTTGTTAAGATGAATTATTGGTAGTCAGACAAGTTATTTGTCCACCTCATGTCTTCGCGGTATATATAGTGAATAATAGGGATCCTAGAATAGACCCTTGGGGTACTCCTGATTTCAGTGTGAAATGAGTGGAATTATCATTATCTATATTGACCATTCGTTTTCTATTAGGACGATATGATCTCATCGAAGTTATTGGCTCACGCGTAAGTCCAAAATAGTGAAAAATTACCAACATTACTTCAAAGCTGGTTCCATCAAAGGCCTAACTGAAGTCAAGGAGAATGAATGCAGTTTGCTTCGAAAACAAGTGAGAAAGCTTATGAAAAAAATTAATGACTCCAGGGAAGGTCAAGAAAAGGCACTGCTGCATTCAAACCCTTATAGACACAAGAGAATTGAAAATGGTGTTACTACACAAACTCCACAAACGTCACAAACTTGAGCCTCATGAGATTGGTACTTTTTACCAGTCTTTTTTTTAAACAACAACTGCCATCTATGTGTCAGATCAGGTACTTCGGAGGGACTACCCTCATATAGTGATGACTCAGTTATAGTGATGACTCAGTAATAATATGAGTGATATTCAGCGTTTGATTCTTATAATGTTTATTTCTATTTCGATTTGAATTTTTCTAAATGACAAACTGTACCCATTTGTGAAAGACTGCAAACGATTATTTCAATGGACCGAAAATTTATCAAAAGTGGAAATAAATTGGTTATCCATCTCCATCTCTGTCATCATTCACATCTGCAGAAACACGAAAAATGCCTATCTCATACTTTCATCTTCCGCATTTTTCACTCGCT
This sequence comes from Gonioctena quinquepunctata, assembly GCA_018342105.1. Taxonomy (NCBI): domain Eukaryota; kingdom Metazoa; phylum Arthropoda; class Insecta; order Coleoptera; family Chrysomelidae; genus Gonioctena; species Gonioctena quinquepunctata. The sequence goes on along the minus strand of JAFIRS010000110.1, from coordinate 974,651 downwards.
TCTGCCAGATTAAAAAAGACTCCTATGTACACGGAATGATAATTGCATTACTGCGAGTGTGTGTACGTGAATCTCCAGCGGAGTGTTTAAATTGCTGGATTCTCATTTAATACAGAAATGATAAAAAATCCTGTGCTTGATTACGCGGGTGTGATGGTCATACAAATGCCCGAAGAGCTGATGAATTTTTCAATAGAGTTGTTCAGCTCGAAAAAGTTGATTATTTAGTTCAAAGAAAGAAAATAGCTTTGAGTCCCAATTTCTGGATGAATAATTTGAATTTATCGCAAAACTAGAACCGGATAACAGTTTTTTTCACAGTTATGATAACAGCTTCTTGACATTGAAGAATCGAAATAACTTTGGCAGAATATGATGTCAGATAACAGTTATACAAACGAAGAATAATTGAACAATAACCAAATTGGGATTTCTAATAAAAATTAAAATATCTGGTAAAATTGTGGAATCGACGTTTCGAAAATATCTAGCGTTCCTGAGTAGCAGTAAGGTGAACATCTTCAAAAATTTATATTGGAAGTACATCAAACTTCACCATTAATTATTAATTCAATTAATTAAATTGTTTTATATGAATAGGTAATTAATGGTCAATTAACTTTTTTGAAAATGCATTGGAAAAACTGTTATTGAAAACATATATTTACACTACCAATTCAACCGATCATTACACAATTATGCTTTCCATAAAAATACAGTCAATCTCACTGAATCCATGCACAATTAACACCGAAACATCATCACTTTTATAAATCAAAATCAAGTGAAAAAATTTCTTGAAAAAGAGGAATGGACTGATATCTTGACATCAAATGACCCAGAATATGCTCACAACCTATTTATTGACAAAATTAAAACATACTCTTTTATCCACTCAAACTAAATCCATGACACTTTCCAAAACAAAACTGAAACCTTGGATGACTACAGGTCTTTTAACATCAGAGACAACCCAAAAAACATCAAATAGGCGGTATACCGCAAAAGTGAATAAAGAATATAAAAAGTACAGGAACTATCTTAACAATCTAATTGAAACTCATAAGAATAATCATTACATAAATAAAATTCACGACGCCCAACAAAATTATCGGAAAATTTGGCAAAATTCAAATGAAATGATGAAAAATAACTTGAAACAAAAAGATAAATATAATATTATAAATGGAAGAGGACAAATAATTGTTAATGATAGGAAAAATCAGATTACTTTAATAATTTCTTCGCAAATATAGGACAACAGATGGCAAGGAAAATTGATAAACATGCCACTATCCCGGAAATTGAATGTAATTTTGCAAATTCTTTTTTTCCAAGCCCAGTATCAAGAAATGAAATTATTAAAATAATATCTACTTTGAAAAACAATAGCTCTCCAGGTCCTGACAGTTTAACGGCGCAATTTATGAAAAAACACAATTTACTTGTGAATTATAATACGCGAATTGAATATCTGCTACCGATTCATTAATATTGTCCATTTTAACACAGATTTTCATTTCGAAACAGATTTTGGCCAATAAAAACACGTACTTTTCATTATGAAACCAATTTTCGGCCTATAGAAACACGTTCTTGGGGATAATCAAGTGGTATGTTTCTACATACTTGTTTGACATTTAATTTTAATCGACATTGAATCGGCATGCGTCAAAAGTACCTATTAGTATGCCAAGCAGAATTGTCTTGTTCACCATAAATAGTTTGAAATGAATTCTTGTTTTTATTTTATTATTCATTGGTCGTAGAAAAATAGTGTATGAAACGATCTGTAATGGCTATTAATACACTCGCACACCGTTTACTTACCTCGTGCTCGTGTATTAATAGCTATCATTACATGATCGTTGCACATTATACTATTATTTTATTGTGAAAAAATTATATGTTTCAGGTTTTCATTAGTAAGTGATGAATGATCATTAATCACTACTATTAGAATACAGGGTCGCTGATTTGTATGGAAACGGTCGATTATGTCGTAAAGTAAGATAGCTAGCAAAAAATGTTAGGACACAAAAGTTTTAGGGTTCATTGAAATCAAGTATACAGGATTGATAAAAAAGTCATGACGAAACAAAGTTGCTTTTTCTTTGATAGAACATATATCAATTCTTCTCGAAATTCTGAATGAAATTGATATAGCACATCATATTCTGAATTTCACCGTTTTCGAGATATCAGATTTCAAAAATAACTTTCTTATAATCATACAAAAATATTTTAGTCAATCAAGTTTACAGTCAATTAAGTTACCTTTGAAAGTTTCTAGCTCCATAACAACGCCGCCTTGTTCTTTCGTCTAAGAGTGATGATCTTGACACCACATGTCAAAAAAATACATCAAATGTGAATAGTTTCCGCGCCAAAATGGCACGTTCAAGTGAAACCGAGCGTATTGAAATTTTAATGATCATAGGATATGGTGATTGAAGAAGAAGTTGTGACCAAGTAGTGGATATTTTTAATGAATTGCATCCCAATTGGGAACCTCTTTCTGAATCAACCGTTTCAAAAACATTGCAGCTTTTTCATGAAACTGGAGGTGTCAAAGATCGACCAGAAAGTGGAAGACCAGTGAGCGTTATAAATGAGGAAAATTCTCTGAATGTCATGTTAGATGTGGTGGAAAATCCAATAAATTCGACACAACAGAAGGCTTTCAATCATAACATGAGTCGATATTCCATTGAAACATTGCAAATTGCTGAAATTTTATCCATATAGAATTCATTTGTTACAAGAATTGATTGAAGATGATTTTGATCGTAGAATCGAGTTCTGTGAAGTTATTATCAACCACATATTGTTTTCTGACGAATCTACATTATGTTTAAACGGGCACGTGAATCGACACCATTGTAGGTATTGGTCAGTCCAAAACCCACATTGGAAGGAGGAAGTTCACGCTCAACGACCACAAAAAGTAAATGTTTGATGTGGCATTATTGGTGGACACGTCATAGGACCCCATTTTATAAACGGAGATTTGAACTCTGAACGATATTTATTACTTCAGCAAGAGCATATTATTCCAGAGCTTGGACGATTATTCCTGAACAATAACAATCCTAATTTGCCGACAGAACAAATATGGTTTCAACAAGATGGGGCTCCTCCATATTTTGGACGTGTGGTACGGGCATATCTAGATGAAACTTTTCCTGACAAATGGATTGGACGCAGGGAGGCAATTGAATGGCCAGCTAGGGCTCCCGATGTGACCCCACTTGACTTTCTTCTATGTGGTTACATAAAAAATGTAGTCTACAAAAATGGGCCGCAAAATATCGAAGAGGTGCAAGAAAGGATAAGGCATAAAATTTCCACCATTCCTCCCAACATGATTTAAGACTCACTACAAAATTTTGTTCAGCGAATTCATTACTGTCAGGAGATGAATGGTAAACACTTTGAGCACCTTATCGATAGAATTCCAAAAATATATTTGTTGTTTATTAAAACTCGTTTTGTCTCTTTTTTTCCTGGCATAATTTGTTTTTATAAGATTTAAAATACCCAGGAATTCGTTAAAAAAAAAAAAATCGTTTCATGCATTTTTATCAACCCTTAACAAATATGCTTCTTTATTTTCTCTAAAAAAAGAATAATTAAAATTTAATCATATCCATAATACTCCATCTTGTGTAATTTTCTTAATAAATATCCATCATTTCGGACTTTATCTTCAATGAATTTGAGAGTAGTGAAAAGTTATTTTCAAAATTCGATATCTCGAAAACGGTGGAATTTAGGATATGATGTGCTATATCAATTTTATTCAGAATTATGAGAAGAATTGAAATATGGGATAATATACAGGGTGTTCCATCAATAAAGAGCAACTTTGTTTCGTCATGACCTTTTGACTGATCCTGTATACTTAATTTTTCTTTGAATGATAAGTGCCATGTGAAGTGGAATGAATAGAAAAATCGAATTAAACGGTTTTCTTCACATAAAGGATTCAATATAAAATTGAACCAGAAAATGGTAGATCTCAGGTGAAAAACAACTACTTTCCTGGCAAATACCACGCAGAACGTTGAATGATATTCACCTGAAAATCCATGCATACTTCCATATAATATCAATGGACATTGAATGCAAATGTTTCTTTCTGATAAGCTCGATTATGTTCAATTTATGTCGTGTTTACCTAACAATCCGCATACCGGTTTCAGGCTTCTTGGCCCTCATCATGGATTTTCAGGTGAATATCATTCAACGTTCTGCGTGGTATTTGCCAGGAAAGTAGTTGTTTTTCGCCTGAGATCTACCATTTTCTGGTTCAATTTTATATTGAATCCTTTATGTGAAGAAAACGTTTAATTCGATTTTTCTATTAATTTTTCTTTATTGTAATATATTTAAAAAAAACCCTAACACTTTTGTGTCCTAACATTTTTCGATAGCTATCTTACTTTAGGAGATAATCGACCGTTTCCATTTATATCAGCGACCCTGTATAATGTATATCATTGTAATTGAAGAAACAATTGAGTGATTTCACGCCAAAAAAGTATAACTTCAAACGAATTTTTTTTCTAGTTTCTACACTCTGTTTGATTTGAAAACTACCCCAAATATACAAGATACGATTCCAAGATATAAGTCTTAAACTCTTGAATTTTTTTTTCCATATGAAAGCTCTCATTGAATAATAACCTTTTTCAGTTGATTCGTCTATCAAGTTTATCATAACAACATAGCAGACATAGATGAATAATATAATATATTTAACGGAAAAATCCTGTCCAATGTGAATTCTAGAAAATATTCCAATTTAATTCAAAGAGAATCCAGGAGCATCTGTTCCACGCAAATAATGAAAAATGTGCATCGGCAATATTCCGAATTCATAGAAAATTAAAGCGTATTGTATGAAAATTCAAATATCTAATAAGAACAGGGATACGTGCCGTAACTCTTCAATTCCATTCGCATTTCCTCATTCCGAACGAGCATATTGAGAAAAAGACTTCGTGCATATGGGAAAGTATTTCCGGAACTTTATATCGATATTTTCCGCGTAAAAACAATGTTCGATAGATGTTCCGACAGGATCGTATTCGACACATATCTTCAGTTGATAGTTCATTTATATACTATATAGTTTTGCCTTGGTTTGTTTCTCGCATTGACAGGCAGGAATTATTCTCGATTTCATTATTAGTTTTATTGTTTTCGCAATTTTTGGGTTGGAATTTGTGGCGAATGCATATTCGATTACGAAACACAAATGTTAGGAATTTGAATTGTTATTGAGAATTGTATAATGATTAAAACTTCCATACTAATATTGGAGTATTTAATATTAAATCAAAATATGAATATGCTTTCTCGATTGTACCTTTATATGATATAAATATTCTCATGAACGCTATTAATAGGTTATATATGGTCGAGCTTCCGGAAACGTTTATTTTCTTCTTCAAAACATCTGAAAATGTAAAAAAAAAACATATTTGTGTCACATGGTACTCCACAAAACAGGTTATAAATACTTACTAACTTAAGGATGATATAACAAAGTCAAAACGTACATAGTCAGGAACAAAAAAGATTGGGTAGATTTTTAGACTACAGTGATTCAGAAACAAATATATTATCAACCACTTTCATTCAAGGAAATAAAAAAATTCTTGTAGTGGAAATGTCAAATCTAATCTGCACATGGTCAGGTTATGCCAAAGAGCATGGGCCACACAGAAGAGGAAATGATTTACTTTCGGCATCTGACATCTGTCAATATGAAAAGTGGGGAGATATCTTCCTGATTGAATGTATTGCCAACTTAATAGTGGCGGGAAATTGAAATTGTATAACTTCTAAAATCAACATTTCCCGCCATTATCAAGTTTTTACATTTTTAGATGTCTTGAAAAAGGAAACAAACATTTCCGAAAGCTCGACCATATAACAAAGAGTATTCTTCGACCAAGCCGAAGTTATTTTGACTGCATCCTCAAGATAGTTTCGTAGATTTATATATATATATATATATATATATATATATTGTTATATAGTGATGACTTTTTTAAAATATAATATTGTAATATTTTTGCCCCACGTTTTGGGTGCCATTTGTTATGTTTTGATGAATTGGAAATATTATATATATATATTGTTTTTGTATATTGAAATTGCTAATTATTTTTGGTATTCTTTGTGAGCCAAATTGATATGATATAAATAGATATTTCTGCCCCTGTATTGTATGCTGTAATAATAATTGCCAGCGAACGTCACTGTTCTCTCGTCACGCTACCAACAATTATTATTCTCCTCACCACGGCTAAGCAACAGTTGGTACGCCCTTATCTCAAGGTGGCTGGTTCAAGGCAATAGAGACACTGCCACTGCTGGCTAACTTCAGTTTATTGAATGGTCTTTGGTATGTTATTGATCATTGTGAGAAAACAAAACAACAAAATATCAAAAAGCAATTATCTCCTTTATTCAGGAAGACTTAATAATACCTGGCCTACGAGAAATAACTTATACTAGGGTGAATCGAACAAATATTCACGGATAATAATAATAAATCAGATCATGGATAGATAAACAGAACCTCACTTTTTCCGTGAGAGTGAAATTTTCTGTTATTGTTCAATATAGAGTGACATAAAGTTCTTCGAATGTGAAATTCGTTATTGTGAAATAGTTCAGGACCGGAAGAACACTATTAAAGTTTTATACCTGGTTGGAACTGTTGGTGTTCTAATTATACCATGAATCAGGATGTCTTCTCTCTCCGATCTCTGTCAGGACTGCAATACCATGAATCAGGAACTATATAGATGCGGAAATCAGCATTTGGATCCGTAGATATGTTATCATTAAGGTAATATTGGTTTTGTTGACCAAATGATGGGATTATTCCAATTTTCTTCTAGTAAAATTTTTGCGTGGCATCCGCTTGGAAATTTATTTTCGATCTCCCTTGAAGCTTTGCTTTCTATCGCCTAGCTACATCTTTTTCTCCTTGCTTTTTCATTTGAATTTTTGAATTGGTGCTCTAAATTGTCACTTTTCACTGTTTATATTTATATTGCATAATATATATACAATTATTTTTCCACTCTTATCATTATTTACAAATTTCAAAAATAATTGCTTCTGATACCATCTCATTGCTACTCTCCCACAATTTCCAATTTTACACCTGACCATCTATTCCCTGATTGGCTATTTTTATAAAGACATTTGCTGTTCTATCATTAGCTACTTTTTGTTAGCTACAGTTTCATATACTGTATGTTTCAAATTTATAAATGTGTTGATTACTGTTTATTCCTGAAAATTTTGTGAATTTAGACTTTTTATTGTCTTTTGAGCAATTATGAGTTATAATAATTTTGACAGTATATGAAATTGATTGTTTTATAGTATTTTGACATTTTTATCTATCTATATTCTACCCAGGCTCACAATATACATAGAATTTCAAAAGTTATTCACAAACAAACTCTTGAAACCATTAACCATCTAGTAATTATTCTTTTTGTGGGTTTTTAGTCTTTTAAAATTCACAACTGGCATAACATAACATAACATAACAATATATATATATATATATATAAATGTTTATATAAATGTTTATATATATATATATATATATATATATATATATATATACATTTATAGTCGATCTCGTGAATTTCATTCACTACTAGGTACTCTGCCACGGTCAATAAAAAGACCAGTAGAATTAGGACACATTTTTACGAAATTAATTTCTTTTATTTTGCAATTATTGGAAATGTCGAAACATTTATTTCATTATGGCACTCGAATATGTGTTTTTTGACAACGTTTATCGTAATCGATCGCTATCTTTCAAAATGGTGACTGATGGAACATACACGAAAATTCATAATTTCGTTCCAATACGTTGAATAGCATTGTACATAATTCTTGTTTGCGCTGTATATTACAACACAAATTAGGTTGTTTTGTTTGTATTCTGAATGTAATTTGGCAGTACTTCACCTTCCTCCAACTCCTTTAACTCACCAGTCTTTATCTTTTCAGAATCTGATGAAAACAACTGAATCTATGAGAAACGGACAACACTAATATGTCAGGTTGACTGATGGAAAGGAAAAGGTCACCTTTCTACCAGCAGTAAATTGTAGAATATACTTTTTCGACTGACCAGCATTTAAAACATGTTAATTTTTACCTCTCTGCATGCTTTCATCAAACATTTTCGTTAGCGGTCTTCTACGTATATTTTGGTGCATATTCCAATTAGAGTAATTTTTGGCGAATGCGCCAATATATCATTTTCATAATTTTAGGCGAATTATTTATTATTTGAATTGTTGAAATGGCAATTCGAAAGTAGATTATGTAAAATGTATTCCATTTTCATAGCGGATATTGCTAAATATGGGCAGCTTTTATCCGAAAGTTTCGTTTTCTTCTAAGCATATTTTGGTGAATTCGCCAATATAGTAATTTTTGACGAATTGTAACATATTATTTTCATCATTTTAGGTGAATGCTTCATTAGAATTCCTTGAATGCAATATTAAGAAGGTAGGATATGTAAAATGCATTCAATTGTCATAGCGGATATTCACAAAAGCCCTGGAGATCACATGCATTTTGTAGAGGTAATTTTTTAAAACTGGGAAATAATATTTATTCATTTGAGTTGTGCTGAAAACAAATGGCGATTCTGGCCGTGCTTTGGTCGCTAGACTAATTTTATAATATTATTATTTTTATATAAATTTGCTAAAGTAACTAATTTTAAAAATAACTTAAAAATCGTTTTTTTTTATTTAAAAATTTGCCAGATTGGTTTGCGACCAGTTATAACCTGCCACAATTGTTTTGAAATACTTATAATAGTATAAAATAGATGAAAATAAAGTATTAGCTTTTAAAAAATAACTTCAACATCACTGTTTACCTTACAAGACGCTGAGCGTCGCGACGCCCTAGCGACCGCTAAACAGGTGCCAGAATCGCCAAATCATTTTCAGCGGGACTTATAATTCCAGGTTTTAAAAAATGCCTCCCAAAAAATGCATGTGATCTCTCAAGGGCTATAAATATCTGCAGCTTTCATCTTAAATTTTCGTCAACTGTCTTCTACACATATTTTGCTGAATACGCCACTTATAGTAATTTATGGCGAATTCGCTGATATATGATTTTTTTATTCACTTTATTATTCGAATTCTTGGAATGGACATTTTAAGGTAGGATAAAATGCATTCAATTTCCATTAACAAGAAAGATTCGATGAAAATTCCATGGTATGAATTAGAATTCCATCGTTGTAAAAGCCAGTAATTTCATTCCCCTGATTCCTGCCCTGTAAACGGCGTTGAAATCGAAGGGAATTCAATTTGTGAACTCAGTCACTTCATGCTTTTCCATATCGTTTCTCCATTCTAGATAAATGTCACTTGGGAACTTGGTATTCGCAAACATGAGCATTCCGTATTATTCACAATATGCGATGAACGTCAAGGAGGAAAGAAGACATTCCATCATATTCTTCCACTGTGAATATTACTGATGGTTTCTTGAGGTTTGTAATAATATACAGTGAGCAACATAGGTGAATTTTTGAATTTAATTGCACAACCAAAATACAAATATTGCCGAAAGTTGGTGCATATCACGATGGAACTGAATACCTATCGCAGGTGTTGCAGGTAACCTGCAATGAATGCTAAGACTTTTTTCTACATTCACCAAACAATCAATTCAACATTCCACATTATTGAAATGTTTATGGCACCCGGGAAATGCCAGTGATTTTTTCAAGCTCTGAGCAGGTCAGTTGAGATCAGTTGGACGGCGGTTCCTGAAATGTCAAATTTGACAAAGAAAAAATAAGGTTTTCAAAAACTCTTTTCGAATTTGTAACCGCCTGATTTGTTATAAAATGGCATTATTCATCTGTGATTGACATGTGTGCAAGAGATTAGATTACATCCTGCAGTTCCTTCGATGGCAATTATGCAGCAATATATGAAAAATTCAGAATAACCTTGACTGATATTCCACAAGACGAAAATAATGTTATTTGTTCAATGAGCGACCTAGTCAACACCGTTTTCAATTTATTCTAACAGAAAATGGGCGCTCCAGAGCGTAGTAGAACACATATTGACAAAGAATACATCGACTAGGCAAATAGCTAAATGAGCTCATATATGTTTGTTCATGTCTTCTCGAGTTTCATCGAACGGAATGGAATTTCAACGAGCAACATGTACAGCATCCCCCATATTCGGTGGAAAATGATTCGCTGAAATATATTATAGGGACAGTCGATCTCTCTCAATATTTATTGCCGTTATTCTAGAGAATATGACAGTACATTTGCCTCGCAATTCTGGAACCAAATGTTTGGCCATTAACAGTGAAAAAGACAGATAAAACGATCATTAACAAAAAATGTCATCATAGCCAGTGTTAAACGACTCTGTCTGGATGTTTATCACAATGTCGCTCTTGATATAACGGAATGTATCATCTCAACCACCAGAAATGATGATGGGAATAATATTTATATCCATATCAAGTTAGTTTCATCGATATTGTATTGAATATAGACGTTATGTCGTTCCTACGATGATCATATCGAAGATTTATGCAATGAAATGTAAGATATGGAAAACGTTTGACAATCACGATCACACGATAAATTAAAGTGCCCTTTAACATTAACAAATAGATTTTGTGGGTTTGGAAATGTAAGATACCCAGAAATCTCTGGCGAAGTGATTGGTAACTAGTTCACTCAGAAGTACCAACTCTACGATAGTACAATCGGAAAACTCAGGAAACGCGATGAAACCAGTTGTATGTTATTCCATATTCAGTGATCGGATAATTCTAAGAGTGTTTTTCTGGAAAAAAATATGGTTCGATATATTTGTGTTAAGGAAAAGTGTCATCAGACTAATTTTCAATTTGAGATTTAGAGATTCCTGCAAAGAATACTTTGAAAAATATACCATTTCTTGTATATATATATATATTCCAAACACATTATGTCATTCTTGAGATCTCTTTGGAAATGTTAATCATAACTCATCATTTTCAAAAATAGTCCATCATATACAGGAGTTAACAGTAATCAACCATCTCCCTATTTTTTTGAGAAAAATTCTCAATCAAAATTTGTTCAAATCAAAACTGAAAAGACATCTGCAAGAACATAGTTTTCACAGCGTCTCTGAATCTTTAAACTTGAAATTATAATTTCAAAATGTCTTTGAATTTCGTTTTCGTGCTTTAATTTTCATATTTCTGCCCATCTATACTATATTTTAAATCTATATTAGTTTGTATTTTGACGTATCCTAAATTATTTGACCACAGAAGATTCAATAAATTATTATTAATATATCAGTTATATTTCTATATATTCGATGACGAAAACTAGAAGAATTGATAGGTAAACATTATTTTATTTCGAGAACAGGTGGATTTGTTGTTCTGAAGGATAATTTGAGCTTTATGGTTTCTGCAACTCAATATGGGAATAATTTGATTTACCGCATTTTTTTATCATCTTGTTATTTACGAACTTCGTTATAATGTTGAAAGTTTATTTTTCAGCATACTACTGTACAGTACGATAAATTCATCTGAAAATTCAACAATGGTTATTTTCCGTGGAAATGTTAGATTCGATCATTGCTAGTCGAAAAAAAAATGAATAAAAAATGGGCAATTGTATTAGCCAGTGCAGTGGTATACGCAATTCAGAGCCATTCTCACAACAATAGTTTTTTATCGTGGATATTGAATTGTTCCGGAAAATTCACTGAATTATATTTGATTTAGTGTGGTGCGGTGTTTCATCGTGATTGTATTTCCATCATCATTACCGGATTGATTAGTGCATTCTATGTTTTTTTTTTGAGTTAAATATTCATATATCCAAAATAATGGCGCGATTTTCACCTATGCCCGAACGAACAATTCCTGGAAATTTTTGGTTAGAATTTTGTTGATTTACAGCTACATAACGTATAGGAAACAGGGAATGAAATATCGTCGGAAATCATTGATGTAATTTATGGTTCAAACTACGTTTGATATAATGAAATGCATACTTTTTTGAACTCAATTGCTCATAGTTGAAAAATATTGAGGATTCCCTAACGATAATAACTTGACTCATACATTTTCGTTTATTCCTTACAGGAGGACTGTTTTCTGACAAAAAACGTTCAATAAATAATTTTCAACTCGAAATATAGCGTTTGTTCACATTCGTACATGATGATGTCGAATAATGAAGAGGCACGGAAAGTTGAATGGATATTATTCCCCGATCAAACTATATAGTAGAAAACATTGAGTGGAAACCTATCGCTGCGTAAAAATCAATCAGTAACTTCGCTCACCTTGTTGCCTGAATTACCATACATCACCTAACATTATTTTTATTGCTATTGAGGCGTTTTTGGTGAGCAGAACGCTGGTCTTTGTTTGGGTGTGGTGCAATATGGATAGAATAGAATTTATTGGTGTTTTTGAATATTTCTTTCATTACACACGTCAAGAATTTGGAACATGTCCTAGTTAAAATAACATATTATAGAATTATTGTGAACATAACAAATGGAAAAATAAGGTGTGAAATATCTTCTTATGGTAATATTGTGAACATAACAATTAAAAGCAACATGTATACACACATAACAAATTATGTTTGAAATGAGTTTGAGGTAGAAAGATGGGTGTTTTCATTTATCATGGTGTTTACGGAATATTGTATTCTGTTAGATCACTTGACAAAAATTCATCTACCGAGTAGAAGTTATATTTCAATAGGAAGGAACATTTTGAAAATTCTAAGAATATTGCAGAAATTTCAATACTTTTTTCGTAAATATCTGAAAAGAATTGTCAAAAGACATCATATTAGACAAAAACTACCAAGAAAAGAAAATCATAAGCCAGAATACAATTTTTCTGTTTCCAGCTAAAGAAACAGAAGTCATAAATACAATACTGAGCCTGAAAAATAAATTCAGGCCTTGGCAAGAATTAATGAAATCTATTATACCACAAATCAAAAAGCCTCTGACTCTTATTATAAATGAATCACTGAGAACGGGTCAGTTTCCCACCATATTCAAAAATACAACAGTCATACCTATATTCAAGAATGGAGAAAATATGGAAAGAACAAATTACCGACCAATTGCATTGACATCTAGCTTCAGCAAAATTATAGAAAAAATCATAAAAAATAAGGTTAATTAACTTTCTGAAAAAATATCAAATCATTTCAAACTCACAGTTTGGATTCCAAGAACAAAAATCGACACAAGATGCCATTCTACACCTAACCAAAAAAATATACAAAGCAGTCGACAATAAAAAACCATGTATTGGAGTATTCCTGGACTTGACGAAGGCTTTTGATACCGTCAACCACCAGATACTAATAGAAACTCTCGAAAGCATAGGAGTGAGAGGTACTGCACAATCACTCTTCAAATCGTACCTAACAAACAGAACCCAACAAGTAAAAATACAAGACTCACACAGCAGCAAAAAAATTGTAGAATGTGGGGTCCCATAAGGAACAGTGTTGGGACCAGTGCTGTTCACGATATACCTGAACAACCTATTCATGGTGCAATCTGAAAGAAAAATTATCAGTTTTGCGGATGACACGGTCATCTTATACAAAGAAGAATTATGGGAGCAATTAAAAAACAAGGTAGAATTAGATCTCCCTCTCATCAAAAGATGGCTTGATAATAAATTATTATCAATTAATCTACAGAAAACGTTCTACGTGCCTTTCTGCAGCTATAGGTCACAACTTCCTAACTTCAATACAATTACCATCCAAGATAAATCACAAATAAACTGTTCGAACTCTATGAAATATTTAGGGATAAAAATAGGCAGCCACCTGAAATGGGACCACCAAACCAACTTTCTCCTCAAGAAACTAAGATGCGTGGTGTATAAGATGAAACAACTCACAAAAATTCTAGAAGAAAACCAATTGAGAACTTTATACTATACACTATTCGAACCCCATTTGAAATATGGAATCATAGGATGGGGAGCTGGAATGAACGTACACCTAAGCAAAATTGAAAAAGTACAGAAACGAATAATAAAAATAATATATGAAAAATCGCCACGTTATCCTACTGAACTTCTACATCAAGAAACAAAAATAATGGACATAAAACAATTATATTTTATGAGCCTAGCAATACATCAGTTTGTAAATAAGCATGAATTGATTAGGAAAAACCACCAGCAAAATACCAGAGGTCAAACCTGTATCAAATTACGTTTGTTCACAAATCAATATGCCAGAGGACTCACAGTTATCTATGACCAAAGGTCTTTAATGTATTACCAGAGAATCTGAGAGAAGAGAAACAAATGAAAAAATTCAAAACACAATTGAAAAAATATATCATCGAAAATCCTGGGCAAAAAATTCATGAAGTAATCGATACATAAAAAAAATAAAATATTCCCATATCTCATACAAAAAAAATCTTTTTATACATTCATATATCTTTATACTATACATTTTAGGAGCATATTCTATGATTTACAATTATAACTCATACGTTATGAACAACACAATAATGATTACCTACATCTACATAAAGACTTTTTACATATATATTTTAATATTTTGATATATCAATATTTCCTTTTTTTTATATTTAAAAAATTGAATTTATATTATTTAATTTTTAAATTCTATTAGTCTAATATTTTGTTTTTTATTATTTTTTATTTATTGTTATATTTGTAAAAGCTTTATATTATACATATTGAATGAATGTAAGTATATCCATGTTTGAATACGTCCACAAACAAGCGGTGAAAACTGCTTCGTGGTATATTCCTTATTCACAACTATGTTGTGAGAGATACTATCCAACTATTGTCCATCTTATTGTGAATAAAATTATTATTATTATTATTATTATTAATAGAAGGTATGGCATATTAGAGACCATTCGAAAAACGTGGGGATTGATATCTAGGTACCAAGAATGTTCGGTTGGTCACCTATCTACTTCCGCTGAACGAAACAACAGAAATAATTTTTTTATTTCAGTAGCCGTGCCGGGAATCGAACCCGGACCATCTGGGCATCAGCCAGCGCCTCTACGCTCGCGGCCACCAGCCCATTTGTGACACCACACCGTCTAGCCAGTCTTCTTCGTGATTGATGTAAATACAATATGATTGGTATGAAGGATTTAATGTGTCGACAAATAAAGGACATTGTAATAATGTTATATTAGTTGAGATATTCAAGAACAGTGGTAATTGCACGGTTTCACTGGGTTTTCCTGCAATGATCTAGCCAAATGGGCAACTGAAAATCATAATTGTCTTATAGGACCTAAATTCGTGCCATATGCCCCGAGACTATAACCCTCGTCAATGGGCCTGTCATTAACTTCTGATAATATCCCCACCACTTCTGGGGATAAATTAGTCACTATGAAAGGAATTTGGGAAAATATATTTTAATTCGTTTTGAGTTCAGCCAAGGAAAAAACCACCACCTCAATATTTTCAAAGAAATTTTTGTAGGCACATCGCATTCTATCCGAATTAACACATGACACATATCTATCAGCATCGAAATGTGAAAAAAAATTATACTACACTAGTAGTCATTAAAAACAACTAATCTACTCTTTCATTGCATTAGTAAATTAACTTCGTAAATTATATTACTCTTCCCTCCTTCTTTCCGTATAATATCATGCTTAAAAATCAATAATCGAATCTTTCATAGCCAGCAGCTGAAAACTATTTTAATAGTTACACCACGAACGTGGTGCGGATAATGGGAGTTCCGCTTAAACGTTCTGCATTTTAAGATTAAATTCTGTCGGAGTTAAACTCGAATGAAATTCTTGCTGGGAGCGTCGATATTGGATAACTAAGAGAACTTCTGCATTCGTTTTTGATAGTCTGATGTCCCTGGAACTGAACATTGGATGAAAAATATAAATTGAGGTGATTACGGGGATATCCCCAAACATATGTAGGTCAAACTAACAGGTGAGTTACAAGCAGAACTTACGAACACCAAATTGCAAAAACAGTCCACAGAATTGACTTTGAGTAATTGCCATTGAGAAAAAATTGCAAGCCAGAGATATTTGTGAATGAATTCACATCGAAAAGCACCCCAATTGTCACAACAAAGTTACTAAATCAATTAACATTGAATATGGGGTACCGCAAGGCTCTGTTCTAGGTCCGGTCCTATTTCTTATTTATGCTAATGACCTGCCAAATAGTGCTCCATCAGCAAATTTTTTGCTGACGACCCTACATTAGCCTTCTCAAAAAGCGATTTCAACACGCTGTTAACTGAGACCCATAATAGTCTTTCTTTGACACAGTCTTGTCTCAATTATAATAAGTTAGTCATGAATAAGGAAAAGTCTGAGTCATCGATTTTCAATTTAAAACAACATACCGAGCATAACAACTCAGATTGCGTTAAGTTTTTGAGTCATTGCTGGATTGCCATATAGAGATGATTGTAGGGGATGCATTCAAACATTTTAAGATACTTACCCTACCCTGTGTTTACATATTGCAATGTCTTATGCATATAAAAACAAACCTAAAAAACTACAGGACAAATGAAAGTTCACATAGATATGATACACCAACACTATTTGCGACTTTCTAAAACGACAAACGGGACAAGCTATTATGCAATCAAGTTCTTCGATGTTTCACTATAGTGATGTCCAAGTTCTCGAGTGTGTACATTTTAAATCAGTTATTAAGCGGTTTCTGGCAGATAATCGTTCTACGATTTTGATGAGTTCTTATCAACCGATTTTCTCAATAACCCATTAACTCGTAGTCATACTATTTGTTGTTTTGTAATTACAGTGTAAGCGTCATTTACAATTTGAGTTTTTTAATTATATTTGCGTACTGTATATAATGACAAATATTGTTATTTTATTTATATATTTTTTTATTTTTTACTGACTTGTCAAAGTACAAGTAATTGTGCATATATGACCAATGAAGATTAATACAGTGTGGAACACCCAAAGGGAATCAACTCATTATTTCAATTGTTGTGCATATTTATAGAAAATCCCGAAACACATCAATTTCAGATTTTGAAATGACATCCTGCAATGACAAAATTTCATCCCTACTTTCAACCCCCTTCGAGTGACAGTTACAACCCCCATATTTTTAAATGGAAAGTAGGGGCATTCGATACACCATTTAAAAGGGGTATTTTCATTCTGTATTCAAAAATGTAATTTTTTTCGAATTTGTTTAAAAAATTAACAAGAAAACAATAAAATCATCAGTTTAGTTCCTGATGATGTAAAAAACAAAAATAACATGAATATCAACGTAGGGAGCGTTCAGAATGCTCGCCTCGAACGTCTTGGCAACATCCTCATCTTAAATAAAACTGTCTTTTAACGTTATGGAACATCTGTGGTGTGATCGACCTAATCGCAATCATTATTCTCCTTCTTAAGTCAACTAAATCTAATGGTTTAGTTTTATATAAGTCCAATGGCGTGAGATCTGGTGATCGTGCTGGCCATTCAATCCATCCTCGCCTTCCCTATCCACCGATTTGGAAATATTCGGTGTTGGCACTGCCGGACATTGATTTGCTTGAAGCTCCATCTTGCTGAAACCATATCATATTCGCTGTAACTTGTAGGTTTGCTGGATCAGGATATAAGTTGCCAATGTTGGCACAACGTTATTTTGGAGCATTGTTAAATAATTATCCCCATTCAAATTGCCATAAATGAAAAACGGACCGATGACATGATTTCCAACTATCCCTGCCCAAACATTAACCTTTTGAGGGCATTGTGTATTTTTTTCTCTCATCCAGTGAGGATTTTCCGTAGACCAGTTGCGAAGCATGTCCACGAAGCGTAAAAGTACACTCATCAGAATACAAAAAATGCTCCAATTGAATCACATTTCCATCATTTGTTCACAAAAATACGTTCTTCGATCAAAATCATCTTCCATGAGCTCCTGAGTTGGTATCATTTCATAGAGATGCGTTTTTTTTTTTTTTTTGAAGAATCGATGGATGGCTAACATATAATGTTGCGGTTGCTTGTCGGCTCGAAGAATGTGGGTTTTCCTCAAACTCAAGCAGCACATACAATTTGGTATCAATATTCATTGCTTTGGAAGGTGCTTTTTTCATCTGCCTCACATGTCCAAGCTCGCAAAATTGCTTTTCTATTTAACTTATTGTCCCTTGGGATGTAGGCGGCAAATCCGGAAATTTTTCGTCAAATAGGAGTGCAACTGTTATTTTGTGCATTTATGTTAAACGAAGCATGTTTCTGAATTACAGTTGACGAAATTCGAACGACAAGTATACCACTGACAATTACTGTCATGCGGTTATAATCCCACAACAATTGAAACAAAACTAACATTGCCATGGTAACTTTTTCAATGGGCGACTAGACTGTCATTATAATACCGAATTTCATGATGATAGATAATATGAGATCGGATCAAATCAATTAACATCTGTCTGATAATAATTTTTCACATTTGGTAGTTTTCATAGCATGTTGAAGCAAGTTACGTCATTCAGATAAAAACCATTATTTCTGCAGAGAATTCGAAAAAAAATACATTTTTGAATAGAAAATGAAGAGACCTTTAAAATGATGTATCATATGCCCCTACTTCCCATTTAAAAATTTGGGCGTCGTAACTGTCACTCGAAGGGGGTTGAAAGTAGGGATGAAATTTTGTCATTGGAGGATGACATTTCAAAATCTGAGATTGACGTATTTCGAGATTGAAATAATTGAAATAACGAATTTATTCCATTTGGCTGTTCCACACTGTATATCGTTTTATTTTCCATTCTGTTTTCCAACTCATGTACCTATCATGGCAAATAGCTACAAAAGCACGATTCTCATATGACAATTCAACTTATAATAAAACAAGATCAAATTATCATCTTTTCTCAAATTAAAAGTGGATTTTCTTGCCGAAGTAGTGAAGCTATTAATTCTCTTTAAGTAACGAGAAAAAAGTAATGCAGTAAAATGTGAACTTTTTTGCGGTGGTAGAAATGACTTGTTTGTGTTCAAATCGCTTAGAGCTTTGCCATAATATATCACATTAGCTCCCACACTTCGGAAATAACATCGAGAACTTAGTAGATACACAGTTTATGGTCAAGCAGTCCTTCAGAGAATGACCAAAGTTTGCCCGTTTCCCCAATCGTCTGTGGACTCGACAGTCACTATAGTACAGATATTATTGTCGAACACACCTGATGGTATCTTATTCGTGTAACTCGAGACAGATATTGGGTGTGAGAGTGAGAAAACTTTTGGATTCCTTCATTTCATACGAGAAAAATTAAAATCTCATCGAAAATTTGAAGAAGCTTTTTTAGTATTTTTCATCACAATTTATTTTCATTGGCGTGTATATTTTCGGTTGTTTCTTATCGAAATCATCCACATATTGAAAAAAAATTATGAAACAACCTTTTCACCCTCACCAGAAATATCTATCGTAATATTCTGCAGTGTCATGGCCGAAGAAAAATTTCTACCAATCATCGGAGGAACTTGAAACACTATACTACGATTCATTCTATTCATATATTATTCTACTTCTCCATTTTAATATGTGGAAAGTTCCAATGGAAGACAAATGAAAATACGCACATGAATGAAAGCACAATGTGATAAACGAGGACAGAAAAACAATGTTCCTCAACTCCATGTTATTCTAACTTCTCAATTCTATTGTATGTAAGATCTGCATCTTTGTGTAAGTTTAAACGTCTGGCAAAGCGGAAGGCTGATTGTTCGTTAAAACAATAAAACATGCCAAAAGTTTGAAAAATCTGGAGTTCAACGAATCCTCATCGTGGACTCATGCAAAATACGTGGATAATAATATAAGTTGATTCGTATTTCTGAAGCAGAACTGAATCGAACAGAATAGGCGAGGACAAAAGGAATTATTATCGCTTTAAATATGCTTCAAAATGCATAACGTAAATAATGTACCCAGAAAACCATTTATTTTAGTCAAATTGCAATGACAGCAGTGCACATTCGTTTTTGAAAATCAGCAAATTTTGAAGCTACTAATATTGGCGCTCTTTATTACGTAACCGACCGAGCAGCCAATAGGCGCAATCGGGTTGATTGTGACGTTAAACGGCAATGTTGCCAAATTTCTCAAACCATAAATGTCAGAACTAGAACACTATTCGCAATGTCAAGCAACGATGGCGGATGGTTTGAAAATTTTTTGTTTTCGCCCATTCCATCAAGCCAAGTTGGTTTGACATGGTAGCAGAGAAATATGACTGGAAAGATCGACAAGTAGAGCTCATCCAGTATTGAAACGACCTGTTGGTAGGTAGAGAGGGGGAAAACACGAGTGGACACGATTTGCTGTGCTACGGCGAATATTCACCAGTGTCTTGGCATGCAGCGTTTGAAAGGTTAGGTTTGTTTAATTAATAAATAAGTTGTGCAGTTATTCAACTTTGCAATAGTTCACTCGTTATCTCGCCAAAATGCCCAGTGGTAAGTACTATTCAGTAGCGGAAAAAGAACTAGGAGTGTTAGGAAAGTTATAGGAGTGTAAGTTCTCTACGTCTCGTGAATTGCCTATACCAAATAATTTGGTACGCCTATGGATTTTCTATTGATAGCCATAGTTCGACAATGGTTCGGGTATCTTCGATAAAAATTAGTTGTTAGGTGGAGGAAGGCCAAAGTGTTCGTTTCAATACTGGATGAGCTCTAGTTAATCAAAGCCGGTTCTAAGTTATATTGGCAATTTGGCCTGGTTTACTGTATACATTGCATCAATTATAAATAAAAATGTCCATTCCACACCAGTCTGTATTATATATCGTTATGATATGAAGTATATGTTAAATATAAAAAGAATAAAAATTTGATATAATGATATTTATACATACATGAATACCGGCTATGATTGTTTTCACAATTTTTCTGTGTACTTTGCATTTCTGAAACCTTGGGCCATCACCTAGTCAATGCAGATGATCCAAGAGTTCAGCAGTGGAGCTTCTATTATCATCAGAATGTTTTCAACAATCAATTTGATTTGCACAACCAATAAAAAAATGGAAATCAAAATCCATAAATAAAACTTAGAATTCAAATAGACAAAAATAATCTACAAGCAAGAACATCCTAATCTTGAGTCACAAGTAACATGACAGGGACATGTCAAACTATTTTCGATTGGAAATAATCAAAATAACAGATTTGAGAACAGGATATGGGTGAATATGAATTTTGAACAGTTTCTGTATAAATAATGTTAGGTGTATATAAATTGTAAATACAATTGTATCATATGTTAGAATTAGAAAATGTGTTTCAAGAAAGTGTGCAAAAGTGAAATTCAGATGGGGTAGACAAAAAGTGATGGTTGCCTGGGCAAAAAAATAAAAAGTAAAAAAAATTTTTGGAGAGAAGCTGTAACAAAATTTTTTATATCGAAAATCAACGCAAATAAGCGACAACAAATGTAATAAAATTTCAACCTAAATCTAAATCAAGAAACTGCCTGGCAAATATTGACCAAACCAAATCTGATCATATTTCCAATACATGACATAACCAGCAACAAGAAGGCCAACATCAGCTAACTTCACTCCCAGTAGCCATTGAACAACTACTCCAGGATTTGCGTGAGTGCACGAACTGAATTCACAAAAGGTTTTTCATCAGCAAAAACTGAACACAGTGATACGTTTCGCACTCATTTGGATCTTCAATTCACAATCTCATGATCATAGTATAAATATCTACTTTCAATATTCCTGAGTGCGCATGAGCAAGCATTTGATGTTTTGAATTTGATTGTTTCAATTACATTAATCATAAGATAGATATCGCAGGAATAGGTATTTGAAATAATCGAAAATTTATTTGATTGAAAAAAAAAACAATCATTAACTTTTTTCTGGACTCGTTATTTATCATTTGATCATATTACAAGCTATATTTCCTGAAACATTAAATTGACTTCAAGCAAAACAACAAGATGGCGCAACTGCAATCCTCCTGAGAATTTGAGACGATCTGCTCCACATAGGCGTACCGACTGAGCTGATGAAAGGTAATGAAAGAAAGGTAAATGGTATATTGAAAAAGGGTAAGTGTGATAGCCGGAGTTTAGTGTTGTGTTTAGTATTTGGAAAGCACATAAAAAAATATAATAATTATACATAAAACAAAATAATAATACAAATAACTCATCATAACAATATATATATATATATATATATATAAATTATTTTGTCAGTTCACTGTATGCATCAATTATGAATTAACATTATGACAGATGAAGTGTTGTTTTTAGGATAGTGTCATTATGGATTTCTTCTCCGCCCCAATGACCCATTATCAGCCCATCAGCCATAGTGGAGGTTACTATTACGTACTGAGGATGATTTCATGAAATTTGTCATTATTTGTATGTTCTGAATAGAATGGAGAATGGTGAATTTTTTAATAATCAATCGAATGCATCAGCATTCACTATAAAATGAATATCCCAAGAATGTTTACATATTGTCCATATGATCATTTGATGAAAAATATAATCCTCAAGAACACTTTTTCGTCTGAACACTTGCACTCGAAGTTTTGTTAAGACATAATTTGGAAACAATGAGTGTCCTGAATATTTTCGATCAATGATATAGGGTATGCCATAAGAGTAATGACTGCTGCTCCTCATTTGCGTTGTTTACAAAAAGAGCCTGTGTTTGCAATGAAGGTCCGAGTAGAATTCAAAGCAAATGTAAAGTTGGCGACATGAAATGAATCTTGGCGTACTTCAGGGATCTTTTCTAGGTCCTCTAATATTTCCTTGTTACATAAATGATATGCCCACATACTTACGAAAAGTATTATTTTATATGCTGATGATACAACAATGGCGACATCAGCATAATCTCTGGAAGAATTGTTTTTAAAATTTTATGTTTTATCAAGAAAGTTCACGCGACGGTATCGAAATAAACATCTGATTGTTAACTTAGAGCTGGATATCAAGGCTTTCAAAGCCTTCAACAGGTCTTTTCGAAAAGTGCCCTGGATATATGGGTATGAAACTATCGGCGTTCAGATTGAATTCAATCAGAAACAATCGCTTTAAACTCTATCATTATTATTATAGGTGTCATGCTCGAAGCATTTCGAATTCAACCACATCCAAAGGTATTTTGACTGCGTACCAATTATTCGTTTTGAAATCACCATGAGAAAATGAAAATTGCATTTTCTCGTAACTATTCATCTGAAAAACTTCTAGACTCGTTAATGTGAACCAAATTATGAACAACTGCTTCGTACGAGGATTATGAGCTTCCGTTCTTTGTATCTTGTTTCTGAGCTTCGAGTAGGATTTCGCAATACTTATAAAATACGGACAGAAAAAAAGGAACAAAATCGGACCATTCCGGAAAGTTTATTGTGTTCCCAGGGCTTAGCGACTCTGTTTTCATTAAAGCTTGTTGTGACGTATTACGATTATGGAACGGCTTCTGAAATACGCGTTGAGTGTACAAAAAAGAGCGTTAAGGGTGAAAATGAACATGATATATGAGTCATGTATGTTAGTAGAGGGTTTTGGATTTTTTCAAGTTATAGTTTATGAAAAACTCGATATTTAACGATCAGTATAATGCATGGAATTTCGAAAATCATTATAATGGTGTCGACAATACGTTTCAAGTGCAGTATTACTTCAGGAGCCTTCGAAGGTGACACGCCTGCGCAAACGATCCATGAAATTTGTTTCTACGTGGCTTGATGAAGGACCACCCTTACGGGAATTGATTGTGAATGATAAACGTAGTCGAACTTTACTACTTTACTGCTATTTCTGTCGATTTGTACAGATTTTAGATGAGAGCTTTTTCTTGACAATGTCTCTGTCACTCTTGTCATATCATTCCTTCATATTTTTACCTAACGACAGTCCCATACAGGGCTATGCTATGTAACATGACGAAATATATGAAATTAACGATTGTCCATAGGCCGCTTACCTTGAAAGATTCACTTTCAATGGAGAAAATATGCCCTAACATAATATACATAAATTGATGTACTACATGAAAAAGTAAAAAAACTAAACATTCAGAAATGTTCATCACATCAATAGTCTTTACATTGGTAAAAACAAACTTTATTTATTGAACGTCTAAAAACGTTTCCATTGGACACCTTCACAGACACTACACGTGTCATTTTATCAGTCCCTGGATGAACTTCAACAATGCGAGCCATAGGCCAGCGTAGTGGTGGAATATTGTCCTCCTTCAGAATGACCAAATCGCCTACTTTGGGATCAGCCGAGGTGGTTTGCCATTTTCTTCTCTGCTGCAACTGGGTGAGATAATCTCTTGACCATCTAGACCAAAATTGTTGAAACAACTGCTGTGTCTTCTGATATCTGGATGATCTGTTCATGTTGAAATCCTGAACGTTCTTCTGTGGTGCAGCAGCCAACGTGTCTCCAATTAAAAAATGAGCAGGAGTGAGAGGTAGGTAATCATTAGGATCGGATGAGAGTGGTGAGAGGGGTCTGGAGTTGAGGCAAGACTCGACCTGTGTCAACACCGTGTACATTTCTTCATAACTAACTGAAGCGAGCCCTAAAATACGTTTCATATGGAATTTAGTCGATTTTACGGCTGCTTCCCAAATACCTCCCATGTGTGGAGACTTCACGGGAATAAACGTCCACTTTATACTGTCCGAAGCAAGGAATTTTTCAATTTTTTCCTTATGACCTTCGTCAGCTAACAAGTTGCGTAATTCGATGAAATGATTGTTAGCACCAACAAAATTTGAACCGTTGTCTGAAAATAATTCTGAGGGTTTTCCCCTTCTAGCAATGAAACGTTTCAACGCATTCAGGAAACTGTCTGTACTCGAATCTTTGACTAACTCTATATGCACCGCACGTGTTGAAAAACACACAAAAATACATATGTATGTCTTGACTAATTTTGTTTTACGCAACGTTCCTTCCTTTACGAGGATGGGACCAGCGTAATCAACTCCACACTATGAAAAAGGCCTGCTTGGAATTACTCTTGTGATCGGTAGATTCCCCATAAGAGTTTCCAAAGCTGCAGGACTAACTTTGAAACATTTTATGCATGATTTGACAACCCGTTTAACTAAATTTTTTCCATCAATTGGCCAGAAATTTAATCTTATTAATGAAAGTAAATTTTGAACACCTGCATGTAAGTGTTTTGAATGTTCAAATTCTACAATCAACTTTGTGATTCTGTGAGACTTAGGTAGGACAATTGGATGTTTTTACGAATAGGATACATTCGCGTGCTCCAGTCTACCTCCGACTCTGATCAATTCGTGTTCATCTAAAAATGGATTTAGACTTATGAGTCTACTGTTATTAGGTATGGGGCGAGACAACTTGAGTGCATGCATCTCTTGTGTGAACTCAGCTTTTTGAGCCAGTCTTATCAATAATCTTGGTAGTTCTCAAGTTCGTCTACTGTCAAGTTAACACCTTTTTTTTTTCTTCAATAAGGTGATTGATTTGAACCTAATGCAATAAGCTACTACACGTTGTAGCTTCGTTAACGATGAATATCTATCAAATATATTGAATTCAAAATCATGCTTAGTCGTTGCAATGAAATTGTCGACAGTTTGATTTCGGGAATAATTTCTATCATATCTATATCATATATGTCATTTGGATAAGAAATTTCATTTTCAACTAGAAATGCAGGACCGTACCACCAAATTTTTGACCCTTTTAATTCGGTAAGATTTATACCTCGCGAAATAATATCTGCTGGGTTATCCACAGACCTAACGTGCTTCCATTTTCCTTCACAGGTGAGTTCTATAATTTTAGTAACTCTGTTTGCAACGAATGTTTTCAATTTGCCTGGATCAATTTTTAGCCACGCCGATACTATTATAGAATCAGAATAATAATGAGTACCGGATATTTCGACATCGAGTATTTTTCTCACAACATGCATTAATTCTGCAAGTAATGTAGCTGCTAAAAGTTCTAATCTGGGAATGGTGTGTTTGCCTTGAGGTACAACCTTTGACTTGGCACATAAAAGCCGCGAGACGACTTCACCCTGTTTGTTTTTGGAACATAAATATATGCATGAACCATATGCCTTCTCCGAGGAGTCGCTAAAACCGTGTAGTTCAATATTTGTAGGATTTTTACATAGAACGTGCCGTTCAATTTCAATTTCATTTATAGAATTAATTTGCTTTAAAAATGTGATCCATTCTTTCACCATGTCCGCAGGTAAAGATTCGTCCCAAGAAATGTCTCTTTGCCATAATTTACGCATGAATAACTTTGCTTGAATGGTTGCCGGGCCTATTAGACCTAGCGGATCGAAAATTCTCGATATTGTCGTTAATACTGAGCTTTCGTCAGAGCTTTATCATCAAAATTTATATTTACCGCGTAACTCAATGTGTCTGATTTTGGATTCCACGCGATTCCTAAAGTTTTCAATTCCTTATTGTCGTGATACTGTATTAGTTTGTCTTCATTTTCTTGATTACCTAATATCGAATTTAAAATGTCCTTTTCATTTGAACGCCATTTTCTTAAAGGAAGGTTAGCGCTATTGAGAATTTTTGTTATTTCATCGTATATTTCTAAAGCCTCATGTTTCGTGTCAACACTGCTCAATAAATCGTCCATATAAAATGAATGTCTTATAAATTTCGATGTGCGTGGATATTTTTGAGCGAATTCTAATGAGAGTTGTTCTAAAACCTTAGTTGCGAGATAACTTGCGGATGCTGTCCCGTATGTCACTGTATTGAGATCGTAAACCTTTATTGGCTCTGATTCGTTATAACGCCATAGTATCCGCTGATATTTTCTGTCTTCCGGATGTAATATTATTTGCCTAAACATCATTTTTATGTCTGCACTCAAAACATATTGATGTAGCCTGAGACGTGTTACAATTGAGAAAAGATCATCTTGAACGTTAGGACCTACAAGTAATAAATCATTCAGCGATATACCTTCATTGGTTTTTGCGGACCCGTCGAATACAACTCTGCAACGAGTTGTCGTACTGCTTGGTTTTATTACTGGATGATGTGGCAATATATACGAGGGCTGTTCAATGTTTCCGTCGAAATTTTTTATGAATGTCATATGTCCCATCGATTCATATTGTTTTAAAAATTCCGTGTATTCTGCCCTTAAATTATCATCGCGCTTGAATCTGTTCTCGAGAGAGTGTAGGCGTTTCAATGCGAGTGTTGCAGAATCGCCTAAATCTGACATCTGTACTGAAAAAGGTAATCTGACTATAAATCTGCCATCAGAACTACGACTTGTCGTTTTTTCAAAATATTCTTCACAATACTGTTCTTCCTTGATCAAAATATTCTTATGCGGAATTTCTTCAGTTTTCCAAAAACTTGTTGATGATTCATTTAGCATTTCATTTGATATCGTTTGCGTGAGATTACAAAATGATTTACGATTTGAATATTTGTGCAAATTGATCGAGCCCGTGACTATCCAACCTAAAGTAGTTTCTTGTAAATTAGGTTTGTTTTTCCCAAGTTTGAGTTGATTCGGACATAAAAGATCATAAAATATATTAGCTCCGAGAAAAATGTCAATATTTTGTGGTTTATTAAATTCTGGATCAGCTAGCGTGATGCCTGTCAGTAATTTGAATATATTTTCATTGAATTCTGTGTACGGAATTTTTTCCGTAATCTTGTTTAATACTAAAAACGTTAAATCGCATTTGAATGAAGTTGATCGAGATTTGATAGTGGCTCTTGTTTTCTGTGTGATAGTCATAACATTTTGATTTATTCCCGCAATAGGTATGCGAAAATCTTCGCAAAGCAAATTCAATTTCTTGGAGAGTCCTTCTGTGATTAGATTACTCTGACTACCAGAGTCCAAGAGAGCCTTGCAAACGTGAGCATTTCCGAGTGTATCATAAATTATTATTTGGGCTGTTGATAATAAAACTAACTGATTATCGCGTGTATTTGTGTTAGAGCCTTGCAATACCTTGTTTGCCTATTCTGTGCTAATATGTATTTGTGCCGAGCCTTGCGAACTACTTTGTTTGGTCGTAGATTGAATGCTCGGTATGATCTCTGATTGAGTACCACTGTTAGTATTATAACAGTTGCTTGTTAGTATGGGCGTTATTTCTTCCGTATTTGTTACGAGATTGGTTGAGATTTCAGAAATATCCGCATTTGATGAGGTGGCAACTTGTTGTAAATTATTGTTCGAGTAATGTGCTTGATTGCTATTGTGAAGTAAAGTATTATGATTCAAGTTGCATCGTTTACAATTGCCTGATTTACATGCTTTAAACCATGAATTATTTTTTGTTTTTAATTGGCAATTTAATGAAATCTGCACAATTGTGAATGAAATGAGGTGCCTTGCAATAATAACATGATATATTTAGCCCGTTATTGGTGACTGGAAGTGAGTGTTCATGTCCTCTTTGCCTGTGATAAGTTATAGGTGAGGGTAACTTACAACCTTGATTATTTGCTATTCTTTGCGTATTGTAGTTGGATTTTTTATTGTTATCCGAGAGAGTTTCAAATGTGAAACATTTCTTATTCAAAAAGGTAATTAGCTGATCATACGTGGGGCATTCATCATTTTCTAGTGAGTTTTCCCATTCGAGGTTCATGAAATTGTCTAATTTTGATGTAATTAGGTAGACTAAGAGAATGTCCCATCGATCCGTGGGCAATTTTAGTTCTTTGCACCTAAATGATGTTGAACCTTATCGGTGAGTTGTCTGAGTGATGTTGCTGAACCTTTTATGACTACTGGGAGCTCAAATATCGCTCTGACATGAGTATTAATAATAATTCTTTTATTCTGATACCTCCTAATGAGTGAATCCCATGCTACTGTATAATTGTTGTCAGAAATTTGTAATGAATGAATTATTCGCGCTGCATCATGCTTCAAAGAAGTCTTTAGATAATAGAATTTTTGTATGTTTGTCAAACTCGTGTTTTCATGTATCAATTGTGAGAAAGTATCGTGAAAATTTATCCATTCATCATAGTTTCCTGAAAACGTTGGAAGATGTATTGTTGGTAATTTCAAATTTGTTACCTGGTTCGTGTTTGTTGAGATTGCATTAGTACTTTGAGTATTATTACGCGTGTTGGTTACATTTTGAGATTGTAGTTCAACTGAAAGACCCTTTGCCTTTGCAATTGCTTGATAAAATGCCGTTTCTTGTTCTTCGCGCTGTTCTTTTTCGATTTCGTCTAGTACTTCTAAACGCGATTGTATAATATCATATTGTTCGAAAACCGATTCGATTTTATTCAATCTTATTTCCAGTTCGATTATGTTATCTTTTCCTACTGTATTCATGAATTCTTGAAAACGTGTTAATTGACTCTTTAATTTACCTCGTGTTTGTCTTAACTCCTTTACTTCGTTTTCCATCGTGATTATGAAGTTTCAATTCTTGATAATATGAATGAATGAACAAGGATTAGTATTCACAGATCGAGAAATACCCTTTTTTTTATAGGTTGGGAGATTGTCAGGAAAAATGAGTTTTTACTTGTCGTTGCTCCTTTGCTATTTTCGTTGGCCTTGATTCTAAACGGCTGAGTAGACTACTGTATCTGAGGAGACGCTTACTACTGGAAGGAATGCTTCTTTTGTCGAGGACTGCACAATTTTTCTTCTGGTTGCTGGCAATACGTCCGGTTCGATTGGACCAAAAATGTTTCTACGTGGCTTGATGAAGGACCACCCTTACGGGAATTGATTGTGAATGATAAACGTAGTCGAACTTTACTACTTTACTGCTATTTCTGTCGATTTGTACAGATTTTAGATGAGAGCTTTTTCTTGACAATGTCTCTGTCACTCTTGTCATATCATTCCTTCATATTTTTACCTAACGACAGTCCTATACAGGGCTATGCTATGTAACATGACGAAATATATGAAATTAACGATTGTCCAAAATTTCCATACCTTCTGATCCCGGTTACAAGATAGACGAAAAACCTTGGAATTCACTCTATCTACCTGTCATACCGCTACGTGAAACCCACAACATTAGGGTGTTGGCGCTCGATCAAGACGGTAGGCCTGTGGATTTTCAAGAAGAAACAAGTACTTGTGATTGTGCAGGACATTTCGAGTGTACAAGCTCTGTCATAAGTTCGAGACCGCCAGCATCATATGAGCATTGGGTTTTACTGAACAGCGGCCGAAACTTTTGGCTGATATGTGTACATACAGAGCTATCTTGAGTATGGTTGTTGTCTCTCGAATAAAAATATGTTTTTGGGTCAAATATGAGTAGATCGAGTGGGGAAAGAGGTTTGAAAATGGAAAAGTATAATGCGGATGTCACAAAAACCATGATAATGAGATTAATTTATTTATTAAATTTATTGATACACTGTTCTACAGGTTACACCCAAGTACAGAACAGGAATATAAGTTACAAATACAGTACAATACAAAATAACAAATTAACGGATAATAATACATACCGAGATTAACTGAAGTAATAGGATTTAATCGCAGACATTGAACAGTCAAAAATATCAATCTGACAACTTGCAGAATTACAATTGACACACATGTTATGCAGCGGTGAGTATTTCAAGATATCTGTTCGTGGTGTTGGCGAATAAAACGTGTTTTCTACTCTAGACAATGGTCTAGGTACATTGAAATTGAGTTTTTGCATAATATGTGGGTCGATAATTAGGTTGTTGATAAGTTTCAATAGGATAATTGTGGAGTGACAATCACGACGGCAGCTTAGGCTGTTCATAGCGTGTCTAGCCAACAATGCATCATGGGGGAAGCCAATTGCTGCATATATGTTGTCCGTTTTATAGGAGAGAAGTTTGAGGAAGCGACGCTGAACCGATTCAACCTTCTCTATATATAACTAATGATGTGGTTCCACATAATAGATGCGTATTCTAATTTTGATCTGACGAAAGCATAGTATAAGGTTTTCGATGTAGATGGGTCGGAAAAATCTTTAGAGGTACGCGCAATGAATCCATGCATTCTGTTTGCAGCAGACAGAGTGGCTTCAATATGAGGGTCAAAAGATAATTTCATGTCGAAAATAACACCAAGATCGGTGTATGTGACAGGCCGTTGGAGGGGAATGTTGTTGATTGCATATTGATATAAAAGTGGCTGATTTCTCAAAGTGAATATCATTACATTACATTTACTTGCATTAAGAGGTAGCTTATTACGGAAGAACCATTGCTCAATGCGTTTCAGGTTGAAGGACAATTGAAGACAGTTTTCTATCCCATTAATCTCAGGAAATAATTTTAGATCATCCGCGTATATTGAGCAGTTGAGGTCAATGACCTCAACTATGTCATTTATGGAAGCGTTGAAGAGGAGTGGACCAATGTTGCTTCCTTGAGGTACACCTGAGGTAGCTGCATATTCAATAGATTTGAAGCCATTGAATATGACATACTGTCGCCTGTCGGTGAGGTATGACACGAAGAGTTCGATAAGGGTCTGAGAAAAGCCATACCTGTACAGTTTTGATAGTAGTATTCCATGATTGAGTTCATCGAACGCTTTCGAGAAGTCCGTATAAATGACATCGGTTTGAGATCAGTAGTCTCTGCAATGTATTGAGTGATGTTGGGAAGGTTGGTGGTTGTTGAGCGACCTTTCATGAAACCATGTTGAAGTGATGAGATTTGTTTGCGAGGATATAAACTGCTGTACAGGAGGATTTCAAACACTTTAGGGAAATTACATATTATTGATATGGCTCTGAAATTATCCCCTTATCCCCTTTTTTATAAATTTGGCGAATTTTAGACAATTTCCATAGGTCTGGGATCGTACTAGTTTTGACGCAGATATTTATCAGGCTTGTCAGTGGATTAGCCAGGGCATAAGCGCAGTATTTTACCATTAGTACAGGGATGCTGCGAAACCCGTAGTCATTTTTGGTTTCAGCTGTTTCAAAGCTGCCAACATTTCATTTTCTTCGAAATAGGAAATGTTCAGGACTTGTGAATGCGGATGACTATCACTAAATTCGGTTTGAGAACTAATAATGTATGATTTGGAGAAGAAATCAGCAAAGCTATTGAGAATGTCCTGAGGAGTTTCAGAAGATTGTCCTTCGTAGGTCATTCTGTCAGACATGCCAGTTGATCCTTTTTTGTTGTTTATGAATGCCCAAAACTCATTTGGGTTGTCTTTTATGTAATTTTCAGTAGATTTCACATATTTTTTGTACAAATTGTCAACGTCAGACTTGATCTTCGCTCTCGAGCAAGTGAATTCATCTCGGGCAGCAATGTCCCCGCTGTTTTTGAATGAACACCAATGCTTAGCTTTGAGGCGTATTAGACGAATAATTTCCCTATCGAACCACGGCGGATATTTACGCTTGACGTTACCAGTTCGTAGGGGTACACATTGATCCAATGCATTATACATTTTTCCGTAAAAGTAAGTGCAAGCATCATTTGATCTTTCGAAAGCTTCAAGAAAGGTCCAGTCAATATTAGCTATAAGGTCATACAACCGGGAAAAATCTGCTCTCCTGAAGTTGTACTCATTATTGTAAGAAACGGCGAAGTTTCTTTTCTGATTAAAGAGCCATATTCGATTTACAATGAACATTCAAGGCGGGGTGATGTTTGTCTTTGGGTACTTAGGGATCAGATGATCTCTCAACACTGCACTTAGCATTACTACCGTATAGTACAAAGTCGAGTATTCTCCCATGATCATTATGGATGCAGTTATACTGTGACAGATTACTGATTTCCAGAAAGTTCTTCAAGATATTGTTTGTTGCATTAAGTTGGTCACCCTGTATGAACGAGACATATGAAGGTTCATTGAAGTCACCCGTGACGAGAATACTACTGCTATAGGCAACTTGGATGTTGGTGAGTGTTGAGATTATATGAATCTCATTTCAAATTTGCAGGATTTCCCGTCGGAAAAATATAACTTGGTAATTTCTGCTGAGAAGTAAATGATAAAATACATAACCTTTGTTGCCAATTACATAGTATCAATAGAAAATGGAAATACTCCAAGAGCAGCCCTGAATTGCATCGCAAACCCTATTTTGTCTAGTAAATAAAGATAATTACTCAACATGTGTTTTCAAGTTTTATTCGTCGGCATTCCAGAAGACAATCCAATGAATCACACGGCTCAAGAATTGCTTCAGATATAATGAAAAATAATCTTTCATGGCAGTTATATCAAAAACTTTTTATTTTTCCCTCGGCGTCTTTTTTATAAATCGTCCATGTTTCCATAACCGTCGACATTTGTGAAATCCAACTCATTTCTAAACTTCTTTTTATCAAAACTAATTTGCTTCTGATGCTCGTAATGTTGTTCTGTTACAAGATTTATACTTGCGTCACATTTGTTTGCGACTTACTTTCGAAGAGTTTTTTCTCGCTCGCGAAAGAACTTTATTTCGGAATACTTCTTGGACGGATCCGAAATCAATTCAAATGTGATGAATATTGAAATGGAGTCTTTGAAAGCTTCCTATTTGGAATTTCAATATATATTGCAAGAATAGATTTTCCATACCGAGGGTTCCCAAATGAAAGTATGGCCCGCACCTATTTAGTTCATTGTAGCCAGTTACTGTTCTGTTTGAATAATAATATAGCATCCATTGTTTTGTTGGAGGAATATGAACAGGGTGTTCAGGAAATGAGATGTAGAATTATCTGCAATTGATAGATGCATTCTTGTTTCTGAGAGAACTCGACAGCATATTGAATCGGAAGGAAATTTTAGTGAGCTTTCGAAAGCTCTTGATTGTGTAAATCATGGAATTCTACTACGCAAACTCCAGCATTATCGTTTCAGAAATCGGAGCCTCAGTTGGATTGAATCTTACCTCAGGGTAACCAAATTGTGATAACAGATACGATGACTGAGACTGGTTCGGTTAGTCATGGTGTACCAGAGGGCTCTGAATTGGGGCCTTTCCTGTTTTTATTATATCTCAATTATTTGGCTGATCTCAAGATTGATACAAAATTCGTTATTTCTATAGACTGAACAACCATCCTGTGGCATGATGTTGAACTATAGATGATATTTCTGTAACAAACAGTTTCGCCAAAAAAACGCCAACTACGCGTTGGTACTAATGATATGAAGTTTGAATTAATGCTCTCAGCAATTGAACATCCTGAGTATTCCTTGCGAAAAATGGCTTCTCTGATGCAAAATACTGTGAGTGAAAATACGATTTCAGAAATTTTTAAAAGAACAAATTTCGCCCATACAAGCCACGATCAATTCATAGGTTGAATCCAGGAGATCATAATAGAATGTTAGAAAATAACCCATTTTTGTCCAGTAAAATTATTTTTTCTGATGAAGCAACGTATCATCAAATGGAACAGTCTCTACTCAAAATCACCGTGGTGGAGTGACACGAATCCCAATTTTACAACCAAAACTCGGGACCAGTGAAATGGTTGGACCTTTTCTTTCAAATAATGCGGACTATTATTCACTTTATTTGGAAAATGAAATGAACTATTTCAAGGCAATACCTTGAAAATAGTTTTAACGGGAAAGTTATACAATGGGTTTCGAAAACTCGTTGGCCACCTCGGTCTCCAGATTTAATTCCACCGATTTTTTCTTGTGGGGTCACTTGCAACAAAAAGTATATGTTCAAAGATATTTACAGATGTTACACATTAAAAAAAATAAAATCACAAGAAACAGTTCAGAGCGTATTAAGAGAATTTTGTGTTATAACAAACACTTGTATGGAAAAAGAAGGCGGATATATGTGGGCATTAGTGAATTGAAGGACGAGATAACAATGTTCGTTATTACTTATCACAACAAAATGAAATATTGTGGTATTATAAAGGGTATTTTGATTCATAACATGATCTTTGATTCATATGGCTCTTGCAGTGGAGGGTCAGAAAATGTTCGAGGGCGAAGCTGCAGGTTTAGCAATTGTTCAATAAGGATTTCTGTAGAAATTTTCAGAAGTATATTTCAATGAGAAACTCAGAATGTTATTTGAAAGAACAAACTAAAAAAAACTCTTTTAAGGGTAGATTAATTGATTGCGTATTCACACGTGATTATCAATTCTGAACCACTTTTCATTATAAAAGTGCTTTACTCTTGTACCAAATTATATTTTTTTACGAACCCCGTATGGACTGATAAATTTAGAGATTTGATTATGTCTAATTGAGTTTTATTGCAAGCCGATCTTTTTATGAAGAATGACTTTTTTTCCTGAAACAAAAAATAACACATCTTTCCATTTGTCGACAATTTGAGTGGACACACAGTATATAATTATTTTAGTGCCATAGTTCACGGAATAAATATTGTATTATCTATTTGAAAGTGATGAATATGTTGTGTTCGATGAATGTAATACTGAATCCGGTCAAACGTTTCAATTTGTTTGGTGAAACTTTTGAACTTTCATGAAATATCGCTCTGTTTATTCTAATTATTGCTTTCGAACGACCCTACAATTAGCGATATGAATAGTTCCACGAGTTCTGTTTTCAAATCAATTCCATTTCTGTTGAGAGTTCCAGTTTGTAGTGCTGGAAATACATGTTTCCAGGCAAAAACACAGACGTGGGGTGGATAGGTTTCCAGAAATTGAATATATAAATATGTCCAAGTATTAATAATTCGGATTATCACCTACATGTTCTCTTTTTGGTATTTTCTGGGGATCACAAATACCCCATCAAAACCAGCATATTCAATATTTCCATTGATTTTCGATTAGATCAAAAATTCAAAGAGCGATGCAGTTTCCCTACGAAAAAAAAACAACATCTGATTGTATGTGGACAGATACTGCAGAAAATACCAGTCCTCTTTTAATTTTGTTCAGATGAATGTTTCCAATCCCAAATCATTCATTGTATTACGGAGTTTTAACGATTCTTTCATCATCAAATTCAATATATCGCAAGAGAGTTCATGTTTATAGAAAATTTAAAATATCTTGTTCCCCGAAACCACTCAATAGTATTACCTGTACAACAGGTATGCGGGGTCGAATATCAATCAGAAAACAACAACTTTCCTGGCTATCGTCTCGACCAACATTAGATTACATTTGCTTGTTGCGAAATGGATGAATTTTCAACCAAGACTAATTATTCTCATTGGCAAAGCATTTTGAGTAGTATCACATCATTTATGGAAGTAAAAATATAAAAATTGATTTGAAAAATTGATTTAAAAAATATTTTCATAACACACCAATATCCACTGTATCATTGAAAATAGGAGAAATATGTTTTTAACGCGCTCTTATTATTAGCTTGACCTCTATGTATGTACGTATGAATGCATTGGAATCTTTCAATTCAATTTTCATCCACTTCCACAGATTTGAATTATTTGAAATTTTGCAAACGTATCAGGAAGCGGTAACAACACAATAATTTCATAGTAATGTCTTAGGTTTCGAATAATTTAGCCACCGGCAGTACAGGTCGAGCAGACAGTGATTAATGTCTATGAACCCGAAATCAATACAATTGGTTTTCGTTGGGATGACGTCAGCAAAATGGAAAACACCACTTGCCAACGACATGTCTACTATAACAATCACTAGGAATGTTTCCTTGATTGTCAAGATAGCAATTCATAATACGAATTTATATATATGTATATATATATATATATATATATATATATATATTTAATGTTGAATATGAGTATGCTCACCAAATATTTCGAGTTCTTCATTGAAGATTGTCAACTTACCTGAAACAAAAAAAAAAGAATTATCAAAATGCAAATACACGACAGAGCAGAATCTAAGTTAATGATGATAAGAAATATCTGGCCATCAAAATGAAGACACATGAAGTGGTGAAGTAGAACATTTCCTTGAATAGAAAGCATGACCCTTTAAAAAGTGGTTACTGTTCCTGCAGTTGTTTATTTAGGAGGAGCTATCAGATCCACCAATTCATTTTTAGAAATCATAGATTACCGTATTTTTAAATGCGATATACAGTCAACAAATGATATGATAAAAAATATTTTTTATCGTGGATTTTTCAGTTAACAGAAAAATATTTCTATTCAATATTTAATTAAGAATGTTTCCCTCTTCATCAAAAAATTTAAATTCCAAAATAGTAAAAGTGAAGCATAAAAAGTTTTCAAGGTACAAAAACCATACATGATTACCTACTCTAGTTTCGGACGTTCATCGTCTTAATGGATTGAAAGGTTCTCACGACGTTTCGAATGCTGTATTCACCTGAAGACGATTACACATGAAAGCATTCGAAACGTTGTGGAAACTTCAAATCCATTGAGACGATGGACGTTTGAAACGAGAATAATTAAGTTCCCACATCGTCTTCAACCTTCAAACAATAACAATTCCAGCACTCCTTTGTGCTATACTCTTGCTTTATATCGATGATAAAATAGGGTCTCGTATCTAACGCCTAAAAGTTTCTAGAAAGGCCGTTCTAACCAATATTTTTTGACGGACGAATGAAACCATAAAGCATATGAAATTCATGTATTTGATGAATATGCTTATTCAAACAAAACCATTGATAAGTTTCCAAAGAACTGAAAAGAGAAACGAACAACAATACAAAGCATTACTTCCTTCTTTTATTTTCAAAATCCGAAAGAATCAGTAACGAATACAGTGTTTAAAGCAAGGGGTATCATCATTGGAAGTGAGTAAACCTGAACACAAATAATTGAATTGAGAATAATTGATTTGTTTGAAAATATGAAATGGATGTTCATAAAATCAGATGTGAAATCAATTGCGACTGAATAATATTATTCACATATTTTCAAAATGTTGAATGCTTCCGCAGTCTGTTGTATGGAATGTTTTTCATTTCCACTTGTAATAGAAACATGATTCACCTAGTTTCAGTACGGCAGTTGAACTGAAGATATTGCATATAATAATAATAATAAATGATTTCATTGCCTACAGAGAGGTTACATCTAGGTTGTTACAATTCAGTAATCCTACAGCCAAAAGGCAGAGTTAACGCTTGCTCATAGCTTTCTCTTACACTCAACCTTAGAAAGGAAAAAAGAAAAAAAACGTAAACATCAACTTATACAAAAACAAATTATCAACATATTTTGATAATGGATTGCCAAATGGCCGAAATTTCAAACATAGAACCAATCAGATCAGATTCATAGTGATAAATGTCTTCTCGCTGTTTTATACTGATAAAACCAGTAGATTCGAGATTGTTTGACGATAAAACCACATTGGGTCCTAGCAAAATTAAAAGTCAACGCACTCAATTCCTATAAGGAAACATGGAATGCAAAACTGATTGAATGATTTTGAGTTCACCACATACAGTGATTTGATATTGGAATTGAATTATACCTTTTTCAGACCGTGAAATGAGCCTCGTGTTGTCAAGTGAGGAGGCAAATGATTCAATTGCACTATACTCAGAAAATCACGAAAGGTTGTTGTGGAGTACAAGTAAGGTAACAAGACTGTCATGCAAAAGGTTCAGGTTCGATTCCCAGCAATGGATTGATTTTTTTTTCCAAAATCAGTTCCCGAAACAGTTTTTGTTTAATTCATATTGTACAATTTATATATATTTCAAGATTTTGAGTGAGTTCAAGAGCAGGGAATAATCATTATGTATGAATGAATCTCTGAAACGAGTCCTTCGATTCCGGAAGGAGAAGAATTGTTGTAATTCTCCACGTTGAAAATTCGAATATAACATGAATTCAGGTAGTTTTATTCAAATTTAAATATGAGTCGGGAAATATTCTCATCAAATATCATTCGTGCTAGAGGATTCAGCGATTAGTTTGTCTCAACCGCAGTTGTTCAACGAAAATTATTAAAGATTTTTCTATAAACTTCAGATTTTTATACTCAATTCAATATACATAGTTCTAAAAAATAAAGCAGTAGTTAAAGAATTATAATTGAAAAAAAATTGGGAATTACCTACTTTGCAATACATTCTTATCTAATACGACGAAAATTCATGTACATTGTAAGATGCTCACATTTTCATAAAACAAATCATCCAGGTCCACAAATCTGCACAAAAAGTCAGGTTTTTTACATCATGTTTTACAAAGTATCGATATTCCACACTTCTGTAGTAAATTAATCCATGCATCAGTTGATTGATTGAATCATATTGTGATGAGGGCGTCATATCATGTATATGATTTTCTAAATAAAACGAACATACAGGACTCAAAATGCAATCAATCAAGTTGGAATCAATTAATAACTGCCAAGTTAATTAGTTGAGAGTTCATTACTCAATGCTGTTATCGAAACTTGAAATCGGGGAACGGTGTAAAACCAACGTTTCGGTAACAAGTTCGACCCAATCGAACCGGAGATATATATTCATTAGAAATGAAAAAAAAACCTCGCGCAAACTTTAATCATATTAATTAAATTCGTAATTGAATGAAGTGAAGCGGGATGTTTTTGGGATTACGCGGATAGAAGTTTCCTGATTTATTAGTAATGAGGAAGGTTTAGTTAGTTCTACAATTAGAACAAAACCTGAAACAGTCCGAATTATTGGATATTTGTTATCGGAAATGAGTTTTTGATAATTTACATATGTGGTAGATTGAACGTTTGAGTATATTTTCCCTCACATGTTTCTTCCTGAAAATTGAGGTGTTTCAGATATATAAATAAATAATTTATTTGCCGACATATATAAATATATATATTTCTGTAATTTTCTTGATTTTGGTTCATTTGTGGGAATAAAACGTGGCAGCAAAGTATTATTTCATATTGCAAATAATTCTTTTATATATAGAGATTATAACGTTTCGCTTAAGTACTTAAGCTTCATCAGATATGGTATCTAAAAAGGGTAAGAGGTGTTAGATACAATATCTGATGAAGACTCAGTACTTAAGCGAAACGTTATGATCTCTATATATAAAACAATAATTTGCAATATGAAATAATACCTAATTTGCTTTCACGTTTTATTCCCACAAATGAACCAAAACCCAGGAAAATTACAGAAATATAATATACATGGTTCAAGAACACAAGAAGAAGAAATATTCATATATATATATATATATATATATATATATATATATATATATATATATATATATATATATATATATAGAGTAGAAAGGTGGTAATTGCTGACTAGTTAGGATACAAAATAGGAAGGTTTTTTGGGTAAAGCACCAAGCAAAACGTGTACTCTTTCAATACTGTAATTCCGATATTTCGACAGTGGATACTGTCATCTTCAGAAAAGCTACAAAAAAACAAGTGAAAATACACCATTTCCCCTCAAAAAATTGAAAAAAAAAATGTTTGACGTTCCTTAATGTTGATTTGCTCTTCATTGACATATATGTATTCATAATGTGCATTATTCATATCTCAATTCTCACATCCATATCATTCAATCTCATCAACACAGTAAATACTGTGTCCAGTGGTTCTCTCTCTCCATAATTTGTACAATTTTTACTTGTTTTTTCTAGCTTCCCTGAAGATGAATATCGGAATAACAGTGTTAAAAGAGTAAATGTTTTGCTTGCTGCTTCACCCAAAAAAAAACTTCCTATTTTATACACACACACACAATATATATATATATATATATATATATATATATATATATATATATATATATATTTGAATTTCTGAATTCCTCGTTCAATTTGTGACAAAAAATCTCTCCTGCCTTTTTTCCGTATGGGGCGCCGTTTTTATGCAAAAAATAAAAAGCGTTAAAAAAGTACTTGTTTTGCTTGCTGCTTTACCCAAAAAAAAACTTCCCATTTTATATATATATTTATTTATATACAGGGTGTTAGTGAATAAGTGCTTCGTTTTCCGAGATATGGGGTGTAAAAGTTTTTCTTGAAAACTGACTATTTATTTATTGCTCTGAAACCGGTAGAGATATGCAAATGAAATTTTGTGAGTTTTGAGAGGTGGTTATTGCGCATTTTTGGACATGCAATTGAGAATTTTATGTTCATCATTGGCGCACATAAGTGTAATGATATCAATTTTTTTGAAGGTACGCCACTGAGATATTCAGTTTAATATGTGACAAAAAATCTTTCCCAACTTTTTTTCGTATGGGGCGCCGTTTTTAGGCAAAAAAATAAAACATCTTAACGCGTATTTGTCATTACATTTGCATATCTCGAACGGTTTCAGAGCAATAAACAAATAGTCACTTTTTAAGAAAAACTTTAACACCCTGTACCTCGGAAAACGAAACATTTGCGGTTAAAAAGTTAAATGGCAAACTGTCATTATTTTTTCATGCAAAATCACCCCCTGAAGATTGTCGCACTTATTCACTAACACCCTGTATATATATATATATATATATATATATATATATATATATATATATATATAAAATATATATATATATATATATATATATATGTATATATGTTAATGTTTCCAAATAATTTCTCATGAGTAGGTAACTGTGTACAGTGTGAAACTAATTTGTGTTAAATAACGTGTTATATTTCGAACCATATGTTTTTAAACAATTATTTTAGTGCATACATTTTGATATGGTGTTGAGTTAAATATGTCTAAAACTCCATATTTTTGATTTTAGTGTTTTAACCTGATGACGACAAATAACATGTCGAAACGTCGTTAAAAGAAATTACATGAATTAACTGAATCAGACTTTTATTACGAGAAATTGAAGAAAATATATAATTCCATGTTTTCAAGATTTTTGAATATTCAACCAATTGTACAGAGAAATGCAGTTGTTTTCAATTTTTTTTTTTATATTGGTAAATGAATTATCGAATACAATACAAAAAAAAAACATTTGGCAAACATGAAAACTCGTTTTTGGCAAGCTAGATTTTTTTTCTCAATTTGCGGACTGTTTGAGGTTACAAAAACACAGCGACAAATCAGAAGTGACATATTTGTCACAGTGAGTAGCGGAAACACTCGGCAAAACGGGAAAATATTTCGTAGGGTTTTCCGAACTCTCAAGCAACTCCACTTGGCAGTCCTTAATAGCTCTGGCGAAAAACTCGGATTACACAATCCATAAATCTCTTCCCGAAAGCATTAATGAAAAGAAAAGAGATGTCTAGAGCAAGAAACAAGTTGAAAAAGTACCGGCTGAAACCTCCAGCGGAATTTATTTTTCGATCGAGAGCCTATTTCTGTGAAACGACAAGAAACATAGTATACTCTTGGGGTTTTTTGCAACATCAAAGAATTTCCCGAGAGCGCTTTCAAACGCAGGTTCATGAAAAATGCGACACCTTTTGAACATGGTGATGTGATACTTTTTCGCATGTCGGCGAGGTTTTGTAATACAGGGTTTAGCAGCAATACTGTTTTTTCGAAACAGGTGATATTTGACAATTGAAAGGAATAAATCATTTTTATCTTGTAGTCTACTCGACAAGTTGAAAATGGTCTAAAATAGAGATACTGCTCTTAAAATTGTGTGTGATAGCTCATTGGATCCAGAATAACGCCTAGAAGAATGTGCCAAAAGCGTGTATTAGCACATACAAAATTGCAAAAGTTATAAACAATTGAAGATGAAAAAAAAATTGCATTTCGTTTTTTGCCAATATTTCATAAACTTTCAATATTACTCCCGGAACTCTATCTCCATCATTTATAATTTTAATTTAACGCTGAAAATGGGTCTCCGAGCGACATTTTTAGGTTGCGCGCGCGGCGTCAAAAGCGAGTACGACACATTAATTAATTTATTTAAGGTATTAAATATTATTTTTTCAATTTGAAAAAATCATGGTGTATTCGGAACACTATAAATAATTTAATCCCGTTGGAAATTTTACCAAAAGTTTATTTGGAACAATTCCATTGTTCATTAAAACTTTGTTAGATTTTTTTCTGAAACTTTTAAAATTTACAAAAACAACCATATACAACCAAGTATAGAAAAAAAAAATTCCCAATTTTCCCCAATTCCAATTCCCAAAGTACAATAAAAAATTGGAATTTTTTTTTTCTATACTTTGTTATATATGGTTGTTTTTGTAAAGTTTCAGAAAAAAAATCAAACAAAGTTAAAAATTCATTTATAACAAATTGGTAAGTTAATAAACAATGGAATTGTTTATAAAAAAAATGTTTTTTTTTACTTTATAGAGGACCGTCAATTATGATTTTTAGAAAAAAAATATTCTCAACTAATTATTAAAACAATAAAAATATAAAAAAAAACGATTATAAACAATTAAAAATTGTTATTAAAAAAAAAAGTGTTTTTCAAAAATCATAATATTTGTAATATAATGAAGTTGTGAAAAAAAAATTCAAAAATATAGAAATAATCAATTTGTTATGAAAAATTCATCAACAAATGGCGGGAATTTTTTTTTGCAAATCAATTCATATCTTGTACTCATAAAAAACCAATAATATGATGATTGAGTAAAAAAAATTTTTTTTAACAACATTACTTGTATTTTTTTGTTTTTGTTCAAGTACAAAAATTATTATAAACACAGTATGAATATTTTTTCAACTTTTATGGCCTGATTTCGTTGAGTATGTATATAAGAAAGGCTCTACGAAGCGAAAAATTTTTACGACAATTATTTAAACATTTTTTTTCATTAACAATTAAGACAGAAGTTCAAATTTAAAAAAACATATTTAGTACCTTGAATAAATTAATTAATGTGTCGTA
Source organism: Gonioctena quinquepunctata (assembly GCA_018342105.1). NCBI lineage: Eukaryota > Metazoa > Arthropoda > Insecta > Coleoptera > Chrysomelidae > Gonioctena > Gonioctena quinquepunctata. The sequence continues at coordinate 930,759 of JAFIRS010000110.1, read as the reverse complement.
CTCGCTTTTGGCGCCGCGCGCGCAACCTAAAAATGTCGCTCGGAGACCCATTTTCAGCGTTAAATTAAAATTATAAATAATGGAGATAGAGTTCCGGCAGCTCGAAATTTTTTATTGGAAATCTCCTCATCTTTCAGAATCTTTTTTTGAAATTTCTTAAATATCAATAGTTCATGAAATATTGGCAAAAAACAAAATGCCATTTTTTTTTCATCTTCAATTGTTTATAACTTTTGCAATTTTTTATGTGTTAATACACGCTTTCGGCACATTTTTTTAGGCGTTATTCTGGATCCAATGAGCTATCACACATAATTTTAAGAGCAGTATCTCTATTTTAGACCATTTTCAACTTGTCGAGTAGACTATTGAGGAAGGGAAAAATCTTATCAATTCATTTAATAATAATAATTTATTCACTCAAGTTTATAATTCATAATTTTACAGTGTAATTGCATTCTTGGAATGGCGAATGGTGAATAAATTGAAGAAAATACTCACGAAGCAGGGTATGCCTGCTTGTGTGTAAGAATACAGTAGTTTACCAATATAGTGAGATTGTGCAATAATGAGAGATTAGAGATATAAATAATTAACTATGGAAGTATACAATATTGCAAGATTGGTAATACAAACAACAAGAAAATGGTGTGAAAATCAGGGTATATAACTGTCACAAGATAAAACTAAGGTATTGAAAGGATTTTGAAGTAAAACGAATAGTGATAATGAATCTATAAAATGTATATGAGAATCGTATATGAGAAAGAGTCAAGTCTTGCATTTAGTTTTCGATTTTCTCGTGTATTTCGGCACGGGAAGTATGCTGATCGAAAAGTTTAAGTTTGTTTTTAAATTTTCTAGGATTTGGCTCGCATTTTAGTGTTTTAGGTAGACAGCTGAAAAGTTTAGTGCCCAAGTAACAATAGTTCCTTTGACCGACTGACTTGTGCATGACTGGTATTACGATACTTTTTTTGTGTTTATGAAGAATAGTTGCCTTGGGTCAAATATTTCAGTTTCCGAGTAGAGGAGGTTGCTAGGATGGTTGTTTCCTTCTTGCAGAATACATCTTAAGGAACATCTTTGAATGACTTCAAGTGAATGTAGATGTGTTTTATAGACTCCTCCCCAACCAATTATGCCGTAGTTCAAGTGAGATTCTACCAAACTTCTGTACAAAATTATTTTGTGTTTATGGTCGAGTATGCTAGTTATTTTTCTAAATTTGTACAGAATGCAACGTAGTTTTTTACAGGATGTAATACTTGTTGGTCCCATCTTAGATGGGTTTCTAGGATTATGCCGAGGTATTTGATTTTTTTTAACAGGTTTGATGACGGCCGTGTCGGATATTGCTATGTTATTCTGGCGATGATATATTATAGCTACTGAATGGTACGCAGTGCGTTTTGTCGAAATTAATTTATTGATAGAAATCTATAGTCAAACCACTTCTTTATTTCGCGTAGGTCGCACTCTAACTTGAGTTTCAGATTGAACCAGTCATCGTCTTCGCAGAATGTGACTGTGTCATCGGCAAAGCTGATAATTTTCGAGAGGGTACTCAATAAGAAGAGATCATTGGGGTAGATATTAAATAACATTGGTCCTAAGACTGTTCCTTGGGGTACACCACATGAAATAGTGTCAATTCCATCAATTTTCACACTTTGCCGCCTATTTGAAATATAGCTTCTGGAGAGGTTATGTGGTATGACTCTTATTCCCATATCTTCTAGAGTTTTGAGTAATATTGAGTGGTCCACGGTATCGAAAGCTTTTCTCAAATCAATGAAGACACCAATTGATGGTCTAGACTCATCTAAACATTGATATATATTTTGAGTCAATATTTTTATCGGATCTTGTGTAGACATGTTTTCTCTGAATCCATACCGGGATTTTGACATTATATTGTATTTTTCGATGAATTTATTCAACCTTTTCTCAATAACCTTCTCCAGTATTTTGGCCGGACATGTTATCATGGTATTAGGCCTATAATTTGCGACATTGGTCTTGATTCCACTTTTATAAATCGGTGTCACCACGGAGGTTTGAATGCTGTGGGTAAATACCCTTGTTCCAGCGATTTATTGACTATGTAAGAAAGTGGTTTTGTTATAAAGTTGGAGATAGCTTTGAGGGTTTCTGATTTGATATTATCAATACCGGGGGCTCTTTTATTCTTGAGTTGTGATATTATTTCTATCAATTCATTTTCATTTACAGGATGTAGGAAAATTGAGTGGTCGCATAAACTTTTCCTTCCCATATAATCCAGATTTCTGTTTATATTTTTAGCTAGCTTTTCACCTACAGATATGAAGTATATATTGAAATTGTTCGCTTTTTCGACGCTCTCATTGATTTGTTCATTGTTCTGTGTTATGATCGATTTTATTGGTGCAGGTTCGTCGTTAGTTAATACTTCATTCACAGTTTGCCAAAGTATTTTAGAATCGTTTCCTTCTGCTTACAGACGTTCTCTATAATATGAAGTTTTGGTAGTCTTTATGAGTTTATTTAGATTTTTTTTTATCTGTTATATTCTTCAGAAAGGGCGGTATTATTTGGATCACCTTTCAATCTATGGTACATACTATTTTTTTTATTCACCGAATTGACGAGGGATTTGTTCGTCCACTTTCTCCGTTTTCTCTGTTTGTTGTTGATTTTTATAAATTTCGCACATTTATCAATGTTAGTTTTTATAATTTTAATTAATTCATTTGTTTGTTTGTACCTCTAAACATTCAAATGAGCATTGAAATTTATTCAGACCACTGTGGAGAAAACTCTTCTTGAATATGGAGAACAATTCCATATGAAAAACCAAGAATGGTTTACAAACAGTAGATATCTAGTACGTGTAAAAATTAGATAAAAAAAATCCTATGAATGTGGATCTGATAACAATTTGAAATTCTGTATCTTTACTAATTTTGGTGCGGTCTTGACATTTCTGGAATTGGAATTGGTTCTGTTAGAAGGTGAGTGTGATTTTTAGGGATAGTTGGGGGGTAAGGGACTGAAGACTACCCTTCCTTGTACGTGAATTTTTCAGGATTCTTCTGGAAATTATAGAACTAGTGCAAAATCTCTGACTTATTTTTTATCAAAACGTTTGCAACTATCTACGCACAGAAGTTCTCTCTTGTTGTTGAATATTCCCAAAATACCCATTCAAAAAGTCATGCATTTATTTACGAACTTATTTTTTCTGTGTAACTTATTTTTCCTTCGGAAGATTCATTTATCCAGAAGAAGGGCATAATTGATGACATCGATAACCTTTTTGGGAAAAAGTTATTGAGAAAAATGTTGAAAAATAGAGACATACGATCTTCGATTTGAGTTCGTGGAAATTTTTTATGCTTCCAGGTTTCTTCAAGTCAAAAGTATGCAACAAATCATTCAGTAAAGTATATTTATGTCACCACAATATTTTTGAAATGTTTCTCCCAATAATTGACAGTAATGGAAAGATCCATAAATGTTTGAACATTGCTATTTGGCGGTCTTTAGAGAGATATCAAACAGTATAAACAGTGGTAAAAGATAATTGCTTAATATTCTAATTCTATGGATATTTTTTTTTCATTAACATTTCTCAGTTAAAATTGTAAACAATACCATGCAATTGGTGTTGAAGCCCCAATATTATCAGACACAGAATATCATCGGGATTTCAATTACACTGAAACCATCTAGGCCAATAAATAATTTCAATATTAAAGCCAGCTATTACAAACTGTTGGTGACATATCCAACCATTGAAATACGGTAGTGTTATCACAATTTAATATGGACCCCGAATAATTACTGGAAACAGGACATTCTGTCGAAAACTTCATTGATTCTGAAATGATTTGTTGGTGTTGAGAATAACAGTTTGATAGATATGTCTACGTTGGAAAGTGGCCAAGTGTGAGTGAAATTAGAGCACTTTTTTTTCACCGAATGCAGGAAGTACCATCAGTTGTTGTGATCCTAGACCTGAGAAACAGAACTCACACAACTTGACTCACATCAAAGTAAACCTCCACATGTCTATCGTTTACCAAAAATCCACAAACAATACACCATTGAGGCTTATCGTGAGTTCCATTGGATCTTCAGATCAGAAACCAGCCAGATATCTCATCCACAGTCTTTTCAATTGTTAATAAAAAAATAAAAATATATTTTTTTTCAATTTTTCCGAAACTTCTGAAGAACAGTTAAATGAAAGATTTCTGGATTCCGGTTTGAAAATTATCTAGTTTTTTTCATTTACTTCCAACTTGAAAAAATTTGTTCATTAACAAAAGCATAATTAATAATAAAATTGAGATAACAATTTTTTGCCGGCGGATTATTGTTCATTCAACAGTCCAGCAAGTGCTTGATTTCTTTTTCATTCCTCAATATTCATAACTAATAAGTTATTTTTTTTTCTCAATTAAAATTATAAATATAGGTGCTACTGCTCCGAGAATAGTTTTCGAGATATTTGCAAAAAACCAACTCCTTTTTTTTAACCAAATTGTTTATAGTTTTCAAACTATTTGTTTGCAAAACATGGGACAAAGCGTAAATCATATCTATATGAAATTCCGCATCCAATGACACCTTGATCATAATTTTACGTGGAGGTCTTCTCCAACGGGACGAAATGGCACTTGTGAACCAGACTACAAGACTAACGATTGAATTCACTTTGGAATCAGAGGAGAGTGATCAACCATCCTATTTAGATCTCATGATAAAAAAATCAGATCATATCATAACACGTGTTCCGAAGGAAAACACACACTTATAGATATCTCCACTACAACTCAAACCATCCAAGTGTCAAAAAAGCATAACTAAATGTCTTTACAATTGAGCCAAAATTATATGAAAATCAAAAAAACTTCCTTATTAAGCTGAGGAAACACTCTAAATGGAATAATGAACAACAATACACAAAATAATCGAGTAATAAATTCAGTACAGTCATAACCGGCTTCCTTCTAGGGTAAAACACTTAACCGGTAAGAAGACACAGAAAAAAGAGATGAGGAAATTTGTTATTTCTCACCAGGAACTAATGCTCAAAATAATCGATAATCAGGATAATTGAAAATGTCATAATAATGTTAACGTTTTTTGCCTTTCCTCAATGTTTCACATTTTCAATCAACCTTGAACAGACAAGAGAAAGTTTAATATTGCAATGTTAAGAACTCTCTATGCGTAGTCTTTTTTTTTCTCTCTTCTCTCTATTTTTACTGATAATCACATTAATTATTCGTGGGAGATAGATCCACAACTCAAGCCTAGCTTAGGTGGCTTCTCGTGCTTTCGATTTTAATTTCAATTTACGTTGTATACCTTACGATATGTACATATTTTGAGTTGGGTACTCTATGGAATCAAATTGAGAGATTATTACAATGTTATATCACTTGTAAATTATTTTGTAACTGAAGTACTACTATGTAAAAATTGTAACTGAATTTACCCTATGAGAATTACTATATAACTATGTAACTATGTAACTGAATAAATTTAATTCATTCATTTCATTCAACCACCAAAACATCACAAAAAAACACAGAGAATCAAACGGATTGGCAACATGTATGACATCTGTACAACCAACACATCAAGATCGATCATCACACAAACAAAACCAAAAAACACAAAAGAAAAATATTGTATATACAATATACCTTGTTCTTGCGAAAAAAGCAGGTTGAACATCAAGGATCCCAAAAAAGTGTCAAGAATGAGTATTCCCCCACAAAAAATGAACTTCATACAAGGGTTAGGCAATATTGAGCCACATCGACCCTCGCTATGAAAAAACAAACGCCTCAACCAGATAGTTAAAAAATCACAATACAATGAATATCTCCCCAATGTATCAGGCAAGAGACCACTTACAAAATCTTTGGAGAGTGTTGCCTTGAAAGATGATTCGTAATGTAACCAACTTGATATTCAGAGGCGTAGCCCAACTTGACTTGTATTTCTCGAAACCCTTCATCCAAGAAAAACGCAGACTACCATCAACAAAATGGAAACCAAGCATGGGGCACAACTTTCCCTACCACATTGCGACTGTGGTAATGAGAATCAGACCATCACCCACATAGCGGAGGGTTGTGTAATGAGAGTCTGCGAAGACGACTCAAGGACTTCTTGTTTACGACCCCTCAGTTAATCGAGTCTAACCATAGGGAGAAAGGTCATTTTCTACTATCAGACTGTTTTAATACTCGAAGTAAACATCACCACATCCCATCAACACAAAAATAACTGCAAAAATGCAACGAAGAAAACGTTTTCTTCGTTGTATTTCTGACATGTTCATTCTCTACAGTTACTTTGTGAAAATTCTGGAAAAATGTCCACTGAAGATGTTTCTTGATCGAAAACATTTGGGAATTACAAATAAAAATATGTATTTGTGCACTATAGCCTGAAGGCCGATTCGTCTACGTAGTCTGGTTCACAAGTGCCATTTCCATCTCGTTGGAAAAGGCCTTCGAGTAAAATTATGACCAAGGTGTCATTGGATGCGGAATTTTATCTAGATATGATTTACGCTTTGTCTCATGAGAGCAGGAAATTTCCTGAGAATAGTTCTGCCTCCCGGAACTGTAGCACCAATATTTATCATTTTAATTGAGCGGTGAAAATACGGGTAAGAACGGATGATTCGGGGAGCCCGCGCCTAGCTCTGCTCGGTTGAACAAAAAAAATATTTTAACTAATTAAATATTGATAGCAAGTAATGAAAAAAATCAGGAACTTATTGGATAGTTGAATAAACAATAATCCGACGCAAAAAAAATTATCTTACTTTTATTATTAATAATGCTTTTGTAATTAACAAATGTTTCCAAGTCGGAAGTAAACAAAAAAACCCCGATAATTATTAAGCCATCCATCCATTTTTTCATCAACAATTGAAGATGCTAAAAAAGTAAAAACATTATTAAAACGTGGAAAATATTTTTTTTCAAATATCTCGATTGATTTGTTTTTTTACTGTTAAAAGCCACATTAATTTTTATTTATTACTTTTTACTACAATTGTTTAAGAAATTGTTACAAACAAATACAAATATGGTTTAATTTGTTTTTGAAAATGTTAGAGGAAAGTGACCAAATATGGAATAGTATCCATAATATGGAATACCCCCATTTTTCTCGAATGCAAACTCACACACGCAATAAACAGTGATTTTCTGTCTCTTTCTACTCCCATTTACGCGTACAAGTTGTAGCATGTCAGTCGAGCCAGCCCTTTCGTCGTAGTGTTTTGTTTTATCGCTGCCGCATAACTTTCTAAGGTACGTAAAAAATAATCATTTTTCGTACAGAAAGTGCACACAGTATTGTTTTTATAACTTTTAGAGACCCTTTAGATGTTCTTTAGTATGTTTTAGCGGTATTAGATAGTATTACTTTCTGAAATATAAATATGTGAATATCAGTTTGAAATAGTTGGAAAATCCAAATATGGACGGATCACAGTGTCCAATTATGGACTATTCCATAATTGGACACTGTGACGTATCAGCTGACTTAATGACTTTGTTAATTATATTTTTTTTTTTTCGGGTTTTATCAGAATGGCGGGCGTCAATTGGAAAACGAAGCGAAAAGAATGGAATTCAGAGCATATGGCAGAAGCTATAAAATTAATACGAGAAAAAAAATCGGGTTATTTGAAAGCTGCAAAACACTTCGATGTGCCAAGATCTACCTTGTTTCGTTTATGTCAGAAAAACGAATTTTCTCCAGAAGAAGCTACTAGACTCGGAAGGAAAACTGTCTTAGGGACAACCCTTGAAAATCTTTTGGTAGACTACATTTTGACGATGGAGAGCAAATTTCATGGCTTGACGAGAAATGATGTTCGAAAAATGGCGTACATGTTAGCAAGTCGTAATCAGTTGAAAAATCCATTTGGTGTGACTGGCATAGCTGGAAAAAAATGGATTAAATTATTTCTGAAACGCCATAAGGACAAGCTATCAGTGAGAAGACCAACTGGCACGTCGTTTGCTAGAGCCTGTGGCAGATAGCTTCTCTTACCTCAGCGGAAAGGGGTTCATGGATCAAGTGCCTCATGTGTGGGCTCTGGGCACATAATGATTGCGCTGGGCCAGAGTTTGATACCTGGATTTGCGATTTTTGTAAATAATTTGTGTTCATTTCTTTATTATACCAAAGTTTCAAACAGTCTCTTATAAGTTAAGGTTAATTTTTCATAGTGATTATAGTATTCCATATTTGGGGTACCTATTCCATATATAGGTACCTTTATCGTTAAGTTTTTGAAAATTTTTCTTACCTCAAACTGAACAAAATAATCTAAAATTGTTACAAACTTAAGTGCAAATATATGATTGTTAATAATTACCACAAAAAGTATTTTATTTATAAAATTTGTGAAAGTTATGCCTGAAAATCAAAACGGTATTCCATATTTGGTCACTTTCCTCTAATAATAATGAAAACTTTTAAGAAAAAAATCATTTAAAAAAAAAAATGTATTGCTTGAAATCGCACTTGTTAGTTAACAATTTTTTTTGCGAGTAAATATTAATATTAAGGCACAATTTTTTTTAATTATGATCTCTATTGTTTTTTTTATTCTAAAAATAAAAATTGTTTGAATTTTTTATTTGTTTATTAAAAAAACAATTTGTTATAAACAAATACATTTTCGCGCTATATTTTTTTAAATGTTAAAATAATTGCCATGTGTGGTTTTTTAAGCAAAAAAGTTTTTCTATTTTTCATTTAATTTTCAAAAATTTCATGCTTTCAACTTTAATTATTTTTCTTGTTTCTTATCATATTCTAATTATTATAACTTATAAACTATTGAGGATACGACGAGAACACTGGAAGTCGTTATTGTTCTCCATAAAACGAAGAACAAATTGAGATTTTATTTAAATCCAACGGGACGAAATGGTACTTGTGAACCAGACTAACTACAAATAATATATTTTTTACTTTACAAATCTATATTTATTGAAAACAAACATACCACTGTTGTTCAAAGACTAATTTTATCTGCAGAGTTGTCAAAATTTTGCCCTGTGTTTTTGTAGAAGATATTCATTCACATCGGTTATTTACTATGTAAACACTATGGCCGTTCTAGTGGAGATATTTTTGATGGAAGGAATGGAAACGTTGGAATAGATTTGTTCCTGATTTTTCCAAATTTGATTTTGTTGATTAGTTTCTTTTTCATTGTGAGATTATTTCCAGTACTGTGTGCTATTTGTTCGATGATCTTAAAGCTTAACTTTGTTTGGGAAGTGAAAAGTTGGATAAACGGTAAATATAATGCTCATTGGACACTCATAGAATGAATAACAATTATCCACTCAAGACATTCATTGTGAACATCAAATGAAGATCACAAAACGGCACCTAATAATCGAAATCAACCATCAATTTATATAGCATTCACTCCAAAGTGCAGAATGTGTCCGTAAAACTAATAAAACAATTCCGAGAGAACTTTCGCAGTAAACGGAGTAATAATGCAAGAGCACATACTAAATCGCAGTTGCCATGAACCCTTTCATCACTAACAAACAACATTCACACTAACAGTTATTTCGGAGCACCATACTAAAACTTCAGACGCGTCACCTTGCGCTATTCGAATTACTAAATGGGCAGAATTACGCTTAATGGATCAAAAGGTGACATCTGTTATTTCCATTAGGCATTCCACTTCGTCAGCCATTTGGTTGTTCATGTTTTTTTGTTGTGGTTTCTATAAGTTTCGGAGGAGATTTGAAGATAATTGCTGGATATAAACACGAACGTTGATGAAAAGGAATTCAATTTGAGTCATACCTGTTATTTGATAATATTAACAAATGACTGTTTTGTATGTATTAGAGATAAAATCCAGAAAATGAGAATAAAATATGATCAGTATCCTGTGTTCTCGCTGTTATCCATGTATGTAACATATTAAAAATAACTGACATCCATACATTTTTTATTCAGGTAAATCAGCAATCAGAAACCTTCTTATTCTCTTAGTTCATGTGTTGACATATGCACATTATTATTATAGAAGTGAAGTTCGAAACTGAATCTAACTATCAACTGTATTGCCAAAATATCTATCAACAAATCATAACTGACCCTGGAAAATTCTGGCAATCTATAAAAAAAAAGGAACACTCGCCATTCCTACTTTTGACAATGGTCTATGATGGTATCGAACATAATCAACCCGTTTTTTATGAATATCGCTATTTCTTTTCTATATTCCTTTCATTTATTCTGAATTTTAATCTCATTTATCGTTTGGTAGATGTCTTGAGAAAGGGATAACAACTATCATTGTATCCTGAAGAAAGATTCATATGACTGCAAACCCAATACAGTTCAAATATATATTGACTTTTATAATCAACACAATTCCCAAAGAAATAACAGATACTATTGCAATCACTCATATGAAAGGTATAACTACTTCTTGTAATTCATTTTTCATAGAGCCCATCACTGAAAATGAAGTGACTGAAGCTATCGTTGAATTAAAAAAATCCGCTTGCACTGACGTGTACAATATAAATAGCAAAATTGTAAAAAACTTGACAGATATTTTAGTTCGCCCACTAACATTACTTTTCAATTCATATATACGTGATGGGAACATTCCTGATGTTTTCAAGTTAACAAACGTTATATGTCTCTTTAAGAAAGGCGACGTTGCCAAAATTGAAACTATCGTCCAATATCAATAATCCCAATTTTCTGAAAACTTTTTGAAATTTAATAATATCAAGACTCATGATGTATATGGGATCCAAATATTTCATTGAAACCAATTTGGGTTCAGAAAAAAATGTAGTACAACCCAGGCAGTTTTCAGGATAGTGAGTGACATAGTGGAAGATCTGGAGAGTGGAAAAAGGGTTTCAATTATATTATGTGATCTCTCCAAAGCATTCGACTGTGTCTCTCACGAAATACTGGTCGAAAGGATGGCGTTCCTTGGAATCAGGGGTTTGCCGCTCGACTTCTTCAGATCATACAGGACAAATCGAAAACAATGTGTGAGTATTGATAATTCATCATCTATTTATAGAACTATCATACATGAGGTACCGCAGGGCTCTGTGTTGGAACCTCTCCTATTCATTATTTATGTGAATAACTTATTTCACAATATGTATCCCAGGGACTTGTGTTGATTTTGCGGATGACACAACTTTGGTCGATACTAATACGAATATAGAAGATTTGAAGATAAATAGTCATATAACTACTACTCGAGCTAGAAAATGGTTTACTTCCAATAATCTGGAACTTAACGACGATAAAACAACAGAATCTCATCATCTCAACGAACAGGAACTTTGCTCAAGGTCATAGTGTGAGGCTGCTTGGATTAGTAATTGATGATAAATAAACTAAACTGGTACTGTCATGTCCAATAACAATTCCGAAAACTCTCAAGCTCTATATTCGTACTACGAATTTTGAGTGAACAGTTATCCGTAGAAACCATGAGATCATGTTATTTCGCTCTGTTTCATTCTCATCTCAGTTACGGTACGTTGCTATGGAGAAACTCTTGTCATGCTAACAACATTTTCCGTTTGCAAAAACGTGCTATAAGGATCGTAGCCGGTGCTAGTTTCAGAGACCATTGTAAAGAAATTTTTGAAAGTTTAACTATAATGCCCCTTCTATCATTATATATTTTTGTTTCATTAATAGAAATAAATAAAAACAGAGCCAACCTAGGGACCAAGGCATATTGGACAAGAATTGCTGATCACCTGAGGATACCTCATCACAGGCTCACTAAATCGATAAGAAATTCTCTAGATTTGAATTCAAATCCATAATCAAAAGACATGTTCTGTGTCAATGTTTCTATACATTTGAGGAATATTTGTTGAATTCGAGCGACAAAACTATCAGGGAAACCGCTATATCACCGGTGATCAGTAGCAGAAAACAATTTTCGAAGTTATTCAAAATACTGGATTGTTCAATGGTTTTAAATCATATATACTATATTTTATTTTATATACCTTTATTTTATCTTTTATGCACATGTATTTGTAGCCACACTTTTCATCTGTTTTATCCATTTTTTTCTTTGCCAAAATTGACTCACCGTAAACAAACTGGAGTGATTTACGGTTTGAAATTTGAAATATATATATTATTTCTCATATTATAATTTGTAAACTTCGAAACTACTTATATACTGAGTTCCTTCTTTACCATAATTCACTTGCCAATAAATTTTTTGTAACTTGGTTAAATAAAGATTATTTCTTTCTTTAACGCAGCTCTAGGCACGTAAAACATGGAGTAGACTTTCATTTGGGAAAAAATGGTGTCTACTAATTTAGACAAAATGAAAGAATCTGTTTTACGCAGTTGCACGTTTGAAATCTTCATGTCATCTCAAATAGAAATAAAAACCGGTACTTTTTTGTTGGAATTTTTTTTTTACCCACAACCCGAAAACCATCTGAAATTTTCCAAATTTCCATAAGCCGGTAATCGGATTCAATTCATGTATACATTACGTTGAAGTTTATCAGAATACTTTTCTTTTGATATATCGTATTTAGATCGGATGTATGATTCGGCAGTTAGCCATTTTAAGTTTGATTCAAAACATTTTTTCAGATTGTTTCAATGTATGCAGAATTCGATTAGATTCATGAAACCATGTGCTTTTTCCAAATCGAAGTTTTTGCGAAAATTTCGCGTTCGCATCGTACGAACGTTATTGTAGGAGTGTGACTGCGACGAAGTTATCGGGAATGGTTTGTTTATCTTTCATGCATTTCTACCCTTTTCATAAGTACATGGGATTGTGTATATTGAGTTCTAGTATATGGGCTCCAATAGCATTAACAATATATATATATATATATATATATATATATATATATATATATATATATATATAGTGCATCAGAGTCCAATTGCTCGATAGGTAGAAAGATGATTCAAAAACGAAAGTAAACCAAAAATTATTGGGAAATCTACTAGGTCGAGTGCATTTTATTTAACGTACATCAGCTCGTTTTTTTCAGGCAGTTTAATGATCTCCATCCAACTCTCTAATATTATCGACTCTCAACCACTTTTGTGGAAATAGGGTCATCTTCAAATGCATATCGAAAATCGACATCAGGGATATGAAATTTGAGAGAAAATAATGATAATACTATTTGATATACAGACGTGTGATATTCATGATCCATTTTCATATCCTAAAATTATACAAAGTGGCTAAAATTGATTTTTCAATTCGTAACTTTTTTAATTGAATTTTCTCGTGTATATTTCTCGACCAAGTGATGTAGGATTAGGACGCGAATATTTTTTGTATGTATACCCCAAGACCATTCCTGCAGTTTCCAATTTATTGATTAAACAATTGTTATTTTAGGTCTAATCCTATTAGGATCCTTGATTTTCATAAGAAACCTGAGAAGCAATCACATTTCCTTCCACCTTAGCACTTCACCGACCAATTTACATAAGCGAACTATTTTCCACACAGCATAAATCCCAGAAACGTGGCCTTGCTCCAATCCGATTCTATTAAGATTGGGCACATTAGGTACGTGGCGGCAATCCCGTCTCCAGGTTAAATCTTCATTATTCAATTGAAAATGTCACGTTCGTAATAACCGTATTTCAAGTTTGACGCGGAAACAATGCAACATTTAGGGAATTTATGACAGCAAGAGCACATCGAAAACAAACCATTTCCAGTCGGCGGAAGTTATGTGAATCAAAATTATTATAGAACAGGAGAGAGAGGTATTTTTTGGAAGTTATTGAATGAACTGCGAAGAACGACATTACTACAGTAGAGAACAAATAAAAACTAAAGAACACGCTTCAATAGAAAACTAAACTAAAAAGTAGAAAATAATTTTAAATGAGTTTGAAATAGGAATACAGTGATTAACAACAAATTTATTTCATCGTGAAAAAGCGAGGGGTGCTTGATGTCAATTGTTGTTAATATTTCATTGACAGATATTGGTAGAAGTAGAATCATTATGAAAATATCTTGAAAAGCACCCCACGCTTTTCAACGATGAAATAAATTTGTTGTTAATCACTGTATTTTTATTTCAAACTCATTTAAAATTATTTTCTACTTTTTAGTTTAGTTTTCTTCTGAAGCGTGTTCTTTAGTTTTCAAACTATCATTTATTTTCAACTTTTTAGTTTTGTTTTCTATTAAAGCGTGTTTCTCAAACTATTAATATTATTATTTAATTTTTTTAACTATTATTCTCCAATTTCGAATAGAATCGGACCATAATCACAAAACTCGTCCGCCATTTTTAGAGCCGCCATTTTAATCCTTCAATTTTGACAAAATAATCATGATCTCCGACCCGAAAAACCCCCACATACCAAATTTGAATAGAATTGGACCATAATCACAAAACTCGTCCGCCATTTTGGAGCCGACATCTAGAATTTTTCAATTTTTACAAAGGAATCATAATATTGGACTCCAAAAACCACCACATACCAATTTTGAATATAATCGGACCATAATCACAAAACCCGTCCACCATTTTGGATCCGTCATTTCAAATTTTTCAGTTTTGACAAAAAAATCATAATCTCTGACCACGAAAACCCCCGGATACCAATTTTGAAGCGAATCGGACCCTAATCACAAAACTCGTACGCCATATTGGAGCCGCCATTTTTTTTTTCAAACAAAAATTTTTTAATGCATTGTCATACGGTTACAAACATACAAGTGAAGCTAATATAAAGCGTGTAAAAACAATACACGGTAAAGGTGGCGTAAATGGGGACAACCGGTATTCCGATCAAACTTTCACAGATGCTTCAAAACATGATAAAACCACCACAGCTATCTAAAATGTGGCGCAGAAAAACTTACTTTGAGAATTCCCATTAATCTCCCCATAGGCGAAAATCGTTTCAAGTGAATTACTAATATTTTGGGGAATTTATATATATTCATATCATATATACTAGTTGATAGTGGGGAATACAGCAATATCAAAAAGAAAACTCTTGTAAGTTTTCACTGAACATCGTGTCATCCATTCTCACCTAAGTTGTAAGTATTATCAATTCACTTAATGATAATCTCTCAAATGTAATATTTTTTTAAAATTGTAGTTCCTTGATGATGGAATAAATCAATTCCAAAAGCTTGGACAAACTTACAAGAGTTTTATTTTTGATATTGCTGCATTCCCCACTATTAACTAGTTTATATATATAAATATATATATATATATATACGCAATGACTGTGCATTTTATTCTTTCCTTACTTTTACAACAAGTTGGTTTCTCTTCGCCATCTAAAATTTCTTCTCTAATAAACAAGTTGAAAATACGCACAGAAAGGTTCCGTGTTTGTAGTAAGAACAAACTTCAGCAAAAGATAAAGAGATGAATGTTCAACTTAATTGTCATGCACATCGCGTACTGTTTTCTGATTGGTTGCTCAGTAAGATCTTCAATTCACCAGCCAATCAGAAATACAGTAGTTAAATCTGACAGATGTCAAATCGTTCGTGGACAGCCTTTAAATTCACCTCCAGGAGCACCCGCAAGTATTTATAAGACTTTTGAATTTTGACTCAGTTGTAATGAATTTTTTTTATCTGGTAACGCTGTTTGACAGTCAACTGTGAACATGCATTGCTCGGTCAACCTTGTACAATTTTCGTGGGTATTAAAAAAAATTGTGAGTTCCAGTGACTCACAAATGATTTGTCGATGATTGTGGTTTGTGAGGTGCTTTGAAGTACGCTGACTTCTACTAGTTTGCATATACCCAATGAAATGACTAATGTTATGTGTTTGTTTCATTTATTCGGTGGGCAGCACTAATTTAATAACCTTATTGTTTATTAATAATTTCATTACAAAAACCGTGCGTTACTCATTACTTTGAGGTTCGTGTGTTTTGATTGGTGGAAAATTCACGTTGTTCCAGAGGCAGAGTTTGAATACGTAACGCCGGTACCCTGTAACGAATGTTAATAAAGATCTTTTTTACATTTGACAAAAAATCAGTTCCAATTTCCAAAGTTGCAGATTGCAGTTAAATTGAATGTAAGGGCTCTTCGGTAACAAAAAAGTGCACGTCCAAGCAAGGTTATGCCCACATCGAAAAATTCTGTTTGGTTTCGAATTCATTGAAAAAACAATGGAACATTGAACAATTCCAGGAAACCACTGGCATTGAATGACGCGTAGCTCTAACATGCTAGTTGGCATTCCGATATTTTAAATCTAATTAATGTTTAATCAAATAGTTGGGAGTTTGGGATGAATGAAGTTTGCAGCTTCGGCCGACAGTAGTAGAAAGTTTTGCAGCACTCGGTGCCAATAAAACACATGCACTGTTTGATTTGGAATGATAAGACCCGAGGCGATGAATAAACTTACTTGAGCGTAAACCAAATTTCCTAACTATGGTTTTCATGAAGTTATATAATTTCATGAACGACAGGATGCAGTGTATCCAAGCATAAACAGAGAAAATAGAGATATTACCAGAAATATGTTGACCTCAAACTGAATATCTAATGATATATGTTACAGCAATTCATTACAGTACTAATACGATTGAATTCATCTCAAAGCAGTACAGCGAGCAGTACGATATCCTCAATATTATTGAGATCTTTTTAACGAGAACGAATTTTACTTATCTGCACTGTATTTATTTTTTTTATTGTACACCACCCAACAGAAATCCATTTACAGGGTAGGAAAATCACAGGTACAAAAATAAAAAAACATTAATAATTTGAGAATCAGTAAAGATAAAACAATAGTGTAGAAATGAGACATGATACAAAAACTAGAGAAAAGGAAAATTAATATCAAATACTGATTTTTTTCAATGAAGCAATGCTGCAAGAGAAAATGTCACAACTGTCATTGACAGCATTGAAGTTGTTGCAAATTCTGAATACGAGTGAGTTTTTCTGTACATTTGTTCTAGAGAATTCGAGGTAAAATAGAGTGTTATGTCTTGAATTTACTCTTGGAACATGATAATTCAGTATACTCAAAATAGCACTACAGTTGATTTGGCCATGGATCACCTTATAAAGAAAAATCAGAGCAGATGTATCCCTTCTACTTGCAAGAGAGGTAAAGTTATGTCTTTCTAGTAAAGCGGTATTACATATTCCTGTAGCAGGGTACGCACCATCTCCTTTGAAAGAGATATATTTCATAAAGCGTCTATGGATTCGCTGAAGATTATTTGAATGGACACCAAATGATAGATGCATACTCTGTTCTAGAACGGACATAGGAATTATATAACAGTAGCAGTGTGTTCTTATTCGAGATATCACGTGTATTTCTGACAATGAAACCTAAAGCCCTTGAAGATTCATTGATAATTTTATTTATGTTTGTTGAAAAATATAATTTTTGGTCGAAGGTGACACCAAGGTCACGAACAGAATTGGATCTAGGGAACACATCATTGCCAATTGAGTAGTTATAGATGATATTGTTCTGTTTCCGAGTGAATGTTACAATTGAGCACTTATTAGCATTTAATAGAAGGCGATTATTTTTGCACCAAGTATTTACTCTATCTAGGGCGTTTTGTGAAATGGCGAAGTCATTCTGGCAGTTTATTTTTATATATAATTTCAAATCATCCGTATATAATAAACAATTGACTCCGACATCCTTAATAATGTCATTCATGAACAGAGTGAAGAAAAGTGGACCCAAAACAGAACCTTGTGGAACGCCTGATGTTGGTGTAAATGAAATGGAATTCTGGCCATGGCACTCAACGTACAGGAAGCGGTTTTGTTGATAGGAGGTGAAAAAGGTATTCAAGTTCCCTGAGAAGCCAAATGCATTCAGTTTACTGAGTAAAATATCATGATCAAGCTTATCGAAGGCCTTGGAAAAGTCCATATATATGACATCTACCTGGGCATTATTTTCGAATGTGTTGGATATGTACTGGGTGATACAGAAGAGATTTGTGGTAGTTGACCTACCTTTGAAGAAGCCATGTTGTATCTCAGTTATTTGATTTTTGACATGGTTGTGAAGAGGTTTATTAAGAAGGATTTCAAAAGATTTTGAGAAATTATTGACTATTGTAATAGGCCGATAGTTTTCTATGTCATGTTTGTCACCTTTTTTGAAAACTGGTATCAATTCAGATTGTCTCAACACATCAGGGAACTGTTGGTATTTTGTAATATGAAATAAAAGTATAATGAAAGGAAGGAATATCGAGGGGACTGTTAAAAACAAAATGGAAGGGATTGAAAGGAAATAGCACTTGAAGGGAAGTGTTAACCGTAGACACGTGTTTCGGGCTTTCGGCCCTCATCAGTACCGCTGAAGATGGTGTGATGATGGACCATCTCTATTCAAAATTCGTATGTCGAGGTTTTTGGGGACGGAGATTATGAATTTAGTCGAAGATTATTGATTTTTCTGTCAGAATTCATAAATTGAAGATGGCAGCTCCAGGACGAATTAATCTTTAGATGGTTTTCTCATTGAAGAACTGGAAGCTCAGAACTTACAGGAAAAACGCCTCATAATGACGATGCATTAACAAAAATGCATAGAATGAGGCGTACTTACTAAAAAGCACAAAATAAAATAATTAATGAAAAAAAAACTTTTTTAAAAAGAAGCTTCCATTCAAATTCGCTAAGAACTAAGAAATAATTGCTTTGGATGTGCGACGTAGGTTATTCCGTGAGCTATAGATCCAAAAGCTTGTCGCTTTTGTATTCAAACTGGAATATTTGCGCGACAGCAAGCTCTTGAATCTAAAACTTACGAAATAACCCACGTCGCACATCCAAAAAAATTGTTTTTTACTTTTTTGCGCATTTGAATAGAAGCTTGTATTTGAGAAGGTTTTTTTTATTGATTATTCTGCATATTCGTAGATTCTCGTTGAGAGAACGTACTTGAAAAAGGAAGAACAAAATCATTTCGTTATACCTTTGGAGAAAATATTTGTATTGACTTCTAATGCAATGTTTTCATCAACTTCAAAAGGGGTTTCATAACAAATCTAGTTAACTAATGTTTGTCATAATTGGTTTACGAAAACTCCTCTGAATATGCCCTTCGTTATAAGTTTGGGCAGTGTCGAAGTGCCTCATTATGCCTTCTATCCCAGGTCTTTCGACAACGAAAACCTGAGCAGTGCAATACTACATCATTGTTTCAGAACAATATTTCATTTGTCGCTGGTTCACAGTAACTCCTTAGGCGAGGAAAAATGCTTTCCATTCAAAGCATATGAAAAACTCGGAGATTATCGAAATTGAAGTGTTTGTTTCGTTTATAGATGTTGTGTACTATCCAAATATTTCTACGCACTGAAAATATCTCCTAATAAAATAATTGATAAAAAAAAATTTAAAGACAAGCTTTCATTCAAATGCGATAAAAAGTACGAAATAATTGCTTTGGATGTGCGACCCAGGTTATTCTGTGAGTTATAGATTGTTGCTTTTGTATTCGAACTGAAAACTTTGCACGACAAGCGTTTGAATCTACATTATCAGAAAGTATTGATTTGTTGAAATTATAAACAGGATGTTCATAAAATCAGATGTGGAATCATCTGCGACTGAAAGATAAACTTTAGTCACTATCTTCCATCGTCAAGATAACCTCTTGTGGGGTATTCATGTTGAAAAGGGAAACATTCTCAATTAAATATTGATAGAAAGATTTTTCTGTGAATTTTTCAATTCACAGAAAAATCTTTCTATCAATATTTAATTGAGAATGTTTCCCTTTTCATCAGAAAGTATTTATCTTAAATATGGTGGTTCCATGAGAGCGTAAAGAATAAGGAGAGCATTACAATTTCTCCTCGACTCGCTCGAAGAAGGGATATCGACGTCACGACACAGAGATAGGAGAGTCAGAGCGATCAGCTCAGGACGTCAGTATCATACCAGCAGCAGTCGGGAGTATGTGTGCGCTGCAATGAAGAAGAATTTTTTACGATAATTTCACATCAGATAATTTGAACAAATCAAACTGAATCATTGATTCAATTTAATCTGTCGGACGACAGGTAGATCGAAATATCTTTGGTGCCGTGGTGGCCGCGAAAACAAAAGAAAATTCTCAAACATAAACAAAAGCAAACGATATTTCTGTAAGAATAAAAACAAAAAACTTATTTCTAACAGAAAAACAATTATTTCTTGAATGGAAAGAAAAAAATATTTACAAGGAAAGACAAACCAAATTAAATATTCTGTGTACGGAATTATTTTATCAAATGTTCGAACAAACCACAATTTTGGGCCAAACAATAGCCGAATCTATTGTACAATTCTGTTCTGGTAGCCGCAAGGGTAACTGGTGTTACCTGAGCACACAACTGAATAGTTTTTGCCCTCAGTTCACCTAAATTGGTAGCACGTTCGAACTCATGCCGAAATATCTCCGATTTTAGCATGCCCCAGAAATAAAAATCGAGAGGTGCTACATCTGGTGATCGAGGTGGCCAGTTGATTGTACGTCGCGTACAAATAAACCGATCGGGAAATAATTCATTCAAAAATGTAACCACCGTGCCTGTATTGTGGGCAGGACAACCATTTTGTTGAAACCACACGTCGTTAAAGTCAATCGGAAGAGCGCGAACTGCAGGAATAATTTGATTTTGCAAAAGTTGCAAATATTTTGGTGCATTTAAATTCCCTTCAATGAAAAATGGGCCTATGACGTGATCGCCTAGAAGTCCCGTCCACACTTTTAATTTTCTTGGGTACTGTGTCCGCACAGCAATACTCAAATGTTTATTTTTACGAGACCAATAACGTTCTACGGATGGGTTGTGTTTTCGATGAATTGAGAAAGACGATTCATCGGTAAATAACACCTTTTTTAGAAAGTCATCATTTAAACGAAATGCCCTATTGCATTTTTCTACCATCGTTTCACAAAACTCCATACGTCTGAAATGGTCTCCAGGCAAAAGTTCTTGTGTGGTCTTGACTTTGAAACAATTATAACCGTTTCTCTCCAAAATATTCCTTACAGTTCTTTCATTCAAATTCACTTCGTGGGCGATCTGTCTACTCGAACAAGGTGTCGTTTCTGCCAATGCACACACTTGTGTTTCTCTCATTTCCCGTTCTTCGGGTATTTGTCTAGGATGTGGTGGTGGATTTGTGGGACAACATTTTTTGCAATGTGCTACCACACACCCAAAATTCTGAAATTTAATAATAATTGAAAGGACAGTCGCTTCCGTAGGTACAGGTCTATCTGCAAAAGCCACTATGAATAGATTTCTAGTATCTTGTACAGAAGTACCACTTAACGATCTGTACTTTCTCTGCGGTTGTGTAAATAGGCGGCATGTTTCAAAAGGTAATAAATTTTCACGGTCTTTTGTTTTCGCAACCAAGGCTCGGCAAGAAATGAGTCGATTTGCTGTGCGCTGTGTAGCATCGCCACGTGGTCAGTTAATGTGTCGCGTGGGGTAACAGGAAGGGCGCACAGCAATGCGTCTCTCTTGTTTATGTGGTATTATCATATCATTGCGATCCTTGTTGTTCATGTAGATTTCTGTCCGTACCCCAGATGAATGTTTTCCGATACTGTATAACTAATCTATGTCGCACATCCAAAGCAATTGTTTTTTTACGTTTTAGCGCATTTGAATAAAAGCTTATCTCCATAAAGGTTTTTTATAAATTATTTTATTTTGTGCTTTCTAGTGAGTACGCCTTAATGTATGCATTTTTGTTGTGAATTCTGAGCTATCTAGTTCTTCAATGAGGAAACCATCTAAAGATTAACTCGGCCCCATCCTGAAGCTGCCATCTTCAATTTATGAATTCTGTCAAAAAAAACAATAATTTTCGACTAAATTCATAATCTTTGATCCCAAAAACCCCGACATACCAATTTTGAATAGAAACGGTCCATTATCACGAAACGTGTTCACCATCTTGGAACCGACATCTTGAATTCATGAACTTGACAATAAATTCATTATCTCCGACCACTAAAACCTCCACATACCAATTTTGAAAATAGAATCGGAACATAATCATTTGCCATCTTGGAGCCGCCATTTTGATATTATGAAATTTGACAAAAAATTCATAATTTTCGACCCTGAAAACCCCCACACACCAATTTTGAATCGAATCGGACCATAATTACGAAACTCGTCCGCCATCTTGGAGCCGCCATCTTGAATTTGTGAATTTCAAATAGAAACTCATAACCCGGAAAACCCTACAAACCAATTTTGAATATAATCGGACCATAATCACAGAGATCGTCGGCCCTCTTGGAGCCGCTATTTTCATTTCATTAATTTTGAAAAAAAATTCATAATCTTCGACCCCGAAAACCCATACATACCAATTTTCGTCCACCATCTTGGAGCCACCATTCTGTTTTTTTCTCTAACAAAAATTCCATAATGCATGATCAACAGAACTATGAACACCTGCCAAATTTCACGTTAATCGGGCAACTAGAAGTGGGTCAAAATTAACTTGCAAGATTCGATTACAGACAGACACCGGGACAGGTGAAAATAGATGAAAGCTTGTAAAAAAGCTTGTAATGTAATCAAAAAAATATATAAATGTAGTCGAACACGACGAAATCAGGAGCGTGCTACAATCACCAGAAGTAACGAGCTATGAACTTTAGATCCCAAATAAATATTCAGAAAGTAACTAAAAACACTGAGTTTCAATGAACCCATGGAGTAGCAGTAATCAACCATATATCAAAGGACTAGAGGTAACCATTACATTCAATATTCACTTATGTGCTACAATCTCGGTAGGTATATAACAGTAATTACAAACAGTAAAATACAGATCACAATAGAAAAACTGAATTCATTTCTGCATGAGATACCCTACGTTTCTCATTAAAAAGCATCTTCTGTTATCAATTTTTCTTTTTAGAAGCACAAGTAAATTTTGATTTAAAAAATTTGTCGATATTTTGATATCCACTCAGGATATCAATTCAGTTTCTATTTTTTGTTAGAACAGATTTCCAGAATTTTTTATTTTGAAATTTCGATATTCGACTTGTAAGGGGCTGAAAAGTGTTATTACTATTTAAAATCACATGGGATTAATATTAATTTATAAAACTACTTTTACTGAACAAACTGAAAAAACGTAAATGTTGCCGTATGTTCAGAAAAAACACATGTAATGCTTTTTTCTATTCATTCTATATATATATATATATATATATATATATAAAAAAAAATTTAAAAAATTTAATGGAGGAAAAAAGAAAAACTCTTTCTTATTTTGTCAAGCTTTCGAAAATGTTTATTTTCATTATCAAGACAGCTGTGAAAAGGGAAAACACAATTGTGAAATGCAATTTTAAACAAAGTTATAGAACTTACAAAGGTGAGGTTAAGTGAAGACAGCGAACTAATCACCATTATGTGGATGAGGAAATTTTTTCAAAATCATATCACTATGAAACACTACTAGTAATATATATAAAAATTAAACAATTGTGAAAGCACATATTGTTTAGGAAACTTGATTTAAACAATTTAAAATTTGACAGGACAATTACCACATGGTTAAAGCATGACTGAAAATGGGAATGGTGGATGACAGGAAATGCATGACATAAAATGTCAAGTGTCATATGTCAAAGTCAAAATGTCGGAAAAATTTTCCAAAAAAAAGGAATAGTACCAATCTATATGACAAAAATTAATAAATGAGAGAAAAAATCAAGAAATACTAAGCAGTTTTCTATATTTCAAAACTATAGTTAGAATCAAGTTTCAACAAGTAATTGTTAATAACACTTAGGTCTTCCTTCTTCTTTCTTCTATATATATATATATTTTTAATTAATTTAGGATTTTATATCAGAATATTTATTATGTGGATCGTTTTTATATTGTATATATATTTATATCGTGTTTTTTTAAGGACTTTTATTTATATTTTATATATATATATTTTTTATATATATATATATATATATATATATATTAAGGTGTTTTTTTCACAATTTATATTCGCTCCCAACCGAAAATGTTGTTAAAAATGTCCGATAAAAAAACCCTGATAATTTGAACCTTTAATATTAACATTTAAGTACTTTCCCAGAGCGTGGAAAGATTTCCCATTTAAAATATCATTTTCAAATATCTATAACTCGACGGCATTTCATGCTGTCATATCGCACCAAAGCGCGATTTACTCAGAATTATAGGCTTTACAAAACTGCCAATTGCGTTGTAGATGTAATCTGCACCTGTAAGATTGTACGGGTCACCAAATTTTTGTAGAAAATACTTATTTTTTTGACGTTACTTCATAAATGACTGAATTTATGGAAAAAATGTGGATGACAATATTGTAGGAAATTTAATTTTCTACAAAAAAAGTCCCATAAATCAAATCGCTAAGATTGATATTTCTCAGATATAAAGCGTTAACTTTGTCGTAAAAAAAAGTTTGTTCATAATTCTAAAAATTTATATTATAAGAGTTGACGCTTTATATCTCAAAAATGTCAATCTTAGCGGGAAAAAACATCCCAATATATATATATATATATATATATATATATATATATATATATATATAACAGGATGTTCAAAAAATCAGATGTGGAATCATCTGCGACTGAAAGATAAACTTTAGTCACTATCTTTCATCGTTCAAGATAACCTCTTATGGAGTATTCAACATCTATTTTGTGTTCGGAAAAGTAACAACCCTAAAATAGTTTTAATGTATTGTTGCATGAAAAGTATTCCGCCCTTTTATCATGCTCAAGTACGCCTTGATAAGGAGGAGGTGTGGAGAAAAAAAAGCATAATATTTTATAAGGATGTTTCATAGAGAAGTTGTAGTGAATCGGAAGTTTCACAAAAGCAATACTATTATATGAAGGAAGGAAAGTTCATGAAACTACTAGATATCTTCAGTTTATATTGAATTGTTCAGCTTGTACGACATGATACCTTAACTTCCACTTCTATAACCTCTCCATAATAGCGGAATATTCCTTTCCATATTTTTGAAGATTAATAATTTGGGGAAGTTCGTTAAATTGATTTACTTATTTTTTTTATTAACAATGTGCATTTTTTTATTCATTTACAAATTTGATGAGTTAACTTCATACTGCTTTTTCTCCATAGGAAAGCAATTCAGCCCTCACTAGAGGGCGTTATTGAGAATAAACTGGTCAGTTAGATTTTTTTATTTTCAGAACACTTCTTTCCAAAATAAATCACGGGATTTTCGTCAAGTATATAAAGAAAAAACAGCTTCATGCCACCCCAGAAAAAAAAAAGAGGTAATGTATGGAACCTTCATTTTGAATGTAGGTAGTGTACTTATTGATCTTTCTTTCAAATGGTGATAGTGTATTTCAGACCCAAGTAATGTATGAATCCTCTATTTCAAATGCAAGTAGTGCACGGATCATTTTTTCCAAACGACGGTGGTGTATGGATCATTTATTTCAGATGCAGGTAGCGCATGGATCCTTTATTTTGAATGTAATCTGTGTTTGGACCCTTCATTTCAGTTGCAGGTAATATGGAATATTTATTCAGGTTGTGTATGGTCTCAAACGCCTTTTTGCCATTCTTTTCATTTCATTTCCGATTCTGATATCGAAATTAATGATCAGGATGATGGAAAAGCGTTTAAGAGACTATAAACTAGCCAAATTTTGAATAAACATTTGGAATAAAGAATCCAAACACTGACTTCATCTAAATTGGAGAATTTATACACTAACAAAATTTGAAACAAATGATCCATACACTACCTATACTTGGAAATTGTATATATTGGAAAGAACTTTTATATTTGAATTGTTGAGATTCATGCTTGCATGGGGATCAGTTGTACCATTCATTTTTCTTCCAATAATTGTTTTTTTCAATTTACAGGAGTTGCCAATTAATAGCTTTATGTTGAACATACCGGTTGAGACTATCGAATTTCCAGAAATTATGCAGTGTACAGAAAGTCTAAATGGGCTCATATGAGAATAGCTTAAATTTTTCTCATCCTTTTAAAGTTGAATCAGTTAATTATATGATTTTTTTTTATAAATTTGCGTTGAAACGTCATTGTGTGCTCAGAAATATACCATTTTATTTGTCAGTAATCATCCGTTGATGATTTGCCAAGAATAATTCAGGAAAAATAACAATAACGATTATTAATACAAAATACGGAAGTGAAAAATTGTGTCTGTGGAAATTACATGAAAAGGGAAAATGGCATATCAGACAAATTATTAAATTAATTAAGAGAAACATCCTCAAGCGGGAGTCGAACCCACGACCTTCCCATCACTTGTTAGACGCTCTACCAACTGAGATATTTGAGGATATAGGAACCGTCGCATATTTGTGAATAATTTTTTCCCATCATTTAATGTTAGTGGTTAGAATGAACAAAAAGATCGAGAGTACTTATCAATGGCCATCAAGACCAATTAGGCTTTCACCTCTCGATCTCTTCGTTTATTCTAACACTAACATTAAATTATGGGAAAAATTATTCACAAATATGCGGCGGTTCCTTTGTCCTCAAATTGCTCAGTTGGTAGAGCCTCTGACTAGAGATGAGAAGGTCGTGGGTTCGACTTCCGCTTGAGAATGGTTTTTTTCTTTAATTTAATAATGTGTCTGATATGCCACAATTTTCCATTTTCATTAATACAAAATATACTTTCCTCGATGATGTTTCGAGAATCACATCTGTTGCCTTCTCCGAATTCTTTTTTCTTAAATGATTTGCTTTGAAATAATTCTTTAACTTGGTTTGGATAATCACTCATGATAATCTGGTACACAAGTTCAATTCAATGTGATCTAGTTGAAATTTTTTTTTTCTAGAACCACCCCATTTTTTCTGTAAAAAACATGCAGTCATTCCATCATTCCCTTTCAAAATGCAGAAAATTACATGTTTCAATTTTTTTACCCAATTTTCCGATGTCTCATATTTGTGTTCAGATTTTCTGATTCTCCAAGGTATTGGTGTTATTCCTATGTACGTTTCATCAGAAACACATGGAACACTATATACTTTTTTTTTCTAAATTCATCTGTTTTGTCCGCTTGACTTTGATTTCAAAGGATAATGTAAGTTTTGAACACTGTTCGAACAATAGATTAATTCCTAATTTTTTTAAATTTTGCGAAAATATCAGGAAAGTTCATAATTATATACGTCACAGAACGCGGTCATTGAGCGTGTTGATGTTGATGTGTTTTTGTTTTCTTCAATTCGTTGGATTTTTCTATTGACAACAGTTTTTGAAAATGCAATGTTTCAGAATTTCTCTCTTCTCTATTGTTTTTGGATGGAATCCATCTAGCCCTGAAATGAAGATTTTCTGCAATGCAATGACATTAATTGCATTTGCTGGTTAGTTTTTCGTTCTTGAAAATACTAGTTTCGAAAAGATCATTCATTTTTCATCTAATCTCTAATTCAAAGAAAAACATTCGAAAATATGGAATAAGAATAAAAAATACCAAAATTCCTTAGTCACTATCTTCCATCGTCAAGATAACCTCTTGTGGGGTATTCATGTTGAAAAGGGAAACATTCTCAATTGAATATTGATAGAAAGATTTTTCTGTGAATTGAAAAATCCACGATTAAAATGAAGTTATTTTTTGTGAATGTCTAACAGAAAACAACTACTTCGCCGGCTGAAGCCACGCTGGACATTGAACTACATCTGATAGATATTCTGAAAAGGCCCTAACTCAGAAGAAAAAATCTGAAATTGAAAATTTGCATTTTCATTCAGATAGTCATTTGATTTTCTATTCCAGTCTTGATTAAGAACTCATAAAGATGAATGAGGCAAAGAAGAATGTTTTTTTCCTATCAATATTCAATTGAGAATGTTTCCCTTTTCAGTTATCAGGACACTTATTCAATAGGCTTTCTCATTTAGATGACAAATAACTAACTTCGTTTACCTGTCAGACCCAACGGCATTGAAGGCGATTTTTTTTTTTGAAGGAAATAAAATATTTTTGAGTTGTTTTTTGGATAGTTGACTTGGATTTATATGGCGTAGAAAACTCACCATTAGAAAATATTTGTGTACATTATTTTACCTACGAATGAAAGGTTTTTGGCGGTATAAAATAAGTAATAACCTTAACCTACAAAGAAAGTTACGAACGCCAATGTATGCAGGTGTATTTGTCATGAAGTTGACTGTTGACATAATGTGAAAATACCGCTAATTTTGAACTAAGCCAATCTCAAATTGTTATTTCAAAACTAACCAATGGCTTTCCCAATAGCCAATCAGACTTTGGGTTTCAAAACGAGCGCATGCGCCTTGAAAAATCATCTGAATGAAAAGGCCTATTGGGTCATCATATAATCTCCATGTGGGTTTTTTCTATCAAATGGTCACCCAAAAAACTACTTTTCTTAAGAGCACACTCAACATTCGAAACGTGTAAACAAGTTAACCAAAATCAATTTAAAAACCAGCATCAACTGCACCGCTAACATCCAACTTAAGTTAAACGTAACTTACCAACAAGCAGTCTCAACAGTGAAGCAAGCAGATGGAGATTGTAGTCTGTAGCCGCCATGGAAATGCCTCAAGGGAATTGGGAGACCCGGGCGTTCAAAGCGGACGTCATTCTATAAAGGACCCGGTGCACTTCAAATTTGAACAAAGTACCCATCAAGTTCGACCCTCGCCCGGTCCCATTCACATCTTCGTCGATAACACTATACCAGAAGTTATACGGACTTTATCTGAATCTTAATGTATTCGATTTCCACGTTCTTGGGAAAATTCGATAGGTTGTTGTGTGGTCCAATACAGTGAAAGGTGAAGGTTTTTCAATCCCTACGCTACTGTTTTTCAATTTCGAAGTGCCTTTTTTTCTGGGATTCCCTCAGAATCACTATTCAATTCATTCAGAATTGCTTCACATAACATTTGAGTTTTACTAAGAGCCTATTTAATTATTTGAATGCCAATCACTAATAATCATTGGAAAACTATAAAAAAACAAATCTTTCCGATATAGAGTTGATATATGGAAATATCTTATTAGTGAAAGATCTCAGAATTAGGTGAAATATCCATATAAACTACCTCTAATTTTTTGAATCTCAATAAACCTGAGAAACAGCGAATGTTTTGTAACACTTTGTAGTTATAAGCAGTGCGTTTGGAACGAACTGTATACCTTCTTTCAGAAAACACCTATAAAATAAACATCTTGTATTTTACTGACACTTTCATTTCCACATATTGACTGAAAATCACGAAGTATGAATGAAGTGAAATAACAGTTTGTAATTTGCGAAAATATACCATTGCAATACAAAGTCAAATATATTACAAATTCACTACTGCTGTGTCCACGACGATTCTAAATCAGAAATTAAAGTTCTACATTTCGTGTAAAATGTTGTATATTCAAGCAAAACGCTTTCGGCCTACGGCTATCTTCGGCATCTGGAATGTATATGATATAAAATATTGTTCAGTACCTGTCATGAGAATAAAACTCATCTTGATTGAAGTAAAACTTTTTTAAACATTTGAAAATCATTGGCCAAAGGCTAGACAATCGTGGTGAGATAGTATGCTCTCAAGTGTCATGTTGTATGCGATGTTGTCAGATTTAAAATTTATGATTATGGGTGATATGAAAGTTGAGATATTATGTCCGAAATATATAGTGAAAAAGGGGGAATTTTGTGGCATAGAGGACAAATTATTGAATTAAAGAAAAAAAGCATCCTCAAGTGGGAGTCGAACCCACGACCTCATGATTTCTAGCCATACGCTCTACCATCTGAGCTATTCGGGGACAAAGGAATCGACACACACTCGTGAACACTTTTCTTCCATAATTTAATATTCATGTGAGAAATGAATCGAAAATTAAACGTACTTATCACTGGCCGTCGAGATCCATTGCCTGTCACTCAACTTCATCGTCATTCGAAAATTTCAGTAGCAGATCCCAGCAGATGATCTCTAACCACTGATAAGATTTAGCCAAATATATGAGGTGAAAGTGAAAATCTTGTTTCCGAAATATATAGTGAAAAAGGGGGAATTTTGTTGGATCAAAGGCAAATCATCAAATTAAAAAAAAAGCATACTCAAGTGGGAGTCGAACCCACGACCTTATGATTTCTAGCCATACGCTCTACCATCTGAACAATTCGAATTTCTTAATTTAATAATTTGTCCTCTATGCCACAAAATTCCCCCTTTTTCATTATGGGTAATGACGTTATTCAAACTTAGAAATTATATTATGAGAAAAAGTGTATAGAAGCAGTGTGGCTTGTATGGTTGAGAGGAATATCGGGAGGAACTAGATAGTGAATTTCTAGTTTTGTTGTGAATTCGGTGGAATAGGAGAATCATAAGAGATTTGGAAAAAAAAACTTTTGACAGATGCGATGATGTTGACAGATGCAGAGCTGGGGTGGGTGGCGCGAAAGTGAAAGAACTGCTGGACAAGAAGGATTAATTAATTATAATGATAATAATATAACTTAATATAATAATATAACTTAAGGAGCTTGAAGGTCCTCCAATCAGTTTATTATTATAATCAATTAATCCTTCTCCTCCAGCAGTTTTTCTACTTCTGCGCCACCAACCCCAGCTTTGCATCTGTCAAAAGTTCGGATTTTCAAAACCCCTTATAATTCTCCTATTCCACCAAATTCGCAACAAAACTTGAAATTCACTATCTAGTTCCTCCCGATATTTCTCTCAACCATACAAGCCACACTGCTTCTATATATTTTTCATAATATAATTTCAAAATTAGAATGACGTCATTACCCATAATCATAAATTTGTGAATCTGACAACATCGCACAAAACGTGACACTTGACAGCACACTGTCTCACCACGGCTGTCTAGACGTTGGCCAATAATTTTCAATAGTTTTTCAAAGTTGAATTATACCAAAGTTAGGAAATTTTCATTAATTTGAACTAACATCATAAAAACGAAGGTAGAAGTCCATTGTGCTCAAAGTGGAGCGGATGTATAATGAAATTAAATACTCAAAATAATATCCACGAAATTTATTGAAATAAGGACATGTTTCGGAACTTGTAAGTATTCACAACCACACCTCATCCATCCTCTGAGGAAAAAAAATTGGGTCCATATGTTAAACTTATTCCTCCTTTTCAGATTTCAAGTATCATCTGAAGATGGAGCTTCAAAGCTCCGAAACATGTCTTTATCTCAATACATTTCGTGGAGATGATTTCGAGTATTTAATTTCATCGAACATTATAAATGTGATTCTTTGAACCAGGAACATACAACACATGTGAGAATGCTCACCAGTTTCACTGCAAGATGATTTTTTATTCTCATGACAGGTACTGAACAATCTTCTATATTTGTACATCAAAATTATATCATATACATTTTAGATAAGCACTGAAGATGGCCGTAGGCCAAAAGCGCTTTACATATACAAAACTTTACACGAAATATAGAACTTTCATTTTCAATTTAAAATATATTGATTGAGTAATACCAAGATGCAAATAGCCTTTAGGAAAATTGTAGATATTGATCTCTACTTCCACATGCCGTTCACAGAATTTGAATACGTTGATTTTCCTTGAATCGGCGCATTTTGCAAGATTAGCTCTAAAACTGTTCATAACGTTTAAAACTACACATCGGACAGAAACCCTCTTGCACACAGTTGAACTACTTGTTATCATCTATCATTTTCCGCAAGATTATTTGGCCACCATGAAATTTATAAAAATTATGAATTTTTGAAAAATGCCCTCTTTTTAGAGGTTTTTCCAGATTTTCTCAGTGGAAAATGTACCGATCCGGTCGCACAAAAGAACAGTTTTGTAGGTTTTTGAATTCTCTACAAAATATCGATTGAGTGTGGAACGATTCCTTCAAAACTTTTTGAGATATTCGTAAAAAAACAAATAATTGTCATTTTTTACAATATTTCTTGTTTACAAAATTCCACAAATGATTTTGCTGGGGCCGACACCAGGGTTTTCATCTACGAACTATCTCTCAAAAGGTGGCACAGGTTTTCTGCTTCTTTATTCAAGTATGAAAAAGCCACTATTCTTTCTCAATTGGTTGACCTGATTGTGTTCGAATGATCTATGTAGTTATTTAAAAGAATGTTGACTTCATAAAATCTTAATTTTTGGTGGGATTGAATGTGGTCGTAAAAAAAATATAGTACACAACTCGATATGTGAGAACTGAACGTTTCATCTGAGAGACATTTTATATGTTTTCTTTCCGCTAGTAGCATTATTTCCTTCATTCGACGCAGAATCCAGATTGCCGTCGGAACAAGGCATTGTTGGATTATTTTGATAGCAAAGTACGCCTTTGTTGATATGATGAAACTGTACGCAGTCAGCTACTCCCTTCGGGCAGGGTTAGAACAAATTGCATTCAATGTTCTCGAAATTGAAAAGGAGCCATGATGGATCTTCGTCAAAATGGTATATAAAAGTTCGGTTCGTACAATGCCCCCGAAAAAGTCCAATCAGAATTCGGACTCGGTCCTCACAGTCAGCGAAAATATCGTTGAGTGAATGATTCGAAAGAATTATGGTCTTTGTAATTTTCTCCCTCTGAAAACTGTTTCGGTAGATACGTAAAAGAATGAAAACGTATTCCAAAGAAACCATACTCATCATTCGAGTGACTTCAATGACCTTGGCGGAATCTTTTGTATTTATAATTAAAAAGAAATAGAAAACTTCTGAACAATACCAAAATAAAAATGAAATATTATTCCGATTTTTTGTTGAATGTTATGTTTGTGTAGTTCCGTCAGTGTCTATATCTGTGAGATGCAAAAATGAGTGTCCCTACTTTTCTGTATATTTCTATTTTTACTTTCGGTTTTTTTAACAATTAATTCTCAACACTATTGAAAAATCTTCCACCATTTGTTATTCTTTCTTTGATTTTCTCACCCACTTTTGCTTCTTGCGTTATCGTTGAAACTGGATAATTGCATTTTTGTACACAAAAAATCCAGTGGAGTCATATCTGGATTCCAAACTGGCCATGGTGTTGGACTCTTATTTCCAATCCACTTCTTATTAAAAGTGTCATCCAAATATTGAGTAATTATTCTATTATAATGGGGAGGTGCCCCATCTTGTTGAAACCACATATTCAGTCGAATTTCTATTGGTAAATTCTCCAAGAGATTTGGTAACACATGTTTGAGGAAAAACAAGTACCTCTCTCCATTGAGAATTCCTTCGTTAAAATGGGGTTCTATCAAATAACTATCAGTAACTCCGCACCAAATATTAACATCCCACACAGACTGATTTCTCGTTTCTTGAATCCGATGTTCATGTCAGACCAATAGGGACAATTATGTTTGTTTATCATACCGTTGTTACGGAGACGGCTTTCATCACTCCATAATATTTTGTTCAGAAACTGATCATCATCATGCATACGAGTGGACAAGCATGCAATGAAGTCCAATCTCCTATCGGCATCTCCCAAATATGGGAGTAGATTATAGTTATGAACAATAAACACTAAAGATAATCACCAGGCTGTAGTCCTTGAACCAGATGTATTTTATAGAGATGGAATTTGTTTTTTGACAGAATACATTGTATTGACGGTTTCGAAATATTACAAACTATTGCCACTTGTCTGGTAGAAATGTGGTTCCAATACCATTTGACTCAGCACTGCAACAGTGTGATTCTCATCTGTAGCCTTTTTTTGTTGTTTTCGCTTTTCATTAAAACATCCATTTTGTGCCAAAGACTTGGCTAAGCTAGTGAATGTTTTGTCTGACGGTAATCTTCAGTCGGGATACCGATTAGCGTATATTATCACTGCTTCTTTTGCAATCCTTCTTGCTTCGCCATAAATACATATCATATCCAACTTTTCTGCATTCTAAAACTGAATCATTTTTCAATTTTTACGAAAAACCAAAACAAAACTAGTCACACTTTCGTAAAATCTGACAGGTTTTCTGACAGATCGATGAATACTCGTATTATTGCATTTATTTTGACGCTTTTATGGCCCTCTTTATAATATGCAATAAAGTTGCTGTTCATCATTATTCAAGGAAAACTATGGGTGTGCTATATGGCTGAATTAGGAATTTGATGCAGAATCGTAAAAAGCATCGAAAAATCTGGAATGCCATTTAGAAAAATTGGCATCGGTGTCGCGACGCCCTAACGGATGACGCCTAGTGATGGGTCTTTACGTAAATGAGAGGGGCCTTCGACACCAAGATCATCTGCTTTCACGACATATGGATATCATCTTTCATTTCCCAGATATTTGTCCACGGAGTTTAATATGTGACAACCTGTTTTATGTGGGACACCCTATATATATATATATATATATATATATATATAATGGAAGGAATTTAGTGGACATAGCCCTCAGAGAAAAGTGTTTGTCGTTTTCTACCAAGTGTTGTTCATCCTTGCACTTCTCCACCGTACTGATGAGGGCCGAGAGCCCGAAACACGTGTCTACGGTTAACACTTTTCTCTGAGGGCTATGTCCACTAAATTCCTTCCATTTTGTTTTTAACAAGTCCCCTCGATATCCTCTCTTTCATATATATATATATATATATATATATATATATATATATATATATATATATATATATATATATGAAAGAGAGAAATATCGAGGGGACTGTTAAACAAAACACTTCTCTTTGAGGACTATGTCCATTAAAATCCTTCTATATATATATATATATAGATAGCTTTTTTTTATATACCGTTAATAAATTGAACTAAAAGGTATAAAATAACTTCTCCTAGCCCCATACAGATTCATAACACCATACGGATTATACTCCAGGACAATCTGTATGGGGTGAGTAAATATTATTACTCATTAAATTGTTTATGTTTTTTATTTTTTTCTTCCATACATAGAAAATACGAGTAAGTAACTATTTTTCTGCTGGTGTTTGGAAAACTGTACTTAGTCGCATACTAGTAAATGAAAAGGATATTTAGTCGTCGAGGAAAACTCATTTTCTACGAATTTGCTCTGAAGTACCACAAATGCTTAGGGGAAATGAATAATAATGAGTCTTTTCAAACGACGGTAACACTTCACTCCTTGAGAATCTGCAAAGAAAATATCCTCCTTCGTTTGATCCACACGCCACTGTCATTTTATATTCTCCTTCATCTTCTTTTATTTCTATCATTATCCATTCAACTCTTGCCCTTGCTATTTCTCTTCTACTCCTGACTTGTCATTTTTTAGTTATTTTGTGCCTTTTTTTCCTGTCTGTCACTCCGATATAGTCCATATCCATTTTTGATGATCCATCTTTCAATTCGTGTTCTCTCCCATGGATACCTAATATTTTACGTTTTAATTTTCATTATATTCTGCTACTGCCTCTGGTCATATCTTTCAATTGCTTTATTTTTCTATATTCTTTCTTTTTCGGTTTACTATCACTTGGAGTTCTCGTCAGTGTTCTTTTCTATCGGTTCCTTCCTCTTCATCAGTTTTTCGAATTAAGTTTCAATTTGCCTTCTCTACCCGATTTCCAAGTTTGATATTCTAGTATAAAATTATGGAAGCCTACTATTTGTTTTTTTTCCTCAGATTTTTTCTGTATTTTCATTGCTCTTTTTGTGAATTTGTCCTAAATGAAAATGCTGTCATGGTAATTTTTCGATGTATTCCAATTTTCCATCATTTTCGTCAATTGTTTCTCTAATATTTTTCAATTATTTCAAATCCACCCTGTTAATCAATTTTCTTGTTTTTCGTTTCTAATTGTTCTTTTTCCAGAAGAGCCCTTTGCCTTCCTTTTTCTCTCTTTCAGGCACACTTTTTCAACTGAATCTATAAGCATATCAATTTTGTCGTCTAGTAGTGTCTCATCATTTAGTAATATTCTTTGTTTTTTTTTACCATATCTCAAATTTTTCTTTCCGCGTTTTTTTGTATCGTCCAAAGCCATCACTGTCGTTTGTTTATTGTTATTGAAGTGTATCTCATTTATATTATTTCACGATAAAGATCTTTGTTTTTCTTTATACCATCCATGTACATTTACTAAGACTTCTTCTATTTTTAATTTGACACTTTATTCGGTACAGTGCAGGCCAGTTCATATTTTCAATGGTAAGGCTCGAAAACTTGAAACTAATCGACAAGCCACTGCGCTTTGCGATCTAAAACTCGACTTGATTGAAAAAAGAATCACAATTTTCCTTGAGTGAGAAGAATTCACCATCTTAGATTGATTAAGCAGACCGATCACCTCGAGTTCAGTCATCTGTATAATCCGCAGGGCGATATCCATTACCCAAATGGAAATTGATCTATAATTCATCCCATTGCATCGAATAGAGCCATCAAAAACCCCCCTGCAATTAAACCATAAATCACATAATCTCCGGGAGACGCCCGAACAAATTCTAATCGCGGTAAATGGGTCACATATTAATACCCTTTAGGAGAGCTTAACAATATAAGAGATGAGTCTGCTTCGCCAGCCGAAGACGTTGAATAAAACATAGAGCGAGCCAACTAGATATTAAATGCTGCGTCATACGATGCCTGCGGTGCTGCTTTACTCGCTATCGGATCTCAGGAAAGTTGGAGAAGGAATGAACAAACTTTTGGTGTCAGGAGGGGGATGACCGCATATCTGGTGTCAGGTGAGGGATTGAGATACAAATAAAATATGCTGTCCGGAATCAGGATTTCAAAATATGTTGTGTTCGATTTCCAATCTTGATGAAAATGTCCAACACATCCATCATTCTGCACGTTCTCTACCGAAGTTTATACATCAGTTGGAATATTCAAGAATGCTAATATATTGAATGTCAGTTTCCAACTTCCATAATTGAAAACATATTCTCATCGGGTGGATGGTAAAGCTATGGAAAACTTTCCGGTTGAAACTAACAACTCTTCCTTGAATAATTCATTGGGAAAATTATACCTGGGTCCGAGATCTGTTTTGGAAAGGGAAACACTGATGACGCGAGCTTTCCAAAGTTCGAAGTATTCAAAGCGTTTATGATCTGGATTCAATTTGTATGTTCCTTACTCATGCTGTAGACTTTCAAATCAGGAAGATAAATTGAAAATATGAATGAAATAGAACATAACTTTTCAAATAAAAGTTATGTTGTGTTTCCAAGAGGATTTTGAAATGGGAAAAGAAGGTTTTTGAACGCTTTCTTAGTTATTTTACTGACCCTCAGAAGTTAATGGGAATTTGTTGGATCACAGGGGCCCTACCTATCATATTGGGATTCGAAACCATTTTTGGGGACCTGAAAAATGTTTCCCCGGCTGTGGAAGTCGAACCCACGTCGGGTGAAAACAGTGGGTACAAGACTAACTTTTATACCATTGAACCACTGGCTCGGTTTGTGAAAATTGAAGTGAAAATAAAAGGAAATGAGTTTTGGGGGCTATTACTCGAAGGAGGTCGACAAGCTCATAAGCCACAGGAGAGGAGAATTATTTTCAATAAGAGCAAATATGCCAGAATGAAAAATTCTATTGTAAATTCATTTGACGTTATTTGGCATAGCACCGAAGCAGAATTATTCCAGTGATAGAATATTTTGAGGAGTTTTTTATCAAATATCAACAACTGTTGCGAAAACAAGCAACACAGACACGGATGAATATGTACACAAATGACTTTTCTAATTTTGAAGATGAACTGGATCACCATTTCTGTAAGAGAACAATATCATAAAAACCGCATAGGAAATGCATATTTATAACAATACCAATATCAAATATATCAAGAGAAAAATATCTTTCAGTTTTAAAACGCGTTAAAAATGATTCAAAGAATTCGATGAGAAGAACGAGATAAGAAACATAGCCATATTTCTCATTTTTTCAAAAAATAGATACTGCAAAAATTTATGATGAAATTGACAAAAGTAAATGAAAACGCTAATCAATATGTTTTACAAGTATCTTCATACATATTATGATTATTTTTTTTTAACCATGAATTTCATCAATAGATGATACTGATTTAGGCAACTCATTCGTAGTGTAATTCTGATTTGCTCCAAAAATGTATTGTTAGTGATAATGATAATAAAAATAATCATTAATGAGAATGTTTCATTTAACTTTTTCTCATTTCTCCTGTTATGAAATTTAAAATTTATGGAGCTAGGTGAAAGAAGGATCTACAATATATGGCTTCAGTTTTAAATTAATTTTCCATGATAAACTGTATCAAAATGAAAACCAATAAAAAAACAGAATTCTTCATACTAGAAGCCATAGATGCAGTCGATCAAATTGCATATTGCATAAAAAATATATTTCGCTTTTTAATGATTTTCTCTATGATTTCGAGAAGGTCCAAATGAATTATATTGATCATTTTAGTTTAATAGCCACCTTCATAGGGTAGCTTGGTGATGTTGAAATTCATATTTCTCAACGTTCCATTTCATTTTTCTTCAAACTATCTTTAATTTTCCCCACCTCATGCTCATGAGTGGGATATAACTACATTGCTATTCCAACATTTTCCATATGTTCTCAGCAGTCTTTCTGGTTTACAATATTTCGGCATATTCATCTCTCAAATTGCTATATTATCAATTGATATTTTCTGCCAATCTATTCGAAGCATCTTCCCAGAATCCAATTCTTCATTATTTATATCACTTAGAGGTTTATTTTTGTCATAATTATATGAGGTTTAGAGTGTTCCAAAAACTTTTTGTGGAGTTTTTACTTTTATTTGTCTCATTCTCTGCCTTTGGAATCCCAATTGATTTTTATAGGTTTGGAATCGATTTTTCGAATATTCATTGTCAGGATTCTCAACAGGCTTAAGATTTTTTTCCCCTTTTTTTAACCCGATGTTATCCACTGTTTCGTTTTCCATAGAATGTTTCCGTTTTTAACACTTTTCACAAGCTTTCATTTAGTTTTTACAAGCTTTCATTTACTTTCAATTGTTGGTTCGTTCATTTGGGTCGAATCTTGCGAGTGAATTTCGACCGACTTTTATTCCGATTGATTTGAAATTTGGCAGGTGTTCATAATTCCGGCGACAAAGCATCAAGGAGTTTTTGTTGGAGGAAAAAAACGAAATGGCGGCTCCAAGATGGCGGACGAGATTTGTAATTCAAAATTAGTATGTGTGGGTTTTTGTAGTCGGAGATTATGAATTTTTTGTCAAAATTCATAAATTCAAGACAACGGCTCCAAAATGGCGAACGAAATCGTTGATTATGGACCGATTCGATTCAAAATTGGTATATAGCGGTCGGAGATTTTCAATAATAATAATAATAATAATAAAGTTTATTCACCAAGAAAATATTTACAAAAAAGGTATATATGATTAAAGTGCGTACAGTAAATAAACAGGGGATACCACAGAAGCTTTAGTTCCAATGTAACTATCGCTTGTACGTGGCTTCATGTTGTTGTATGTTCCATCAATTTCAGTAGGTGATCATTACATAACTAGTTGAAGATGATTCGTTATGAAATAATTTGAAAATATAAAATATAAAAAAAATATATAGATATAAATGTAAATGAAAATGAAAAATGTAAAATGTAAAAATGTAATTATAAAAATGTAAAATGTAAAATTTATAAATGTAAAATGTAAAGTGCTAAAAGGGAAAAGTTTAAAAGTTTAAAAATCTAAAATGTACAAATATAAAATATAAAAGTATCAGAATATAAAAATTCGAGTAACTAATTGAGAGATATGCGCATACGTACATATATAGATGTACTCAGACTTATACAATTAACACGGGAGAACATGATGTTTTGTCAAAATCTATGAATTCCAGATGGCGGGAGGAGATGGATTGTGGTCCAATTCGATTCAAAATTGGTATGCGGGGGTTTTCGGGGTCGGAGATTATGAATTTTGTGTCGAAATTCATATATTCAAGAAGGCGGCTCCAAGATGGGGGACGAGTTTTGTGATTATGGTCCGATTCGATCCAAAATTGGTATGCGGCGGTTTTCGCGGTCGGAAATTTTCAAAGTTTTGTCGAAATTCATGAATTCAAGATGGCGACCCCAAGACGGCGGACGAGTTTTCTGATTATGGTCATATTTTATTAAAAATTGGTATATGGGGATTTTCACGTTCGGATATTACAAATTTTTTGTCAAAATCTATAAATTCAAGATGGCGTCTTCAGGATGGCGAACGAGTTCTGTGATTATGGTCAGATTCAATTCAAAATTGGTGTGTGGGAGTTTATGGGGTCGAAAATCATGATTTCTTTCAGCACAAAACTTACGGGATGAGACCTTGTAATGATGCTCTATTAGAAATGAACAGATTAAGGTGAACTAACTAAAATGCAAAAAATAAAATAACTGATAAGAGAAACTTTTGAAAGAGCTTTCATTTAAGCCGTGTACTAAACAAAACGTATAAAATAAGTTAAAGTCATCGCTGACAATGATTTGATTATTTTATTGTTGAATTATTTGGTTTCAAAAAGTTTGTCATGCGAATAGTAATAAAATTAATACTTCGTCAAGTTGTTACTTACCAACCAATCATAGTACAATGAAATCAATTGGTGCCTACTTTTATGAACACTTTGTAAAAATTAAATACTCTGACAAGTTCTTACTAACCAACCGATCACTGCCCAATAAATCTAATCGGTACCTACTTTAATGAACAATTTTACAAGCTTTTTGTAAAAAAAAATAATTAAATCATTGTCAGCGATGACTTAAACTCATTTTATACGTTTCAGTACACGGCTTGAATAAAAGCTTGCATTTAAAAAGTTTTTTATTTTTTATTTTATTTATCATTATTAATAATTTGATAATTTCAAAGCACTGTTGAGAAGCTGAGTCGATTAAAAATATCAAAAAATATTTCCGATCTTCATTAGAAGACTTATATAGACTTGAAATTATTGTTCACATGATTGTTGTAATTTTAAGTCATATCTATCATCGGTAAAATTTTAACACAAGAAAAAATATTTAAAACAGGTACCAGCTTATGGTTGAATGAATTGTATCGAATTCCTCAAATAGTAACAGTTGGAATGACAATTCATGAAAATTATTTTGGTGTACATAGAATCAATCGAACTATGAATAATAATTATTGTGTTCCAGATATGAATAGTTCACTACATAATTCAGTAATTGAATGAGATTTCTCACAGACACAAAATGAAAATGAATCACGTTCTGACAATCAAACAAAAAAGTTCACTGTCATTAATTTTTTGAGTAATCAATTCTTAATCGATATAACTTATTAGAACAGGATAGTATTTTTCTTCACAGACGAATCGGTAACTCCATCCACTTATACCAGATAATAGTATATTATTGAGCATATGGAAGACTTTTCTCGTAGAGATATTGAGGATAATTATTTGAGCCGTTTGGGAAAACCTCCAATCTCGAGTTTTTTTTTTATGTTCTGGTTTCCACGAAAAGGGATATCCTGTAATGTTCAGAGAAC
The DNA here is from genome assembly GCA_018342105.1 of Gonioctena quinquepunctata. Taxonomy (NCBI): domain Eukaryota; kingdom Metazoa; phylum Arthropoda; class Insecta; order Coleoptera; family Chrysomelidae; genus Gonioctena; species Gonioctena quinquepunctata. The sequence goes on along the minus strand of JAFIRS010000110.1, from coordinate 889,133 downwards.
ATCGTGGGAACCAAGGGAAAGAAGGTAGGAGTTGGTGTTCTTCTTAAATTTCTGGAGGTTGTATGCCTCGGGGAACACCTCCCTAGGCAATGAGTTCCAAAGCCTCGCTGTTCGTTGGATGAACGAGTCTTTGGAAAGTGATGTTCTGCAGGTCCCCAAAGTGACCACGAAGGGGTGTGATGACTGAACTTGACGGGTTAGTCCCGAAGAGACTGCCAAAGCAGGAACGATTGTTGATATTTCAGAAGAGCATCGCCCATGAAAATATCTATAAAATAGAGACAAATCGCCAACTTTTCTACGGTGTTCCAGAGTAAGCGAGGCGAGACGAATTGCCCTTTTTTGGACAGAATCCAATAGCCTCAGGATATGTTTCGGTGCCGCGCTCCAAATATGGGAACAGTATTCCAGGACAGGTCGGATCTGTGCCTTATAGATCATAAGCAGCTGAGTGGGGGTGAAATAGCTCTTGGCACGAAACAAAAAACCAAGTTTTTGGGATGCACTTTTGGCAATGGACCTCACGTGATTTTCCCAGGAAAGGTTATTGCTGATAGTAATACCAAGCATCGATATGGATGACTTCAGTGGTATGGTTACTCCTGACAAAGTTATGTTAGGCACAGTGAGATCGGCTTTTTTAGAGAAAAGACATGCTTGTGTTTTGTTTGCATTGAATTCTACCAAGTTATTAGATCCCCACTCGAGAATTGTTGCTAAGTCCATATTTATATTATTAACATTCCTTCCTCGTTCATTTCTGGTTTCACGGGCTGATATAGGGGCCCTGGAAGAGAAAGCGGTATGGAGGGTACTATCATCGGCAGAGCTTTGTACTGGACATGAAGTTGCTTTCAACAGGTCGTTGATGTGAAGTAGAAATAGTGTTGGTGCGAGAATAGATCCTTGCGGAACACCAGCATTCATGAGTAGAGTGTCAGATGAAAATCCATCGACCACTACATGGAGAGACCTGTTTGAGAGAAAAATAGCAAGCAGAGAACACAGCTGAGGGGGCAAGCCATAAAACGGAAGCTTGGCGAGGAGTCCCTGGTGCCAAACTCGATAGAACGCCTTGGAGATATCTAATGCCACAGCTAAAGTTTCTCCATACTTTTCAATAGATAGCTGCCATATATGTGAGACGTAAGCGAGCAGCTTTGGCGAAAGACCAAAATGAACGGGATCCGTTAGGACATTCAGAAAGTTTTGATCTTATTTTGGCATTGTGGGCATCTTTTGAGCATTCTATTGTCTCTTTGCATATGCCTCTAGCCTCGACATATGCTGCTCTGGTCTCAGGGCCCGGATTCTTTAGCCATCGATGGTATGCTGCCTGTTTGGAAGCCACAGCTCTAGAGCAGTGGATCAATCGATCAGTGGATCAATCGATTCAACTTTTCTAGTGGTTCCAAAGATAAACGAAAATATCACAATATTTCCATACTTTGAGTAGTCTATTTTGAGACTGAAATATTTCTTATTCCCCACATTGGCGTATTACAAAAAACTGTGAAACTTCTGTAGATACATTTTGAATTTGATGAAAAATGAAGGAAAGTATTACAGTACACCTTGTATGTTTCCCTGCTAGCCCTGTATCTCTGTCCTGTCAGTTTTTTCATTCGACACTACTGGCTACCAATAATATCATGTTTATCTGAGGAAAATCTAAGCTACTACCAAAAGCAAATATCCCTTTAAATATCAAAAAAAAGTATTTTAGTGGACGTCTGCGCCTATCTTCCATAAAAAAGCCATTTTATGCCTATTTCAACAAGAATATTGGAAACGATCATCCCCCAGGAAAGCTCTTACTCTATATGAACCTTTCCGCACGAAATAATGCATGGAATCGTGGATGAACTCACCATGAAATGACTCACAAATAAATAAAGAGTAATATCATACCATGACCATATAAACAAAACATCTCAATCTCACACCCAACTGGCAATATCGCTACGTCTTCCTCTCAATATTTCCCGAGCATCAGGATCTTGAGATTCGTTCTGTAATAAATAATAGAATAGCGAAGGCTTGCCGACATAGTGAATTCTCTCTACGCCTCCTCCATATAAATCGTCATAAATAATAGAAGCTGAAAACCGTCCAGATGTGATGGAATTGATATTGAAATATCCGCAGAGAATGCGCCATGCCTTTTTGTTAAATAGATATCGAGGGGCTTTGGGAAGATTTTTGACTTTCTCCACATATTCAGCCTGTCTTCAATGCAATTGAAATTTATTTCTTATAAAATAGTGTATTGGATGTCCTGTTAGCAAACAGGGTAGCACATTACTGCGAGGAAGTACAATATATCTGTTATCATAAGGAATATCGGAAACTTGTACAATGAAAGTTGAACATCTAACATTGTATTTCGAAAATATTCAAAAAGAAATCTATTTGAGAGGATATACTTGTGAAAATTTACACCTCCGTAGTACGCGTGAAACACCATTTCATTTTTCCAATAATTTTGCTGCGTTGTCAAGTAATTGCAAGTTATTGTAGGAAGTACGAAAATCTTCGAAATAAAATTATAGTTTGAAAAAACTAAAAAAAAACATGCTTTTATAGCAATATGAGCTGAAAAGTTGAAATAATAAGAATGAAGTCATTGACCAAAAAGTTTACTTAAATGTAAATGAAATTATGTTTACTAAACTAAAAAACACGCTTGTGGAGCAATAAGGACTAAAATGTTGAAAATAATAAAAATAAAGTCATTGACCAAAAAGTTTACTTCAATGTAAATTAAATTATAGTTTAAAACTAAAAAACACGCTTTGGAGCAATAAGGACTGAAATGTTGAAAATAATAAGAATAAAGTTTGACAAAAAGTTACTAAATGTAAATAAATTATAGATAAAAAAACAAAAAACACGCTTATGGAGCAATAAGGACTAACATGTTGAAAATAATAAGAATAAAGTCATTGACCAGAAAGTTTACTTTAATGTAAATGAAATTATAGTTTAAAAAACACGCTTATGGAGCAATAAGGACTAAAATGTTGAAAATAATAAGAATAGAGTCATTGACCAAAAAATTTGAGGTGCTTGATATCAGTTATCTTAATATAATCATGAAAAGTAAGCAAAGAGCACCCCACGCTTTTTGTACATAAGACAATATTTTTTGGTCAATGACTTTATTCTTATTATTTTCAACATTTTAGTCCTTATTGCTCCATAAGCGTGTTTCTCAGTTTCTTAAACTATAATTTTATTTTTAACTTTTCAGTCCATATTGCTACAAAAGACTAAAAAAGATTATGGGAGAAAAACTCTTCAATTGATTCCTCCACCTTAATTTGGCGAGGATTCATTCGCCATATTTTGAAATGAAAATTATGCTGTGAAAAACTTGTGCTTTCGCCATATTTTTGGAATGAAAGACTTTTTATCTGACGATCTAGGTGAAAAACCAGGTCATACCTATGAAATTATTGTATTGTGATCGGTTCTCAACATATATGCAAAATTTCATCGGGATTTCACCAATCCACTGTTTATTTCTCAGATCCGATCTCAGTTTATCATAGTTGACGTATTTTTTTATATTTGTTAGTAGTGGCGGGAATTGTGAACTTGCAGGCTGTTTCGATGGTTAATCCTATTGGGTAATGATCTGGTATGTTTTTCTGAAAAATATAGGATTTTTCTTCTGCATTGGAGGTTTTTACAAAATAGTGGTAAATGAAAGTTTTGCTCTCTGGACGAGTATAGGTATTTATATAAGACAAGAACCCATAGATATTTATTAAATTATTATATTCCTCTACGTGGTCAGACCCCCAGTTGTTTTCGAGATTGTGCCCGACTACCTTTGATCTGATTTTTGTTGAAATGAGTTTTTTTCCATTACATGCAGGGGAACGATTTTTCTCACAAACGAAGCAAGATTGAAGAGACAAAAAAATCGTATTTCTGATTGCTCAATCTAAAAAAACAAACAGTGGCGTAATATAATTTTTTTCTAATATCAATTAGACTACCCGTTGGGACGCCACTGGAATAAATAATTGAATTGTAATTACATCAGAGATTACCACGAATAAGCAGGTCAAGTTTTATCAAAATGAGCCAAAAAACAGTAAAACAGTGTTTTTTTTTAATTCGACACCCTGTAGTTCAAATACGAAAAAAAAAAACATTTTTACCAAAAAAGCCGATCCTAAACGTTTGGCGGTGTAACCCTGGCCAACCCTGTATATTCAGTGAAACATAAAACATCAGATGACTTTTTTCCATTTTAATTATAATTGTTCAATGCTTAATCAGTGTTGCTCCTCTTTTGAATGAGGCGAATAATGCATTTCAGTAAAGCTGCGGCAATTCCAATAGAATACGTGGAGGAAAATAACATCACACGATTGGTTATTTAGAAATCAGCAACGGATGTCAAAACTTGATCTTTTTGTACGAGTCTGTATCGAGCGGTACTATCCATTCAATTGGAAAGGAATATATGACATATCCAGACAGAGAAGGAAATTACACGTCATTATAAATACGGTGAAAATATACATAACGCCGCCATCTCCTTGGTATATCTGGAATTGAAACCACCAGTAATAATAAATTATGAAGGAATATGTAGAGAAAGATAATCACATCAATAGCCCTCGTACAAATATAACTCCATTGAACTCGTCGTGGTCATATTTTCAAACAGATAAACAATATACGGACAAATCAATAGACTCGATGGCTTTACAGCCAAGAAGACGTACTGTTTTCGGGTAACGGTATGTACAGAATTATCAAGATAGATGGAGGCACGTCACTCTTGATGAACGTGTTCCAATGAAAACTGGCGCTTGCAAATCTTGGCTGATCCACGAAATATATTATTCTCCAGTTAGATGAACTACCGCATTCCCAGTAACAACGAAGGCTATTCAGAATGAGATGAATGAATAATGTTGGAATACAGTTGGAAATGAATGAATGATCGTAGCAAGTTGGAAGTCGTTTTTGAAGTTAAATTTCATGAGGCGCGGTAGGGCAAATTGGGCTGGATCAGACGAAAAGTGAAACGCTTGTAGGGCACGTAGCGAAGGGCACCAGTTGAAGCTTGCGTATTATACTGTACATCAGTTGAACACGTTTCAATATTTATCAGTTATAAGATAACAATTTTCATTGTGTGACAAGTGAAGAACTTGGGAAAAAAGTGAAAAGTGCGAGCCTATAGAGAACGAAATAGTATATTAAACACCAAGGGACTAAAGTGAACGGTTTAATCCCGCGAGTGGGGTTTGTTCCGAGGAACAACCACTCAAGGATTAAATCACATAAACGAAAGTACCAGTTTAATATTTAATCAGTTTGATTTGAATTAGAAAGTCACTGAGCTAAGTAACTACAATGAGACAAGTCGCAAATAACGAGATGTCAATGTCATGAATTTCGTGATCACAATTTTCGAAATGGAGAATTTCGAATCGAAAATTACTAATAAAAAACATTTTTGAAGTCAAGCTTTTATTTGACCGTGTATTAAAACGAAAAAAATAAGATAAGTCATCGCTGACATGATTTGATTATTTTTTGTTGAATTAATTTTTTAAAAACTTGTCACGCGGAGTGTCCATAAAGTAGGTACCAATTAATTTGATTGGGCAGTGATTGGTTGGTAAGTAAGAACTTGTCAAAGTATTCCATTTTTAAAAGTATCCATAAAAGTAGATACCAATTGATTTCATTGGACAATTATTGGTTGGTAAGTAACAACTTGTAAAAGTATTGATTATATTACAATTCACGCGACAAGCCTTTTGAAACCAAATAATTCAACAAAAAATAATTAAATCATTGTGTGATGACTTAAACTTATTTTATAGGTTTCAGCACACGGCCTTAATGAAAGTTCGTCTATAAAAAGGTTTTTTATTGGTTATTTTATTTTTGCTCTTTAGTTAGTTGGCCTTAATCTGTTCATTTCTAATGGAGCATCGTTATTACAAGGTCTCTTCCCTGTAAGTTTTGAGCTGGAAGAAATCATGATCTCCGACCCCAAAAACTCCCACACACCACTATTCGAATCAAATCGGACCAAAATGACAGAACTCGTCCGCCATCTTGAAGTCACCATCTTGAATTTATAGATTTTGACAAAAAATTAATAATCTACGAACCTGAAAACCCTCACATACCATTTTCAAATGAAATATGACCATATTAAAATCTCCTACCGCGAAAATACACCGCCGAATACCATCGGAATATAATCACAAAACTCGTCCCCCATTTCGTAGAAGTCATCCTGAATTTATGAATTTCGACAAAAAATCTATAATTTCCGACCCCGAAATACCAATTTTGATCGAATTGAACCATAATCAGAAAACTCGTCCTCCATCTTGGAGCCGCCATTTTAAATTTCAGACTTTTCGCCCCCGAAAACCCCAACATACCAATTCTGAATCGAATCGGACCATAATCACAAAACTCGTCTACCATCTTGGGGCCGCCATTTCGAATTTATGAATTTTGACAAAAAATTAACTTGCAAGATTTGACCCAAACTAACGAACGAATGAACTAACAAGTCAAACTGAATAAAAGCTTGTAAAACTTTCCAATGCTCTAGTAGTATATACTAGGGAAGATAGTCATACTCTTGATTAACAAACCCCATCATCCTGATAAAAAAAAATCCTGTCAACAAGACAGCATCAATACCAGAAGAGACATAGACGGATTAAATACGTTCTACTTCAACTTTATAAGTCTGCACATTTTCAACTCACAAAAAGTTATTGTTACAGAGCCCTGAAGATGAATTCAATTAAATTCGAAACGTTGGCAGGGACACAATAGTTTTTTTTTAAACCAAACTGATCCAAATCCCAACGAAACTTCTGAATACTATATATTTCATTTACTTTAATATGGATTCTCGTCAATTACCGACCATGTCATTTCAAAGTCTTGATTATATTGTCACAGAGCAGTCATAAGTAAGGAAAAGGAATCATTTCTACTTTCCAAAATTACCAAACAGTTGATTTCCAGTTCACTATTCAAAATTAATAAATCAGATCAGTTTTCCTAAACATTCAATCAAAACATTCAACAAAAACCAAGCCGACAATATATAAACATTTGTTTCACATTTTAAGCGACCTAGAAATCCCAAATGAAATATAACAAAGCACAAATTGCTAACCTTGATCCAGTTGATGGATGAAAATAATCAGTTTTCGAGGTAAGGCGAGAAACAAAAGATGGATCAGTAGTTGTCAGGCCATGGTGTGAGTTTCAAGTCATGAGCTCCCCTGAAAGAAACAGCTGGAAGCCAGCGAAGTAGGAGCTTCTTCTTCTGAGCTGCCGTTCTGGCAGCGTTGTATATACAGTGCTAGTCAAAAGTCCCCTCCCCCCCTCGTATCTTTTGAACGGGTATACTTATAATAATGAAATTTGGAGGGTGGAAATAAACGGATGTAGGCTTCTCAACTGGTCATAACAGGTGACGCAATAGTCATAAATGACGTCACAAGGCCACTGTGACCAATAATTTTAAATGGGACCCTATGGCAAGTGACAGCTCGTTTGAAAGGTATTGAAAATACCTATTCAGTCATACCAATTTTGTTTGGGTTTCGGCTGATTTTGATTGATAAATTGAAGAAATACGAAAATTATAGTTTCGCATTTAATTAATAAAGATTTAAGAACCAGTTCTTATAATAAGTGTTCAAAATGTGCTCCATCTACTTCCTGGCAGTAATGCATCCTATTGCTAAACTCTTGTCGTACTCGTCCCAGTGTGTCAGCGGAAATTGCCCTACATTCTTCAACAATTCGTTGTTTCAGAATGGCAATACTGTCAGGTGCTGTAGCGTAAACCTTAGATTTCAAGTAACCCCATAGAAAAAATCTAATGGTGTAAGGTCCGGTGACCGAGCTGGCCATTCGATCGAACCTCGTCGTCAATCCATCTACCACGATATTCTTCATCTAGGTAACGTCTTACTGCACCGTAATAGTGTGCAGGAGCACCATCTTGTTGAAACGTTATTTCCAAGTTGTCGAATTCATCTGGATTATCTTCTAGAATTTCAAGAATTAACGCCTCAATATCATTTTGTAACATCTCCAGATACAATTCACCGGTTAAGTTAGCATTGAGAAAAGAGGCCCAACTATGTGGTTTCCCAAAATACCTGCCCAAACATTTACTTTTCTGAAATTGAGTATGTTTTCACGAAAGATGTGAGGATTTGTGTCACTCCAATACCTCACATTTTGAGTGTTAACATTTCCATTGAGAAAGAAAGTACTTTCGTCACTAAAACAAATTGTCTGTATGTAGCCTGGTTGTTGGTTCATTTTATTGGACATAGTTTCACAGAATTCTAGTCTTCGGTCGGGGTCATCATCTGAAAGTTGGTGCACCATTTTAATTTGTATGGATGAAATTTGTTTTAGCCAACACCCTATGTACTGTCCTTTGACTGACTTCACAGATAGACGCAACTTGGGCTGTGGAAGAAGTAGGGTTTACTACCATTTCTCCAATTATGTCAATTTTTTTGTCATCACTAATTGTTGGTCGACCAGATCGTTTGGCATCTTGAACACTACCTGATGCTTCAAACTTCCGAAGAAGCTCCTTCAAATAAACCCTCGATATAGGGCGATCGGGGTACCTCTCATTAAACAGTCGTTCCGCTGCATGGAAATTGTTTCTACATTCACCAATTATTAAGATAGCTGCTGCTTTGTCGGCTACAGTACGTACCATTTTGCCTATGTAAACACTTAAACGTCTCGTTAAACAATAGCTTAGGTAAATTTTCAAGGTATAAACACTTTTGACAAGTAGAGAATTCCAAAACTTCAACCTTGTTGACAATTAACCAGAGGCGTACTTTAAAATCTTTATTAATTAAATGCGAAACTATAATTTTCGTATTTCTTCAATTTATCAATCAAAATCAGCCGAAACCCAAACAAAATTGGTATGACTGAATAGGTATTTTCAATACCTTTCAAACGAGCTGTCACTTGCCATAGGGTCCCATTTAAAATTATTGGTCACAGTGGCCTTGTGACGTCATTTATGACTATTGCGTCACCTGTTATGACCAGTTGAGAAGCCTACATCCGTTTATTTCCACCCTCCAAATTTCATTATTATAAGTATACCCGTTCAAAAGATACGAGGGGGGGAGGGGACTTTTGACTAGCACTGTATAGTTCTAGGTGTTAGTATTGGTTTTGTTGTAAATATTGATTCAATAAATATTATATATTTGGTTTTGGATTCTGTGTTTGTTATATACAGTGTGCGGCACCGAAAACGAAACAAATCGAATATCTTCAAGACACATGTGTTGTGAAAAATAAGCAAAAACACGTCAATTTGTAAGCCAAGGGGAACATCTTTCTATCATAACCTCAACTATAATATTTCCCTCCCCACCCCTTGGTCAGTATCACCACTACATTTTAAATAGGGAGAGTACTAAGTCATTGAAAAGGTAATTTGATAAGGAATTCAGCCATGTGAGTGTTCGTCAATTTTTATTTTGGTGCCCTCTTACGGGAAAAACAACTGTTCCGTATTCCAAATTATGATACTTCATTTGAAAGCTACTTTGAACAATTCAGAAAAAAAGAACGAAAATTGGAAAAATGGACATTCAATGAATCCTCTTCTTTCAATCCGGTGTCTAGAAAATCTTCATTCACGTACTGACGAACTGCTGCAGCAAAATGTGGAGGAGCTCCGTCCTGTTGGAATATTAGGTGATCTTCAAGGTATCAGTTATCGTTTTCTATTATGACTGTTAACGTTGGATCAACGGTATCTTCGAGCAATTCCAAATACATGTCCCCAGTCAAATGACCTGGTGAAAAAATGGATCAATAACACTATCGCCAGATATTCCAGCCCAAACGTTTAACTTTTCTGGGTATTGAGTATGTACTTGATGAAACACTCTTGGAGTGGAATCTGACCAGTACCGACAATCATGACGATTGACAGTCCCGTTGCGATAAAAACTGTATTCATCCGAAAAACAAATGAAATTTGAATCTCGCATAGCACGTTCACTCATGCTTTCACAAAATTGTAAGCGACGCTAAAAATCGTCTTCATCATGTTCCTGAACCAGTTTAATTCTATAGGGTACGTGTACTAAGAGTTGGATCCGCAGCAACGGCTACTTCTACAACTTCGTTCCTTTCTGGGTTTTCAATTTGACGTTTTCCATTTGCCACAGATCCCTTTTGTCGAAATTCTGAAATTAGTTCCAAAACGTATTTACGAATAACGTTTTTGTTCGGGTGTTGCCCATTGAACATTCTACTGGCTGTGTTGGCACATTCATTATTTTTCAAATAATATTCAATTATTTCTACCCTATCCTGAATACAATTAACCATTTTTATGTTTTACTCGTTGGTAGACCTGGAGTGCTACTGACAATAAACTGGCACAAATAGGCATTGAAACAAAAGGTTTTGGTTTTACCAAAACATAGGCATAGTAAGTCAATTTTTATCCAAAGGTACGAATATCGTCAAATAACTCCAGAAATGCTCCAAAACGTCAAACAACGTTTCGAGAATAACTTTAACTCATGTATGGCAATTAATGGAGAACACTTTGAGCAGCTACTGTGAATTAATATAGTTTGGAATGATTGGAGTTAAATTTATGCAAGGTTTTCCAATTTTTAAGTTCATACAATGCCCATTTTTTATTTGTTTTTCTGAATTGTTCACAGTAGCTTTCAGACAGCTGTTTTTCCCGCAAGAGGGCACCAAATAAAAAGTTACTAACATGGCTGAATTCCTTATCAAATAACCTTCTCAATGATGTGTCGCACCTAGTACTTTCCCTATTTAAATTGTATGGGTGATAGTGACCAAGGGGTGGGGAGAGAGGTATGACAGTTGAGGTCATGATAGAAAGATGTCCCCCTTGGCTCACAAATCTACGTGTTTTTCCATTTTCACACAACAAATGTGTCTTGAAGATATTCGATCTGTTTCGTTTTCGGTGTATGTATGTAGTCCATATGTAATTGTTGTTAGCTTCACCCTATATGGGGTTGTTGGAAATATTATAGTGTGTGACGGTCATGTCAAGAGATGAACGTTTTTATGATTTCACTGAATTGATCTGTATAATCTTATCAGTAATATAGAATACAAACTATCAATAGACTAGGAGGAATCGGCAAATGAGTACCGAAAACTATTCCACCTCAATTTTTCCATGCGATCCTCTATATATTTTTCATGGGACAAAAGTACCCAAATATGAGATTTTTTTAACCTTTAAAAATTCATATCTCTAAAAATATTAACTTTATCGTGAAAATTTTTCATGGGACAAATACCCAAATATGCTCTATATTTTAACTTTATAAGATTGTTAAAGAAGCAAATGTTATTAAAAAAGTTGTCTACAATTTGTTTCGAAATTTTTCTGAAATCTTTTAAAACTTTATTAACATGAATCGGAACATGTAATTTTAATTACATGTTCGATTCTTTAAATATGTTCATGTAAATGATTCCAAATATGTAATTTTAACTTACAGTTCGATTCATCCTAAAATAACGTTTCGTAAAAGTATGATTCCAGAAAAAATTTGTCAAAAACAAATTGTAAACAATTTAATTATTGATAACATTGCTCTCGTTAACAATCTTAAAAAAGTCAATAGTTTTTAAGATAAATGATAAATAATGATTCAGGAAACAGAGAGGCCGATGCAGCGCATGAGTCAGAGAGAGACGGCGATACTTAAAGGTAAGCGATGCATACTTGTGAGCGCGCGAAATTGATAATTAAAAAACAGGTATAATCAATGAAATTTTTTAAAATCTCTATTGAGAATGTTATTTACTATTGTATAAAGAATTAAAAAAAAAATTATTTCGTTTTTTTTTTTTTTTTACATATTTTTTATGGGTCAAAAGTACCCAAATATGAGATTTTTTGAACCTTTAAAAATTCATATCTCCAAAAATATTAACTTTATCGTGAAAAGTCATAGGACCTTTTTTATTTGTATTTTAATAAAAAATATAAAAAAAATTGTCCGGTTGAAAAATAACAATTCCTTGCAATTGTTTAAACAATTTCGGTTTAAACAATATGGCACGGGGTTGCCCCATGGCAACATGCATTTGTATCATCAGTAGGGCAATTTGAAGAGGATCGCATGAAAAAATTGAGGTGGAATAGTTTTCGGTACTCATGCGCCGATTCCTCCTAGTCTACAAGGAGAGGTTATTTCGAATTGAGTAACCGAAACATAACGAGAGCTCATAATCTAGTTACCACAAAAGTTATCATGAGCTACCAACCCTCTTTTGAGGCCCATTAGACAATATAGTTACGACAATATCAAATTATACATTCACACTGATTTAGTTTGAATCATTTCATTTGATCACACTCCTCACAAAAGTATCGTCGTTCGGAATATTAACCGCAGAGTGCTATCATCTGTCGATATTCTGGAAACACGCACTATTCCAATCACTATCGCACATTATGGAATAAGTACCGCTATTCAACGCTCGAAGTAGGCCGTCGCCGAGTGCAGAACAACCCCACGATGTAAGGCAATCACTCACCTAGCATTGCGTTGATTGAAATTTGCTGTCATTGATGTAGCCCCGTAAGCACATCGTCGATGTTGAAAATCGGTAATCCGATGTCATTTGGTAACGTGTCATAAATCAGATCCAGGCGTATGGAAGTTTCGCACATGTAGTGAATCCTTCGGAGATTATACGGGATTGCTCTGATTTATGCGGTTGGTAATCCTGCGAGACAGGCATTACCAACAATGGGAATAACTAGCGCGAGATTATGGATTGGGGGTGGGTTCGGTGTGTGGCATGATTTAGATACAATGAGGGAATTATGGGTTTTTTTCCAAAGAATTTGTCGTTTTCAAAATCAATACAGCCGGATGAGGAATAGGTAAAAAACCAATTAGAGAACAAGCCGGCGCTCAACTGCACTCAAAAAAAAATTTTCAATAATATGCGATCTGAGTTTTTCAATGCCAAAACCATCTTTTGGAACATACAGTGCGACCCATTTGATATAGAAGCACCCTTTCAAGAAAGCCAAATGTTTGGGCGTTATAATCGACCAAATACTAACAAGGAATAGTCACATCAACCACATTATTCCCAAGGCTATAGCCACACAGTATTTGGCTACACATTTTCTTTGAAGCCGAAAATGAAATATTGGCCATAACAAATGATTATGAAACCCGGTGTCGCCTATGCCTCATTAGAATGGTAGACAGAAATCATATAAACAGTATTCGTCATAAATTAAGCTGCAAAAAGTGCAAGATCCACTCACGTCAAAAAAGAAAAATAACGTCAAAAGCGACAAAAAAAAGAACGTGTTGAAATTTATGGCGATTAGAAATTTTAATACTTCCCAAGAGGACATGAAGGAGGTATGGCTACAAATTATTAGTAATCAAAATGTTATCAGTGACTACTGAAAACTGTGATAATTCAAACCAGTTTAAAAAGACTTTTAGAGGATTTGTTTTCCAAGTAAATGTTATCGTGTTTGTCTTCTTTTATTTTATTTCATGGCTTATTTGAATTTTATTCAATTATACTTTGTTTCCTAATAAGAGAGAGTAATAAATCATTATTGAACTGTAAAATCGAGTCGTTTTCGCCGTATTCCATAGGCGTACGAGGTTAAAATTGATGTCATTGGATAGCTCATGAAAAACTTAGATAGGAATGTGCAAGTAGATATAGGACGTCATGAATGAAACATATCTAGAATTTTCCGGAGATCCCAAAAATGCAATAATATTTGGGTGTCCTATTAGGAAAAAGGAAAGTTTATTGCATAACTTTTTAATGCGACGTTCAAATGTTTTCCTATTTGCATTTCCTGGCGGTTCAGAAAAAAAGCTACAACTTCTCTAATTCAACGGTTTTTCTAGCTCTCCAAATAAAAAAGATATTTATTGGTCCAAATATAACCAACAAGCCTGTGAAGTTGATACAAAGATATTTCTTACCAACTTAGTGACTATTAATATGATTAGCCCCTAACAATGGACAATGCTCTGTAATTTCCTGTTCCAGGTACAATAAAATAATAAATTTACAGTCACCTACCTGATTATTTTTTCCTTACTTCAAAAGTTTATTTTGACAAATAATATTCTGTAGATATAAATCCGTCCCTGCGATAAGAGATAACAATATGGTCGGATTTGTTTCACTAGTGGAGGGTTTTCTAAGAAAGCGATTATAAGCTTCGGTAGAGGCACATGTAGTTCACCTACCTGTGCCTCAGTGTTTAAAAAATTTGAAATGTTTAGTTACTTTCCGGCAGTTGTTGAAAAAGTTAGTTTTTAAAATGGCTAGTGTTTTTGAATTTGTTGCTGAAAAACAGATTAGCAGAAGTGCGCTTTCTAAAAATGAGAAAATTATTATTCTCAATGTGTTCAACGCTGTTTGCCACCAAATCTCAACTTTCCGAGTTACAAAAATAGTTGAAATATGTTGGAATATGACTGGAGTCGGACAGACAACAATGTACCGTAATAAGTAGTAGTAACTGTAATAGGTGAGGATGAAAAGACTTCCATCAGAAGAATCATACTTCAAAAAAGAAATACCTACCTTGAACAAAATAATGTATGAGATGAAAAAGGATTTATTCCACCCATGGGTAGAAGAAAGTGTGGAAAACTTTGAAGGAAATGAATTTTTGTTATAAAAAAATCAAAACAGAAAATCACTTTAAATAGAGAAATTCGAAATAATCTGCTGGCGACGACGATATTTGAGGGTTTTTGGACGGTTTCGAAGGGAAAACAAGAATATCTATTATATGGACGAAACTTGGATGAATAAAGGATATACCGTTGGTAAAATATGGCAGGATGAAAATATAAAATGCGCGAGGCAAGCTTTCATGGAAGGATGGTCCACTGGAATAAAAGTACACTCGGGAAAAGGTAAAAGATTAATAATTACTCACATTGGTAGCAAAAATGGATTTGTCGATGGTGGCTTACTAGCATTCCAATCAAAACGGACTGAATACTATCATGAAGACATGAACGATGATGTTTTTGAAGAATACTTCCAGCAAATGTTAGATCTTATTTCTCTAGGTCTGTTATAGTCATGGATAATGTCAGCTACCACTCAAGAGAATCCAAAAAAATACCAACGTCTTCTTGCAAAAAAATTACATCATTAATTGGCTTACTTTGAATAAGAAGCCATTTCACAAAGATATGCTGAAAAAGCAGCTATTGGAGATTGTAAAGGTTACACCCCATAGAATTGCTGTGGGCGCAAGTAAAAGAGTTTGTAGCAAGGCATTACACTACTTTCAGAATAAAAGACGTTGACAATATCTTGCAAGAGGGAATAAAGACAGTGGATTGCGAAAAGTGGAGTAAGTGAGTCGAACATGTGATTGGAATATAAGAAAGAATGTGGGAAGCCGATAACATGCTAAAAAACACTGTTATTATTTCTCTGGACTCCAACGATGATAGTTCATCGGACTACACGAAATATGATGGCTAAAATTTGAAAATTAAATTTTATTTTAAATAGTAGATTTTTAATAAATATTAATATTTATTCCCATTAATCTATTCTCATATTATTATTACTTTTATATGAGTTTTAATCTACGGAATTTTCAAAAACTATAATTGCAAGTTTACAATTCAACCTTCAAGTTGTCCACCCTTTTTAATGGGTTCTGTCATTGCAAATTTACATTTTATCACTCTCTCACATTATGAAACGAGTATAGGTTTGGTTATCCTATACGTAATGATGTTTGTAACAAATCCTGATTGCCCACTTTTGTCATTTACTTGTAGCACAGATGCTAAATAAACATTATTATTATTCAGAACACTGAATAAACAGTGGTGCTTGTTTTTTATTTTATTTCTATTCTCCACTTCCCTGATAAATTTTATATCTCAGATCGCTTGATCGATGTTAACATCTGCCGGTCCCAGGCCCAAAAAAAAAATAATTTGATGTGAAACCAAAACAACGAATTATTGAAAATTCAGTTCCATTATGTTTCTTTCGATTTTTCTGGTACATTCCACTGTCTTCGAAAAAACATTTTTACACAAAAATAGGTAAAGTTACATTTGAAGTGAAAGAAGAAATCTTCGGCTATGGCATGTCAGATCAAAGAGGAAATTCCTTATTATGTTTCTCTCGGGTTTTTCAGCTCATTCAACTGACATTGGAAAATACTATATCAATATATTTTTCGACCTAACCTGTATGTAGTACATGCAATATATCCGGGGAACAGAATAA
Source organism: Gonioctena quinquepunctata (assembly GCA_018342105.1). Taxonomy (NCBI): domain Eukaryota; kingdom Metazoa; phylum Arthropoda; class Insecta; order Coleoptera; family Chrysomelidae; genus Gonioctena; species Gonioctena quinquepunctata. Next base: position 872,777 of record JAFIRS010000110.1, on the reverse strand, counting down.
CTAAAAATACGACTTATAGACAATAATATATCTTGGAAGAAGTGAAGAAAATAACGCATATTATATAATACCCTGTTGTCGTTTGCATGCCTGTGTGAAAAAGTTATTGCCAATCGATATCATTTTATTACCTTCCCACAAAATAACCGTTTTCATTATAATTGAAATTCTTTGTGTTTGTTACATCTCAGCAACTGTCACGTAGATATAAAATTCGGGCATTTATAACCCAATCCAAGTTGGCCCATAAATAAAGGACTCGTAAAGTAGACCGCAGAGATTTATCATCAACTGAGTTGATAAAAAACTTACTAGACAGTGAGAAGTGGACGGGTTCAAATTCACAAAAAAGCGGACCGAAAACCACTGTTTCTAGTTGTATAGACCTGTCTGATGTTGATAGTTAGGCATAAATTAGATAATAATTGAATATAAATTACCTCTTTGTTTATGTAACCATCCAAAACACAGGGAGATTGAAATCTTAGAATGAAATTAGTTATTTGATACATAGCCTGGAAGGTGACCAAGACTAACAATGGGTAGATGCCAGAAAAGTGGTTCTTCGTGAATTATTTGAAAAAGTCAGTTTGCAACACAGCCTTTTTCCAGAACAAATAGATATCCATGTTTTCACAAACCAAAGAAAAGCAAGAATAATTATCTATTTTGATTTCTCTACGTACCCTATGTATTTTTCATGTTACAGTGAGTTCTCTATGAGTTTTAATTGGTAATATTTGAACATCTCACTGATAAGTGGTAATTTCTATGAGATATTTTTGTGTTTTCATTGATACAAAATGTAACTTCCAAATTTTGTAAAAAATATACCTGCAAAAATATACACTATCTTTCATGACACTTTTTTGGAACGAAGTTCCTTTACGCGGCTTTCGGTAGGGGTTGACTTGTAGAAAATGTACCGTAAGAAAAAAGCGTTATGCCCCCTCCATGCAACTTTCTCTCTCTCTCTGTGTCTCTTTCTAATATATACGAGTATGTGTGACAACTATACTTGGTCCTGTCAGAATTAAATGTCAACGTATTCAATTTCTGCATGGGGTAATAGGAAATGCAAAATTGACCCCAAAGTGTTGAAAAAGTTAAATATAAACTCCTTCATTAGCTTAAAAACAATAAAACAGTATGTTGAAAGTGATCTAAAAGCCTAAAAAGAGTGAAAATACTGTTTCTTACACGATATCTCGACATTGGAAAACTGCAGGCCATTGTGACCCTCAATAACCACCTAGTACGGGAATTTCGACCGTAGGTATTGGTTCGCCAGAGTGAAAAAGTGAGGTTAGGATTTCAAAACCCACGAAAGTGAAAACAATTTTGCTTATAAAAGGTGAAAGGACACAAACAACTACGCTGAATTGCTGAAAAAATTCAATAAATGACCCTCCAATGCAGCGATGGAGGTGCAGATCGCCACAAAAGCGTGGATAAATTGAAAACAAAAAACCACAATGACTCATCTAGTGACAAAAACCGTGAAAAAAACCTTATTTTACCAAACAAAACCACCGAAACTGATAAAAACAGTGTGTTGGCAAAACTCACATCGGAAAACAGCGAAATCGTCAGCTTTCGGCACTAGAAGCCGAGAACTCAGAAAAAAACGATATAGTGTATCATTTCCCCCAAGTGAAGCCGAAAAACTCCATGAGTACATTTTTAAACATAGAAATGTAAAGAAAGTAATATTGAATCTAATAAAGACACTGGAGAGCCAGGCACCGTGTTCGAGGCCGGAAAAAACCGCCCGAGCTGAGGTTAGCGCAGAGTATAAAAAACTGAACAGGGTTCAAAACACTAAGTGAAACGGAGAACGAAAAGAAAGTGGTGAGTGTAAACCATCAAAATGTGGGGAATGGAAAGGGGGGTGGGGAAAAGACGTTAAAAAACCCTGTCCAGAAGAAACATTTTGTTCACCACACTTTCCGAACAACTGACGGAAGTGAAGGAAAATCCATTGCTTGGTGATTACGTGATGATTTCTACCAGTCAACACCTACCTAAAGGAACTTCGTTCCTGACGGGGGTTCCCCGACCGCACACGTTTTAGGATAAATACGTTCCACAATCTGAAAGTGTCAAGAATGAGCATTCTTTCACAGAAACAAGCTTCAAACAGTACATACACCATCTTTTCTTCATGGGAATAATTACATCACTCTGTTATGTATAATACTGAAAATATGAAGTGACAAGTGAACTATAAAAGGTTGAAAAGGGAAACGTTCTCAACTGAATGTTGAATAAAAAGTTATTTTTGTGAATATCTAAGAGAAGACCAACTACTTTCCCGACTAAAGCAACGCTGGACATTGAACTACATTGTATACAGAACACAGGGCAAACATAAAATATGAATATTGAAAAACAGTTATTTTCAGCGATTTTCCATTTTGTGTACATTTCATCAAAAAGCTCTGTCAAATGACACAACGAATATTGGTAAATGAAAGTTTGATATATTTTTTAAAAATATTCACCCAAAGAAATTTTCTGGCGAATTTTGTTCCATCCGATGAAAATGTGACCTAAATTTGTCTGAAATTTTTATATATTATATCGGTTGACTTTTGAACCATGAGAGTTAGAGCATCGATTAAATTAAGAAAAAGTTAGAGTTCTTGTTCATATTTCTGTTATATCACAAAATATGAGAAAATAATTGTTTTTATTGATATCAAGTTCCCTTGAGATGACAGTATCAAATTCTGATTCCAACGTTTTTATTCTGTGGACCATCATCAACCAATATTCGTTAAAACGGATTAGATATTTTTCCGTTTTTCGCGTTATAAATCGATTTGGGGATGATTTCTGAGTAATTGGACCGACTCCAAAGTTACAATAGGTTCGTTAATTAGTTCATGGGTATAAGCAAAATTTTTGTGTGAAAACCAACCCATTTCTGTTAAATGTAAATTAATACATAACAAGTTATTTAAGTATTTTATATATTTTTCCTAAAGATATAATTTTTATTGATTAATTAAAAAGACCAGTGGTACAGTAACATACCGTTTTAACATATCAAGACCCAAGCTTTTTTTTTTTTAATTAAATTTTTGGTCGACTTATTCTTATTATTTTTAACTTTTTAGATCATTAGCAAAAGCGAGTTTTTTAGATTTTTAAAACTATCATTCTATTTATTATGTAGGTCTTTCAATATTGTGAATGATTTCTGTATTCAATGAACTTCTGTACATTGGAGACATTTTAATTTTCCACCTATCTCAAGTACACAAAAAAAGTTTAAAAAACGTCCCATCAGAAGTGACAGTTTAAGACATTTGAAAAAATATATCCAGGTCCTTATTTAAAAAAAATAGGTTGGAGATGGCTCAGATAGTAAAGAACATTATATTCATGAGTTGATGCTGCCATTCAATGGTAGCATGATATCGTTTTCAATACATTTGACGAAATAACAAAAATATGAACAAAAAATCGAAATCATGATTTTAGACTGTTTTGCCATATCACTAGATTTCACAGCTAGAAATCACTCTAAAATATCTAAGTTGTTTCCCCTTTGTCCAAACTGGAATTGAACAGGATATAATGAAATGAAGATGTATTTCAGCTATAGACTTTGATTCCTCCATTTTACTTTGACAACGCCAGCGTAAGAGCCGGAAATGCATCAGCGAATCGGTATATAAATCTGTTCACGATTTTTCCGCAGTAGTTGTCACGAAAACCCAATTTCTCTCCGCATACAATCATTTGAATTTCCAAAAGAGGTCTTTATATCACCCGATACCGAAGTATTCCTATTCAGTTTACATAAAGGTCCTCGGATAAAACATCCAATTCATTCAAAGCCGATTCCGATTTTTTACTTCAGTAATCATCCGTTCCCTCATTGAAATTCAAATTGAAAACAGAGAGTGTTTATCAAGTAAGAATAATATTATTGGAATATTTGCCAAACGCCTGTGATTGCTCTCGTTCCATGAAACCTGTGAAACGTTTGATAAAAGTACGTATTTCTCCAGAAAACAATGGAAATTCCGTTACCTTGATTTAATTCTGGTTTTATCGATCGGGCTCCAGTAAAATTTTTCAAATTGAAATATTTACTTCTTTGGTTTTCTGATAACAAGAAATCAATTTTCGAAATATATTTAACAATTTATGCATGAATTATTATTAATAATAATATATCATATCAAAACATTGTATTGGATATTACCAAGAAATAAGTCTGGTTACATGAACAAAAAAGACTGTATAGAGGTTATGGACACTTATACAGGGTCGCTGATATGTATGGAAACGGTCGATTATCTCCTAAGTAAGATAGCTTACGAAAAATGTTAGGATACAAAAGTTTCAGGGTTTTTTGAAATCTATTACAATAAAGACAAATTAAGTATACAGTATCAGTCAAAAAGTCATGATGAAACAAAAACTCTTTTTCTTTCAATGGAACACCCTGTATATTATTCCATATTTCAGTTCTTGGAATATCGACTCATGTTATGATTTGAAGCACTCTGTTGTGCCGAATTTCTTGGATTTTCCACCACATCTATCATGACATTCAAAGAATTTCCTTCATTTGTACGCTTACTGGTCTTCCACTTTTTGGTCGATCTTACACCTCCAGTTTCATGAAAACTCTGTTTTTGAAACGGTTGATGCAATTCATCAAGAATATCCACTACTTGGTCACAAATTCGTCTTCTATCACCATATCCTATGATCATTAAAATTTCATACGCTCAGTTTCACTTGAACGTGCCATTTTTGTGCTATAATTATTCACACTAAATGTATTTTTTGACATGTGTTAGACAAAAGAACGATGCGGCGTCGTTGTGGAGCTAGAAACTTTCAGATGTAACTTGATTGACTCTAAAATTAATGGACTAGAATATTTTTTTATAATTATAATATCTCGAAAACGGTTCAATTTAGGATATAAGTGCATTATCAATTTCAATTAGAATTTTAGAAGAATTGAAATATGGCATAATATACAGGGTGATTCATTAAGAAAAAGCAATTTGATTCGTCACAAATTTTTGACTGATCCTGTATACTTGATGAATTATGGTATTTTTCGGAAAATTTGAGTTCCAAGCATCCGCGAGTTTGATGAGATCGAAAAATAGTACCCCTACATGCTTCTGATCCAAATTTTTTTGCGAATATACTGTAAGATGGACCTCTCTATTGACCTCCCTGGATAAAACCCATTTCATATTGTTTCGGTTATTCAATGGTTTTTCTATTATTTTACATGAAACCGTAGAAATAGTTATGGGTCTATAATGCTATATTGTTCCAGTAATTGGGAGTACTTTTAGGGTGGTATTGGCATGACCGTTCCAATTTTCAAATTCCGAGGAAACCTTCCTAGTTCGATAGAGGCATTGATGATGTCAGAGATTCTGCAATGTAACATCCTGTACTTCTTATTATTTTTGTAGAAATTGTGAAAAGGTCCCTATAGAATATGGCTGTTTTGGTCAAAAATTCTGAAAATATTATTGAACAATACTTCTATAACTCAACGAATTGACGGTTTTTAATTGAATAATTTTCAACACACAGTAAAGATGTGGAAAGACATTATGTTTTCCCAAATGTATGATACTTTCCATTTGAAAGCAATTCCAGTGAACATACAAACTACATATGAAGTTGAGTAAAAGCTTGTAAAAATAAATGGATACGTCTATACGTGTGCATTGGTACAATTCATCGTGGATAATTTCATTTATAGGAAATAAAAACAACCTTCCCATGATATTCATGGAATAAATACATTTTTGAATGTGCCTCTTTGTTGTAATAGAAGCAGCTACAAACGTGTTATTTTCCAGGGAGTCGTTTTCAAATGTGTATCCGGGACAATAACGATTTTTGCTGATTGGATTGAAGTCTTTCTGAACAAATGAAAACTAATTATTTGATGAGCTGCACGAAATGTTCAAAAATACAGTTGTGTGAAATACAGGGTATTTGAAAACTATAGATTAAGAAAATTAATTTATGAATTAGTAAATCAGATCTGAAAACATAAATAAATTCCTATAAATTTAATTCTATCAATTATATCAAAATTAACATTTCAAATCATGTTTTCTTCAAACGATAAAAAAACAAAAAGCTGATAATAATTTTACGTATCAACGTAGATTTTTCCAGATTTCGCCAATTCATAATTCCAAGTTTTATACTTTCTGTATTTACTACTTATACTTCTCGTAATTTCATATTCTTAGTAATTATCATAGATCAACTATTTCCTTATTCAATTTTTATATAACATGCCCAGGAAATATTTCGTTGAAATTTTTTGTGTAATATTTCATTATTAAGTATTAAAAAAAAAAAAATTTTAAAATTTTTTCAACCTTATAAAAATCCTTTATTTATTATATCCTTTTTTCTGAGTATATAATATTTTGAACCGAGTCGCAGAACTTTTCAGCACACAGTCAAGAGAACCATTTTCAATGAAAACTTCATAAAGTCGTAGAAGAACTACCACAATTTTGTGATTCTAAAAACATGATTTTATGTACGCAATGTTTTGTTTTCCTGTCCTAATCAAGTTTGTCAATACATTGAAACAAAAAAATCTTCCAAAAGAATAGTATCTTAAGCTCCAACGACAATATAGTTTGTTTTTTCAACGACGTTTTGCTCTGCAATCGTCTTCAGGCGAATATTATATTCACCTGTACAGAATAGAGTATTATAGTTATTGATAGTCAAACCGTTTGTAGAATACTACCCTTATAGACAAACTCGAGACACACGTCTTTCAATCTAATCTTCAATGTTATTAATTGAATTTTATTCTATCAAAGACCTTTTATATAGTATGAAAAATTCAAATTGATTAGGTATATATATTAGATAAAATTTTTAAATTCTGTCCCTGAGTTAGTCCTGTATGTTTCCATTTTGTAAAAAAAAATTACGAATTTGTAGAAGGTAGTGGGAGGTATTGTCCAGTATGAAAACTAATACCCGATATAAATATAGCAATTATTTCTTTTTCGAAATCCAGAGTTGATTTATCAGACCTGAAGATAAAAATTTAAACATAATTAAGTCCAGAATTGAAAATTTCATAGTTGATTTATTTATTAGTAATTCATCATTCAGTATCACATTTATTGAAATACAGTTTTTCCTGCATATTTAAAGTTCATCACCGTTCATTAACCAGGTATCGGATTTCAATTCAATTCCTGAGTACTGAATGGCAAAAAAGCTGATTCTGCAATAAGCAGCGCAATAAATGACTCAACGATATTTTTAATATAAATTGAAATGATTGTTTTTGGATCAGTTCTTTTCATTGTTCCTGTTTATGCTGCCACTCGATGATGACACATCTCCTTCCCTTGGTTTTTATGATAATGTAAGTGTTACTTTTATTTACTTCTTTTGGTCATTGTTCACTTCACTATTTATGTTATTTTCTGCTCTTTTATAATTTTCAATAAACTATAAAAGTTTTCACTTAACTTTTCTTTTTCACTATACCAGGCTGGTCACAATCACATAAGTAAACATGTCTTAACCTCTCGCAAGCCAAGCAAAATAATTAGTGGGCACCCTACACAGTTAGGAGGCCAGGGTTTCACAAGGTCTCCCAAAGTAGGGCGAGACAGTATATAACTTCCTACCCAAAACAAAAAGTATGTTGTATTCTTCTACTAAAATTTTTTCCACCAATTCATAAGGATTCACTAATGTTTTCGATAGAATATCCACAATACCATATGGTGTCCATAAAGGTTTTTTCATTACTATCAATTATTGACTTAATTTCCATTCCATAGTTCCTGATATTGATTTGTTTCTTCAACTGTCTCATCGAAGTGCCGAATTAATAAAAAATCCCATTGTTATTGACACGGTTCGTATACAATTTTGATGAATAACAGCTTTCATCAATAACATCAAAACTTAAATAGCTGAAAATTATTCATGAAATTTTCCCCAGTAATCTGCCCCAAGCTTCATTGTTCATGATTAAATGATCAGTCAAACAATTATAGTCATTACACTAACACAAAATAATAGAGATGGTCATTAAAATTACAGTGCATATAACTCAAATTATCGATAAGTTATAGGTAGTAAAACAAACAACATGGAACAAAATTCATACATTGAAGTCCCTGAAATTCTATTATACAGGTGCGATTACATTAATCTTTATAGTATACTTTTTCGAACTTGTTTAGGATTGAAAATTGTTATCTAGTGGAGGAAAGAGTTGAACAACTTCAAGCATATAGTGGGAATTTTCATTTCAAAATATATCAACAGGGTTCTTATATATCTTATACACAATAATAACTGCTTTTTGGTAAACTGAAATCTTTGTTGCTTGAACCTGATGAGTCCCAGATGAAGATGCATTTAATTGTCAAAAAAAGTAATTGTAGCGCATAGTCAGTACAAAACATGTTCTTGTGAGTTTGATACAGGTTGCATCAACCTCAAATTTATGTCCAGTCTCCTGTATTTTTAATTCAATCTTGGTATCCAGAGTTATTTTATGTTTATTATTATTCTCATAGAATCATAGAAAAATTTTGAAGCCATCTTCTTGCATGATGTTATTCAGCTTTACTTATATATTTTATATCTAGATGATGCTTTGTAGTTCGTACTATGGTTACAAATATAATTTGTGTTTTGTGACTTATTTTGCTGTATTTTGTATTATTGAAGTAAAACTTCTCTACGCACGCTTGACTTGGGGAGTGAGCTGGTGAATGCGTGACGAGAGCGTTACGAAAAGTGTGATCGGGCGAGGCGAACGATCTCGACAAAGGTGAGTGCGTATCTCATACTAGTTGCTGGCGTCGTAACGTCATATGCAGCTTTCTTTTTTCCTTGTCAATTTTCTCCCTCTAATCATACGCGGCATTCTACTCTCGACATTGGGGCGCGTTTGATTCTCTGTCCTTTTCTTCTCTCTCTCTCTCTCTCTCTCTCTTTCTTCTTGTTACCCTTCCGTATTTTGGCCTCGCGTTTCTACAATTTACTTCAGCAAATTTTTAAAGTAGGATAACATAAAATTTAAATAGTACGTAAATAATAAAATACTTATTAATTGTAGAGGTTCACCATTACAAATAATTGGTGACATCGTAATTGAACATGACAATAATCAAATGGAAGTTGATGATGAAAATCTCACTATACATCATGTACAAAAACCGAGACAAATTATTGGAGTTAGTTGAATTAATTTTGATTTTATTTTTATATTTATATATACAGGGTGTTCCAAATTAAGTCGGCACCATTGCCAACTCCGTTATTATTGATGCTACGATTTCGGTTGAATGGGCAAACTGGTAGCATTTTTAGTGGCCTTCTCGACGCCGGAAACAAAAAAAAATTGACAGTCGCGTTGTCATAATATTTCATAAAATGATATTTTTTTCAATGGAACACCCTATATTTTTTCATGCCTTTCGATTCGTAATAACATTCTCAACAACAAAGCTCATTTGACTATTTTTCGTAAAGGTGAAAATAAGACAGTTGTATTAATAGGAAACATTTATAACAAACGGGTTTGATAAAGCGCTATAAAATATCGAGTAAATGTTCAAAAACACCGCCCTCTTGTTGAACACATATTTGGGCCCTTCTATTGACACTACGTGTGGCATTCAACACAGTTCGGCCATCAATTCTATTAATTATAGTTTCAATATAATTTTTCATTCCATCTACATTATTATGTTTTATTTTGAAAACCTCATTTTTCAGAAATCCCCAAAAATAAAAATCTAGAAGTGTCATGTCTGGTGAACGAGGGGGCCACTCAACAGGACCATTTGTAGCAATCCATCCGTTTCCAAAATGGCCTCGCAGCAGTCGTTTTACGCCACTGACATTATGTGGTGGTGCTCCATCTTGCTGAAAATAGATCATCTGACGAGCCTCCAGATCAAGATCATCGAAAAACTCTTCCAACATTCTTGTTGATAAATTAATGTAACAGGGTCCGTTCAAAGAACCATGGTAGAAAAATGGACCGATAATTCTGCCTCTGAATAGACCAGACCAAACATTATTACTAAATCGTCTTTGCGGATTGTGGGGATGGACTAGAAATGGATTATGTCTACTCCAATAATGAAAATTCTTTCTATTATACATCCCACGATTTGAAAAATTAGCCTCATCGCTCCATATAATATTTCTATTGAAGTTTGGATCTTGTCTGCATTTATTCATAAGCCACCGACAAAACCCCAATCGTCTCTCAGGATCACCAGGTTCTAGTGTTTTCACTGGTCTTAACTTATAAGGAGAAATCTCCTGTTTCTTCAGAATTCGTTGAATACCAGACAGTGGAACAGCTATTTCTCTAGATAAATATCTGATGGAATTATTTGGATATACCTCAAAGTAGGATAAAACGTCAATTTATGTATCTTCAGATATTACAAAACGTTTTTTAGTTCTCCTCTTCTCAAAAACTTTTTCATTGTTCCTGAATCGACGATGAAGCACAGCAAAAAAACGCCGATTGGGTAATTCACGATCGGGGAACGAATTGCTGTAGTGTTGGAGTGCTCTCACGATATTTTTCTGGCAAACCAAGTAGGATTCTAACATATCACATTTTTCTTGATGGGAAAATGGCACTTCGAAAAATATTCGAACAGTAGTTGACAGTTACAATAATTTATGATATTGTCATGACATACTTGAGAATATTTGACAAATAGAATTTCAACAAAGTTTCAAGGCAACTTGATTGCTCATAATAATTATGTTTTATCGAATCAAACACATTTTTTCCAACCACATTCATATGACCCTCCAGTATTTTCTGTTCTGTACAAAAACGGCTTTAAAGTTATCATTACAGCAGACATATTTTGATTCACAAAATAAATGCGGCTAGCGGAATGGCTTTAAGATGGAAATTCTCGTTTTGTACATTAATACCAAATAGCTAAGTGGTGTCAATTGAGTGGTGCGACATGATGATCACGGGTTTCACGAGTTCACATCCCAGCGCAATGTTTTCTTTTTACTGTCTTATTTTGCTATTAGTAACAAAATATTGTCATTCGTATAAGTACAAAAAATGGATGTTTGGACAATCATGAGGTTTTATTCGCCAAAAGAAAGAATTTTTTTACTTCAGTCGTGTGTTCTAAAGCACACTCGTTTTTTTTTATATTTATACTATTTATAGTAGTTATTTTTGCACAGTTTTGATTGATCGAATCAAATTTGCTCTGCTTGTTCTCAAAATCAACTCGACCCATATACAAATTAAGTCTAAGGCACTTTTTATTGATTTGTTGAAAATATAAACAGGATGTTCATAAAATCAGATGTGGAATCATCTGCGACTGAAAGATAAACTTAAGTCACTATCTTCCATCGTCAAGATAACCTCTTGTGGGGTATTCATGTTGAAAAGGAAAACATTCTCAATTGAATATTGATAGAAAGATTTTTCTGTGAATTGAAAAATCCACGATTAAAATGAAGTTATTTTTTGTGAATGTCTAACAGAAAACAACTGGACCACGCTGGACATTGAACTCCATCTGATAGATATTCTGAAAAGGCCCTAACTTCATTTTAATCGTGGATTTTTCAATTCACTGAAAAATCTTTCTATCAATATTCAATTGAGAATGTTTCCCTTTTCAGCACTTTTTATGTTTTCCAAATAGTCTGGAAGGGTGGTTCTGAGAATCAAAGAATCAATATGGAATCATGTGCATAATTTATAAATTCCATATTTTGACTTTGAATGAAAACGGCACCCCACCCTGCGGAACAGCTGTATGCTTTTGTAGAAAATTCATCTATTTGTTCACACATTACTTATTTCCCCACCAGTCGATATTATTGCGAATACGAGGAGAGAAACGGGCTGTAAAAATAATATTGAGAGTGGTATACTTCTTATAGTTTTCAGAAGAATTCGTGTTTGCGAGCGGGGCGAAACGTTCCTTATTTCGTAAGGTTGATTGGCTTGCCACCAATTTGGATAGCAATGGTAGCCACATTGGGTCATGTATTTCCTCCAACTGAATAAAAATAAAGCCTCGGCTTCACATCAGAGGAGGAAATACAACATGACCCGATTCGGCTAATTTCAAGCTTCTATTTAATCTCACATTTGTAAATATGTTTAGTCAAAATTTTGCAAGTGAATTACGACCCAAACTTCACTTTGGTCACGCACGCTTGGTAGTGGCAAAATCCCTAGATTAGAAAAAATTTCTTTGGGCACAATAGTTACAGTCAGTCGCTAGACTCAAGTACGCTCGACCGCTGAATTTGTTCGGAATACCGAACCAAACGAGGTGAAAACGTACAGCAACATCGTGCCAAGTGTTTGCGTTGTAAAGAAGAATGAATGGTTAAATCATGATATTTTGATTGAAAGAAGGACTAATTCAGAGTGTTTCCTGTACCACCAACGATTTGTTACTAGGCGCTCAGGTTCATCGGATATTTACAAACATGTTTTATCAAAACTAATCTATATCCCAAAACTTAACACAAGGTCGGATCTACTCAAGGAGAGATATATTGTTTATTCTCCTCATAATATTGCGTAGTTGAATAGGATAGGCCCATGGTCCAATTTCCCAAATCCAGTTAGACAGTTCAATTACCTGGTTCAATTCCGAGTTCAAATTACACCTTGCAGATAATGGCTCTTGGTAATGATCAATTGAAAAATTCATATAATTAATACAGGAATCAAAAAACGACTTTTAAAAAAATATGTTTGAAGAAAGTGACAATAAATCAAAAACCACCTGGAATGTGATAAATATTCTCAACAACAAGGCAGAAAATAGGACTACTGTTTTACCCGATACTCATGGAGACGAGGTCCATTAAGCAAATGATTTGAATGTTCATTTTGTGAATTCTGCACCCGCTATCGAGCGTCAAGTAATAAATTACAGTGGAAGTCTCACTTCTAGTAAAACAAATCAGAACTCAATAATAGTTCTTCATCCAGTTAGTGAAGAGAAAATAATTCAACTAGCTGCAAACTCAAAAATAAAATCAGCAGACAATGTACCATAAAAAATTGTAAAAAAGTGTATACCGTCCTTATTACCAGTTCTTTATCACATTTTCAATGATTTCCCAGTATCCGGTACCTTTCCAGATCAAATAAAACTGGCCGTAGTTATACCCATATATAAAAAAGGAGAACACAATGACATGACTAACTACAGGTCAATTAGTTTACTAACAGCTTTTTCTAAATTATTTGAAGTGATTATTTCAATGAGAATTATGAATTTCTTTGAGGCACATGGTTTGTACAATGATTTCCAGCATGGTTTTCTCAAAAGAAAAAGTGGTGAAACAGCATTGTCCAGGTTTGTTGATGAAATTCATCACTTACTTGAACAGGACTCTTTTGCCTGAGGTGTTTTTCTGGATCTCAGTAAAGCGTCTGACTGTGTTGATCATCCCATTTCACTCCGTAAGCTTTGCAATTATGGAATCAGAGGAAATGCTTTGAATCTCTTGAAATCTTATTTGAGTAACAGGGAGCAAAAAGTATATGGTAACAAAATGCTGATTTTTTCTCAGGATTTCCTGGAATAGAAAAAGGCGTACCTCAGGGAAGTGTGCTTGGGCCTTTGCTATTTATTGTATATATGAATGATTTCTCTGAGAATTTCAGACAATCAAGTACGAAAGTAGTGAGCTATGCTGATGATCTCATTGTACCAGTAAACAGGGAACTTGATTTGGAAAACTCAATTTCAAATAACATTATCATAGCATCCGCATATTTGAACGTCAACAAGTTATCTTTGAACACCTCTAAAACAGACTGCATTATATTCAAAATCGCTAACAAAAATATTACTATTCCAGAGTATTTTCAGCTCAGTAGTGAACGACTAGCAATTTCAAGAAGCACAAACTATTCTTAATCTATATAGATGAGAAACTGAATTATGAGGTACATATTGACTAACTCGCAGAAAAACTAGCAGGTATTTGTTATGCAATTAGAGTTTTGAGAAGTCACTTGAAAATCGATGCACTGAAAACGGCATATTATGGGACTGTTTATCCTCTGCTGAAATATGGTATTATGTATGGGGAGGGAGTACGTATTATGTATGGGATGGAAACGTATTTTTAACCGACGAAACCAAAAAGGAGGAGGTTCTCTATTCGACCCGTATTTTTTTTTTCCATAATATTTTTTTATGTAAGATCACGCATAACTCTTTACTGAGGCGTCCGATTCCCATGATTCTTTTTTCAGTGGATAGGGTGTACTTCGAATTTGGTCCCATTTGAATTTAAAAGATGAAATCCACCCCTAAGGGTAGCGAAATGACGGATATTGATCACTCACCCTCTGAATTCTGGTCCGTTAACCAATTCTATCAGGCATTACTTTGTACTGGGTTCTTCGATTTGGATGATTCTTTTTTTAATAGATAGGGTATACCTTATATTTGGATTTCGAAAGGAATTAGCCACCCTTATGGGTGGAAAAATAGGGGATAATTGATTTTTCACTAGCGAACATTGGCATACACATACGTAGTTGACAATGACAGATCGCTACTGACATTATTCTTGTTTCACATCCGTCAAAATCAGTATATTTTATGAGAGGATGGAATGATATACAGAGTCATGAAATAAACTAACCAGAACAACGGAAATAATTTATATTACAACAAAAAGTAAAAGTAGATAATCATATTATTTAACTGGTAATAGTTGAAGTAAGGTGGGTAAGTAAGTATTTTGGAAGTAATCAAAAAACAAGTAGGTAGTAATTGGTAGATTTTAGCCACAAAAAATTGAAAAATAAAAACTTTTTAACAAAAAATTAAACCGACGAAAAAATCAACTGAAAACGAAAAATAAAATAAACCTTCTTAGTCTAAATGATAATTGAGCTCCTAAACTAATGTAACTGATTTTGAGTCGGCGCCAAACAAACTAGCAAATGAATTAGGTGAAGCGTGAAATGATGGCAGCGAGATGCACGGCTGCGTTTTGATGACTCCTTTCATAGATAATGATCTTCGATAATTGTTTGTTTGGCGCCGACTCCAAATCAGTTACTTACATTAGTTTAGGAGCTCAATTATCATTTAGACTAAGAAGGTTTATTTTATTTTTTGCTTTTCAGTTGATTTTTTCGTCGGTTTAATTTTTGTTTAAAAGTTTTTATAATCATGCAAAAACAATGTTGAATATGAAATACACATATACCTGTCGTGGTACCTTCAAGGTTAACAGAATGCTTACCGTAAATGTTATATATGTTTATGTTTGTGTACTCTTTGTATATGAGAATAAATCAAATTTTGAAGAAGACAAATATAGGCATTAGTATTCCACCAGACATAAATCCAATTATATTGTTCCTAAGCATAGATTGAAAAATACAGATGATAGGTCACATTACGCATCCATTAAATTCTACAAGAATTCACCCTTGAATATCAAAGAAGCCCGGACAAGACAAACTTTTTGAAAAAACATGTTTTTGATATGTTGTGTAACATTGAGCCATATTCATTACAAGAATTCATGAACTAATAACCGTTCTTAGTCTGGATTAAATTTTAAATTTCCTTGCTATATATTATATCTTCTCCTTTTATATACCCATTGTGTTTTACTTATACCACCTGATATTTTTTATTATTATTATTTTTATTATATTAAGAGACATTCGTATTGTTAATGTAATCACTTTTCCGACTCGAATTATATCAATTGTTTAAATTGTAAGCTCCAATAAATCTACCGATCTATCTATTCGATTTTGAGCTTATCATTTTCTGGTTGTTCCCAAGCAGTAGTCCTACATCCTACATATCCACAGTGAAAATAGTAGAAATATGAGTTCGTAGTTGTGACACTGATATTGTCACACCCTCATTCATTGTTTCATTTATGAGAAAAAACCAACGTGTTATATCTCTTCAAAAAATAAAACAAATCAACCAACGTCGTTAAAACCGACAACACATTGTCGTATTCAAAATTTCCACTAGCTTCATACGCCTTCCCAGCCGTATTGCACATCAACATTGTATAAAAACAGAGCTTGTGTGTTGCAAATCCCTGATTCGAAATGTTTGAATTCATTCACTCCATTTCATCTGTGACCCCAAAACCTGTAAAGTAATATTGTGTGCTCTCCAAACAAGGAAAAGCGAAACACTGCGGAATTCAGTTTGTCAGACCGAATGGGGTATTGAATTCGAAATTGCAGCTCCACACGTTTTATGGAAGAGCGATTTTGTGCTGTTGAAAAAAACCTTCGTCCTTTGAAAAAAAAAAGGACATCCAATAATGCTTTTTTCTAATTGATACCAATATTGATGGGGAATACATACATTTTTCATGGAAAGTAATTTCACAATTATGGTGATCGTAAAGATGATGAGATGGGAACAAGAACCAGAACTAGAAATATTATAAGTATATGTATACAATTTTTGTGCAAGACAACATAAATAATTTTTCAAGAAAACAAGTCAATATTAATTATTTACCAAAACATTTCTGAGCAAATCTTATACCATGCCACTCATATGTCCATTAATCTCGGAATGTCCAAAACTAAAATCTCTTCGTTTTTCACATCATCGATCATATCCCCCGGATGGGATGAATCTGTATTCGTAATCAAAAAACACCTCAGAGCTGGAATGATTCGCACCTCGATTTCTCACAGGAAGTTCATCATCTATCAAAAATCGCTACACTATCTTTCGCGTATTGGATGCCTGTCCGCGGATTCGGAAACAATTTGCTTTGACAGTTTGTTACTTGCTTTTTTCTTCTTATCGATGAGTAATGGTTGTGGTTGATATACAATTCGTTCGACATGCGAGTGTATACAAGAAGATCATAACTCATACCTTCCGACTGCCTAGTAGTTATCAATCTTGGTTGAACATTCATTTTTTTTTAACGTTTCAAGTGTTGAAAACTAATTTCAGGAAAAAATATGCATGAGGGTAACTATTCTACCTCATGCTGCAATTTCGTTGCATATTTGAACAATCAGAACAAATATGGAAGGCAGAAAAATTTAAAGTGATGTAATTATTTTTTCCTATGAGTATGTGGAAAGAAGCACTGTTCCGCTCTAGTGCGGTAACATTACTAGTGCGGAAAGTGACATTTTTGTGGCACGAGGCGTAAGCAAAGTGCGGCAATCACACGAGTGTGAAAAATCACTTTCGCGCGAGTAATGTACGTTATTTTTCCTACGACCACCTATTTTATTAAACAATATGTAAATATGTATATTGAGTTGCCTGACTAATCTTACGTTTTATATGTGACAGTGTATGTTTGAATATTGTTTCTATAAAAAGTGCACATAAATTTAAAATTACTTTTATAGTGAAATTAAGAAATAACGATAATTAACATTTATTTGAAAAAATTACAATAAGTAAGTACTTATTAAATACAACTGGGGAACAAATTGAATTATTTGGAACCATAAAAATTTAAAGTAAATTGGTTATTGTTACAATTTGTAAATTGTAACGGTGTTTGCGAAAGATTCGTTTCAATATTTTTGTTTTGATATTTTTGTTTCAATAAAATGAAAATACATGAAATATCATAATTGTATTAATGTAAATCGACTAACGAGATATACATATCTCTGATAACGTTAATTCAAATCTGAATAAGCTCAGATGGAAGAGTATACGGTGGATGACCGCAAGGTTGTGGGTTCGATTCTCGGCGTCAACATTTTTTTTTCTTCTTTTCTTTATTTTCTACAAATAATTAGTTTTTAGTCCAGTTTTTATGTAAATGATATCACTAAGGAAGAGCAATTAATAATTACATCTGTAAATCTTACAGGATTCACGGGTTTGGCGGCTTATTGACAGCCGTGCCGTTACTTTCCGCACTCGTGCGGAAAATACTTTCCGCACGCGTGAGAATTGAGGTCACTTTCCATGGGAGTAGAGAGTGCGATATGTGTTACTTTCCTATGTGGTCGTAGGAAACGTACTTTTCCGTACGATTTCAAAATAATCAGAATTATCCAAACGAAAATGCATATTTCTTCGACTGATCACAAAACGGTGGTACTCAAGTTCTTAGACAATTTCTCTTTTCGGTGAAACCATTGTAGTTGACTTGTATTGCTCATAGACTAAGCGATGAGATATTTGAATGACACTGCAGTACTCTGATGTGTCACTGACGCAAAATGTCAAGTGAACTGAGCTCAAAAAGGTATATCTGTTTCGGCAAATTACATTTTGATCGTTCGAATCATATTAGTCCAAAGATATTGTGAAAAGATTTAGTGGACTTTTTATATTCCTTAACTTTTGCGTATAACTTTCTGAATTGATTGACAGTAGCGAAAAACAAGTTCATCCATCTAAGATACATGGTACGTTCATTCAACGAGAACATTCTCTCGTTACCATAGAATCGGGTAAATAAGTAGCGATTGTTAACTTCAACAAAGTAGAATTGCGGTAACTTGAAGTTATATTCAAATTTGATCTTCGAATTGATATCAAAAATGAACAATTCAGAAGATTCATTGAGTGACATTCCATCAAAAATCTTGGAGGCTACCGATCCTATGAGTAGCCAGAAAAGTCTCGCTGGCGTTACGAGAAAGGATTTGCAGCATTTGAGTTGTGGTGTAAGGAGAAAAATACACTATCACTGAAAGAAGACGTATATATAGAACACTTTCACCACTTATCAAGGAATATTTGCCCGTCAACCTTGTGGTCAAAGTACTCAATGATTAAACTTATTGTGAAATTGAAGAAAGACATCGATATAAGCAAATATTTTAAATTAACGGCATGTATAAAAAAACTGAACGGAGGTTTCAAACCCAAGACATCAAAGGTTTTCGAAAAACAGGAAATCGATAAATTCTTATCTGATGCCCCGGGCAACAACTTCCTCTTGATGAAGGTAGCTACCATTTTCGGAATCGCTGGTGCGTGCCGTCGCCAAGAATCAATATGACGATAGACGATATTGAAGACATGAAAAACGTTTTTGTTATTCCACCCCGAACACAAAAACCAACATTACGAAAAAACTTGTGGTTTGCGACCCCGAACATGGAAGAACAAGCTAACTGGAATTATATAAAGAGTATGCCAGTCTGCGTCCTTTTGACACTCACCATCGACGGTTTTTTCTCTTCTTCAAATCAGGAAAATGCACTAAACAATGTGTGGGATTTAATACTTTCGGCAAAATACCATCAAACATTGCTATGTACTTGGGCCTCCCAAATCCTGAGGATTGCACCGGTCGTTGTTTCCGGCGGTCGTCAGCCACAATGTTGGGCGACTTTGGGACCAACAACATTGAAAGGCACGGTGGATGGAAATCTTCATCTGTGGCAGAATCATACATCGACAATTCACTCGAAAATAAGAAGAAGATTGCTCATCATATTCTAAAAAAACGTTCAAACACTCCAATACCAAAGTCCAGCTCCCCATCGACATCAGTTTCTCGCGAACGCGAAGCAGCATCGTTGATCGGCGTTGAATTTGCATAATGCTACCAATTGTATATTTAATTTTAATATCATTCATAATTAGTTTGAATTGAAAATAAACGAAAATTATATTAGGTATCCTTTCTTTCTCATAATAACTTTTAGATATAATATATTATATTCGTAGGAAAAATGCTGTACCTAACACATGCGGAAATGGTCTTTACCGCACTTGACAGTTTCACCAAACTCCGCTTCACGTCGGTCGTTCGATCATCTGCATTTAATGGGGAAAAGTACCACTTTGCGCACTTCATTCGTTTTTAACATTCGTTTCTTCACTATCCACTTGATCCATTACCATAGATTTAACCAATATACCTAATTTTTGTTTTGTAGAGTAGAATGATCTTATTACAATTCTTGGACATCCGTAGTACATTATATACCTGCAAAACTTTTTAACAATAAATTAAACCGACGAAATACGGAACTGAAAAGTAAAAAATAAAATTAACCTTCTTAGTCTCAATAACTAAGCTCCTTAACTAATGTAAGTAACTAATTTTGAGTCGGCGCCAAACAAACAAGCGAATGAATTAGGTTAGGCGAAAAATGAAATCGAGTTGCGCGGTGACATTCTGATAATTTTTTTGAAGTAATTTAATGATCTTCGTTGATTGTTCGTTTGGCGCCGACTCAAAATTAGTTACTTACATTAGTTTGGGAGCTCAGTTATTGAGACTAAGAAGGTTTATTTTATTTTTTACTTTTCAGTTCCGTATTTCGTCGGTTTAATTTTTTGTTAAAAAGTTTTTATTTTTAATTTTTTTGTGGCTGAAATCTACTAATTACTACCTACTTGTTTCTTGATTACTTCCAAAATACTTACTTACCCACCTTACTTCAACTATTACAGGTTAAATAATATGATTATCTACTCTTACATTTTGTTGTAATATAAATTATTTTTGTTGTTCTGGTTAGTTTATTTCATTACTTTGTATATCATTCCATCTCTCGTAGAATATAATGATTGTGACGGATGTAGAACAAAAATAATGACAACAGCGATCTGTCATTGTCAACTACATATGTGTGCCAATGTTCACAAGGGAAAAATCAATTATCCCCTATTTTTCTACCCGTAAGGATGGATAATTCCATTCGAAATCCAAATATGATCAACTATGAGGTATACCCTATCTAATAAAAAAAGAATCATCCAAATCGAAGAACCCACTACATAGTTATGCCTGATACAATCGGTTAACGGACCAGAATTCAGAGGGTGAGTGATCAATTTCCTTCATTTTGCTACCCTTAGGAGTGGATTTCATCTTTTAAATTCAAATGGGACCAACTTCGAAGTACACTTCATCCACTGAATTATCGGAACCGGACGTCTTAGTAAAAAAATTATGCGTGATTATACATAAAAAAAAATATACGCGTCCACTAGAGAACCCCCTCCTTCTTGGTTTCGTCGGTTAAAAATGGAAAAACATTCAATCATTCATTGTAAAGGTGTCGGTAATCAGCATTCTAGTTATGGAAATGAGTCACATACTGTAAAAAAAATCAAACTGACAAAAGAAAAAACTCATCGTTTTGTTGGATCCTTTGTTTTTTTTGTTTATCACAAAAACATCGGACTGAGGTGAAGAAAAAATAGTTATTTCTCTAGAACCTGGCAATCTACAGGAAAACTAGTTCCAACATGAATGGCCAAACATCATTTGGAAATGAATATTATTTATGTTGAATCTTCAAGCATTATTGCATGTCTCGAATTCAGAAAAAGTTATTATATTCATGAGAAATTCGTGAGCGCCTTGGAGTCCTTTGAGGTTTGTGAAAATATGTTGAAAACGTGAGAGAAACTGTCAATTGTACAGGAAACTTTGAGTAGGTTCTGGACCGCTGGTACAACCGGGGGAAAAGGAGCATTCGGTACTTTAAAATTGGCATCGGCAACATCGAGCTCGGCCAAACCATCGGCTGACAAAAAAAACACCGTCGCCACCAAGACTGGAGAAATGGCCAAGCTGGAAAAGTTCGTCTCCTGGAGCTTAGAAGGCAATACTTGACAGGAAATCAACCGCTGCCAAAAGAAATGATGTTATTGGCGATGAAAAATCCGCAACTACTGAAGCTTCGTCTTTGATTCCTGTAAGTAAAACAAAATCACCGTCGAAGGCTGAAGAATCGACCAAAGGACCCACGAAAAGCGTCGAAACCAAAACCGCCAAGGTTACCCCTTCATCTGGTGCGACTCCTCCAAACCAAAGAAAATTGCGTTTAAAAAAAAGTAATTTTCCATTTTGACGAATTTTGAAGAAATGGTCCCTTTCCAGAGCCACAACCTATTTATCAAAGAGGAGGAGAATGCATCCCATGGAGTTTATAGTTGAACATCAGGAGTGCCAGATCAGGCCCTTTTACAATACCTATCCGATGTACTTCAATTGCCAGCGTGGCTTCAGCCCGGAAATAATTGTTTTCTGTTAGATATTACAAAAAAGTTATTGTAGATTTTTTTATTTTTGGAAAAATCCATTCAAAATTTAATTTAGATTGTTTTCCTCCTCAAGAATGTTGTATTTTTGTAGATGTTTTTTATCTCTAGCCTTGGCTTCAATACAGAAGTTTTTGGTTTTACTTATAAAATTGTGGATTATGTTTGTTCTGCTATAGGTTGTAATTTTTGTATGAATTTCTGGAAGAAAAAATATCAAAAATCCAAGTTTAGATAATCCAATTTCGTTAAGGATGGATTTGTCTTAGGGTGTGTTGATATTTATTATGAATTTCGGTGTCGTATGATTTTTGTGTTGTAATTATGTGTGTATTTTATTAGAGGTATTGGAATTTTTATTTTTGGGAGAACTGCTATTAATGTTTTGATGTGTTTTTTGTGTTTTCGTTATATTATGATTACTGTTGTAAGGTGGGACCTGCCCATTTGGCCCCAGTGGCGGATGTATGACGCGGGAGTAATGGCACTCCGCACCCGTCTTAGTGACCATAGGCGGAGGGTTTTCTCCTTGTTTGTGTATTTATGATTTAATTCATTGTAATTTGTTCGTAAATGATGGATTTTCCTGACAATCTTACTTAATTTTATTTCTTGTATCACCACAAAAAAAATACGACACATTGAGAAATCATAACCTTCTGCCCTCCGGATAAGAAGTTATTTGTTTATTTCATATTATTTTCATGTGGAAAATCAGTCCATGGAGGCTACCAGTCTTATTTTGAATCACCCTGCATTTCAAATAGCTAATTATAGAACATTGTCAACAAAAGGGTAAAATAGTATGTGTTTTCTGTTTCCACTCCCTCTCCATGCCTTTCTTCCTCCAATACCTGTTCATTTGACAATTAATTAATTCATCAGGGTATGCCTAAATCCTAGCGAGACATTTCTACAGACTTCCTGTGTTCTACGCAGAACTCTTCCATGTAATTTCTTTCGATGAGGAAGTTTCGAAAGTGTCCTCTCAGTAGAGACATGGGTGAATTCGTACCCTATATCGCATCTGATGCCAGTTTGATAAATCAAAATTGGCACGTCACATTGAGGGAGAACGAACGTGACAACACCCATATCTATAACAGATGGAGCCGTTTGAATTTCTCCGGAACTCCACCAGAAAGCGAAAAAGGGGAAACGGCTGCCTTTATATCGCCAGTTGACGGAGTTGATGATGATGGGTTCGGAATCATAGGCGGCGTTTCGAGATTTTACCGTGGAATTTTTTGTCGATTATAAGCTGTAAATATTTTTGGTAATCAGCCCGCTTAATAGTACCGCTTCACACTTCATGTATATCTCGGGTTTTCAATAATACTCGAAAAAGTTCTTGAAACCTGCCTTAACAATCACCCTGAATTGTTTTTTCTGAGGAATAAAAACGAATTGCCATAACTGGGAATGGAAAGGGGAGAAAAATGCCATTCTTACATTTTGAGTTGAACATGTATATGTTCAATCAAGTTGAAATTATATGAAAGCTAATCCACCGTGAGAAAAAAAATTTAGAGATGTCATTGCATATTTTGGCATTATTCTGCATGAGATTATAAGGAGTGAGCATTGCCTTTGTTCGTTGTCTCAACGTCTTTCTCTGGCGAGTCTGTTAGGCTCGAATCAGTATCATACAAAAGTAATGTCATCTGTCAGACTCAGAACATCCTTTATTGTCAGAAGAGGAAGTAATTTTTGTTGACAAAGATAGGGTGTGAAAGTACAAAGTACAACAAACAACATAACTAATATAAAACATGCATAACATATATTAATAATATTTTTGAAGCAATGTTAAAGGCAAAGATTTATAATATTTGAATAGGACGAATTATACGGGTTATAATTTAATTCTATAGGATGAAACTGAAAGACCTCACTAAGATATTCCTCCAACTCATAGTGAGCTTTTGTGTCAAGTAACTTTTTGAGACTCTTTCTGAATTTTTTGTGGTCTGTAATTTCTTTATATAAGTAGGTAGGTGGTTGTACATCTTCAATCCGTTTATATGACCGATTCTTGATTAAGCTAGTTCATGGCAAAGGTAATCTCATATGATTTTATTGTCGAGTTATTTGATCTTACGAATTAATTTTGAATTTGATTCTATTTTTATGGACTAGACTGACTGATTCGATAATGAAAAGTGACGTGAGAGTGAGAATATCTTGACGTGTAAACGAAGACCGACAAGGTTTCCTAAATTCTGCTGTATACAAATATCTAACTGCTTTTTTCTGTGGAGTAAAAATTGTTTTGAAAAGAGTTCTGTTACAGGCTCCCCAGAAGGCGGTACCATAACTTAGGTGGGATTCTATAAGAGCATAATATGCCGACCTGGTAGCAGTATATCCCAAATTGTTGGAAATTATTCACATTGCAGAGCATCCCGAAGCCAGCTTTTTGCTAAGATTCAAGATGAGGGTATCGAATTCCAATAGGCATCAATCTGCAGTCCACAAAATTTTTTAATTGCATTTATTACTATAGAATGCTCTCCTAGTAACAGTTCAGGAAGATTGCCACGGAGACATAGAACATTCTTATTTGATGACACAATGAGATAGTTCGACATAAAAACAAATATTTATAAAAATTTAAACTAGAAGTGGTTCAAGGACTGATCCTTGGGGTACACCGAAAGTGATTGGTTTGAATATTGACGTTCTGTTATTGAGAAAAAAACATATTGATATCTTCCACATATGTCTGATTCGATAAAAAATGGTCTGTTAATTCCACACCATAGAGTTCAAGATTTTCAAGTTACCTTTCTGTGGGACGCAGCCGAGAGCCTCACTGAGATCATACTAGGTATAAATCTAAAGAAATAAAAGTCTTCAGCAGCGAACAGATCATCAAATTTATTGCGGAAGCCGACAATGGAACCTAGCTAATGCTTAAGGTAATTTCAACATAAAATCACGATTTCAGGATAGAGTATCAACTTGTTTCTATTTTCAGGCCTCAACAACTATTGCGTTATAGTCCAAGAGCCAGCAAAAAAAATGATTAGCTCAAAGCTAAAACTTATTGAGAAGTAGGCCAGTGTTATAAATGACAGGGCAGCGCAAGTATGGCAGCCCGTAGGTATTAGCGTTGCATGCAATTTTTGAAATTATGCTCTTGGGGAATGAGCTCAGCTAATACTTGTTTTATATAATATATAAGACAGCCAAAGTATGAGGGAGTTGTATGCCGTACCGATGCAGCGTCTCAAACTCCATACTCAATTAAAAGTGTAATTTTTTATGCGCTCTCAAATTCGAGCTCGAGCTAATTTTTTCACAATCATAGGAAAAAATGACTCATCACGATTATGACCATGCCATACTGTTTCGTGTCGCTAAGTACTCGCCATACTGATTCAAAAATGTCAATTTTACACTAGTCCATGTCCATCATAGGCGTAAGTATGGTGGCCAGTTTTTATGACCCCTGAGGTGCATTTTGATTAATAGAAGCAATGCCATAGTGATAGGAGGTCTTTAAATGGTCGCCATACTAAAACACTATATTTTTTTTCCAAATATTATAATATTATGGGTAAGTTTTAGGAATAATTCTCTAGTTTTTAATGAAGAAGTGATGTGAAATTACATTTGCAACGTTTCATGAAAAATTAGGAACTAGACTGGGTGATATTTTACCGGTAAAATTGTATTTTATTAAATTAATGTGGAAAATTGAACAAAAATTGGTATTTGGGGATTTTTCAATATGAGAAATTCAAATTTGATCTTAGTTTAGCTCTTAATTGTAGGGGGCACCGTCCACAAGTCTTTATCTCTTTTGAGAAGTCACAACTTTGTCGTGCATGTATGTATCACATGTTCTAGAAGAAAAATCGATTCCTTCATCATTTTTACGTGAAGCTTTTCAAAAGTCGACAAACCGCCTTTTCGAGATATTTTGATTTGAATTATTCGATGCATCCAATCTTCTTCTCATTGATTCGCGAACTCTTCGAAAATAAAAGTATCAAGTAGGGCTAGTAACTTCATTCCAATGTTTTTTTTTTGTGCTGTCATGTCAAAAATAATATCTTGACGCATACTTAATAGTTTTATTAATTATTATTGTGATTATCAATCAATCAATGAAAAGAAGATACAGGCAGGAGGTTAAAATTCCGAACATTTATTATGATTTTGATTTAGATTTATATCTAGTGATCCGTTGTTTATTGTTGTTTGAAAATTAGCGTTTGAAATCTTGCTATGTCGAATAAAAAAAAGTTCTCAAAATTGTTTCAATGTTTGACAAACACATGTACCTATCGATTAATTTAAATCAAAATATCTCGAAAACGGCTGCTTGTAACGACTTTTGAATAGCATACCTTTTTCACGTGAAAATGATGGAGGAATAGTTTTTCCTTCCAGAAAATATGATACATACATGCACAACAAAGTTGTGACTCCCCAAAAGAGACAAATACCTGTAGGCGGCGCCACCTACAATTAAAGGGCCAAACTAATATCAAATTTGAATTTCTCATATTAAAAAATCCCCAAATACCAATTTTCGTCCAATATCGACATTATTTTGAAAATTATTCACGAAAAATCAAAATGAAAATAAATTTGTAACACCTTGTATATCAAAAATTAAGACCTTGTGGACCCATGCTTGTATTAACTTTTCACCTTATAAATAACTGAGGAATCGTCCTGTGAAATATCGGACACTTATTGATAACCCCCTGTATAATTTATTAAAAGAAATGAAATTCAGTAAATTTCATTTAATTTCTTTAATACATTTTATTGGTCCTAATTTTGCATAAAACGTTGCAACTGTAATTCCATATCACTTCCTCATTGATGTAAATACTAGAGAATTATTTTCTACAACTTACCCACTTACTACTTACTTGAAAAAAAAATTTGTTTCAGTATGGCGGCCATTTAAGACTCTATCATATGCATTGCTTCATTCATCAAAATGGACCACGGGGGTCATTAAAACGGACCACCATACTTGAGCCTATGAAACATGAACTAGTGGAAAATTTTACATTTTTGAATCAGTATGGCGATTACTTAGCGATATTAGACTAGGAGGAATCGGCGCATGAGTACCGAAAACTATTCCACCTCAATTTTTTTATGCGATCCTCTTCAAATTGCCCTACTGATGATACAAATGCATGTTGCCATGGGGCAACCCCGTGCCATATTGTTTAAACCGAAATTATTTAAACAATTGCAAGAAATTGTTATTTTTCAACTGAACAAATTTTTTTTATATTCTTTATTAAAATACAAATAAAAAAGGCCCTATGACTTTTCACGATAAAGTTAATATTTTTAGAGATATGAATTTTTAAAAGTTTAAAAAATCTCATATTTGGGTACTTTTGACCCATGAAAAATATGTAAAAAAAAAAAAACGAAATAATATTTTTTTTTTAATTCTTTATACAATAGTTAATAACATTCTTAATAGAGATTTAAAAAAATTTCATTGATTATACCTGTTTTTTAATTATCAATTTCGCGCGCTCACAAGTATGCATCGCTTACCTTTAAGTATCGCCGTCTCTCTCTGACTCATGCGCTGTATCGGCCTCTGTTTCCTGAATCATTATTTATCATTTATCTTAAAAACTATTAACTTTTTTAAGATTGTTAAAGAGAGCAATGTTATTAACAATTAAATTGTCTACAATTTATTTTTGACAATTTTTTTTCTGGAATCAATTTTACAAACGTTATTTAAGCATGAATCGGAACATGTTATTAAAATTTTACCTGCTTTACACGCATTTACGGGTTGTGATACGACTAGTAAAATTGGCACAAAAAAAAGCTTTAGAACTGATACAAATAAAAGAAAATCGTGATGTCTTAGTCCCTCTTGGCAATTGCTTAGGATTAAGTACTAAGGAGTTGAAAGGCTTAGAAACATTGTATTTAAATATTTTGGCTAAAAAAGGTAACTCCGCGGATGAAGCTAGACAAATTATTTTTTCTCGTTGCTTTGGAACTAATATTAATTTATCGAAAATTCCGTGCACATCAGATGCCTTGCATTTGCATGCACTTAGAGCTTCTGCTCAAACATACATTTGGAAAAAAGCGTTGAATCCCCAATATAAAACATTAGATTTTACGAATTTCGGATACAAACTGGAGAATAGTATTTTGCTACCTTTATTTATGAACAAAAGCCCATTTCGAACTGATCTTGAAAAACCGTGCAATTGTAAGAAAGCCTGTAAAACCAAAGCTTGTTACTGTAAAAAAAATAATATTAGTTGCATACTTCTATGTGGCTGTGATTCAGAAGACTGTAAGAATATAATATATAAAAATGATATTGATAATGAATAAATACCTTTTTTTTAAATCTTGTTTTATTATTTCATACTCCTACATCTATAACCTTCGTTTGAAGAAGTTATTCAATGTAATTACTTTCTGATTTAATGACAGAAAAATAATATAAACTGATAAAAAAGTAATTTTAATTACATGTTCCGATTCATGCTTAAATAACGTTTGTAAAATTGATTCCAGAAAAAATTTTGTCAAAAACAAATTGTAGACAATTTAATTGTTAATAAAATTGCTCTCCTTAATAATCTTTAAAAAGTTAATAGTTTTTAAGATAAATGATAAATAATGATTCAGGAAACAGAGAGGCCGATGCAGCGCATGAGTCAGAGAGAGATGGCGATACTTAAAGGTAAGCGTTGCATACTTGTGAGCGCGCGAAATTGATAATTAAAAAACAGGTATAATCAATGAATTTTTTTTAAATCTCTATTAAGAATGTTATTAACTATTGTATAAAGAATTAAAAAAAAAATATTAGTTCCATTTTTTTTTTATATATTTTTCATGGGTCAAAAGACCCAAATATGAGATTTTTTGAACCTTAAAAAATTCATATCTCTAAAAATATTAATTTTATCGTGAAAAGTCATAGGACCTTTTTTATTTGTATTTTAATGAAGAATATAAAAAAAAATTGTCCGGTTGAAAAATAACAATTCCTTGCAATTGTTTGAACAATTTCGGTTTAAACAATATGGCACGGGGTTGCCCCATGGCAACATGCATTTGTATCATCAGTAGGGCAATTTGAAGAGGATCGCATAAAAAAATTGAGGTGGAATAGTTTTCGGTACTCATGCGTCGATTCCTCCTAGTCTAATATCGAAACAGTGTGGCATGGTCATAATCGGTGATGAGACATTTTTGTCTATCATTGTGTGAAAAGATTAGCTTTGAGCTCGTATTTTAAAATAAGCATAAAACACTTTTAATTGAGTATGGCGGACAGTTTGAGGCGCTGCATCGATATGGCATAAAACTCCTCCATACTTTAGCTGTCTTATGTATATTATGAACAAAAAATTGCGCAGCGCAACGCTAACGGACCGCCATACTGGCGCTGCCCGTTATTTATAACACTGGCTTACTTCTCAAGAAGTATCAGCTTTGAGCTAATCATATGTGTTTTTTCAGTTGGCTCTTGGTCTATCAGTCGGTGCATCCGAAAACAGTTTTTTTGGACTCGTTACGTGAATTACTACATCACGTCTTTGTATTTTCTGTACTCAAAGTGCGGTGGTTGAAGCTATATCGAATAATAATTTCGCTACGAGTTTCCCACGTAGAGTGAAATATCTACACTGTCTCCTGGAAAGTTATTTATCCAACTAATTCACAGAGGCGGATATAGAAGCGAGGCATATAAAATACGCAACGGGTTCCGTTTTCATACTCCCAGTAGCACGGAAGTTTACTAAGAAATGATGAATTGTGAATATCATATGATGCATGTCTTCGTCAGATACGTGTGCGCGTAAAACACGGTCTGTAAAATATGAGCGACATCGTAATTGGGAGTTTGATGGAATGTATTAGCCTGTTGGTAGTGTATAACAAGTTGATCCAAGTTATTTGCATTTTTAAATTGCAGTGTGGACTTCCGCGAACTGTTTTTACAAAACGAATGAATAAATATTGATATAGTTACTATATGAAGAATGAAGTGATACGAACGTTCAATGAGAAGCCATCGGTCATTGTTGCTTGTAGTGTTCATGTATACTCAAGATTATTAATTCTAGATTATCAAAGAAGGGTAAGGAGATTGGATCTCCGTCATATTCGGGTACAATTGAAAATATTTCTGAGAGTTTATAGGGTTCAGTTTCGGGCTCATTTTCGTCTTGATTTTGGTCATAGCATTATCATGATCATTGTCGTCAGAGACAGACATTGAATCACTTTTCAATGAAACTTGGGGAAATTTGTTGAATATGGGGTATGTCACTGTTCTGGATAAACAATATAGGACTTTCTTAAAATCAATAGTTAGTTTCAGTTGTTTCAGCTGTATGAAACGTCTGAAATCTAATGACTAGAAAAAGATGATTCTATGTTACTTGATAATTATAATAATAAACGTCTTTATTACTTACCATCCAAATAAATACAGAGTGGGCCATTGAAAACGAAACAGCGGCTCTGTAGGTCAGCAGAACCGAATTATATAAAAACGCTTGGACACATCAACTACATTTTCAAGGGAGACATCGTTCGCGATGAAATTCACCCAAAATACATTCCATCCCTCGGAGCAGTGACCGCCACCGACCGCCACCCCTAAATTTTTAAATGGCAACATATGGCAAGTGATACCTCATTTGAAAGATATTTTCCTTCTTAATATCAAACAACAAAAATAAATTAATTCTATCGATTCTCTTTTGAGATATAGGAACTTGAAGTTGGAAAATAACTTTTATTCACTCAATCAATAAAAACAATATCTGATAAGGCAACTGTCGCAATAATTATTATTGTCGATGAACTGAATGTCCAAAGTGTCTACCGCCCATTTCCATGCGATAGTACAAGTTCTGTTCCACACGGGACCTCCCATTCGTAGCATTTCCGGCGTTATTCGTGAATCTTCCAGAGATTCTGGTTCGGTTGCAAAGATTTTGTTTTTCAAGTGACCCCACAGAAAAAAGTCGACTGGGGTAAAATCTGGAGATCTGGCTGGCCACTCTATAGAGCCTCTTCTTCCAATCCAACTTCCAGGAAACATTCTATCCAAAAACAGGCTGTGCATAATGTGGAGGTGACCCGTCTTGTTGAAATATCAAGTGGTCTTCATGGTAACGATCGTCATTTTCAATGATGTCTACTAATTGTGGATGAAGTCCAAATAAGTTTCTTCTGTCAGGTTACCGTCGGGAAATATTGGTCCAATCAAACGGTCCCCAAAAATACCGGTCCGGATATTGAGTTTTTGGGGAGTTTGAGTATTGACTTCGTGGAAAATATGTGGATTGGCATCTGACCAATAACGACAATTATGACGATTCACAGTCGAATTCAAAAAGAATGTAGACTCGTCAGAAAAGCAGATGTTGAAAAGCAAATTCGCATCAGCATCTATTCTCGTAGTCATAATTTCACAAAATTCCTGTCGCCTATCAAAATCATCTTCATTCAATTGGTGTACCAAATGTATTCATTCTGTAGGGGTGAAATTTGTGATATTTCAGGATTCGGCGGATACTGGTTCTACTGATTTTGGTAACACTAGCCAATGTCCGTGTGCTCAATGTTGGGTCTGCATGCACTTTTCCTAAAAGTGCAACTTCAACAGATACATTTCTCAACGGAAATTCACGTTCTAGGTCTCGTTTCTTGTTGGCTACTGATCCAGTTTGACGCAATTTTTGTACTAATTCTAGAACGTATTTTCTAGCAACAAGTTTATCTGGATGAGTTTCATTGAACAAATCAGCTGTACGGTTACCACACTCATCATTCTTTAAAAAAATTGTTATTAGTTCAACTCTTTCCGCGATCGTATACACCATTATTGCGGAAAAATATTCAGCAGCTTCAGTCAAGTAATTCACTCTAATGTCGTTCAATCAAAGATCAGTTTGACACTGATAGACGTCCACAATTGCGATTTGGCGAAAAAATTATCTCATACATGTTTTTTTCCATTAAAATTCAAGAGAACGTCTTTTTATCGATTCTAAAGAACCTTAAAAATTTTTCGATCAGACAATTGAGGATGAAATAAAAATTTGAAAAGGAGTTGCATGTTATTTGTTGGTTAATAGTTAGATCATTTAATTCCTTGACAATGATAATTATCTTCAAACAGTTGCATTGTTAGATGTTATTTTTATTGATTGAGTGAATAAAAAGTGATTTCCCAACTTCAAAATCCTATATTTCGAAAATGAATCGATAGAATGAATTTATTTTTGTTGTTTGATATTAAGAAGAAAAATATCTTTCAAATGAGGTATCACTTGTCATATGTTGCCATTTAAAAATTTAGGGGTGGCGGTCACAGCTCCTAGGGATGGAATGTATTTCGGGTGAATTCCATGGCGAACGATTTCCCACTCGAAAATGTAGTTGACGTGTCCGAGCGTTGTTATATAATTCGGTTCTGTCGACCTACAGAGCCGATGTTTCGTTTTCAATGGCCCACTCTGTATAAAAAACTTTTACAATGAGAGCAATTATATATTGATTGAAAATAAAAGGCGGAGTTTATTCTTCGTGAATAGAACAGAAGCAATATTATAAACAAATTGATAGAAAAGATGAGATTCAACAAAATAGGGAGAAAGTTATAGGTACCCTCTTACAATGAGAGAGCCGTACTAATGAATATAAGTAATTCCATAACAGAAGGGGAGGAATAAAGCAAACAATGACAATGTGAAAATGAAATCAATAATGGGTTGAACAAGGCGCAGAAAATTCCCCGAGAGAACTGCTATAATGTGAAGTATCCTTCTATTTGCAATTCAAAATTGTATCAACAAAAAGCCGTGTAAAGTAAAAGTAAACAATGGGAACTTCCATCCATTCAATAGGAAAATCCGATGTTCACATTTCAATGGAAAAAACTCTGATCGCATCCAACAATGTGACGCAGAGATTGTCACAATACTTTCGGAATTTTCATCGGATTATACGATTAGTAATCCAAACATTATGATGCCAACCGTTTTGAACGGCAGTGGAAAAAAGTGAAGTGGTTTCTGATTGGAAACATTGTTTACTCGACGAAAGTCTGTTCTCTGTTTCCACTTGAAACAACTCGATTCAACATGACTTTTTTCATTGCATTCCTAAAATTCTCAAAGGAATTCGCTTGTGAATCAACTGTGAGGAAATTTGATAGTAACAATCATAAACATAACAGATGGATTAAACCAAATAAATTCTGTTTTTTTCTTCTGTGATGTTTCACATGCACGATGTACTATCCGATGTATTATAATATTTATATGGAATATCTATGGAGTAGGTTAGCTGAATGCACATAATCGATCTTTTGACAAGTAGTGTTCTTTCTTCATCGTTAGAGTTGTGATGAAATTGTTCCCTCAATCAAGAAAACAAAATTTTGGAAACCATATGTGATGATATAAGTATATGTTTTTACTGTTCTTACATGTGATTTGGGATGAGGTATGTACAGTTTTAGGTATTCTTGAAGTTTCAATTTGTTTTTGCATGCTACGTATAACTGAATAACCTGCCTTCCTTCCATATTTTTGTTTTTTTTTGATTTCCTATCTCTTACATTTTTATTTTTGGCCCTGATGAAGTTTATGCGTTGAAAAAAACGAAACATTGGGGGCGTGTTCGTCTTCGAGTGCTGAACAGCCCCCTTACAATCTAAAAATCAACTTCAATTTCACTGTTGATATTTTCAAAATTATATTGTCATATCAGCCTACAGGAAAATATTATTTTTTCAATTCAGAAGGACACTTTCATATCAAGAGATAGTAGCTCAGAGTTATATTTTGAATGGACCCGAACATAATTGAATATTTTGAGCAAAATACGATGGAATAATTGGAGATTGCTTCTAATTGAGTGAAAATGAAATTGAACATCACCCTGGTAATTCTCGTTAGAACTGTGAGAATTACTTCCGCAGTAAACATAATTTTGCCGTCAAACAACTCCACCCCCCTCAACCCTATGTATAACAACTTCACTGTCTGTTTCCCATTCTGCTTTGATCATAATTTGAAGGCAAGGTAGGGGCAGCGTTATCATGTGTGAGCATAAAGTGCAATCAGTAGAATGGGCCCTCCGCTCATATATCGACAACAAACGTTTACATTGCCAGCTGGGTCATGCATCTGAAGTGCAACGGTGTACAATTTGATACTAGTTGATAGATAACCGTGTTCCTAGCTCCCTGATGTCACATTTGGGACCGGTTCCGACATCGGGAATTTACTGAGTGTATGGCTATGCATATTCATTCTGCTCGTTACGATTGCATTAACTGAGGGATGTTGCACAAAAACCACCTTCGGAGACGGAAAATAGTTCATGGAAATGCGTGTGCAGGGACACCAATTGATATTTCGGACGTTGTTATAACTGTAACAATCCGTATACCGGTTTCAGGCCCTCATCTGTACAGAGTAGTCACCAGTCAGAGATCCAAAGACGAAGCGAGACAAAACAAAAGAAAACCCGGTACGCAGGGAAAAGTAACTTTCATCTGGCGGTACCTAGGAATGGCTGCATGTATTTGCCAGGAAAGTAGAAGTTTCTCGCTTGTGGTCTACCACTTGTTTCAATTTATATTGAATTATTTTGTGAAGAGACTCATAAGTTCCTCGTTTCTAATATTACACTCCACATGGCTCTCTTGTTTGATAAATAATAGTTATCCAGATAGCCTCACATTTACTATTTGTACAACTTCTCTACTTGTATAGTCCATCCAATATCAATTGCAGAAGCTGTTTCTATAGGGAGCAAATGAAAACTCACTTCGCTAACACGAGCGTGTATGCGAAGAAACGGAACAAAAAATAATCTGTACCACTTGTATACAGTCTCCGTCGGCACAAAGAGCCCGCTGGTCAACGTGGACTTGAATAACTGCTGTCTGTTCTACAACCGATTCGTCTGGGCCAATCAAGTCGGACATCATTGCTTGTAGGTGTGACTATACGATGGGAGGTCATAAATCACGCGTTATATTTGTGTTTTAATAGCTCTGAAAGATTAAAAACCAAGAACGTCTGTGGTCTTGGTGTGTGCCGATCGAAATACGTTTCAGGATATTAAAATATCTGAATAAAATTAGTTATCTCCGACACTGCTGCTCACAGGATTTCGCCGCAAGACTTTTTTATGCTTCTGCAATTGATTTTGGGAAAACTATAACAAGATCACGATCTGTAGACTGTTGAAAAAAAAAGTTAGTTGAGAACGTCATTGTTTAACATGTTTATGTATAAAAATGGAATAATTATAACAATCAAAGATTAAACAAAAGACTTGTTTTTTACAATATTCGAAAATAAGAAAAGTTAGAGTTATGAACAAAAATCAAAGACGAGGAAATTTACGAAAACAAATATCGACTCCCGGAACTCATGTAACACCCTGTATAACAGAGTCATTCTAAGTGAGAACCAAGAAACCAAAGTCACTAATAAATTTATTAAAGTTCTGCTACTAAATAATTTAGAATTTGTGAACTCTCATGAATATCAATGTATATATATAAAAAATCTGTTTTAATACAAAACAGAAATAAATCAAAATAAATTAAAATATATAAATATATATATATATATATATATATATATATATATATATATATATATATATATATATATATATCTAACCATGCAACGATAAAGGGAAATCTTTGAACGCAAGTTGAGAATTTCTATAGAAAACGAAACAAAGACTCTTTGTAAGAATAATACCCACGCGCGGAAAATTGAAAATAGATATTGATGCGTGAACTTTGAATCTCCATATATAGCCAGGCACCTCTAATTACCACGGGCTATGAGTGGATATTCTATAATTAGGTGTTAAAAAGTATAGATTTCCTTAGTAGGGGATATCAATTACAGTCTATTGTCAAACAAAGTATTGTTCGATCTGAAGAGAACTATATCAAGACAAAGCCGAGCGTCCTCTATTCAGTCGATTGAACCCATTTGGTCTGTTCATTATATCCAAAATCATACAGTTGGAGTTCCAGTACAGTTATTCAATGTTATTTATTACTTGAGAAACAAATGAAAATGTATGTCAGTTAAAAAAAAATGAGCATTGATTATATACTTAAAAAAAAATTTAACTTAATATATATATATATATATTAATATATATATAATGTCTCTTCGATAGAAATGAGAAAACAACAAACTTGGACTTATGGCTTTTAAATATATTTCATAACTGAACCAAATACAAATAAATTTAATTCTGTGAAAAAATCCTATTGAATCCTGAAAGTTTTTTGTGTGTGTGACATGGGCAGAGATTTCTACAGGGTTGGCAAATTCCTCTCTTCTTATATGTGCGAACCATGCATTGATTTTTTGTAACCAACAAATATCCCACTATACATTCCAAATGAAATTAAGCACAAGATTTGATTGCATATTGTTAATTTAATTCTTGTCCCTTTTGTTTGTGTTCAGTGTGTGATTTTCAGCATTTTATAATTCTATATATTATTTCAATTATAATGATAATCAATATGAGAAAGTTCTTGTTTTGTTTTTTAAGAGTGTGATTTCAGCATTTTATATTTCTATATACTATTTCAATTATATGATAATTGATATAAGAAGAATTGATCATTTGAATTTATTTTAATGATTGATCAAGATATAAAACTATTGTTAATAATTATATGGATTCAATTTAGCCCTTATGAATATTGTTCTATTAATTATTATTGAGAATATTCAAGAATAAACAGATACATACTTCCAGATAAGATGTATTTTATTGACTATAATTATATTTTATGCCGACTGTAGCCTTGAGTATTTCAATTGATATTATTATATTTTAAACCATCATTTTATTAGTATTTTCTGTCTTGATTGACTAATGAGATTTGACTTAGTCCGATGTCCCAAAATCATATATTGAGAGGTTTAAATGGGTAGGCCGCTCCCCATATAAATCTAGTTGTACTGCAATTAGCTAAACGACAATCAGTATAAAACCTCTGGAGACTTTAAAAATGCATCTTTGTACTCGCAATGGTGTACATATAATTATAGTTTAGCATCGAGTGGACAGTAATAGATAAAAGTAATTTCAGTATAGATTGACATAATTAATTTGTATATGAAGAAACCATAATATTCGGGTTTCCTAAGGTGTTCTTTTTAAAAGTTATACAAGGAGTACATAATATTCGGTGTTACAGGTGTGTTTATTCATAACATCCTGTATATAGCCGAATATACCATTTGATTCTCAGGTGTGTTTTTTTTTCAACAACACCCTGTTTAGGGTCATGACATTTGGTAATAGGTGTGGGATTTTTCTATTATATACCTAGAGCTGGGTATAATCTCTATTAATGAAACCAGTTCCTGAGGAATTTTCCGCTAGTGTGGAGTTTCTATATACTAGTTTTCTTGAGTTGTAACGATACATTAACAAAAAGGGAATGTTCGATTCCATCTATATTGTCTGAATTCCCTTGCTGTGTATTCTTTACTGAACTTTACGTACTCAAACAAGAGTGACGATACGAGGAAGTTTTTGCACGAAGTTTTGTTGCGAAAGTATTTACAGTTTTCCGCCAGAACATTATTCCGCTCCAAGTTTTCAATTCTCCTTCAGAAGGATGGCGAATTTATCATCCACGTCCATGACATTCGGATCGCCGGCTGTTTATCCGTACAGAAATTGCAGTTATTTGTTAGCAAATTGGAGTTGATGAGCTTTTCATTGTAACTGTCAGAATAACTCGATTTATAGTTTCAAAAACGTTTGCTAAAGTAAATGAAAAATAAATTGGATTTTCGGGTTGATACCAGGAGGAGCATATCGAAGAGGATTTCGAAGAGAACAAATATTCTGAAAAGTTTTGTGCAATAAAAATAACCAGAACACTCCAATTTATAATTTTCACTGAATTATTTTTCTCAAGTTAGGAACCCCACAATTATTGAATGATTACAAGAAAGATATATATAAGAAACAAAATAAATGTCATTAGAAGACGTTTAGTTCACTACATGATTTTCAGTAAACTAGGTTCAAAACACCAAGACACGTGTTTCGCTTTACAATAGCTTCTTCAGTTATTCAGGTGGAGATAATACGGTATCATCTTGGGCTTTCAGTGAAGCATTTGATGATATCAATTATGTTATTTTGATGAAAAGACTGGCTGAGATTGGTTCACGTGGTAGTTCATACCTTACACTTCAACATTGGGGGTAACATCAGTCTTCTTCTTGGGACCCTTGCCTCTCAATATTTGTAGGAATAATAATTTGAATTGTTTTCAATTACCCTTAAATCCATAAGTACGCGAAGGATCTGATTTTTTCTACATTATTTTTTCTACTGGTCCTCCAGAGGATGATTTTCAGTATTTCTCCTACTGTACCAGCAACAAACTACTGCACTCCACTTGAAAAAGCTATTATATAGCGAAACACCTGTCGTGGTTTTGTAAACCCAGTTAAAACATCATTTAGTGAAGTCTTTGTCTTTGTTTAGTTTGAGATTATTTATATTCATAGATGAGTTTTCGCGAGTTTTTTTTCCTAGTAAGATGTCCAACCATTTTCCAGTTTTTTGCTTTGTCTTTGTTTAGTTTGGGATTATTGCATTATTTATATTCATAGATGGTTTTCGCGAGTTTTTTTTTCCTAGTAAGATGTCCAACCATTTTCCAGATTTTTTGCTTTGTTTGTGGAATTAGATACAACGTTTTCGATATATATAATGATCATAATGTGAAGAGAGTTGGCGGCGTGCAGACAAAATTTTTCAAATCCTAGAAAAAGATATCCTCGGGCGGGGATCGAACCCACGACCTCATGATTACCAGTCAAGTGCTCTTCCAACTGAGATCTTGCTCATAACTTTGCATTTCATGCATTTCAGCATTCTGGATTGACTTTCCTTTTTGAAAGCCAAATTGGAATTCAGATAAAACTTTATATTTTTTAAGAAAGGAATTTAATCTGACTTTGATTAACTTTTCCCATAATTTTGCTTATGTTTGTTATTGGGTATACTGGTCTATAATTGAT
Source organism: Gonioctena quinquepunctata (assembly GCA_018342105.1). NCBI lineage: Eukaryota > Metazoa > Arthropoda > Insecta > Coleoptera > Chrysomelidae > Gonioctena > Gonioctena quinquepunctata. The sequence goes on along the minus strand of JAFIRS010000110.1, from coordinate 833,617 downwards.
TACTTCATCTCTACACCCGCTTTTGAAGATAGGAGTATTATCGATAGTTTCAAACACGAAGGGAAATGTCCTGTTTCAACTGTTTTGTTGAATATATTTGTTATCGGCTCTGCGATATATTCAGCTACTAGTTCAATGTTTCACTTTCTAAGTGCGTTATCATTTTTGAGTATTATATTCGAGACCTCTGTTGCGGAAGCTGGATTCAGAAACATAGAGTTTTCATCAGTGTATTGCTTGAATTCAAGATTTGATACCCTTCTATTTGCTAGTCTGTTCCACACTGTGTTATAAAATTTTCTTATTTCTCATATCATGAGTAATATATCCGTTTCCATTCTTTATACTATCAATCCCAACTTTTGGGTTTTCCCAAAGCATTTCATTTATATTTTTCCATTTATTTGTTTTCATTGATTTTATTTTTAAATATTCGTTTTTAGTTTTGTATCAGTTCATTTAGAATATTTTTATAATTTTTGTATTCCGTATTCAGGTGTATGTTATTTCGATCTTTCTTCAGTTGCAAGTACTTAATTTTTTTTGTTCGCCGATTTGACTAGAGATGCCGATATCTAATTTTGTATTTTTTTTTCATTCCCTTTATCGTATATATGTAGTGCATTGTCCACTTGATGTTTAGGAGCGTAACAAATTTTTTTTTGCTCTTTTTTTTTAGCCAATTTTTTTTATTTGATCATTTTTTTTTAACTTTTTTCATTTTTACTTGTACAATGATGGTCGAGTGGTCTGTGATATCTGTAAGAACCACAATGGGTATGAAATTTCCAATATTTTGGTGTTTGCTTTTTCATGAAGATATGGATGGTGTATTTACAAGAGATATGTATCCATATTCTCTCATAATAGTTGAATAATCATGAATCTTATGATTTTCCTCGAGAATATCGATGTTTATCAGAACATCTCCACTCGAAAATTGTTTTCGTAATCGGAGATTCGAATTCAACAACTCCCTTTCCAATTCCAATTAAGTGAAATTAAGATCAGGTTCTGTCATCACCCCAACATTGGGAGGTATAATTTTCATGGCGAGCTTCGCTGATTCAAAACAAAGCTTCATTCTAAAAACTTTTTTATTACTTGAAGAGACGCCGTCTTACTTTCGTAGTCGACTCAGATTTCACGAGGAAGCTGACGGTAGTCATTTCCTCCGGATTTACGTTGCTTCGTTTGGGAAAACGATTTCTTGAGGATCCGTACTGAGCACTGTATTGCAAATGGGAAATATGATTATCTTCAAGCTATATTTCAATAATCATAATGAGCTTCTACAGAGAAGCTCCGGAACAAAGAAAATTCAGTAAGATGCTAACTGAAATTTTCCAATATTCGATAATTATTTCTGGAGTTTATTTATTTTTATTATAGTCTCTGGTAAAGTTTCACAGAGTTATTAAGAGACTATGAGAAGTTGTTAACAGCAGCAGGGAGTAAATTCTGGTAGTTTTCTCATAGTTTTCTTGTTTGTGTGGAAGGAGGGTAATAATACTTTAGGACCGACTGAAAGTTAGTTCTTGTTGATACCTCATTCTCTAGAAACTCTACAGAGAAGGGAAGGTTCAGCTAATAGGATTGGCAGAATTCCGAAATAATCATTGGTGCAAGAATTTTGTTATTCTTCTCTATATCTTATGATTCCTCATTTCACATGGATGTTTCATTGAACCTATGAAAAAAGTGCCCATTCTACATTAGTCTGGAACCTGGAAGTGAGTTTCCTGCGAAAAATAGTTCCAAGTCTCCAAAAACTATAAGCAATAGCTTACTCGATTCGGGATGCAATTCTGAGAAAGATTTTTTTTTGTTTTTTTCTGCTGACGAAAATTGCAATTGTTATTAACAGAAAAAAGTTCAGTTTTTTGGGAATAACGCAAAAACTATAAGAGATAGCGAAAATAGGAAAATAGATTCCTAAAGAAGAGGAAAGTTTCAAAAACAAGTTCAGACTCCCGGAACTCTATCTACATTATTTATTATTTTTATTTAACGCTGAAAATAGTGCTCCCGGAAACAGGCATGAATGCGAAGAACCTCATCAACAGGCTACTAAAACTAATCAAAGGCACAAACCTGTTTGAATGAGGAACCACTGAGGACAGAGTGATACAATAGACCCCAGCTGGTGCGTGCAAGGAAAGCTAAGTGTCAACCCTGTCTCTGGCTCGTCAGTTTTCAACCAACCAACCAGGGCTCCGCGCGACCGCTACGACATGCGCGCGTCGTCTCTGAAGAGAATACACCACATATTTTTTTTTTTTTTTTAAATAATCAATATCAATTTAAAAATTTGAATAAATGATGGTGTGTATTTAAAACAAGGTCACGTTGGAAAAAAAATGAGTTCATTTTTCAACAAGTTAGGCATTTGTTGATTAGTCTTTATTTTTCGGACCCAGGTTTTCTGAAAAACGGCAAAAAAGTTTGATATATTATCATTTTATGAAAGTTTTTAAAAGTTGTTTATTTTGTTTATTATAATTTTTAAAAGTTAATAAAAAATTATCCATATGTTTTGCTATTGCTGTTTTGCATCAAACGAAGGCATTCAATACCATTCGAAAAAAAATGTTTAAGAAAATTTGTTTATACATTGTTCATGAACAAATTGATTAGTTTATTATTTTTGAATTTTGTTTGTCGTGTTTTTTATAGTAAATAATTCTTTTGCAAAAAAAAAAAATTCTTGATTTTTTTTTTATAGTTTATAATCGTTTTTTTATATTTTCATGATTTAAATAATTAGTTGAGACTTTTTGTTTTCTTACAAAATCTAAATTGGCATTTCTTAATAGAATAACATTTTTTTCAATCAAAACTGTAATTGGTTATTGAGTTAATAATTTGTTATAAACAAATTTCAAATCTCAATATATTTTTTTCTGAAACTACAAAAAATTACAAAAACAACCATATGCAACAAAGTGTTGATAATTTTATTTTTTATTTTTCATAGATATTTCTAAAATTACGGTATATAAAAGTGGCAGAGGCCACTTGATTTTTTAAGTTGCAAACCGCTGTAACTTTTGAACCATTGAAGATAATCATCAACTTTCAGGATGATTTTATAGAGCATCAGTTGAACTCTCAAATAAACTTCTCACCAACTCTGTATCTGTCATGGTTTTCTGTTTATATGCATTCGTTTTTAAAAAAAATCCGTTATTTACTTCTTACAGTGCTTATATCCTTTAAACTATGAAAGTTATCCCTTTTCTATTTCAAGACGATTTTGTAGGCTAGTATTTGAATCATTAAAAAAAATTATTTCAATGATAACATTAATTGTTCATGAAATACAAGGATTTATTTAAATAATGTCAACTTCATCATGTATTCTAGCAGTGTTTAAACACATATTTGTTAATAATACTCAAGATATATAGTTTTTTGTGAAATCTTCATTATCTGTTTTTTCAACCATTTTTATAAAAATAAATAAGGTAATTTTAGAAAAAATCTGTAAAAAATATAAAAAAATTGTTTTGTCATTTTTAGTAGTTTCAGGAAAAAAAATGAGATTAGGGATTTGTTTATTACACATTGTTAACTCAATAAACAATTCAATTTTACATTTTTTTTATTTTTTGTTATTCTATCGAGAAATGCCGATTTTTAAAGAAAAAAAACTAATTATTTGAATAATGGAAATATAAAAAAAAAGATAATAAACAACAAGAAAATATTTAAAAACTAGTCTACATGATAATCTGAGATTTTGATCCATTAGATAAGATGATGCAGTTAATGGAGAACAGAAACTACAATGAAGCAATGTGCGTGTTACAAAGTAACGAAAATGCGCGAGTCAAAAATAAAAATGGGATAAAAATATACGTTTCTAATTCAATTGAAAAACACTAAGTTTTCTCAATTGATAACAACAACCATCCAACATTTCGCATTATTCTGGAGGGATCAAAGTTTCGTTTCAGATAAAAATATCGCTCTTCGAAACTTTTTCAGATCTGATCGGCAACGATTTCCATGAAATATGGCGGCATACACGTAAAACCCTCGGAACTCATCAATATATGTTCTGCGGTTGGATTCTTCAATTCAAAAAACGTAATCGGACGGTATGGGAGTATATTTCAGCTTTACTTTATGTAGTATGTCGAATCCACGTCTCGCATCCAAGTGATTTGAATGGAAAAAAAGTTATCACCTTCGAATGCAAAATAATTTTTGCTGATGAATGGACATAATCTCCATGCTGAACCTTGTTCATTTGATCCAACATTTCCTGTAAGTAGAAATATTGTTCAACTGTTTTCCTCGATGTAGATTATAGGGGGGTCGATATGGCTCTTCAGCCTCTCCGTACTTCCACCTAGAAGGTCTTTTGTACATGACCCTTGATCTATTCAAGACTCGGGATTCCTGGACTGCTTGCGCAGTGTATCAGTTCCTGATGTCTGGGGGCGTTAATGAAACCCCTTCGAAGAACTCAAGCCTTCTGCGAAACAGCGCTTGGCAGTCGCAAATCAGGTAATCCGTAGTTTCAGCAGAGTTCTCGCATAACGGCAGCACTATTCACTGTCTGATATATCAATTTTTTTTGAGGTAAGTTTGGGCAGTTCTTGAAGCATAAGACAAGGAGACGGAAAAAGCGATGGTGGATGCTATCAACTGTACATGCTTGTCAGTTTGATAACTTTGTCTGCTTTACATTTCTTTAAATAGCATATTCTTCGCTTCATAAAGGCTATCAGCACTTCATGAAAGTATTTTTCGTTATATACAGTGTGTCCAAGGAGTTAATGGGAGCGTTTAGAACATGTCAAAAATAAGTTATTATAACGTTGAGTTGCTTTATTACGAAATACAGAGTATAATATAAATTCAAACTATATTTGTGCATATAACGGATAATCATTTGCTCAAATATCTTGAAAAAGTGTTCGAAAAAGCTAATATATACAGTGGGAAAGTGCATATATTTATTCTCTTACTTGTACACCACTGGACGAATTTCAATTGTTATTCAGTTTTTGGATCCTCTGATATTTTTTTCATTGATATTTTATTTTTGTCCCTTGTGGGGTTTGTGCGTTGGTTCTCAAATGACATTCACTTTCTCATATGTATCTAATAATTGCATTATTACCTCCCCATTCCACTCCATGTTAATACACAATGAAAACAACTTAACTATGCTTAGTCACCACTTCACCACCAAACTCTCTCTCCGAAGTTACTGGTACTCCGCCTACACTGTTCACAGGTCTCCTCGTGCCGTGAGACCGTTCAACAAGCCATACACTACGAGCCAGCTGGTCGTAGATTGTAGAATTTACGGGAACGGTCGAGCCACCTCGAGCTTAGGCTTGACAAGTCTCGATCCTACGCGAGTCGACCGTTCTCTCGACGCGAGACTCGATAATCCCCAACACGAGCTCGCCAAGTCTCGCACCGCGAAACGCCGGCCTCATGTAGACTTATCAGCGCGTTTTCATACTTTCATTTTATTATGATTATTTCGATGAATTTGAGATATTAGGATGGTATACAATCCACCTATGAATTAAAACCGTTTACAAGGTGAGGACTAAATTAGACGCTCCTTTTGGTTTTCAAGTTATATTTTCCAAGAAAAATAAGTCATTCAGCCATTAGTGTTTTATCCCGTTTATTCTCTTTTGATCATCATCAACGTTCATCAAAATTGAGCAAACATTTATTTTGACGTTCTGTGTCCTTGTTCAATGAACGCTTCTATTATTATCATATCGGTGGCAATCTATTCTTTGAACTTCTTAATGTAGAGTTATTGTTTTTGTTAGTTCAAAATCTTATTAAAGCCAGCCTCCTGTGTGCCGTCCGGCTTTGACCAACAGTGTAACATCGAACAGTTAGTCTAACATAAGCACTCAATCATTCACGTTTAGTTTCAATCTTGAATATTGCTGTGAATAACGATAAACAAAATGTTTCTGGAAATTGAAACGTGTATTCATATAATGCTTTCCATATAAAAACAGGTCTCTTTGTTCATATATCCTTTTTCATGACAATTATATGTAAACTTTTTTGAACAAAATGTTATCTACAAAAAGACACTCATACATTTTTTCCTGGAAAATGCGTATTTCAAGAGTTCTACGCGATGACACAGTAACATTTCTTATAGCTCTAGTTATCTTATCAATTCCAATCTAAGAATCACTATTGCAGATATTAGCGCCATCTAACGGCGAACAGTCATTAGAGTCAGAGAGAAGAAGGACGCAAAGCATTTGACAGCACGTCAATGAGGGATTAACAATTTGGTTTTTGAGAAAGCAACGAGCCATGCTCGTCCCTTGCGTCTCTATCGTTGATCGGGACAGCTTGTGTTTCGTTGAGCTCGACAGCCATTGCGTGAAAAAATGAAATTTGTTCATGTTTAAATAACTAATGAATTAAAGCATTTTCCTCTCTTCTGCGAAAGTGATTTCAAGGCAGTGAATTATAGTGTGATATCCAGGTATGTAGGAATATTTTGAACCATTTAAATATAGAAGTCATGTAGCAATATTATCTCACAAGAACATATTTCTTCATATAATTTCATTATCATGATTCATCGCTAATCCTTGGTCAGGATATAAGTTATTTAGGTCAAGCAGACGATTCGATTCCAGTGCAGTACCATATTTCATTTCGAATGAGTTCAGATGGAATTATCAATTTCACATGTTTTGTTAAGAGTATACTGCTATTCATTCAACAGGTCAACCAATCTTGAGGGAGATCCGATTGGAGTGAATCAGTCGTTCAGAGAAAGACACACTCTGTCGAATAGAGGGAATCAGTTGAAACGTGGTGAAATTGAGAAAATGGAGCCTTGTCGTCTTGGTGGAGTCAGTGAAACAGGTAAGTGCTGAAATCACATGTAATATTATCAAATTGAATGAAGATATATGTGTTCAGTCTCATCTGAGGTCATTGCTTTCTCTGACAAGGGTTCATTGGGTGAAAAGAGGGGTTTCTCAAATATTCTGTTATCACTTACACTGCATTTGGATATATTTCTGGTGTTGATCACAAGAAGTATATGCTATAGTTGAATACTATAAATTTTTCATGGTCTTGGGAATGTATTTTTTGGATAGTTTCTGATTTGGTGATAATTATCACAGAGCTGTGATTTTTGCTTCTGACCTGAGTGAAGCGACCATATATATCTATATATTTAATCTTTGGAGTTTGGAATATTCTTTTATCACACTGAAAACTTCATGAAAAAGTATTTGACAATTGGTCAAAATAATTCTTATACACTTCCTCTAAGTATCTTTGCATTGTGCTGAATTCTGATTTTTATTTTTAATAAAACATAGTCTTGGCTGATCGAGATCAGAACAAACTTTTCATATTTTTTTGTAAATAGAGCAAAGATCAATTTTGTCTATGTCAAAATTTTATCTTGATTCTTCAATTTCAGTATTGAATATTAATGACGCAAATCCCAGCACAGACTGATTTGTATGTTCGAATGATTTTAAGCAACAATTTCTTAATGAGATTATACTCATCTGTAACAACCGGTCATTGAAGAGTGTATTGAGAAATTTGTCCAAGAAGTTGAATTCTTAGTAAATACAATTCTGACACCATATTGTTTTTCATGTCATATTGCTGAGAACAATCATTCCACGGATAAGAAGTTGATGATTATCTGTTCAACCTGATTGGTCGCCCAGCAGCCATTGGTACGTCCTGCTTGCGAGTCCTACGACTAGGCTGAGTCTAGCTACGAGCTACACCACTCCGCTCAATCAGAGGTACATTGTCGTCGATAAAACCGACAGGTTCAGCAAAATTAAACAACATTTTTGGAATTGTATGACCATGTAAGGAAAACTTGAAACTCAATTGTACTATAGCACATGCAGAAACTTTTGTACATACTGTTTTGCTAATAGACTAGTATGAATTTCGTATTTGTTTTATTGTTGTACTGGTTTACAGAAGGAAAACAGTATTTGATTTGCAATTATTATTGGCTAGGAAGTTTGAATTTTCATCCTCATTAAACAAAAAATTATGGCGTCCATTCAAATTTACAGATTCTAAAAAACCTTTGCTTGAAACATAAATGAATCTGAAACTAGTAAGGCGGTCCAAATAACTCTACACCGCTCTTCACTGAATTGCCTGGGCATTCGATCACGTACTCAACTTGTTATAACCAATATTTAATCGCTTCTCCGTTATTAAATATATTTCATTGTCATGCCATTACGTGCCTTAGCTGGCAACACAAATAAATCATTCGCGGGTCTAGACGATCGAATACGAAATTTTATACTATAGAAATCCTGGAATGACGAAGGTTTAAAGTGTCAGTTACTATATCCTTCAAAGGTCCATTTTCCCGTTATGTTTTTTTGTCACAACTGGAGAATTCTCTCACCCAATCTACTGAAAAAAGTCGTGTTTTGCTGGAAAACTAATGAATCTGTCTGGCAATGAACGAAAACGGCAAAAAATTAGATTGCCTCCCGTTGCCAGCTCAGGCTGCCAAACAATAATTTTTGCATAACTCTCCATAATCGAGAAACACGACCGAATTAAACATGTGTTCAAAGTTACCTTCAACATCACGAGCTCAACTCAGACATGGTTTCCCATAAAATAATTTGGCCTGATCAAGCAATTCACCTGGGGATGAGGGTTGAATATATTAGTATCCAACTAACCCACGAATTACCTGGAAGATTTCGTAAGCGGGATATTTTTTATTAGTAAGTGTGCCTATTGTTTTCCGATTACAAAAATATTTTTTCTTGGATTCATTGAACGATTATCACTCATCATTAAGAAGTAGATATTTGGAATAAAATTTATAGCTTACAACTCTTCATGTAATAGGGCACGATACATTATTATCGCTTTAAATATGCTTTAAAATGCATAACGCATATATAAATGTATCCAGAAGAGAGTTTTTAAGTCAAATTTCAATTACGGCAGTTCGTTATTGAAAATCAGCAAATTTTGAAGATACCAATATTGGCGCTCTTTGTGTCGAGCAGCCGAAAGGCGTAATCGGGTTGATTGTGACATTAAACAGCAATGTTGCCAAGTTTCTTAAACTATTAATTTTTGAACTAGAACACTATTCGCAATGTCAAGCGACGATGGCGAATTTGAAGGGCGTAAAAAAAATCGATCTGTCATAAAACAATATATTATCGATGTTACAGTGCACATAAACCTTGTTAATTTTTGATATAATGAAATGTTTGAAAATGTTTCTAAATTTTAGATTAAATATATAGGCCACATGACTCGAAAAACTATTCTGAACACTTTTAATAGCATTGACATGTACTCGGTAGTGAGATGACCATACTGTAGATGCATACTTCGAAGTTTGTATAGGAATCTAGACAGTTTAGTTAGTGGGTTAATAATTTATGCATTGTCTCCGTTTTATAATATTGGCGATTGGATTGTGTACCATATTCCATTCAAATGAGTGTATAATGTGGCTTCCAAAGTTTGTTGGAGATATATTTAAAAAAATTTTTTCATTATGTCAATTAAAAGGAATCTACGATCAAATACCAAAAAAGTTCAAACTCAACAAATTTCTTCTCTATATGTATCCAGATAACTTTGAAACAAGTATTTTCAAGGAAAGAACACATACGACAGATGCCTATGAGTATAAAAAAGGTGTCATCAAAACTCTTTATGACAAAACCGATTCGAAATTCTCGATTCCAAAAAATTGAAGACACATATTATTTCACAAAAAACATACTTGAAGACAATCATAATGATGAATGTCTTCATTTACACATTACCAAGGATAAAATAACAAAAACGAAGGAAAAGGAATATGGTAAATGATTTCACACCTACCGGTAATATCACCTCCACTGTATGAGATGGATCGCCTACGTTGGATATTGTAAATATTATACATTACTTCTACCTTCAAAACTATCTACTAATCTAATCTTTTTTTTTTCATATATACTATATTCTTCATTATAACTCTTCCCATTGTTTTTTTTAGCAATTAGGTTGGCATAATTCCTAGTCAATCCCTTAGGTGCTCTCATTAAATTAACAGAAGGGAAAGAATATAGCAGCTATAATAATTGACAGTCATTGAGTGGGAATGATTTCAGTTTTTTTGTTGTATAATTTGAATTTATCAGGTATATCGTTATTATGACTCAAGAATATACATATATAGACATAAAGAATTTATATTTGAAAAGAAATGGCCACCCCTAAAATGAAAAAATATTTCAACGAATAATCTATTCTGGGAAGGTTGAAAAAATGCATCTTAACTAATCTCTTACATATGGAGCTTGAAATCACATCATGAACTAATGAAAAGGCCATCCAAGATATAAGGTTGAACAGAAGAAAATATATTCAGGAAGTAAAACTGTCAGCACTTACGAAAACTGCTTGACTGTAAAAGTAAATTTTTCAGATAATACAGACATAAAAATCTCAAATGTATGACGCTATAAAAATCAAAATAATGTGGACGACTCCCGCTGAAGGGTCATTAATTACTCCGCGAACAAAAAAATTCTAGAAGTTAAGCCCAGCTGAGTGAAACTATGTGTTTTAACCTTATATATACAGCTAATAAACATATCATAGGACGTAATGAATTGGGGTTCTTAATCTTCCCCAGAGTCTAACAGTATAAGTTGAAGATATAAAATCTTTCATCACTTCCCACTAATAGCCACGCATTGAAGCCATAAAAAAACTATCATTCTACCCTTGGTGTGGAACCACGAAAAGAAAATGAAGCGTGGGGCGTCGTCACCAAGAAACATATTAAATGCCAGAAATTCATTAATTATCTCTCATTCTCGCAACCGAACTCAATCACCTACGTCAGTCTGTCAATTGAGTATGTAGTTGGATAAAAATTCAATTAACATAAAAATAATTAAAATGTTTATTCAACAGTGTTAGAAAATTATCGGAACGAGACAAATGTTTTATCTAGAAGCAAGTGCACGTTAGAGAACAGTCGGTGTTTGATTACTAAAAATAATAATTTAATAATAACTAAGAAGACCAAAAAATTTGAGAATCAGAAATTTAGAATCCGATTGATATTGTGTGGGTAAACCAGCAACTGTAACAGAAAAAAATGGTAAGCTATATTTTGTGTTTTTGTGTTAATTTGGCATATCAGATCTCCTACAACTATTATTAAATTGAATGGCATTATTTTATTTTCTACGAAATCTCTATCTGAAGTGAACAGGTTTTATATGAAATTTAAATTCACTTTAATTAGCCTGGACTTTTGAATTTTCAGTTACCTGCATTATGAATAAAAACTCGGCTCTATACCTGGGAATATTCAACCGTTTTATTATTGAAATAAATGGATTTTATATCTAGTATGTGTGAAGAATTATCAAGTTTCATGAATCATTCATCCAGTTTGTTGAATGATGCTTGCACATTGAACCAATATATTTTTTTTCATTGTTTAATTTTCTCAATTAATAGAGTTCCAGTTATGTTGTTCCGGAATATATGTATAAAGCATTTGACTGATATAGTTTTCTTAATTGTTTTAGATTGTCAAATTGATAGAATATTTGATATTAAATACAGTCTGGTGGAAGATGAAACTGTATTTTACACGAAAAATTGTAGTTCATCTGTCATTTTGAAATTGTTAGATACTTGAAATCTCAGTTCCTTTATACTACTTACTTACTGTCAGTTGTAGAATAATTATTATTCAGTTTTGATTATATGTATTTGGTACTATGGAAGTACTCAATTTGTGTTGATAAGAATGTCATACCATGCAGTAGGTATTTGTTGTTTGTTTGCTTTTATAAGTGCTTTAATTATTTGCATAGTATCCTCAACTAGATTGGCGAAGTACATAATTTGAACAAATCTAGCTGTCTAAAAATTTATAACATCTATATATATATATATATATTTATCAGCCGCTCGATAAAAATCGCCAGTGAGTTTTTATCAATTATTCACTCCCAGTATAGCCCTTCATAAACTTGGTAACAACATCTCAACAAAGTAAAATAAAGTATGCAGGGCCGGTTCGTGATGATGCTAGTCAGGTGTGGGGTTTATAAATGAACAACACCCTGTACCGGTTTTTCATAGCGTTATATAATTTGTAAATAATAAATTGAAAACTTTTCTCAAATATGGAAGTTCTTTGTGAAGGACATGTCAGAACATTTATATTCCTGATATTAATGGTGTGAACATCCCATAATTCAACTCATTATAAAGGTAAGGAGTGAATTCGTGTAATAGAATGTTGTGAAACAGGCACAGGGAGATAAAACTGAAACTTTCTTCCATTCTGCCCCAGCTCCTTCAATTTGAGGGAAACATGTTCATATTTTCTGATTCCCTATATGAATCTCATACATAAAACCATAGATATTCATAACATCAACGAAGACAAAGTCAAGCTTAATAAACATTTCGAGATTTTTATTCGTCAACAGGAATATGGTGATGGTTTAATAACATTTTTTGGGGGGTATACAAAAAAAACTATTTAAGAGCATATTTAAAAAATCTTGACCGATAAATGTTGCGAGTTGAGCGTTTTAGGTCTTCGACGTGCTGTCAACTTTGAAATTAGCTATTACACGCCCCCCGATTTCATTTGATATCCCCAAAAACCCACAACTAAAATTGGCGGCTAAACAGGTCCCCAAAATAATTTTTTTCTCGATATAGTAATCGAACTACATAACTATGTCAAACTCAAATATTTTGTTGTGACCTACGAGAAAATTATAACTGAAATTGGCGGTTCAATAAGCCCCCAAACAATTTATATTTTCGAACTCCATATAACTGTCAAATTTAAATATTTTGTTGATTCAGTTCAGATTTTAGAATCGGATTGAGAAATCAACAGAAACCGCGGTCGAAACCAAACTATAGTAATGGAACAATACTTCACTTGAACCACTTTCCCTCGACCCTTCCTGTATACACTAATGACCCAATCCAATCAAAAGCACTGGGGACCACACAACAACAAAGCAATCTTCCACCTCGTGGATACTCCCCAACACTTCGTAAAAATGGGCGAGCGCACGTTCGCCACGAGAAAGTCGCGTGAATCGCCTGAAAGATGAGGTGCACGAGGAGAGGCCCGCTATAGCACTGGATGCTGGGGTTGAACGCTGCTGAGGGAAATCGCGACGAGTCGGTCGGGCGGACCCGAACTATGCCACGTCTCCGTTTGTTTTGCGTTTCGAGAAGACGTTTAGGGACATTTTGGACACGAGGCGATAAATCTGCGGGTCAGGGATGTGTGAGGTTATTATCTATGGAAAATAAATTGTAGGTAACTCGGTTGTGAAGAGAAACATAATGCGGAATACGGAGGGATATTTCAAGAAGGATGTTTGGATGAGAGGATATTGACAGTAGCACATCGAAAATATCTGGATATCTGGATATCTGGAAGGTTGAAGCAAAGGGGATGTTGAATATTCCCAATTTTGTCTATTACTGTCAGATCTTTGTTCCTTCTTTTGTTGATAACTCCCCAGAGAACACAAAAAAATTCCTTTGATACATGCTGGCTAGTAAACATGCCACTATGAATATTTTTTTTTTCAAAGGGTTTATTTATTACATTGCATCTTGGAATGAAAATAGTCAATACTGGTAACTTAACTCACACTGAAAATGACTGAATTTTCATGCTCTGGTCTTGTTTTGCCAAAAACGTTTTAACAAAAAATAAAACCCACCCACCCATCTTAATTTAACTGTCATATACTATAACAAGCTGGTACCAGCGTTGAACTTTTTTTTTGTGACGGCTTTTACAAATTCACTAACCCCTTTGAGGACGGAATTTCTAAAAATACTGAAACACGTATTCCTTTATTTGTAACAAATACCCCAAATACCAATTTCTATGACCTCATCTTCAAAATTAACGGAACCCTTACACAAACTTTCACTCCCCCCTAGAGGTTGCATTTATAAAAACACCAGAACATGTATTTCTTTATCACTTACAAAGACCTCAAATACTAATTTTCATGGCCCTAACTAACTAACGGAACCCCCATTACAAACTTTCACCCTCATTTCACCCCTTTTTCTATTTGTAACAAAGACTTCAAATACCAATTTTTATGACCCAACTTGAAAACTCACGGAATTTCAATTCCAATTTAACCCCGATTTATCCCCCATTCCACCCCTTTGGGGGTTGAATTTCTGGAAACACCAAAACACTTATTTCTTATTTGTAACAAAGACCCCCAAATACCAATCTTCATGATCCTAACTTCAAAACTAACTATACAGACTTTCAACTTCCATTTTACCCCTTTGGGGTTGAATTTTCGAAAACCATGAAACACAATTATCTTCATTTGTCAAGAAGAGCCCAAATACTAATTTCCATGGCTCTAATTCCAAAACCAACTATACTTTCACTTTCACCCACCTTTTGACCCATTTGGAATGGAACACCAAAAAATATGTTGTCAAAATTTTAGCCCTTAGGACCAGCGGTTTGGTCTTGGTGTTGATCGTATATCAGTCAGTCAGTCAGGATATGTAATTATATATGTACATATTAACCCAAACAGCTGCTGTGAACCGTTGAGGAGATCTCTCGACTGGTTCCATCTCCATCATCAGATCAATTCCGTAATTTTTTTCGCCGGTTAATAAAACAGTTTACACTACTATATATGTTCACAGGTCCTCCAGATGGAGATATCAACATATTTTCAAATGGTATGGATAACCTACTGGATAGGTTATACAAACAACTCAAGTTTATAGTCATGTGTGGTAATTTCAACCTGTATTTCATAGATATACATGACCTGAATGTTGTAATAGTCATTGATCCGTCCATAACATTCAACCTGTCTGGTCAAGTCAAAGAAATGACCAGTGTAACACCTCAATCATTAATATTTTCACTAATATAATCGCGGAATTAGGCATATGCAATGTAGTCAAAACAGATATAACGGATCATTATGCACAGATATTTGAATGTATGTCGAAAAGTCATTAACTGGTTACCAAATACAGTTCACTGATCCAGATACCAAATAAGCTAAAAAACAAAAAAATTGAAGAGAAGGCAAAAAAATATATGTCCTCAATATTCTTCATTGTTTTGGTTTGGTTGGACATCCGATTTCAACCCTGCAGACCGCTGGGAACAGGAATGGAGAGAAGCCTGCCCAGCCCAATGCCAGAATCTACCATGCATAAGCCAAAAGCCACCTGCTTACGAACAGCCCCGCAAAATATGGTCATCTATGAACAGAATACGCACCGGACACGGAAGGTGCACAGACTCGCTCCACAAGTGGGACAAAACACCATCTGCAAGATGTAACTGCGGAGCGGCCAGACAAACCGTTCACCACATCATCACCGAATGCCAGAACAGGGCCTACGGAGGTGACTTCAATGACTTCCTGATGGCGACCAACGAAGCGATCGAGTACATTTGTCAACTAGATGTTAGCCTATGAGCAATAATATGTTTTGTATTTTTTTTTTGTTGAATACATGTGCTACTGTACCATACGATAAATAAATAAATAATTGATTTGGTTTTGTGCCCATTACTCTCCAGGCGATGATTTAAGATAGAAAAACTGCGTGTCAACAGCATCAAGATGGATTTCATACTATTCAAAACTATTGAACGAATGAGATGTGTAAATGGCACAACACTAGGAGTTCGTAAACAGAGCCTTGTTGAACACCCGGATGAAAATTGAGATATTGGCTATGAATTCCATCAGTGTCACTTTTCATTATAGATTTAAGAGAAATATATCAGAGAAATAGCATTTCCATAGAGAACATGTAGAAGTAAAGTAATCCTGCAAAGTTCTTCAAAATCCATATTACTTTCACAACTACGCTTCACCATGTTGTAGGAAAAACTTCATTCATTATATCAAATATTCCAGGATGGCCGAAAGTTTGCAGACATTCAAAATCCCATAATTAATGCCGGAGTGTCTTCAAATTCATTTATAAACATGCCGACATCCTCAGAAGCGGGTCTATGAATTATTCCAAATGCAAATAACTTTTTATCTAGCTTCACTTTCATCCAAAGTTGTTAACAAAAATGCCTTACCTGATGAAGTATTTAAGTTTGTGACATATATTTCAGATTTGAACATAAACCTCCTTTTCCGTATTTCACTATATCTTATATAGTTTATAACTATTTATAATAGCTTTTTGGTGAGAATAATTCCTACCTATGTAGCGACCCCACATTCAAACTCCCTATATTGAAGTGAGTTGTTGTCATATTTGTATTATTACCAGAATAACAATAAGAGAATGAAAGGAAATGATAATCTATGAACAAATAGGTATAGTTTTCCCAATATCAATTGCAGAAGCATAAAAAAGTCTTGCGGCGAAATCCTGTGAGCAGTGGCGGAGATAACTGATTTTATTTAGATATTTTAATATCCTGAAACGTATTTCGATCGGCACACACCAAGACCACAGACGATACTGGTTTTCAATCTTTCAGAGCTATTAAAACATAAATATAACGCGTGATTTATGACCTCCCATCGTATAGACACACCTGCAAGCATTGATGTCCGACTTGATTGGCCCAGACGAATCGGTTGTAGAACAGACGCAGTCACTCAAGTCCACGTTGACCAGCGGGCTCTTTGTGCCGACGGAGACTGTATACAAGTAGTACAGATTATTTTTCGTTCCGTTTCTTCGCATATACGCTCGTGTTAGCGAAGTGAGTTTTTATTTGCTCCCTATAGAAACAGCTTCTGCAATTAATATTGGATGTACTATAACAACAAATACAACACTGAATCTTTTCGGTTCGGTGACTTTATTCTTATTATTTTCAAAGAACACATGGAAATTGAAGGAAAATGAATAAATAATGACATGTACGAGAGAACTAGGGACAAAGTGGAAACAAATAAATAACGAAGGATCAAGAGAATTTGGAAAGAGACAAGGAGCCCAACACCGTTGCGTAATGAGTCCAGTCTTATTATCTAGGGTGGAATATGATGCAATAAGGAAAGCCAAGAAAAATACGAAGACATTATAACACTGAGACACTGGTAAATTAGATAAGAACAGCTGACTAAAGTGATGTTTGCAGAATAAATAGCTCTGATGGCAGATTTGGAGGAGAACCAACAGCATAACGTCACATAAGAGAAAGAATTCACGAAGATAAACATCAAAATTTATCTCGGAGAATCAACAATAATGATGGTTTCGAATACAGAAGATAACCATGAAATGAGGCTGAAAAAGACGAATTGAACAGGTCGAGCAATTTAAATACTAGAGCGCAACTACAGGAGAATACAGGAAACTGGACAGGAAAATGACAGGGAATGGATGGAGTGGAAACTGTGACCAGTAAAATAAATACGACATTATTAGGAAAGGAAAAAGTACCAATAAATACAGCAAAGTGGTTAGACCAGAGAACAGAAAAACAAAATTCCCAAATAAATGCAATGCATATGGGGATTCTGAGATGGATGGAAAACGATTGGGTAAACAAGCAATCAGACAAAATCTACAAACGAAACCGACAAATGAAAAACATTACAGGAGGACAACTTGTCGAATACCAAATTATTGACTTGAAAAAATAGACTGCGGAAGGTGAGAAAAGATCGTTGAGAAAGAAATGGATCTATACAATCAGAAAAGAAGCTTGAAAAAAAATGACAAGGAATGAAATCCGGGGGATTTCGCAAGATAGAAAACAACTACGGCAAAAATAAAGAATTCAACTCCATCAGTCTAACTCCTAGAGGTCGAAACTCTAAGGACTAAGTAAACTTAGGTGGAGAAAAAAACTCCAAGTAAACACCGGATGAACGATAAGGATTGTTTGAAAAAATAAGTAATTGACCGGATTTAAACTAGCTCTGAAGCCCACTGACGTTCAAGTGACTGTGAAATATAGCTGACCAATCTAAAAAAAACACGAAGCACGTGAAAAGTTGGAAATATTCCCAACTCTCCAACTTGCTGGTGAATGTTTTGGGTTTCTGCATCGCCTATTCATGGCCAAGAATCAACTTTTATACGTAAATTTGATTTGAGTACAAGCGATATGCTCTTGAATACGAATTCGCATTGAAACAGAGTTATTCAGCCTGGGAATTGAAATTATGCGTTGATACATATAAAATGAAATCTGAGAATATTGAATGAATGTGGTTTTTTGTGGAGGAACAACGTTTCTTGACATGTTTTTTGGGTAACCTTCCACAGTCTATATAGAGAAGTATCTTTTGGATAAAAAAAAATAAAAAATTTATAGGCAAACTCAGAAAACGACAAGTTGTTGACTAATTGAATCATTTTTCTATAGGAAATATAATTTGGTGAACGCAATAACTTATCGAGGTGAACTAATTAGTTTGCCCTTTCTACACTTGTATAAATTTTCCTGATTATATTTCCATATTCAGACTGTGGAAGGTTACCCCAAAAACATGTCAAGAAATCTGAGAAATATTAGATCTATTAGAGATTTTATTTGCCTTTGCAATTAGCCTTGCACATTACGTTGAATGTGACCAGTAAAAATCCTAAATTAGTCATCTTTTCTCATGACAACCAAAGCATTGGGCATCCTCCATTTCATATGAGAAAATGAATATCTTATAGATTATTCTGAAAATCTCCTTCAGATGTGGACATCATAAACAAATTGCTTTTATATTTAGGAGAGTTATTTAAATCACATTTTGTTATTTATCAATTTTTTTTCAGACATGCCTAAGGAGTTTTGAAACATTTATTTTTTCACTCACCTCTCGTTTATGGAATTATACTACAATTTCTACATATTGCGAAATATATTTTCAGTGAGTGAAGAACATTTTTTCAAAACTGGAAAGATCCAATAAAAGGCATCAGAAAAAGCATACATGGATGGATACCAAATGATAATGAAAAATTCAAAGGATTTTTAGTTCAAAATTTCGAGATTCTGAATAGCGTTGTAGAGATTTGAAAATAAAAGCGTTCTTACTGACGATTCTCTAATCAGAATAATCTTTATGAATTATTTGTTTTCACGAGGAATTGAAACACTATAGTCGGTATCTACAGTTCATATCTGAATATTGATTCGAC
The DNA here is from genome assembly GCA_018342105.1 of Gonioctena quinquepunctata. NCBI lineage: Eukaryota > Metazoa > Arthropoda > Insecta > Coleoptera > Chrysomelidae > Gonioctena > Gonioctena quinquepunctata. The sequence continues at coordinate 814,432 of JAFIRS010000110.1, read as the reverse complement.
ACATCTTTCACATAAACTCAGCCACACGAAATTTTATTAAAATAATCTGAATGACCTTATAAACAATCTTTATTTTCGAAAATCTATCCTATCAAACTTGTGAATATTATCCCGAATCAAAAACTTTCAGTTTACCTTCTTTTACAACTGCTTATGGATTTTTTTAAACTACATATAATCTGATCAACATGTGCCTCATTTTCGATTCGTAATTGCATCTAGAAACTTTTTGAGTCCTACTCGAAAAAATTGCAGAAATTATAAATGATTTAGTGAAAAAAAGGGGTTTTTGTTATTCGCGAATATCTCAAAAACTATTGCAGATATCTGAAATCGAAGAAAAGATCCTCAAAGAACAGGCATTTTCCTAAAGAAGTCGACCTGCCGGAATTCTACAACCAATATTTATATATTTAATTGAAAGGCGAAAATAGAATATACGCACGATTCGGCCACTCAAACAAACAGAAAATGTTTTAGCCCATTAAATATGAATATTGAGGATCAAAGAAATTAATGTAGCATTGGGATACATGAATAAATAATAATCCCTCAGAAAAAAACGGCAATTTTCCTATTAGTTGTGCTTTTGTTAATTGAGTTATTTTCACAAGTTGGAAATTAACATAAAAACCCTAATAATTTTCAAACTAAAAACGTTAAAAATTTTTTCACTCTTTGAAGGGTTTGAAAGAGATCCCTATTGGAAAAATTGAAAAAAAAATATCCAATTTTTAATTAACAATTGAAGTTTTTTTTTATTATCCTGATTATCTCATTTTCCCATTAATGAAAACGTCATGAAAATATTTTTTTATTCCCATTGTTTAAATAATTGTTATAAACAAATGCATTATTTATGAGATTTTCTTTGTGAATTGATTTATTCCATTGATAAATATGATAATTTTTGAGAAAAAAACAATTTTTTGAAAAACATTTTATTGCTTAATAACTCATTTGTCAATTATTTTTTTTTCCGGCGACCTAGTATTAACAAGTTTGTTTAATCTACAAAAAATCGATCGTTTATGACCCCCATGAACGTTCAATTTCTCTATTAATGCATAATGGTGATATATGCACCCAAACATACACCGAAATCGACCTTTCATAACCTATTAATGGTCGATTTATCTATCAATGCATCAAAATAATAAACAAATGCTTCGAGACAGGTGTATCCCGAGAAGCTCAAAGTCAGTAAAGTGACCCCTGTATTCAAAAAAGGAGACAAAAATGAGATAGAAAATTATCGTCCTATCTCAACAATCCCAACTTTATCAGAACCCATTGAAGCTGCAATGAATAGTAGAAAAATACAATTTGTGGATTCGAACGACTTGCTCTCAAAGTCCCAGTTTGGATTCAGAAAAAATCTATCTACATCGTATGCCATATCTGAACTGGTGCGAGCCACGGTGGATTCCTTCGAGAGGGGGGAAGCACTCACAGCCTATTCTGTGACCTCTCGAAGGCATTCGACTGTGTGTCGCACTCGATTCTACTCGAAAAACTTCCGTACTATGGAATTAGGGGGAAAATAGCTGATTTGATTGATTCTTACCTATCCGAACGAAAGCAGGCTGTGGAGCAAAGTAGTGTGATATCTCCAGCAGTGAGCGTAACAGCAGGTGTGCCACAGGGGTCAATCTTGGGACCCCTACTATTCCTAATATATGTTAATGATCTTCCACACCATATGAACCCTCTCAATACCATTCAGTATGCCGATGATACTACTTTTTATGAGAGTTACCCTGAACATGAATATCCAAAGCAACTGACTGACAACGCGTTGGAAAAAATTGAAATTTTTTTTGCAGCCAATAAGTTATGCTTAAACGTCAAAAAAACTGACACAATTACTTTCACACTAAAAGAGCTAAAGGACAGTCAAAAATCCATTAAGGTTCTGGGGGTAATACTGGATCAAAAACTTAATTGGAAAGACCACATCAAAGATCTCTCTACTAAGCTGTCCAGCACTCTTTACCTGCTTCGTAGAATCAATGAACTTGTTCCTTTTTATGTTTCCAGAGCTGCTTACATGGGGTTATTTCAGTCTAAGCTGTCATACGGATTGGTTTTCTGGGGACTTTCAACTGATTGGGAAAGGGTATTTATTCTACAAAAAACGGCTATCAAAATCCTGGGAAGGGCAAAACGGACTGACAGCTGTAGACCTCTATTTAAAAAATTTAATATACTCACCATTGCGGCTCTATACATATTTCAATGTCTCGTCTATATCAAAACACAGAATAACACCCCTAAAGTTAATCACAACCACGAATATCTGACCAGAAATGGCCACAATCTTCTTATGCCACAGCATTTACTGGCAATTACTCATAAAAGCTTCCTTACTGTGGCGATAAGGCTCTTCAACCATCTACCACCATATATGAAGAATTTACATATGAATAAATTCAAAAAAAGTATAAAAGGGCAGCTGGTTGATCTCTGCCCTTATGACGTTAGTGAATTTCTCAACTGCAAGTTTTAATACTTTGCCTTTTTAATGTGTCTGTTTTGTACTGTATTTACTTACCTTGACGATGCTTAATCTATTGTACTGATAATAAGCAATTAAAGAAATTGATTGATTGATTGATTGGGGTATACTAACTAAACATACACGAATTCAAATACTACTCAAATGTCAATTCATATTGAGTTCGCGCTGTCAAATTTACTTATTTTAAAATCCAAATATTGTAAGTTTCCCCCTAGTTGAAGCAAATGGATATCAAAAATTTCACGTTGACTCCAGGAACAAGGTTGACGGAATTTTTAACCGACGAAACCAAAAAAGAAGGTTCTCTAGTCGACGCGTATATTTTTTTTTAAATGTATGACGACGCATAACTTTTTAGTGAGACATTCGATTCCGATAATTCTTTCTTCGGTAGATAGGGTGTATTCCGAAGTTGGTCCCATCTGAATTTAAAAGATGGAATTCGCCCCTAAGGGTGGCAAAATGAAGGATATTGATCACTCACCCTCTGAATTCTGGTCCGTTTACCGATTCTATCAGGCATAACTTTGTACTGTGTTCTTCAATTTGGATGATTCTTATTTATTAGATGGGGTATACCTCATAGTTGATCATATTTGGATTTCGAATGGAAATATCCGTCCTTACGGGTAGAAAAATAGGGGATAATTGATTTTACACTTGTGAACATTGGCACACATATGTAGTTGACAATGACAGATCGCTATTGTCATTATTTTTGTTCACCTACATCCGTCACAATCATTTTATTCTAAGAGAGAATGGAATGATATACAAAATAATGAAATGAACTAACCAGAACAACAAAAATAATGTATAATACAACAAATAATAAAGGTAGATAATCATAGTATTCAACTGGTAATAGTTGAAGTAAGGTGGTGTAAGTAAGTATTTTAGTAGTAATCAAAAAACAAGTAAGTAGTAATTAGTGGATTCCATCCACAAAAATTTTGAAAATTAAAAACTTTTTAACAAAAAATTAAACCGGGGAAATACGGAACTAAAAAGTAAAAAATAAAATGAACCTTCTTAGTCTCAATAACTGAGCTCCTAAAATAATGTAAGTAACTAATTTTGAATCGGCGCCAAACGAACAATCAACGAAGATCATTAAATTACTTAAAAAAAATTATCAGAATGTCACCACGAAACTCGATGCCATCATTTTACACCTTACCTAATTCATTTGCTTGTTTGTTTGGCGCCGACTCAAAATCAGTTACTCACATTAGTTAAGGAGCTTGGTTATTGAGACTAAGAAGGTTTATTTTATTTTTACTTTTCAGTTCCGTATTTCATCGGTTTGATTTTTTGTTCAAAAGTTTTTTTGTAATCAACTCGTATATTAATACACTAGTTGATTGAATAACTAGTTTTTAAATTTAATTTAAAGAACCGTTTTTTTTAAAAATCCTTATTTCTATTGATCTTTCATATTCTGAAAAAAAAATTTTTTTTTTCAATAACTTTTTCTTTGTCAATTCAATAAGCATAAACAAATAGATTTTCGCGAAATATTTTTCTTTCAGATACAAAAAAAATTAAGCAACCAACTTTGTAATAACTTTGTTTTCAATTTTTTATATAATTTTAAATATTTTCGTGTTCTCAGTTTTTCATTGTAATTGAAATTAGTTATAAACCATTGAAAATACGATAAAAACACTTCATGTCTTTGTTATTCTCCGTTGAACAATAAATGAATTGAGCTTTCAACCGCAGCTCTAACTCAATTATTTATTGAATTTTTTGCTATTATTTATTGAAATACCTCGAAATTATTTTTTTGAGACTTTTAAATTCGAATATTTCATAAACTATTGAAGATACGTCAAAAACTACATGAATTAATGGTTAAATTGAGCTTTCAACCAAAGATGGTTATTTATTTTTTTGCTATTATTAATACATTGTGAAAAATTATTTTCAGCTTGAAATTCATATTATTTATGATAATCTGAATATTATTTTCGAGTATTTATTCATTAATTTACGGAGTATGAAAAAGACTAAGTGGTTTTGTGGTGGGACTTTTTTCAGGAAATTTCCTGCTCTTTAAGGATCTTTTTTTCGATTTCAGATATCTGCAATAATTTTCGAAATATTCGCGAAAAACTAAACCCCCTATTTTCACTGAATAGTTTATAGCTTGCAACTTTTTCGAGCGGGACTTGACTAGATGTAATTGCGAATCGAATGACACCTTGATCATAATTTTCGGTGAAGGAGAACTCCAATTCGAGAAAAAGGCACATGTTGATCAGACTAATAGATCAAAGCAATGTTTGGATACCAACCATTCAAAAATAGGACACAACACAAACATACAATTAAGTCATATCAACTCGAAACTGAAAACAATATCACCTCTAACGGTGGGTAAGAATGTAATTATTATTCAATTCATTCCGAATTGGTATTATACATAGGACATACAAAGCAGTATTCAAACTGTTGACTCAAACAACATCAATATGACCGTAAAGAACCGAACAGGAAAAATTGAACAATAGAATAGCCAACAACCATCATCGATAAATATATTATCACCAATAACAAATGTGCAAGCTCAAACACAGATTGTAGCAATCTGAATGGTATTTATAGAAATAGTCCAGTGACGTATGAATCTAGCCCTGCATAGAATAAACCAGGCTTCATAATCCATCACATCTTCACAGTCGTTTTGGGGTTCTATAGTATTAGAAGACTCAACCCAAACCCTCAACAATTTTGGTAATTTCAACTCTATTCAATTTTTCGAAAGCACAATCTCATCAAAATTTGTGGCAAAATATACGTTTCGTATTTTTTTTTACAATCATATGTCAACATGAATGAATTATGCTATGCAGATTGGACAGAAAGGAAAGATAACATTCTTTATAATATTTCACGTCTCACACCAACTTCAACTGCAATTTGTATGCCTCAAAATGGATTATATATTTCAATATCGATTATAAACAATATTAAACATCGTGTATCTTTAAGATAATTTAAACGTTATACTATGATGAAGACTCAAAGTTTTCTCGAATTTCCGTAGCCAGAAGTAAAAAGTATATGAAAAAGAACGGATTCTCTCCACATCATCCACAGCAAGCGGAAATTCAATTTTATACTTCGCAGTTTTTCGATATGATCCAATTCCATGAATTTTTCATACAGCTATTTTCTTCCGTCGTTAATCTCTATGGCATTATTTCTTTTCCCATCTCCTGGCACATTTCCGATACGAAAGGATGTAGAGAAACAATATGATATTTTATATCCACATTTTATTTCATAAAAGCACCCTTTTTGTTCCATGTATTTGTTTCTGAAGTAGACCCCAATGCTGTTGTTTACAAGAAAATGATATTTGCTATCCCGGAGATGAATCGGAAGGAACATATTTATTTTTCTTACCGTTTCGCAGTATAAATACAAGAAATGAGATACACTTCTGGTTTCAATTTTTGGAATTACTTACCTCGAAAAAATTACACTTGCGATATCATTAACGCCTCGCTGTCTATCTCAGACAACAATTTTTCTTAAAATTATGGAGAGAAAGAGCATATGTATACATGAATATTCTGTAGCAAAGAATTTTTGTTCACCGATAGCATTCTTATACGTCGGTTATTTGAAAGTGCTCCTTATTCAACAATATATTATTCAAGAATTTTGTAAATCCAAGGTATTTCTGAAAATGTATACTCCTCATCTTTGAAGAAACTTCCATAGCTGGAATTGTGCAACTCACAGCCAGAATATATACTAGGCCAAATGATGATTTTTGAGACAGAATGGCTTTGGGCATAATATCATATACAGTGCTCGTCTAAAGTCCGTTCCCCCCCTACTAATTTTTGAACCACCCGGTATATCGCAACAAAATTTGGAGGGCTGAAATATGAGATGGAAGCTTACTTCTTCATGAAAAAATCACAGATAATAGTTTTGAAATGGCGGCTGACCGCCATCTTCAATAATTTGTTTAAATTTAAATTTGCTCATAATTCTCAACAGTTTTCTCTCATACTCTTCACTCCTAGATTCAATTGTTTTCGAAATATTAACGGTTGAAGAGTGACATTCTGGTTTAAAATGAAGTATGGATTTTGGTCACTTCCGGTGAAATATTTTGCTAACTAAACGTTGTTATTAATTTGTAGTCAAATCTCTCAATGAATTCGACTAAAAAGAGGCGTAAAGAGAGTTTATTAAGGATAAACAGTACCGTTTACCGGAAAATCTCGAAGTCTACGAATGTGTTCTGTAAATTCACAATCAAAACAAATTAGTGAAAATCGGTCCAACAACGCGATTGCCCAGAATCCCCGCCCAAACATTCATAAATGCTGGTGTTCCGCAAGGATCCATTCTCGCACCAACACTATTTCTACTTCACATCAACGACCTGTTGAAATCAACTTCATGTCCAGTACACAGCTTTGCCGATGATAGTACCCTCCATACCGCTTTCTCTTCCAGGGCCCCTATATCAGCCCGTGAAACCAGAAATGAACGAGGAAGAAATGTTAATAATATAAATATGGACTTGGCAACAATTCTCGAATGGGGATCTAATAACTTGGTAGAATTCAATGCAAACAAAACACAAGCATGTCTTTTCTCTAGAAAAGCCGATCTCACTATGCCTAACATAACTTTGTCAGGAGTAACCATACCACTGAAGCCATCCATATCGATGCTTGGTATTACTATCAGCAATAACCTTTCCTGGGAACATCACGTGAGGTCCATTGTCAAAAAGTGCATCCCAAAACTTGGTTTTCTGTTTCGTGCCAAGAGCTATTTCACCCCCAGTCAGCTGCTTATGATCTATAAGGCACAGATCCGACCTGTCCTGGAATACTGTTCCCATATTTGGAGTGCGGCACCTAAACATATCCTGAGGCTATTGGATTCTGTCCAAAAAAGGGCAATTCGTCTCGTCGGTGATGCCTCGCTTACAAACTTGCTCACTTGTCTGGAACACCGTAGAAAAGTTGGCGATTTGTCTCTATTTTATAGATATTTTCATGGGCGATGCTCTTCTGAAATATCAACAATCGTTCCTGCTTTGGCAGTCTCTTCGAGATTAACCCGTCAAGTTCAGTCATCACACCCCTTCGTGGTCACTTTGGAAACCTGCAGAACATCACTTTCCAAAGACTCGTTCATCCAACGAACAGCGAGGCTTTGGAACTCATTGCCTAGGGAGGTGTTCCCCGAGGCATACAACCTTCAGAAATTTAAGAAGAACACCAACTCCTACCTTCTTTCCCTAGGTTCCCACGATGTTCTCTGAACATTACAGGATATCCCTTTTCGTGGGAACCAGAACATAAAAAAAAAAAAAAAAAAAACTGGGTATGTCCCTCTCTGAAAATATGCGGATTGGTATTTATAGTATTCTGTTTGTTGACTTTTCCATTGAGAGAAACCGTGCATTCGTCTGCGAAACATACACGTTTCAGGAAGCCCCGTTCTCCTTCAATTGTTCTTGTTAACCACTCACAAAATTCAACCCTCCAGTCTGGATCATCCTCCGTGAGAGCATGCAGGATTATCATTTTATGAGGATAAAACTTTTCTTTTTTTAGGACTTTTTGGACACTTTTTGAACTAACTCCACAGGATTCAGCAACTGCAGACGTCGATTGAGTCGAATTGATCACCATTTCAGCAATAATTTCTACCTTTTTTTTTCTGGAAGAGGCGGTGTTCCTGATCTTGGAGCATCTTCCAGCGTACCAGTTGCGAGCTTATTTAAAAGTTTGCGCAAATATGACCTCGAAATAGGATTCTCGGGAAATCTATCATTAAATAAACGGACTGCTAGATGATAATTCCTTCCAGCTTCTTCAAATATCAAAACTGCTTCGAATTTATCGTCTAAACTACGAGCCCTGATCACACTTTTCATAAAAGGATTTAGGCGCTCAACGGACTATTTGACAGTTAGCAGTTCAGTTTGATAATAAACAAGAGGTTACCGCGACAACAATTTTTTCCAATGTAAACTTGATTGAAAGCGACATTCGTGTTTTTGGTTGGGTTTGAATTGACCAAAATGTCACTTTTCAAACGTTAATATTTCGAAAACAATTGAATTCAGGAGTAAAGTAAAATGCAGAAAACTGTTGAGAATCATGAGCAGGTTTCGAAAATGGGATAATATACAGGGTGTCCTATTCAAAAAAAATATTGAAGATGGCGCTCAGCCGCCATTTCAAAACTTTTAGCTGTGATTTTTTAAGGAATAAGTAGGTTTTTAACTCCTATCTGAGCTTTCCAAATTTCGTTGCGATATACCAGGTAGTTCAAAAATTAGTAGTGGGGAACGGACTTTAGACGAGCACTGTATATCATTAACGAGGCTTGTGGCTCAGTGGTACTAGTGTTCACTGTTTTCACCCGGCTCGGGTTCGGCTCCCGCAGCTGGCGCAAAAGTTTTCAAGGCCCCAGAGTGGTTTCGGATCCCACTATAAAGGTGAGGCCGCCATACAGGTTTTCATTAGCTTCTGAGTGTTGGTCAAACAACTAAAAAAGCGGTTAAAACAACAACTACTGATGGTGCAAACAAAATTTTGAACTTAATTGCTATCAGATTTAATATTCAATCCACAATCATGTCACATATGACCTTCAAGAATGGAATCAAATAGGTCGTTTGTATGGTTGTATGATTGAAACATATTTGCGCAGACTTCTAAAGGAATGATAACAATTCATGCTTGACTCCTCACATGTGAATACATTTCTTTGGAATACGAGTAACCATAATAGAAAGTTTCATGAAAGGAAAACGGAAATACATGTGGAAAAATTATTTGCCGAGAAGTCTCACTTCCCATATTTCCCCTCACCATTATTTACTCTGCGGGAGTTTGTTATGAATGCTTTATTCGTAATGATTTCTATATTATATATCTACCACGCAATTATCCTATGTATACAAATGAAAATGGAATCAACCTCGAATTCCAAAGTCAAATTACTTGGTGCCAGCTTGGCAGGAGGTTAATGTTGAAAATTCAGCTTTCGTTCATCCATGATTAGGAAGGTATACCCAAAGAAGTGCCACAAGGTCAATATCGAAGGCGGACATAATGGCTATAGCCCAAAAGAAATGATAGAAAATTCGACACAGATTCTAAGAAGTAGTAAGGGAAGGAAATGGAGGAAGTGAAGTTCGTTTGCATTAAATAGCTTGTACAGCACCCAAATGAAGTTCGTCTGGTTCAATACATAAGTAGCAGAAAAAGAAAAACAAGAAAATCAGATGAGTTCTCGGTGTTGTTTTAGGTTTTTTCCGGGTTTTCTCTACAACTACTGTAGGCCAATCAATAGAGATTTTCTGCTCTATTCATTCTGTGACAAAAATTCACCAGGAAACCGAGACTGTGCCATCATACGAAAGACGGTTCGTAGTTATATCCTGTTATGTTTCCCACTCCCAACTGTCATTGCTTAATTTGTTATAACCATTTAAAAGCCTTTTTTATGGTTTTCGACTTGTAACTTGAAAACCAATGAAGCAATCTCGATACTCTCATTGTAGGGAATCAAAATGCAGGAAACATGAGCCCTAAGGCGACTCGATCGGATTATTAATTAGTAACGGAGAAAGCCCGTTTTTCAAAAAATTCATAACTTCGCCACATTTTCAGTTGTAGTCCAGGCTTTTCACGGAATATTAGTGAATAATACGTACTTTATGTTTGAAGCAGACCTGAATGCGTCAATTTTTCAGAGAGATTTCGAGAGTAGAAGTATAGTAATACAAAACGTATATTCTCATTTTGCGTTAAAATGCTGCAAAATAGGTGAAAAATACTTGCAAATGCGCGAGTGCGTGAAAGCGGCTGAGTAGTGGGGTAGAGCAGCAGACGCGAGGAAGCGTATGTATAATAATACAAGCGCACTGCGCCAGTTATGAGTCTACTGCTATACCAACACTCTTGAGCCGCTTTGATGCACTCGCCGGTTCTCGGTCATGTTTGCAAGTAATTCTCACCTGGTTCGCAGCATTTAAACGCAACATTAGGATGGTCATTTTGTAGTACTACACTTCAACTCTCCAAATCTTTCAGAAATACTGAAATTGGACCACCTATGACGCATCCAGGAGTTTTTCACACATAAAGTACATATCAATTATTATGATGTCGTGAAGAGCCTGCTTCAAAACTTGAAAAATGGCGGTGTCATAAATTTAAAAAAACGCAAAATTTTTCCAGTTTTTCCGTTTTTTCTCCGTTACTAACAATTTGATCTAGTCGTGCCTGAGCTAATTTTCTTCGCCTTTTTATTCTCTACAATTTGTCCATCGAAAGTATCGAGATGGCTTCTTTAGTTTTCAAGTTACAAGTCAATAACAATAAAAAATATTTTTTAAATGTTTGTAACAAATTGAGCAGTGACAGTTGGAAGTAGGTAACATAACAGGATAAAACTACAGACTGTCTTATGTATGATGACACAGTCGGTTTCCTGGTAATATATTTGTCACGAAAAAATCGCTATTGATTGGTCTACTGGGCATTTTGGCAACACCGATGTATTGTAATTTCTTTGCTGGAGAATGGGGACATCTCCGTAGTTTGAAAAATAAGCATAGCATATATCCAGTTTTGGGAATAATTCGGAACAAACTGATAATTGGTAATTTCGTGTAGTTCAACGCCTATTATATCGAATTAGGAAATATTTTCGGAGTCAACGGGATCTTTTTTCTCTAAATATCTTCTCCATTTCCAGTTCGATAAGCCAAAAAACACTATTCGATATATTCAAATATTGGCTTTCCCATGGATTTGCATCAGGTTATATTCAGAATAATGTTTGGAAACCAACGAAAAAGCCAATGCAAAACATTTGCATAATGTGATTTGGAATACACCGGCCGATATGACACAATAATCGAGAAATTTATGTCATGCATATGTGGGGATATTGAACCAGGCAAACAATTCAACATAATTGTGGTACTACAGGAGACAACTAAACGTCCTTCGAAATTGCCCTGGATTATACTGTTTTATTTAAGAATCCTGCTTCCCGGAATATAACTGGTTTGATATTGAAGAATTTCGAACTCCAGTGCATGTTCAACGTATAGTGTAACTTTTGTGCTCCTTGATTTGTTTTCACTACTAATATTTTGTTGGAAAAATGGTGATCACAAGGATAACAATACACAAATTCGTTATTAGTACCTAAAGATCCAGATTTTAAATTCGAAATTGAGCTCTGTATTCAAAGTCAGTCTAGTTCCATTCATACATTTTTGAATTCCACAAGGTGATCCAGTAGTGATGTCAATATTTTTATTTTTAATGATACTTTGTATCAGTCGCCCACAGTACTGTTTTTCATTCTCGTATATACCAACGAAAAAAGTAATGCGTATTTATTTATTTTCAATTAATTTTTTTTCAGCCTGATTTTAATGGGACATATTGTAACGACCCAAAACAGGGTGTTATTTGAATAGAAACCCCACACTTCAGTTTATTTGGTTAAGATATTGTTACCAAGTTTGGGAAGGGCTATCTATACTGGGTGTGAATAATTTATAAAAACTTACTGGAGATTTTTATCGAGCGGCAGATAAAAATCGTTTCATTGGTATATAATTGTGTACCTCGCCAATCTAGTTGAGGATACTACGCAGATAAAGGCACTTATAAAAACAACAAAACTATATCAATTAAAAAAAAATCTTCGTTACAACAAATAAACATACTGTATGGTATGGTATTTCAATCCACACAACTTCAGTACTTCTATAATACTAAATACCAGTTCCAAATGATGTAATACATTTTGTTCAATAATGTTTTACAACTGACAGTGAGTTGTACCAATTTTCAAAATTCCTTGTATAGAAAAACTGAGTTTTGAAGAAACTTTCATAAAAAAAAGTATAATGATCAATTATTTTCATATGAAATAATCTGTCTAAAAACGTAATAAACTAAATTCAGTTATTTTTTCAACCAATATCTAAAATTTCATCAAGTTAACAATCTAAAAACAAGGAAATTATGATGGATGAACAAGTATCATTCCAAATCAAATGTATGGAAGTTTCATGAGTATACAAGTCAAATGCTTATACATATATGAAACTGGATTGATTATAAATATTTGAAATTTACACACAGAAAAAATTAATTTGATTCAATAATAAAACTGTGAAATAATTCTAGGTATAGATTCACATCAACAACAATAAGTCAACATATTACGGAATGTATTACGCAGTGATGGAAGTCTTGTTTTTATGCACGATGCTACACATAACTGGAGACTCTATGGAGTATTTCAAAGTTCAAAGCTAATTTAATTGATGATTTAAAAAAACAACGGATGACCATACTCAAATATGTGGCTGAAATTTCAGAAAAAGCTTTTTCACCTCGGAGAGAGATTTCGTAGAAAATCGAAAATGATATTCAATTGAATAATAGTTGTGAAATATCTGATATGCCAAATTATTACAAAACACAAAAATTAAACTAACCCTTTTCCCACTGTTACAGATTCTGGATTTCACACACAATATACCTATTTAGCACACAATTTCTAAATTCTGATTATTAATTATCAATTTCTTTACAATTATCTTACTTATCATTCAAGTAATTTAGTACAGAATTGTTTCTGACACGCACTGGTTCTAGGTAAAACATTTTCTCGTTCCGATATTCTCATAACACTTTCAAATATACATTTCAACTATTTCTATTTGACTGTCAAGACTATATTTTAATCTGATAACATCGAATATTAGTACTCAAATGAGACAACTGTGAAATGGGAGCGAATTGATATTTTTATTCCTTTTCATATTCCACTATTGGATGACGCTCACCACACGCCTGGCTATTAGTTTACCCACATGACAGGTTTTATTATTATTTATGAGTAATTAATAGTACTCGAGGTCCCCGGATGAGTGAAAACAAGAGGTGCTTTTTGTTTGTGTTATTTTAATCTCCATAATGTATTACTCTTTCTATATTTTTATCAACAGTTCAGATGGTTCACACATCTGATGATATTTTTTTTTTACGATAGGGTATTTCAGAGGGGTTATTTTACCCGCTACGAATATTTATGGTCGTTTTTATAAATAAATATCAAATTTCTTGTTATCTCTCAGCGAGAGACATTCCAATCTTGTCAACACTTTAAAATGTTGTGGTTTATATTAGATGTAATGAATCTTGATGGTATATGATGGAATTCGTGATAATTTTCTGTCTCACGGATTGACATTACACACGTTGAAATTTTAATTCATAAAGATCATTTTTCATTAGGTCTTGTTTTTTTTTATCTCTTGACATGTTTATTACTTGATGGATATTTTCTTCAACATCATGTGGTAGCTATTTTCGTCTGCATTTTCGACTTTTTAGAATCGATTATTCATTAAAATAACTCCGTATTTGAGGTGGCTATTTCTTCACATATAAATTCGTTATATCTATATATGTGTATTCTCGGGTCATAACAATATCTCATCCATTTCAAATGGACATCCATTCATTTTCATATCCTAGGGAAACGAGAGTGCCGGAAGTTTCGTAACCGATTTCCATAAAAACTATGATATAGAACAGTTTTTTCTCATTGCTTTTTTATGAGTTTACACAAGAACCATTTGTAACGATGGTCTGTCTGAGAGTTTGGTTATATGAGTTTCACTTGCGATGAAGAGATGAATGGCTATCGATATAAAAGTATAGAAAAAAAAATGTAACCTTTACGCGCCCTTGAAGTAGAACTTCTTCGACGTTGTGGCAGATATTACAATTGAACTAAAAATAAGTAAGTCTTGTCAGAATTCAATAGTATAATTTGATATTATAATTTACAGTCATCACTTATTTACATCGAGCATTACGAATGAATTGATTAAATTATTATTCAAATTTGAATATGAAATTGAAGGTTTATAATAACTAGAATGAGAATCATAAATTCTGCTCTGCAAATTTTCTAAATTTCTTGAGGAAACTGTATTAATTGTAGCTGTTGACTGAAGTGGGGAATTAGTCATTGTTAAATTGAATATTTCTCCCAAACAATCAATAATAATGACGCCGACTCAAAATTAGTTACTTATATTGTTAAGGAGCTTAGTTATCAAGACTGAGAATGTTTATTTTACGTTTTGCTTTTTAGTTCCGTTTTTCGTCGGTTTCATTTCTTGTTAAAACGTTTTTTTGATGGAGAAAAACAATTGTGGTAAAAAACGATAACAAATCATTTAGGAATCTGACTTATCAAGTTGAAATAGGACGTGTTCAATACTTCTATGTCTTTCCTGGTATTGACGTTGTCTTGGTGGACAATTTCGATAATTTCGCTTAGAGTTTTTTTTACAGCAAGGGGTTTTTATCAAGGATGACGGCGTTTTCTAAATTAAAAGAATGACCATGTTCTCTAGTATTTTCTATTAGAGCAGTGGGATTTTGGGCAGTGAGTTTTGTTGTGTCCCTATCTTGTTCAGATAAGTATGCGTTCAAATATTCGTTTACCAGTTTGTACAATTATAACAGTTAATTTTATAAACGACGTTTGATTGTAGATTGGTAGGGATTTTCGTTTTTTGGCGTGAATAAAACTTCTTGCCAACAGTGTTGTCATTTGAAAATGCGATCTTGGAATTTTCTTCGTCCAAAGTTTTTACAAGTTTTTCAGAGAGATTTTTCACATACAGTATTTTGTAATATTTTATAGTCAAATTATCGGTTTTGTTAGAAGGTTTGTTATTCTGGAGAATTTTCTTACTAGTGATGAAGGGTATTTGTTTTTTAATAGAAATTGTTTGATTTGTTCAAGATTTTTTATGATATTCTGGGTTTGACATTTTGAGCGCTCTTGTTTTCAAATTCTTAATGATGTTTATTTTATGTTGAAAATTATGATGTGAAAAATAGTTGAGAAACCTCTTCTTCTTGTGGTCAAATGTTCCTTTATTTTTACTATTTCCTAACCCCTACAACTTACAAAAACTCATTGTAACAGAGCCCTGAAGATGCTTTGAATGAAATTCGAAACGTTGGCAAGGAAACAATAGTTTTACTTCAACAAAATTGATCCAAATCTTAACAAACCTCCTCAATATTTATAATTTAATGTTTCATATTTTATATTTACTGTAAATAGAGATTATTATCATTATTATTGATGATATTGGGCATATTCTGGGAGATCACTATCTGAAAAATACACAATGAGTGATTGGATTTTTTCAAGTTATTTTCACCTATAAAAGATCAAAAAGTATCTATGCTGGTCAGTAGTCACATGAAGACTATTTGTTACAGTTGCAATACAGATCGAAACGTCGTGAAAAAACTTCAAACTCATCGAGACACGGACATCCGAGACGAGAGTAATCATATTAGCACATCGTCTACAACCCTCAATCAAATCGTATTTTCCACAATGTGGTTATTTGTACGGCGAACAGAGTATAGGAAATGACCGAGAGGATGATAATAATTTCTATACGATTTGGCAATAACGCCCACCTTCTGGAAAGAATTATCACTTATTCGGCAATATTCGTAATTGATTAGGGCAGATACTGTCCGGAATACTAATGACACGAACTCGATCATTTCGTCCGTTAAAAGAGGTTTTATGTTTCCCATTGTCGAGTGAGTGTACAAATATGACCTATTATGGCATTACTAATGGATAACCGTCGACAAATTTATGTTTATGGCACTTTTCGCATATGTGGCTTTTTTGTAAAGGTGGTAAATAAACATAAACGGGCAGTATTCATCTTGTTGGGTGTGACATTTATTGATGGCCAAAAAGGAAAGAACCACAGGGATTTCCATGAACTGCTGTAAATATCACTTTTGTTTCATATGGCGTAGCAAATAACTGTCAAGTGCGAGTTTCCACCAAGAACTATTCCGTTGGCAGATCTATCAAACAAATTGTCATTAAATCAACCTAGGTGGTGCAATGTAATCATTTTGTAGAGAAAAGGAAAACAATAGAATTGTTAGTCTGAAATTTCATGTCACAGAAAATTCATCGGAATTCAAATTTGTGAAAAATTTGAAAACATTACTGTTAGCCTCATAAGAGGTTCCTTGGAAAGTTATTTATACCCACTTCAAATGTTACGAAACATCACCAAAAAAAGGATAATTTTCATCCAATGAAATTTTGTTGCAATCCGAAGTAAAGGATATTTGCCAACTGTCGCAGATCAAAAACTTCACCTATCACAAACATACTTACAACACTCGACAAAACATTCACCACTTCACTGGCCTGAAAGCAATTGGTCACCATTTCTCACCATATAAAAGACGCCGATAATCCATACAAATTCAAAAAATCCTTGCAATCCCATGTTTTTTAATTTGGACGAGAATATCCTACGAACTTGATGTTTGTCCTACAGTAATCATCTACTTCCTCCGATTAGATTACTTATTGCTACTTTCCATTCTGTAATCACCAACACTGTGATATTTGTTCATTCAAAAAGTTATGTTCATTGATTTCTGCATTCTCAATAAACATTATTATTTATTAATATCTATTCCTATTTTTTATGTCATTTTATTTAATTTCATATTTATTTGAACTAAAGTTAGTAATAAGAGGAATAGAATACGAAAATTCCTCTGGTGAAGACAACCTATGAGCAAAGTTGATTTCCCAATTGCCCGATGAAGCTCTTCAAGCCTCAGTGATAGCTATAAACATCGTTTACCAACTGGTGTTTTTTCTTCTAGAAATCGGCGAAAGTTATACCGCTTTACCATTGATGACCCCAGAAATTTCAGATCGATCACAATTTTGTCAACGATATCCAAAATCATTGAAAAACTAGTTGAACGTAGAATAGTAAGTTTTTTGGAAAAACATAACATAACATTTAAGCTCCCCTTACATTTTTTTTCCGACATGCTAAAAACACGACTGATGGCATTTGAGATTGTCTTGAGAAAATCAACACGACCCTAAATTACAAGGAAATGGCTGCTGCAGTATTTCTGGACCTGAAATCCTCTTGCAGAAACTCTTTTGGGGTTAGAATGGTTCGGATCTTATCTTACTGGTAGAAGTCAAAACATATGATTGAGCAACAATACTTCTGAAATTGAAAACATTGTACGCGGAGTTCCTCAGTGATCAGTCTTAGGCCCAATTTGGTTTCTGCTATATATTAACGATATGGCTAAACTCAATATATCTGGAGCATTCACCTTATTTGCTGATGACACCATGATACTTTGGCGTAATAAAGATCCCGCCACTTTGACTAGATCTCTCCAATCAGATATAGATAAAATAAAGCCTTGGCGAGTGTCGAATGTTATCGCTGAATGTTTCTAAAACAAATCTGGTATCATTCAAGTGGGATTTAGAGCAAGTAACATTAGGCAATCGGATGATTGAAAGTAAGCCTGTAACTAAATTATCCGGTATAATATTGACAGCCACTCAAAATTCGATGTGCAAATTACTGCTCTAAAGAAAAATTTTCTTCTGGTTGCTTGGCCATAAATGTCATATTTCGTGAACTCGAATTCTCAGCATCAATGACTGCGTACTATTCACTTATGGAGAGTCACCTCCGGTATGAAGAGAGCTTTGATCTGTTCCATTTAGAATGAATGGTGCGTCATCAGAAAAAAATGATTCTTTATAAATAACGCATCATCTTGGCATCTGTTCGCCATGATTTGCGATCAGGGTCATTTCCGTTAAGTTGAATTTTATATGGGTGATATTTTTTTTGAAGGTGCAATATGGACGTTTTACTAACATCATTATCGGCGGAAATTCCTCTTGTTTGTTAATGTGGTTCCAACAATTATCAATTTCCAAATTCACAGAATTTCTTTTTTATTCTATCAACCGTTGATTGTGAAATGTGACGGTTAGGTTACATAGTATTATAGATTTTGCAAACCTGCTTCTTCGTTCTTGTTTTATCACCACATCCAAACAAATCAAAATTTCATTTCTTTCGGTAACCGGAAGACTCATTGTGAAAATAATGATAAACTTGACAATCAGCGATGAGAGAATGATAAGTTTGCACGAATGTAGAAAATAAAGAAATTTAAATGTATAATTTTTTTTTTATATGTAAGGAGAATTTAACTCCTTTCTTTTTGTTGGGTATTCTGCCACCGGATTATCAGGAAAAACGATACATTTAAATTGAATAATTATGACCCAGAATCAATTAGGATAGTCAGATTTGACAGATATTTGGCACACTGGCATAGTATATGGGGAACTTCCAGTTGAAGAAGACCCAACACCGATAGCGGGTATGGAAGTCGAGGAGATTCCAGTTGAATCACACTCGGCACCAGAAACCCAACTGAAGAGGGATCAGCAGATGGTCGAACACCTACTGAGAAACTCCCGGAAACAGAGTGGATTCCAAAGCCATTTGGTAAAATGGAAACCAAAAAGATTCTTCAGCTCATCAAAACCCAGGACATGGGGATAGATACTGAGAATGGCTTGTCATCAAGAGACAAGAGGAGGCCTCGGGTCTAACTCTTGTCTTTCAATCTTCGACTGTGACGCCCTAAGTAGTAGGCGACACAGAATCTTTGGAGGGATCGGCCCGGAAACGGGCATGAATCCGAAGAACCTTATCAACAGGCTTCTAAACCTAATTGAAGGCACAAACCTGTTTGAATGAGGAACCACTGACGACAGAGTGATACAATAGACCCCAGCTGGTCGCAGTGTCAAGGGAAGCTAAGTGCCAACCCTGTCTCTGGCTCGTCAGCCTTAAACCAACCAACCAACCAACCAACCAACCATAGTATAGGATACATTCGATTGAATACATTTCAGATATGGCTGGATAGAGCATTGAAAACCTTTTCAAATGAGCTATCATACGCACCATCGTTCTATTTGATTTTTTCAAGGGGTTACTGTCATGCGAAGTGGGTTGAAGGGGCAGGTATAAAATTATACTTGGAAGATGTCATTTTAAAATTAAGAATGGACGTGTTTCAGAATTTTACTCATGAATTGTAAATCACGTAGGAAATGAATTTACTCGTTACTTATAACCTCATAATATATTTCACTGTATTATTAGATATTCCTTTCATTATATACTCAGTAGGTATACCACAAGTGATGGATATTTTGGTGAGCTGACATTTTTGTGTCAATATTGTTGTTGAAATTCACCTGACGAAATTTCTTTGAAAATATATTTGAAAGAAATTTGGTCGAGTGTTTCCGAAACGGTCGGTTTTCAATTTGACAGTGACATGGATGTCATCACCATGTTGTCATACTAGCAACATGGTGAATATTCGCTGCTATTGGGATTGTATTGGTTAGATGAATGCATTTGATTGGCTGAATTCATTTCGAGATATATAATCATTTTAATATTTCATTCATATAACGTTTTTATGGTATCATAATATTGTGTTTTCATTAGCATTATAACATGTTTTTTATGTATATTTGATCATACATTTTTTTACTCCATATTCTTGCGAAACATATGCTTTGCACTTATCGCTATGACTCTTCATCCACCCCATGCTATGTGACCGTTTAGATTTGTGTTCATATTGCGGATAAAGTTTTTTATTATTATTATTGTATGGTGATCGAATAATCCAGAAGATACAAGGAAATGGGTATAAGAGCAAACGTATGACGTATTATTTCGCCAGAACATGACCTGAAGTCAATCCTGGAGAAAAATAACTTGCTTTCGTTGATTAGTCATGTTCTATCGTGCCGACATATGCGTCGCTCAGCAATGAATAGGGGCTTTGTTAAATAGGTATTATTTAATTCACGTTAGTTTATTCACTGCGCTCTTGATATATTGTTATTTATCCAAGTCGCCCTTTTATTTCTCGTATCCCATTATTCCATATCGTCTCAAGAGGAAAGGGTGGTTTGACCTTAGTAACCCTGACTGTTGATATAGTCTGGCTAATCATCGAAGCATTAGCCAAGAGAGTGATTATTTTCTGATAAATATTCGACTCAACGCCCACACATTCTATAGGTGGTAGCAGTATTGAAGAAAAATACATTTTTCACGGTATAGAAAATATAATAATTTCGTAATTCATCCCTCTTTCACTATATTTTGAAAAACAAAATCATCATTATCAATATTGTTTTCCAGTAATCGTCCCCTGATCTTCTAAGGCGAGCGAGAGAGTATTAGGAAAGAATTTCATCAAATAATGTTGCTGTTATTCATTAGGCGCCTGTTGAAGAATCACGTGAAGATATGATATCAACCCAAGAATATTCTTTCATTAATGTAGCTAATCATTCCATGAAACAAACGAAAATTATACAACGAATCCCGTTGATTAAAACAAAACAACTTGTTGACGAGAAGAGCGATCAAAACGAATGTTTCCAACCTTTGCCCAGGACAAGAAATAAATTCCTCAATTAGTTGAAACTCGCCGTCTCTTCAAAACGAAAAATGGCACGAATTAGAAAATGCACGAGCTGAAAACGCCACGACTTTTTCAACCGTCCCTTCGTTTAAAATTCAAACGGTGTTAAAAAGATATCATCGTTTTGCGAAACAAGCAATTTGCATCATTGGACATAACATGATTACTAAAAGATGTCAGCCAGGAATAATAGAGGAGGCGAGCTCATTTACATTGGAGCTCAGAGACGAACTCGTGGAGAATATAAATTAAACACATCTGTTTGCACACGGTATGGTTAAAATGAAATTTTCTCCTCTTCACTCTAAGACGTAAAATATTCAATGCTGGCGGCATGATCAACTCTCAACGGACGTGCGTTTATGTGGATGCAAATTTATGGGAAAACTCTGATCATTGAAACTATAGCTGATGTCATTGCTTAACCCTTATCATTATTTTTTTATTAGACGCGGCCGATACTTGATGAAAATCCATAATTAAAGTAAACTGAAAACACTTCAGTACGATTTTCATAAAAATTGGTTCAAAAACCCAGACACGTGTTTGCTATACTATAGCTTTTCAAGTGGGGATTAACTTGTTAAATTAACATTTCAATTGTTTTCTCTTATAATAGGTTCATTTCCCTATAATCCACCTTTCGGCTGCAAATATGTATGTTCATACATGCTATTATACGCTTAGTAGTATATTAACTTGAGTGCAGATTGAATGAGTGTTGGAGGGAGTGATATATACAAGGTGGGGCATTAGTGCGCTATAGTCCAATTGCCCGGGTTTGGTTTTCAATTATTTCACAACATTCCTTGAAAACCGAAAGTAATAAAGGGCAATCTGAAATCTTTTTATTTTACTCATTATCAAGATGTTAATCTTAATTTTTATTGGATATTATATATTTATTAGAGTAATTCTTCAATCTTAATGGTTGTTTACTGGATGATTATTAATTCATTGTCTAGGGGCACCATTATAATATGTATTGTATAAAAAAACATAACATTTTATATTAAGGATTATACGAGGGCGTAGAAGGGCCACTGATTATTTTATAATCCCGATTTAGTATTCCGGAATTATGACTTAGTATCCCAGAATTAGCTAAATCTGACTCAGTATTTCGCCAGTTCCGAAATATTAAGTCAGAATTCCAACTTGCTAAGTAGAAATTAGCTGATTCCGAAATGTTGAGTCGGAACTCCAACTAAACATGTCGAAATTAGCTAATTTCTTCTTAGTGAATTCGAATTCTGACTGAATATCTCGGAAATGGCTAATTCAGACTTAGTGAGTCGAAATTCCGACTTAGCACTCGGAGTCAGCTAATTAGGTTGGGACGTTTGTCTAAATGTAGACGATGTGGTTACTTGATTACTCTCGTTTCGGATGTCCATCGTCTTAATTGATTTAAAGAGTTTTCACGACATTTCGAATGCTGGTATCTGCAATCGTCTTCAGGTTAATACTGACAGTATTCACCTGAAGACGATTGCAGATACAAGCATTCGAAACGTCGTGGAAACCTTTTGAATCAATTAAGACGATGGACGTCCGGAACGAGAGTGATTCAGGTTGGGACATAATGTGGAAAATCAGTAAAAAACCACTGAAAACATTAATACCGTTGAAAAAAACTATTTTCGCCATAGTCCGTCTGCTCGGATTCACCGTCTTCAAACACATTCAAAACTCGTTTAAATGAATTCATTTCACCACTGTACATGTGAAAATATGAATTATGGAAGGCATGTGTATGAGTGTATGTGCGTGTGTGTGCTATGCTACCCATGTATACTGAGTGTACATGAGTATAATATATATATATTAACTCAATCTCTGATGATTGTGACACTATAGGTGTATTTTTGTATATTTTTTTTATATTTTTATGTTTTTTCTTTATATTTTTTCTTTTTCTTTATATTCTAGTATTTTCTTTTGTTTAGCATTGAATATTTTTCATTACTAATTACAAACATTAGAAATGTATGTGAATTTCATTCGTCACGTCACGTCACGTCACGTCACAAAACCGTTGGGACTCGGACCGGCCACATGCATCGTATGGAAATGACAGTCGATGAAGAAAATGTCATCCAAAACGTTTCCTGTTTGTATTATGCAGCTGCGAAAGGTAAAAATATAAGACGAATCGATAGTAATGAGAATAATATTATCAAAATCGAGAAAATTAGGATATTTTAGAGATTTTTTTAACTGGGAAAATCCCTGTCGTTTGTGATGAAACTATGCAAAAAACACCAATATATCGAATACAGAGTTATATCCAATATTCGTAAAGTGTAGTACATTCATATCTATTTATTCACGTAACTAGAACTAGAAATTTATTGCACTACTCTTTTTATACGCTGTCGGAAACCACTCGAAAGTTCATAGAACTTTTGTAACAACATTCTTTGAGCAGCAGACCTTTTTTTGTTTTCAGGGGTTGTAAACATGCGATAGCTTTTTTAATGCGGTTATATCGCCGGAACAAAGATCTTGCTGTTACTTTTTATACGTTGTCGGAAACCACTCGAACGTTCATAGAATTTTTTAACAAAATTTTTTGAGCAGCAGACCTTTTCTTGTTTTTAGGGGTTGTAAACATGCGACAGCTTCTTCAATGCGGTTATATCACCGGAACAGAGATCCTGCTGTTACCGAAGTACTGTGCTATCAAAAAAAAACAAA
The DNA here is from genome assembly GCA_018342105.1 of Gonioctena quinquepunctata. Lineage (NCBI taxonomy): Eukaryota > Metazoa > Arthropoda > Insecta > Coleoptera > Chrysomelidae > Gonioctena > Gonioctena quinquepunctata. Next base: position 790,732 of record JAFIRS010000110.1, on the reverse strand, counting down.
TTTGTCTACAGTAGGAACAATTATATCCACAAGTTCTTCTTTGTTGGAATTCATTTCAGCCAACTTTGAACACTTCAAAATTGACACAAATGATAACGGACGAAGGATTATTGCGATAAATGTTCGTTCAATTGATAGCCCACCATAGCCAACCAAAATACTGTACATGAAATACACTAGCATGGGGATGTACATATAGAAAATATTGGCGTTCTGATACTATATTCTATGACCGTAAAATAAACTGGGTGTAAAAAAAAGGAAAAATTCAATTCAAAAAGTTCCGAAATAAAATTGAAATTAATTTTAGCCATCCTGTATAATTTCAGGGGATGTCTATCAAATAGTATTATCATTATTTCCTCTTAAATTTCATATCCGTGACGACATTTATTTTTTTAGATGACATTATTTCTGTCGTGCTGAATATAGCCCTGGAATATTATTTTTAAAATGACGTAAATTATTTTTTTCAGTTTAAAAAATGTCTGCCATAACCTTGAAACCGCTATAGCTGTCTGCCATCATTATTTTGATAATAGTACACACATCAGAAAAGTTGAGGATATTTGAAAAAAATTGAGAAATTTGATTGATATTGCTTGGATTTTAGATGTATCCCATTTATCAGTTCAAACGGTTTTTCTGTATTTCACCAATTTCTCACATTATTTCCTTAGAACTGAACATTTAATAATCAAATATATACATATTTCAAAGAATATCCCAAGACTTTTCCGATGTGTGAATTTTAAAATATTAAAGTGGAGCCTCCTTACTATGACGTTGGAATCGGTCAAATTTTGACACCTTACTCTATAGTCTCCATTTCACGTAAGGATTTGTTAAAATACCGTAAGTCTGCCGACTATTGTGTTATACCCCTCCCTCGCATGGAATGTACTTTTGAGATGCAATAAATGTATTATTATTATATTACAACCCAATATATGAAGATTGTCATTATCGATCTTTCTACCAGCAAAGTACTGAGAATGAGGACCGGAACTTTTCCGGTGCGTCCCCTATTTCTTTCCGTAAAAAAGTTCCTCCAGAATTGTCTGGAAGTTCGAAACCTAAATGGATGCTTCCCTGAGAAGTATCGAGGAGTTTCGGAAATTCCTCGTTGGAGGAATATCCTCCAGTGGGATGAAGTTTGAAATGTTATGTATTTCTGAGACGCAAACATCCGTAGAGGCGAAGTTAATCAAATTCGTTTACCGATTCTCGGGAGATATTGAAACTGGGGAATTGAGGAGTTTCTGCATAATTAGAAAGTTATTCGTTATACATACCAGTCAGGCAGAGACGCAAAAACTGGCTTACCTGAAACAGAAAGATGTTATCATTAGTATCGTCAATTGACAATGTCATTGACTATGTGACACATACAAAATATGGTTTATACATTCTATAATAATAATAATTTTATTCTCCGGACAAAACAAGTATTGTATAGGAGTAGTCGTTCATCTAAAGTGAAGTAAACAGTAAACAGTAAACAGTACATGATAACATTCAGTTGATTGTAACATGTATATAACAGACAAAACACAGTAGATTTACAAGTACTTATTATAGTTCCTCAGTAGTCATTCATCTAAAGTAAAAATAAACAGTAAATATTATATGATAACATTCAGTCAATTGTGTAACATGTATATAGCAGACAAATCACAGTGGATTTACAAATACTCATTATAGTGCCTGATGGATCTTTCAATAAAAAATTGGTAATTTATTAAATAATAAAGGACCTAGTGAATCAGGACAGTTTTAAGATATTTGAAGCCTAGAAAAAGGTATATTCAGCTGATTTTTTGTTCTTGTGTCATGTTTAGGAATGCTAGATCTGGTTGGAAAGCTGTTATAGTGACTGAATACATAAACACAAACTTCAAATATAAAGAGTGATGATAGCGTCAAAATTTTACAAGTTTTGAATACATCAACATAACTCTGTTGGGGAAGTAAGCTAAACATTACTCGGAGTATTCTCTTTTGCGCAACAAATACATCATTTGCTCCCAAAGACCTTTCCCAGAGGCAGATGCCATGTCGAAGTCTGGAGTCTACTTGAGCGTAGTACAGCATCAGCAACAGATCATTAGACAGAACTGTTCCCAAATAACGTAATTGGTAGGAAACAAAATTCAATTTATTGAATAAAATTCGACAGTGTTCTCTCCAGGAAATATGTTCGTCTATATATAAACCAAGAAATCGAGCGGTCTCATATACAGATTGTAAGTCACCAAAATCGATCTCACTAACTGAGCGAATACATTTTGTTTTATTTGTATTCAGATAAAGTAAGTTAGTTCTGAACCACTGGTCCGTATCGAAGGAAATTTTATTGCATTTCTGACGTATACATTATTCATCCCCATCTGATCAATGCATTTAATAACTTTAAGAACATATGAGTGATTTGCAGTTGTGGTCGATTTATTTTGAAAATCATTGAGAAAAGACAATCTCTCCAAGAATGATAATTCAAATATTTTGGAAAAGGTAGAAGGTACAGTAATTGGTCGATAGGTACTTATTAGGGAAGATACGCCCTTTTTATATACAGGTGTAATTTTACCAGTTTTCAGAGCTTGCGGAAATATTCTATCAGCAAATGATAAATTTATTAGATGGACAAGGCGTTCAATGACACGTTTTTTGTTTCGTGCCAAGAGCTATTTCACCCCCACTCAGCTGCTTATGATCTATAAGGCACAAATCCGACCTGTCCTGGAATACTGTTCCCATATTTGGAGCGCGGCACCTAAACAAATCCTGAGGCTATTGGATTCTGTCAAAAAAAGGGCAATTCGTCTCGTCGGTGATGCCTCGCTTACAAACTCGCTCACTTGTCTGGAACACCGTAGAAAAGTTGGCGATTTGTCTCTATTTCATAGATATTTTCATGGGCGATGCTCTTCTGAAATATCAACAATCGTTCCTGCTTTGGCAGTCTCTTCGAGATTAACCCGTCAAGTTCAGTCATCACACCCCTTCGTAGTCACTTTGGAGACCTGCAGAACATCACTTTCCAAAGACTCGTTCATCCAACGAACAGCGAGGCTTCGGAACTCATTGCCTAGGGAGGTGTTCCCCGAGGCATACAACCTCCAGAAATTTAAAAAGAACACCAACTCCTACCTTCTTTCCCTTGGTTCCCACGATGTTCTCTAAACATTACAGGATATCCCTTTTCTTGGGAACCAGAACATAAAAAAAAAAAAAAACTATCACATGAGGTACCTCATTTGCAGCTAATTTTTTCCTGGTTTGGTATTGATGTTCTATCAGAGTAGATATGGGTCTATTAAATATAAATAATAAAATTGTTTTGCAGTAAAATTGTCGTAAGTCCAGGATTTGCGCATCACTGAATAAGAGGTCACAAGAATATAGTGGTGGTTTTTTTTAATGATTCTCAGTATATGTTTTTGTAAAACTCCCAGGAGTCTCGCTTTTGTTATCCTTATTCTTCCCCAGCCTATAATACCATCTTGTAAAATGGGCTCCGCTAGTGAATAGTACAATATATTTCAATGTATTGAGTGTAAAAAACTTAATTGTTTGAACTTGTAGATGAGTCTGCGGAGTTTGTTGACTATAGTTTGAATATAAAAGTCCTATTTCAGAAATGAGTCGATTTTTTATTTTTTCACAAAAAAAAAATTCGACATTCTCCTGGACACCCTCTATACCTACTGAATCGGCCATTCTGAATCGACTGGCATTCGAAAAATTTCTCTATTGATTAGCGTTTTTGGAATACAGCCTACTTTTTAACACAGACTACTGAAAACTCCTGGAAAATTGAAAATATCCCAAATTCGACTCCATTTTCCAGTTTTCCTTTTCTGTTCACCTATACACCCTGGAAATTTTCTCGGGAAAATTTTTGTTAAGTTCGTACCGGTCGTTTTCTTGGACCTATGCAAAACTCGCCCCTAAATAAGAATTTTTCACTTTGTTTTCATCATTACATGGAAATGTACATCATGGAGTCTAATAAAAAATACATTTCTGGAACCGCTATAAAATTTCCTACATTTTGGTTATAGTTTGAAGTCGATACGAATATTTGCGATATTCGTCGATTTTTAGGGGTATTGGCATTGCGTGATTTTTTCTCAACAACAAAAATATTTCGACTTTCTCCTGGACACCCTCTATACCTACTAAATCGGCCATTCCGAATCGACTGGCGTTCGCAAAATTTCTCTATCTTTTAGCGTTTTCGAAATAAAGCCTACTTTTTACTTCAGAGTAGTAAAAACTCATGAAAAATTGAAAATATCGAAAATTCGACTCCATTTTCCTGTTCTCCTTTCCTGTTTACCTATACACCCCGAAAATGTTCTCAGTTGAATCTTTGTTAAGTTCGTACTGGTCGGTTTTCCCGGACCTCTGCAAAACTCGCCCCTAAATATCAAATTTTTACTTTGTTTTCATCATTGCATGGAAATATACATCATGGAGTCTAATAAAAAATACATTTTTGGAACCTCCATCAAATTTCTTACATTTTGGTTATAGTTTGAAGTCGATACGAATATTTTAGATATTCGTCGATTTTTAGGGATATTGGCATTGCGTGATTTTTTCACAACAAAAAAAAATTGGGAAAACGGGAACAGTTTAAAGCTCTCAAAACAGTCCAATAGTCTGACTGCCAGTAATACCTCAATTACCTCAGCAGAAATAACAATAATAGATATTAGCTGATAGCTATCAACCTCTCCAACATTCTACATTCAAAATCCATTCAATACAATACGTTTCTATCAACCCATCAATTTGGACGTCATGTAAAATCCACTATGCTTCTCTAACATATTTCAATCCAACTACAATCGTATGAAGTGTGAGTAAATCTTCCTTGCAAATTGAATTCTTGCAGTGGATACATGAAAAAAGCAAAATACATTGTTCTATACCGACAGATCTGGGTTTGTGTTAACGTCTATCAGATGTACAGCTGGAATGGGATAAATTGGAGAAATTGCATGCAACTGCGTCACATGTGAGGGCTTAGAAAGATGGGAGTTTTTATTGTTCCACTTCATTTTATTTTGTATGGGAGCAAGTGGGATTTTACTTTATATCTCAGTAGAACAGCGACCGCTGATATGATTTTAAGTGTTGAATTGGGAGTTCGGTTGGAATTATGAAAAAGACAACAAAATTTTAGATTGTTGACGTTTTGAACCATTATTTTTTCATCTTCAGGACTTTGGTTTTATATTTTGTGTAAAACTGATTTTGACCGTGTTTCACATTTTTCCACTTGAGAAACAATGAAATATGTGAAAGCATGGTCAGAAATCAGTTTTATTCAAGATAAAAATAAAAAAAACAAAAATCCAATATTATATAAAAAATAGCATGTGCTGATTGTGAGAAAGTATATATAGGACAAGAAGATACCTTAAAACCAGGATGACCGAACACAAAAAAGACTACAACAAAATACACAATCCAGTAAAAAAATAGATAGATTCATGCCTCCGTTCTTTTGATTTCGAATAGTCAACAACACGATGAAAAATTGAAGTTTCGAAATGTCGACAATCAAATTATTTTTCCCAAATCCTATTTTTTGACTTGGTTACCATCATTATACCCGAGTTGAAATAAGAAGAGAGATGACAATCATTCATTGAATAAGCAATCAGCATTCTCAATACATCAATCAGCCTTGAGTTCAATTTCTAACGAAGATAATGGCTATTTCCCAAACTTTTGTTGATTTAAATAATAGAAAAACTCAGTATCGTTTTCCTTCGTGGAATCAGAAAATAAATGAATTGCACATCTATATTTAGCAAAAAAAATGTTCTCAATGAACTTTTTAGAGTTTAATGATGACAAGCTTCAAAGGAATGGCATAAATGTATGTTTGATATTCCACACAAAACATCCACATCCATTGAATTCCATTGGGTGATCATTTGCTTTTTGGTCGTGTTCACTTCAAAACAATTGGGAAATGAGTAATCAGTGGAAATTCGTTACCAGATTTTAATATGAATGAGATGCGAAAATGTAATCCCGTTTGAATAAATCATCATCATTATAATCATATTTCCATTTCAAGTTTCTGGCAACTGAATTTTTTCTCAGGCATAGCGTGTTTATTTTCATGAATATTAATTCAGAACACTGAATGTCGAGCTCCTGGAAATTTGAGTGGTGAATAGTCGCCCCACAATTCCATTCTGTAGTATACCAGTGGCATTAGGCATTGAATCGACAAATATAATGATTATTCCTGCATTCAAAATATCGATATTCTGTTCGAATGAATTTCTCATTGAAACTCCAACTGCCAAGATACACTGGTCAAGCTAAACCATTTTCTTCAGAACAATTGTGACAATTGAGCTATCGATGTTCAATTCGTAAATCACTCAAACTGATATCTTCCTCGATACTTCTCTTTAGCGTCATATAAACTACGAGATTCAATTGTATCAGAAATATTGTGGAGTACTCGTTTAATTGCGCGCTGAATTGCTTCATATAATTTGATAACGGTCAATTAGTTAGAGACACCCTTGTTATAACAATGACCTCAGAGGAAGCTGTGTCAGAAACAGAGGAAGCTTAAAATGCCGCAAGTGATATATGTTATGACTTTGTGGAAATCGTCTACGTTTACAAATCTCGCCATAATTCCTCTCCTTCCCATATCTCAAGATTGCATCGTGAGTTGTTGCTGTGAGAGAAATTAGAGTTTATTTATGAGGATTACAAGTCATGATTGGTGACTTCCTTCTGTGATATTTAAAGAATTCCAGAAACCATTTTTTTTGAATTTTTCCATTTTTATATTCGAGAATGTTCAGCACTATAGAGCATTTGAAGCTTTTTGTTGATTCCGAGAACAATTTGTTGATAGAAATTACTCCCCTGTTTTAAAATACAACTTTAATGCATTTGGGAATGGAAAGGATTACTCAACTGAACGCCCTGTGTGGTTTGATATGGTAGAAAAAGCGAAGATTTTGTATGTTCACTTTTGGGAATGCAATAACTTCTTCTGCGCTCCTCCTTTTGTTGAATATAAATTATGATATTATGATATATTTGTCAATTTCAATATAATAACAAAAAAATTGAGATTCTGAACATATTTTGCCCGAAAATTTTAATTTTAATTGCAATTATCATTAACTCAACATGCCGAAAATAGTTGTTGATTAATTATAATAATAACATAATAATGTATTTGCCATCATCAACTTATACCAAATATTAGATCAAAACAAATGATTTGGGGTGCAGCAAATAGAGTATGAAAAACCCATAAAAGGTGAAACCTTGTACATGGGGTAATGTGTTCCTAAAATTAATAACTATAATGTATCTAAAATATAATACTTAAAATTCAAGATAGAATTGAACCTTATAAAACATACATACTATAGCTATATTGTTAGTTACTATTACAGGAATAAATGAGTGAACCCCAGTGAATAAATGGTGAGTTAGTTCAATAAATAGGGTATTTAATGCATAATGTATAGTGATATTAGAAATTGCCATGATTCATATTAATAAATATATACATGCATATATATTTATTTATTTATTTTGAGACCTTTCTTCATAATATTTGTAGAATTCTTGTCCACGATATTTGAAGGAGCAATTTCCTTAGTTTTTTTAATATGTATGTATTTAGTAGCGCTTTTATCTCATTTGGAAATTCTTTATAGATTATCGGACCGAGGTGAGTTAGGTAACTCTGATTTTAGGTTGTTTCAACTTTTGGTATCCTAGTTGATGGTTTTTTAGTCTCGTTTTATATTGGTGGTCAATTGGTTGAAATTCATTTTTATGTTTGTGGTGGTAAAAAGCGAGGTTCAAGAATTATAGATGATGACACGTTTGTAACTAAGACACTACAAATAATTTTTCCGTGGGATATCTGGAGTTTTTCTTATGGATTATTTTTATCAGCCATTTTTGTGTAACTTCTAGGTTCATCAGGTAATTGTTAGTAATGCCTCCCCATACTATGATTACGTAATTTATATGGGCTTGGACCAAGCTGGTATAAAGGGATGTCATTTGAGTTAAGATGAAAAGTTTTTGGAATAATTTGAATTTTGTTATGAGAAATCTAAATTTTTCAGTAACATATTCCGAGTGCATAGACAATAATTTTCAGAACAGGGAAGCAAAACTTTCACTTCCGTTACCTTAACGAATTTATCAAAATAAACCGATAACTTTCTGCTCGTTCAATGATTATTTCTGCCATTCAATAGAAAATATTTCGTACAGACTTGCGCCCCATTTCAAAGGAGATTCTGAACGACTGAGAAACCATTGTATTCAAACAAAACTGAGAAAAGGATCATAGAAGCACGTATATAAATGCATCCTTTGAAACGTATCCTCATGAATCTTCTGAAAGCGAGCTGAAAGTAATTGGAAAAATCTTCTTCGAACCGACCATCTCAAAGCATACTGTATAATGTGCGAAAATTCTATCCAACAATTCAATAAACTGAAGCATGAATCCTCTGAGCAAGAAAGTTTCCTCGGTTTGTAACTATTTTCCAGTTGCACTTGAAACGTAGCTCTCTCACATTTCTTTTTGTTGAGGAGTGAAGCTTCATAATTATATGTTTATTCAGAACATGATTTATTATCACGGACTAACGTCATATATAACCGATCAATAATAATATTGTTTGTTTGCCTGAATAAACATTACACAACATTATGTGCATAAATACAGCAAATGAATCAGTGTGTATAACAGTTTATATCACCTGTGCGTAACTGTTACACCATTAACTCACACATTACATTTTCGAAAATAATTGAACGCATGGGTAAAGAAAAAATTATGAAAAAAAAAGTATAACACAAATTGTGAAGAAAAATCGTGTGTGGTCGGGTCAGGTGGTTAGAATACGTCTCATTCACGTATTCACATTTTGATTCACATAAAATCTCCCAGAAAAATATCTTTCCCTCCTTTGATTTCCACATTTCATTTTAAACTACTGTTTTTGATTTCCCATGGTCCATTACTCTATTTGTTACTAGTATTATGATTCGTAGATGGTGGTTCATATAAAGAGTTCTACAGCTCCCATTTGACATCATAGGTTTCAGTTTTTTTGATACTTTGGGAGAAATAAGGTGGAATAATGTTTTGAAGTTATCAGACTTGTTTCTTTCATATTATAAAAGTAAAACATAAACTTCCTCGTAGAACTGCGAATGTCAAACACAAAACCAAAAAAATTACGTTGTTTTTCCAGGATATTCACATATGGAATTTGAGTGAATCGAGTTCATTTATTTTCCATGAAAAGTTCAGTGTAAATGAAAAACAATCATGGATTGACAGCATACAAGAATAGATTTCACTTTGAACCCGATATCGATGCTGTACATGCAATTCAAAATGATTGAAATTTGATGAAAATTCCGCACTTCCATTGATTCAAATTCCATCAGAATATGATTTGGCGACAGAGAAGGTAGCTTTTGGGTAACTGATTTATGGAATTTTCACTCTGTCAAATTACAACTAAAGTGAATAAATAGAGTGACACATTCTTGGAATTTTGGTTCCAGTGATATAACGTTTCGTCTTTGGGTAAGGACGTCTTCATTTTATGACAGTAGATTTATATACATAATCTGAAAAAAATACTTTTTGTAGTAATTTTTTTTTTCTCTTCAATTAACCGACTGGTATAACGAATTGAGGTTACTCATCAAGTGACTAGACTGATACATTTTTCTGGGGTTTTCAATCCAGTCATATAACGTTTCGTCTTTGGCTAACGGCGTCTTCAGGTTTTATTTTAGTTTCACATTTTGTAGTCATTTATTTTCTTTTCATTTAACCGACTAGTATGATGAATTGCGGTTACTCAACATTCTGCACAGTTTTCTTCATGGAATTAATATAATGCGATTTTCAGGTGAATATCATTCAACGTTCTGCGTGGTATTTGCCAGGAAAGTAGTTGTTTTTCACCTGAGATCTACCATTTTCTGGTTCAATTTTATATTGAATCCTTTATGTGAAGAAAACCGTTTAATTCGATTTTTCTATTCATTCCACTTCACATGGTACTTATCTTCCACTATATGCTAGACGGGCTTGCCACTCCTACTGAGAAGGAATCTTTTATTTAGAAACCTATCGAGGTGGGAGATTTTCGGAGTGTTTCTTTCTGTCACTAGGTACCGCCAGTTGAAGTTTATCTTTTCCGGCGTACCTATAGGTGTTACAAGCTCGATGATGGATTGTTTACGTTGTGTCTCACTTCAGCCAGAGTTCTTTGGACCTTTGGCTGGTTGACTACTCCGTACTGATAATATAAGTTTATTCACTAAGAAACAAGAGTGTTTATATAATGAAGGTGGTTAAAGTAAATAAACATGGGGTACCACAGAAGCTTTAGATCCGAAGGACTATCGCTTGTACGTAGTTTCGTAAGAATATAATGTAATGATGACAATGATAATAATAATATTGTAGTGTAAGTTATGACAAAAGTAATGTATGTAAGTTATGATAAAAGTAATGTGAATAATATAATATAAATACACATAAACATGCAATATGAAAACGCATTCATATACTAGTAGGGTAAATATATAATTAACAGTGGGGTTTTATGTTAAGACAAACGGGACATATAATAGAATATGTAATGATGACAAAGATAATAATAATAAAGTAGTGTAAGTTATGACAAAAGTAATGTAGCGTAATAAATAAATAATATAATATGAATACACATAGACATGCAATATGTAAACGCATTCATATACTAATAGGGTAAATATATAATTAACAGTGGGGTTTTATGTTAAGACAAACGGGACATATAATAGATTTAAAGCAGATTTATATACACACACATATACATGTATATATACATATACATATATAACACACATATACACGTACACATATATAAAATACATACATACACACAAAAAAAAAATATACATATATATAAAATCATAGCATCAATTATGGAGCCATTCATACCGTTTTATGTTTGAGATCATTAGGTAGTATGGAGTTGGTATTTTTTTTTAGTGTTGATATTTCTGGTTAACAAAATCGTGTATATTATTTCTCTCAATACTAGAAATCCAGTTAATAATTTTTTTTTTATATAAGTTTAAATTATTTATGCTTTTTGTCGAGCTAGGTATCATGCTGTAGAGTCTGGGTGCAAGATAGTCACGGTGACGTTGACCTATTGTTTTTTCACAACGTGGTAGTATTTGCGATCCATGTCTGGTGGTGTAGTTGTGGGTCACTTTTTCTGGAGTTTTTTTGTGTTTTTTGAGATTGGTGAGCATGGACACACAGAAAAGTTGTCTCACATCGTACATACCAGACAATACATATAATTGGTCATTGGGAAATAAGAGTGGCTTATCGAATATTATTCTCAGAATCCACCTCTGGAGAACGTTCAAGTTTTCAAGATGAGTATCATTTACACCTCCCCATCCTATTATTCCATAAGTTAGCTGTGATTGTACGAATGCGTAGTATAGTACAGTAAGATGTTTAGTGTCAAGATAGTCTTTTAGGTATTTGAGTCTTGAGAGCATGCCTCTTAGTTTTTTTATTATATTCTTTATTTGAAGGTTCCATTCGAGGTGTCGGTCGACTATGATACCTAAATATTTTATCGAATCGGCTTCAGGAATATGTGATTGGGGACCAATGTTCAACGGTCCCAGATTAGGTAATCCACTCGAGTATGATGTGAATGGCAGATATTTTGTTTTTTCCAGATTGAGTATGAGGGTATTATGTCTAAACCATTTTTCTATTATTTTAAAGTCGTCCTCCGCTAGCGATTTCAATGTATTCCATGATTTCGATTCATAGAATATAGCTGTGTCGTCAGCAAAGCTTAAGATCCTTCCTTTTATATTGAGATTCAATAAGCCATTGATATATAGTGTGAACAAGAGTGGACCTAGTACTGTCCCTTGCGGCACCCCGTAAGTTACGAACATACTATTGCTCAGTTCACCTCCGATATCAACCCTCTGTTCACGATTCTCTAGGTAGCTTTTCAGTAGGTTATAGGTATTTCCTCTCAATCCATAATTATACAATTTATTTAGCAGTTTTTCATGGCACACGGTATCGAAAGCCTTAGCGAGGTCTACGAAAATACATAAGGCAGGTGTGCTTTTGTCCAATGACTTGTAGATGTAAGTTGTTAATTTGTGAATAGCATCGTCGGTCGACTTTCCCTCTCTGAAGCCATATTGAAAGTTGGAAAGTATTTTATATTTGTTACAGAAGTTCTGGATTCTGATTTTTATTATTTTTTCTATAATTTTTGAAATGTTTGATATGAGTGAGATAGGTCTATAGTTCACCATTTCTAGTTTATCTCCATTTTTGTGAAGTGGCTTGACTATTCCAACTTTGAGGGCCAAGAAGCCTGAAACCGGTATGCGGATTGTTAGGTGAACACGACATAAATTAAACATAATCGAGCTTATCAGAAAGAAACATTTGCATTCAATGTCCATTGATATTATATGGAAGTATGCATGGATTTTCAGGTGAATATCATTCAACGTTCTGCGTGGTATTTGCCAGGAAAGTAGTTGTTTTTCACCTGAGATCTACCATTTTCTGGTTCAATTTTATATTGAATCCTTTATGTGAAGAAAACCGTTCAATTCGATTTTTCTATAATGCGTTCAGTTTGAGTATAAATAGGACAGGGCAATTCAACTTGAGTAGTCCTGAACTAGGAAGATAATGTTGAGAAACAATGATTACCTGAAAGATTTCATCAATGAAATAACCAAATAGAGAACAAAAAATCCAATAATTCCGAGCAAAAGAACGAAAAAAGCACTAAAGTCCATCATCTCTAAAAAGAGTGATGAAACTGATTGAAAAACTGTATCGTCCCTCTCGAAAGTTGAATTCCAAATGAGGAAACCCAAAATCGCTTCGAATGAATGAAAACAACCCTATATAAACTGATATATTATCTGGTGAATATGCGCAACACCACTGAAATTACATTGTTCATTTTTCTGTACGTTATATGCACTTTTGCGAAAAAAGAGTCAGATTTAATTAGCTTTTAGTAAAACGGCATCACACTTTATGGACCTCCACGGTCGTCTGGGCTTGACAGCTTTGTTTTCGGTCTCTAGTCATATATTCTCAGCGGGTTTTGTGATTTTCTAGAGGTTTTTCACAAGGTTTTTCATTAGTATTTGTGATATTTTGATGTAGTCTAGTCGAGAAGTGAATTTCCAGCGAAAAATAGTTCCCCAAGTCTTCAAAAAATATGAGCAATAGCTCATTCGATTCGGGGTACAATTCTGAGAAAGACTTTTTTTGTTTTTTTTGCTAACGAAAATTGCAATTGTTATTTACAAAAACCAAAAACAATAAAAAGGGGTTCAGTGTTTTGGGAATAACTAAGCGATAGGGAAAATCGGAAAAAAGATTCTCAAAGAGGAGGAAATTTTCAATAAAAAGTTTCGACTCCCGGAACTCTATCTCCATTATTTATAATTTTCATTTAACGCAATTTTTAGTATGCTTTTTATTTTCCTACACTTAGTGCCATCTGAATAAAATATTTTTTGTTTTTTGCATGAACGTAGAAAAAATATTGTATGCAACTCGTGCAAAAAGTGTTTATTGCACTAGACGTGTTTATTGCACAACTTCACGTCGAGTGCAATAAACACTTACTTTTTGCACTTGTTGCATAAATAACTATTAAACTATAAAAGTTAGCCCTTTTGTACTTCGAAGCGATTCTGTAGGCTAGTATTTGAATTATTCAAAAAAATTGGTTTCAGTTATTATCGTCAATTGTTCATGAAATACTCGGATTTAATTGAATGTCAACTTCATAATGTATTCTAGCGGTGTTCAATCACATATTTGTTTATAAATACTCAAAATATACAGTTTTTTTCGTTAAATCATTCATTATCTGTTTTTCCAAACATTTCTATAAAAAATTATATACCGTAATTTTAGAAAAATCTATAAAAAATATAATTTCTTCTACACATGGTTGTTTTTATAATTTTCAGTAGTTTCAGAAAAAATAAAATGAGAATTTGAATTTGTTTATAACAAATTGTTAATAACAATTAAATTTTTAATATTTTTTTAAAAAACTAATTATTCAAATTATAGAAATATAAAAAAAAATATATAAACAATGAGAGAAAAAAAAGATTTTTTTGTTTATTATAATATTCTCTAGACAACAAAATGGCAAAAGAAAATATTATACTAATCAATTTGTTTATAAACAAATTTCCCAGAGTATTTTTTCGAATGTTAAATGCCTTCGTTTGATGCAAAACACATATGGATAAAAACTTTTTCCATCTTTTGCTTAATTTAAAAAATTATAATAAACAAAATAAACAACTTTTAAAATTTTTATAACGTAATCTTGTTGAGTACATACATGGGGCTCCATAAAGCGAAAAATTCTTAGAGTTATTATTTGAACATTTCTGCCGTTTTTATGATAACCGAAGTCCGAAAAATAAGGACTAATTAACAAATGCCTAACTTGTTGAAAAATGAATCTTTTTGTTTTTTCCAACGGGACCTTGTTCTTTCAAGTGTAAGAAACACACCATCATTTATGAAAAGAAATTGATATTGAATACTATAATAAGCCCTATTTTCAGCGTTAAATTAAAATTATAAATAATGGAGATAGGGTTCCGGAAGTCAGACTTTTTCATTGGAAATTCCTCCTCTTTGAGAATCTTCTTTCCGATGTTCGAAGTTGCTTATAGTTTTTGAGTTATTTTCAAAAAACTAAACCCTTTTTTTTTGTTTTTGTTTTTTGTTAATAACAATTGCAATTTTTGTCAGAATGCATCCCGAATCGGATGAGCTATTGCTCATATTTTTTGGAGTCTTGGAACTATATTTCGCAGGAAACTCACTTCTCGTCTAGTCTAATGATACACTTTCATTTTGAAGAAAATTAGTCAAAATATTTTCCACAATAACGGATAGAAAATGAGCTAAAAAATTCATACCACCATGGTACCACCGAAGGCGAAGAGTAGATTGGAATGACTACATGAAGAGAATGGCTGATAGACGGTATGATAGGTTTGTTGCAATTCGTTTTTGGGAATCTGATATCATATTTCAGATACACAAGGTTATTCATTTTCAAATGGATTGTAATGCAATTAGCTATAAGTTAGAAACATTCAATCACCAGATCAACGAACTATATACGTCTGATATTTCAATTTGTCAGCTATCTTCTAATAAACATTTCGATGCAATTCCAGTAGCATGTTACTCAGGTTGGGAGCCAATTGTACTGCAAGTCGACGAAATCCAGTGAACTATGGAATATTTGCATAAGCTGCGAGTATTGGAACTGCTTTACACCCTCCGTTTTCCCCAGTTATTGAATGTAAATATACGAATATATTCAGAAATTCCGTTGTTGTCGGGAAGATTTGAATTCAGGATGAAATTTCGAATTGATTGAACCTTTCTGACCTTCAATTTGAGGTAGATGAATCAAACACAAAATGCAATTACCCACAGAAAAAAGGGAAAAGCACTTCCGGCTATCTACTTATCAATTCATGTTGATTACTTATAATAATTTCATGATACGTATCGCGTTTTCGAAACATGAAATGCCCTGAATTTTTTATCGTCATTCTTTCAAGCTCGCAAATTTCCAATTTTAGCGTATTCTCAATTGGTGCCACTTCACCTGTGCATTCATTTGCTGCCGTTCATGAATAAAAAGTTCAAATTACACACTGTATGAACAACGCCGGTAGGCCTTCTTCATGGATAAACAATTTCAAAGCCATGAGTTTTCATCTGTTGCAATTTTGCTTAGTTGTTACAAGTTGCACTTTCTATACCAGATAGTTTCTAGGATAAGACATCAAGTGAATATTCTTCTTCTTTAATAAGAAATGCCCAGTAGTTTGGTTTCAAGTGATTTGTGAATTCATAGATAGGAATGTCCATGTTCGAAAGTTCAGCTCCCTTTGTAGAAAATAAAATTTTGCATTTTGTTTGCAACTGTCAATTTTGATTGAAATTGTTTCAGTCAATCCATTATGGAAAGACCACTACTCTGATCAGCTTCAGTGAAGTAAAAGATATGTAGTAAAACAGAAGTTGACCATTTAAATACAAATTATTTCTCTTCAAATCATCAAAACCAATTTATAAACGAGAAGGACATTTTTTTATTTCAAATAATATTCTTGATAAATTTTTTTTCAATACTACTAAAACGTTGTGGCCGCTATTGTCGCTAGGAATGTTCTCATTAGTCTAGTCGAAAAGTGAGTTTCCTGCGAAAAATCGTTTCAAGTCTACTAAAAATAGGGCGATGGCTCATTCGAATCGAGATGTCATTCTGAGAAAGATGTATTTTTCGATTTTTTCCGCCTACGAGAATTTGCAATTTTTTTTAAACAAAAATAAAATTAAACAGCCTTAGTTTTTTGGTAATAGCTCAAAAACAATTAATGATAGAGAAAATGAAGAAAAGTAACTTGAAAAGGAGGAAATTTTCCGTGAAAAAATTCTAACTCTCGGAATTCTATCTCAATTATTCATAATTTTAATTCAACGTTGAAAAATAGGGCTCCGCGTGGACGTTAATGCAGGAGTACACCACCTCTCCAGAGAGCAATGCACATAAAATATGTTTTTATACTATTAAATATGAGTTAAAGAAAAAAAATTTGTATCATTTGAACACTTAAAATAATGTTATTTCGTTGGAAAAAAAAAATTCATTGGATTTTGATAATGTGAGGTACTTGTTAATTATGAAGTTCTTTGGGAACCGCCGATTTTATTAAAAACCGAATTATTTACAGAGCGACTCCATTATTTTTTTGGTTCCTGTAGCACATTTTAAATGTTTACTCGATAATATCACGCTATTAAATTGTTTGAAAGTTGATTATTATGTTAATCATACATTTCTAAAGTTAACAAAATATGAGAAATCGAGATAATATTGTAAATTTTTTGATATTTCTCATTATTATCAGTTTTATGTTTAACGTAGGCATTTTCCAGCGTTCAAAAACATACGCCATATGTTTATAAAATATTTATAAACAAATGGATAAGTTGAATATTTTTCAAAAATTATTTTTTGCATTGGGTTGTTAAAAGTTTATTATGATTATAAAAAATATAAAATGTCAAAGTTTGTTTAGAACTAATTGTTAAGTAAATAAACAAATAAATAATTAATAAAGAAAATCTTAGTAGGTAGAGAATAACTGATTATTAATTTTAAAGTAAAAAATTCTCAATATATTATTTGAATAATAAAATAATTTACATAAAAAAAATTAAGAATTTTTATTTTCGGTTAATTATAATAAATTCTTAGCAACCTTATGCCAAAAAATAATTTTTGAAAAATATTCAACTTATCCATTTATTATAAATATTATAACAAACTGTTGTCAGTCATAAAACTATAATAATGTGAAATATCAATTGAAAAATGGTGACAATATTTACTCAATTTCTCATATTTTGTTAACTTTAAAATTTATAATTAACAAAATAATAAGAAATCACTTGACTAACAATAGCCTCACATCATCAAAATTCAATGAAAACATTACTTTCCAACGAAATTACATTCATTCAAGTGTTCAGCTGATAATATAATTTTTTTTAATTTTTAAATTCTTTTTCTTTTTAAATCTTGTGACACTTACATATTACCCTTGATGAAGTGTCTTCATATTTTGAATACATTGCTAGTGGACGAAGTTTTCTTCGTGGAAGCGATTGAAAACTTGGCTGCGATCAACGATGCAACAGGAGTGGTTGGTTGGATTATGTCTGTTCATGCAAATAAATGTTTCAAATGTTATTGAAAGGTTTGCAAATAAGAAACACAGGATACTGGATTTCATTTTAGGATTTTTATTTTAACGAAAGAAATCTTTGTTTTTGTACCTACTTTAAGTATATGTATATATTTTTTTATTTTATTACATTTTGTATTTTTGTTTGAATTTGAATGAAAAAAATATACTTATGTTTTTTGTACCTATAAGTAGAGGTTCATAACTTGTTTATATCATTAACCCCCCCTCCCCCCCCAGCAGAATTCCTAGATACGCCACTGCTGATAATTCGAATAGTTAATTTCATTATTAGAAGAATTATAACTTTGGTTGATTTCAATGTGTATTTTAACGAAATTCAAACACATAAACAGCTGCAACAGCTCTCAGGAAATATATTTATATAACATAACATGAAAGTTTTTATAGTGTAGCAATATTTCGAAATATAAAAACATTTGACAGTGGTGATCACACAATTCTTCTGGATATATTGAAAAACTTCAGCATAAGAAGTCATGTATAGAAACTTTTTCAAAATTATTTTCAAAACCCATATATCATAATGGATAAATATGAAAGTGAAAAAACATTTGGAATTGGAGTTCCACAAGGTTCAGAATTAGCCCAACTTCTTAATTTGATATACAAAAATAATATAACCAATATCGAATTGAAATATAGCTAATTTCAAATGGCGAACGAATTTTTTCTGCAGATGTTCCTTTTTTTAATATTCGCCAAAAGATATAAATATTTCAGGAATAAACATGAAAGCAGTAAGTCAATTGAAAAATGGCTGAATGAACTGAATTTCACAATTAATTCGCAAAAAAACAGTTCACATAATATTCAAACAAAAACTATGCAATAGATTTATTCAATTTTAGAAATAAAAGCTGATCCAATCAATGAACTTGAACAAAATGAATATTTAGGATAAAAAATTGTCAAAAATATAAGTTCCGAAGATCATGGAAAAAAATTAATGAATTTCTTCGATAGGAGCAGTCAGAAGAGCTAATAATTTTAATAATTTCATACATAATTATATCTATATGGCACACATTCTTTCTTGAATCAGATGTTTGATAACAATTTTATCCTTTCGCACCCAAAAGAAAGTAGAATACATTCTTGGAATTATATAAAATACCAGAATTATGACATGGCATCGATAAAAAAATATGAAAAATTAAAATGTGCTCATATATACCGAAAAGGGTTCAAAATAGTCATGGCATGAGCGCAACACCGCTGGAGACAGTATATCACAAAAAATAATTTTTTATAGAATTAAATAATAATTATTTGAAAAAATTATGGTGTTATCAGAACACTTAGAAGAATGAAGTCCCGTTTAAAAAAATATTTTATGTAGATTTTTCAAAAAGTTATACGATTGTTAATTAACTAATTTTTATCCAATCTCTGTTTTTACAAAAGTCGACATAAAAGTTTAAATAATTGACTTATAAATGTTTTGCTTTTTGGAGCCCTTCTCATATACATACTTAACAAGATCACGTGATAGAAAATCATTGAATTTTATATTTTGTTTGTTATAATTTTTTAAATGAACCAAAAATGAAATATTAAAAAAATGTTGTTTAAAAATTTTTTGTTGACAAATGTTATTATACACCTGTTTTTGCATCCAATGATGGCATTAATTAATGTAGGAAAAACACGTTTACGTCATTTGTTAAGGAATTGTGTATAAACAAATAGACAAGTATAATATTTTAAAATAATTATTACTCACCATTTTATTGTCAAGACAAAATGAAAATTAAAAAAAAACCTTAAATAATTTTTTTTATTTTTAATTTTTTTTTTTTCGTTGGTTTAAATAATTAAGAAATTTTTTTTCTTTAAAAATCATAATTGGCATTTCTCTATAGGTCAACAAAAAAAAATATCAATGATTTCATTGTTTATTGAGTTAACAATTTGTCATAAACAATTTGTTATTTATTATTTTTTTCCTGAAAGTAAAAAAAAATACAAAAACAGCCATTTTCAACAAAGTACAGAAAAAAATTATCTTTTATAACATTTTTAAATATTACACGATACCGAAATATATATATATAAATAAACCGAGAATCACGAATTGTTCATAACAAATTGTTAACTTAATGAACAATAAAATTATTGATGAAAAAATATTTCCTTTTGATGACCTAAAGAAATGCCAATTATGATTTTCAAAGAGAAAAATATTCCTCGATTAATTATTCAAACAAACGAAATATAAAAAAATAATTATAAACAATCAAAAAATGTATTTAAGGTTTTTTTTAATTCATTATTTTGTCTTGACAATAAAATGGTAAGAAATTTTTTTTATAAACAATTTCTTAACAAATGACGTAACCAATTTTTTCCTACGTAAAATTTTTAATATTTAATTTTTTGTTCATTTAAAAAAATTATAACAAACAAAATATAAAACTTTCATGAACTTTCATCACGTGATCTTGTTAAGTATGAATATAAGAAGGGCTCCAAGAAGCGGAAAATTTATAGGTCGATTATTTAAGCTTTTATTTCGACTTTTGTTAAAACAGAGATTGGATAAAATTTAGTTAATTAACAATCGTACAAGTTTTTGAAAAATCGACATAATTTTTTCTCCAACATGGCTTTATTCCTTCAAGTGTTCTGATGACATCATAATTTTTTCAAATTTTTTAATTGATATTCAATACTATAAAAAAAAATTTTTTGTGTGATATACTGTCTCCAGCGGTGTCCAGACTTTTTATTGGAAATTTCCTCCTCTTTGAGGATCTTTTTTTAGAAGTTCTAGTTCTTGAATATCAATAGTTTTTGAGTTATTAACGAAAAACAGAATATCTTTTTTTTTTCATCTTATTTTGTTAATAACAATTGCAATTTTTTATGTGCTAATAAATGCTCGAGATACATTTTTCGAGACGTCAATCCGAATCGAATGAGCAATCGCACATATTTTTAGGCCCGGGAACAAGAATTAACCCGTTTTTTAACTTGTTAATCATACTAAATACACAATCACAATATCAGAAATGTGAAAACATGAAACGAAATAGATATCAAAGTAAACAAAATTCACCTCACTTTATTACTTTCACTGAAATGGATTTACAAAACCACGACACGTGTTTCGCTATATAATAGCTTCCTCAGGTGGAGATAATCTAAAAAAGTTACTTCGCCTATCCTTATCACTGGGAATTCACTATAAGGGGTGGTCCCACTGCCAGGCTTAGTTGTGAGAGTTTATTGAGTTTCCCAATAAGCCTACAAGGAAGGAGACCACTTTCAATGAACCACGTACACATTCCAAATTGCAAGTCGATTGATTTGTTGGAAATATAAACAGGATGTTCATAAAATAAGATGTGGAATCATCTGCGACTGAAAGAAAATTTTTAAGTAACCTCTTGTGGGTATTCAAGAAAAATCTTTCTATAATTTAATTAAATGTTTCCCTTTTCAACATGCAATGATATTATATTCATAATGATTTGTTTGAAAATATGAACAGGATGTTCATAAAATCAGATGTGGAATCATCTGCGAGTGAAAGATAAACTTTAGTCACTATCTTTCATCGTTCAAGATAGCCTCTTGTGGGGTATTCATATCAGTCGAATTGAATGGAAGCTTTCAATAAATAGTCGGTTAGTAAAGATTGAGCCGTTCCTCATAACAAAAGCTCCCGAAATCGAATCTAACATGGGTCTTCACAAAATATCTGATAATATCTACGGAAACTTGAACATCCTGACCGTGTTCAAAACTGATCAATAGCTTAAGATCTATACTGCCTCGAAAAAAAGTTATCAAAGAGCAGAATTCAAGATAGATGTTTATAATGTGATAAAACTTATAGACACAGGACAAACATTCAACTCTTTCATGGGTGGGAAAATCTGAACTCAAATCAGAATCGTTTGGCGAATGCAATCACCTCTCTTTTCTGAGACAGGTCACTGATATTTCTCACTATCAAAGAGAGCTTCGCTACAATATCATTTCAGTCATCCCAATGACCCTTTGATAGATAATTACCCCCTCCAACCACTGCAGAGTATCACTCAATAGTCGCATTGTAATCAACACGATGTAGTTCAGAGTCTCTGTTTGATTACATTTCATGGATAATGGGATGGAAGCGGAGCGGGAGGTGGGAGCTTGAATGAATGCATTCAACAGAATATTCATCAATTTCACGACCTGGTCCATTGCGATGGACCTTCCTTGTAATCTTCAATTAACCTCCTAATTTGGGAGCGTCTATATAACAGTTGGCTGGACACTGGTGTTTGGGATTACTTTGAGGTTTGTTTTCTGATTTGGAACGTGGCGGGTGTCTTGTTTCATAAAATTCGATGCTCTTCAGTGAATTTGAAACTTCCATCCCCATAGATTATACAGAAATTCTTAATAAATATGTGTTTTCATAAAACTGGTACTGATTTTCATCCACTAAAAACGGGTTTGCAAAGAAGGGGGACAGCTCAAATCGGTAAATAAATGTGAGATCGTAGGAAGTTCAAACCTCTGGCATGAGAAATGGGATTGAAATTATAATCATAATAGTATGAACGTTCATTCAGAAAGCATATTCCCGGAAAATTACGAAAATTATTCACCATTCCACAATTCAATCAGCCATCAATGATGAGTAAAAATTATTTCTAATATGCCCAGCAGAAAACTAAACTCAGCAGCACCGTACATGTATGTCGATACATAGGATTGAAGTATCAATTTCTGCATAAAAAAATACAATGCAAATGTGTCGGTTACTACAATCATAGAATTATACCTGATGAATGAGAAAAACTCATTATTTAACCAACATCATAAAGAAACATCCAATTTTCTTCCAATTTTCCTTCACAACCATTTCATTCACACTTCGTACCACTATTCACAAAGAGCAAACCTATATTGCTGCTTAAAATCCAATAGAAATGTATACGCATACCTCTCTAGAACATGGACCTTCGAACAGATGAAATAATGAACAACAAAAACCTTTTCATTGAAATACACTTAGAAGTAAAAAATAATTGCTTTGGATTTTTGTTGAATCACTGCAGTTGAAATTGTTGATGTTCGTATGGGGAGTGATTTTTCCATTATCATTTATATAGATCAATTATGGAATAGACCCTGAAAGTGAGCCTTGCAGTACTCTCCGAATGAATCATTGTATTATACAGTGCTTCTCAAAAGTCCCCTCCCCCCCTCTTATTTTTGGAACGATTATACATGAACAAGTGAAATTTGGAAACTGAATATAAGAGGTTGTAAACTTCCCTACTAGTGATGATAGATGACGAAATCGCCAAAGATGACGTCACAAGGCCATTGTGACCAATAATTTTAAATGGAACCCTACGGCAAGCGACACCTCTTTTGAAAGGTATCGAAACAACCTATTCAATGATACTAATTTTGTTTGTGTTTATGGCAGTTTCGATGGCTCTTTAGTAAACATTAACATTTAAATTCCATTCAGTATGATATTAATTACAGATTCAAGAATCGGTATCTACTTGAAGAAACTGCTCGAAGTGACCTCCATTAACTTCCTGACAGTGAAATATCCTATTTTTAAACTCTTCTCGTACTTTTGCAAATGTGTCTGCGGAAACAGCCTCACATTCTGCAACAATACGTTGTTTTAAAACGTCAATATTGTCAGGTTCAGTGGCGTAAACCTTCGATTTGAGGTACCCCCACAGAAAAAATCCAAAGGTGTGAGATCCAGTGATCGAGGTGGCCATTCCGTTGAACCTCGTCGTCCAATCCATCTACCACGATACTCCTCAGCCAAATACCGTCTTACTGCACCGTAATAGTATGGAGAAGCACCATCCTGTTGGAATGTTATTTCCAAATTGCCGAATTCATCTGGATTATCTTCCAAAATTTCAAGGATTAACGGTTCTATTGCGTTTTGCAACAGCTCCAGATAAACCTCACCAGTTGAATCAGTATTTGAAAAAGAGGCCCAACGATCTGGTTTCCCAGGATACCTGCCCAAACATTCACCTTCTGGGAAAATTGGGTATGCACGAAACAGGTGAGGATTTGCGTCACTCCAATACCTCACATTCAGTGTATTTACATTTCCATTTAGATAGAAAGTACTTTCGTCACTAAAACAAATTGTTTTGACATAGTCTGGCTGTTGGTTAATTTTAGTTTCCATATTTTCACAAAATTCTAGTCTTCGGTCTGGGTCGTCGTCTGAGAGTTGATGAACCATTTTTAATTTGTATGGATGAAATTTGTTTTTTTCAACACTCTGTGTACGGTACTTCGACTGACTGCACAGGTAGATGCAACGTGAGTTGTTGAAGAAGTAGGATTAACTATTACTTCTCTCATCAGAAATTTGTGGTCTGCCAGATCGTTTCGCATCATTAATACTACCCGTTGTTTCAAACTTACGAAGAAGCTTCCTTAAATGAGTCCTCGAAAAGGGGCGATCGGGAAACCTCTCATTAAAAATGCGTTCTGCTGCATGAATATTTTGCCCAGTTTCACCAAGAATTAGGATCGCTGCTACTTTATCACCTAAAGCACGTACCATTTCGCTTCTTGAAGTACTTAAACGTTCGGCTCACAACAGTTTAACAAATTATTAAAATGTACAAAAATATAAAAAGTACCAAAAGCTGCTTAAACAGTTAAACGTTCTATCAACAATACACCAATTATTAAATGTACAAAAACTTGTACAATTACAAAAACGTCGAATTAGGGAGACTAACAAAAACGTCAGTTTATTTGACAACTATCCAGAGGTTGAGCTTGAATTTTGAATTTTAGTATCAACTGATTTATTCATGACAGCTTTGCGTTTTTCAAAAGCGAGTTGCCAAAACTGTCATAAATACAAACAAAATAAGTATCATTGAATAGGTTTTTTCGATACCTTTTAAAAGAGGTGTCGCTTGCCGTAGGGTTTCATTTAAAATTATTGGTCACAATGGCCTTATGACGTCATCTTTGACGATTTCGTCATCTATCATCACTAGAAGGGAAGTTTACAACCTTCAATATTCAGTTTCCAAATTTCACTTATTTATGTATAATCGTTCCAAAAATAAGAGGGGGTAGGGGACTTTTGAGAAGCACTGTATGCTTGATGTTCCATGAGATCTGACTGTATGGAAATTGTCATGGGAAATTTATTTTTATCACCAAAAATTATATTTTCGGACGAAGCAAGTACATATACCGAATTTATAATCAAGCGAATGATTGGAGGTGTATGAAATACAGTGTTTATCGATTTATAGACATTTCGTAAACATACATTTTATAAGATCGATTTCCCAAGCTCGTATTTCGAAATTTGAAGCGAAGTGGAATTTTTTCCAGTGGAGAATCAAAAGAACCAAAGTACAGAAACATTTGCCGGGAAAACTACAAATGACGCATCACAAAGCTGCATTGGATGAAAAGCGAAGGAAGGAAGATATTTCTCAATGGAGAAGGGGAAATTATACTCTCAGAGTCGACTGTGCGGAAGGAAAGTCGTGATTTCCACTGCCAGTGATAATAAAAGGATTCCTAGAGTTCAATAGTGCAATGTTGACGGTAAGCGGTATCTTGAGTCGACCTACAGCATCTTTCATGGTGGTGTAAAGATCTTCCCGACATAAAGCCGATCTCATTACAATTCTCACAAATTCCAACCCCAGGAGAGTGTTTCTCGGTTTTCATTGGTTGATCTCCAATTGTGGTTTTGATAACAATCATTCATCTATAAACTATGGTGCAAGTGAAAGTAACGTACACTTTCATCAAATATATTTCTCAGCTATTGAGGATTTGAGTCGGTCAAGTTTGTACCTGATGATATACACGATACAAATGTTGCTGAGCAGTTGTTGTGGTGGGATTGGTGATGATGATTTAATCCGTTATCAATGAGACATCGTGTATAATGTTGTTCGACTGTTTCTGCTAATAGATATGAATCAATCGTTTCTGGAATAACTCTCCATCCAGTCATGAAATAAAAGAAGTTCTTCAAATTGATTGTAATTATAAACGCTATAAGCAAAATATAATGTCTTGTCAGTGATTTCTTCTTCAGATATCAGAAGCCAATGTTTTTGTCGAAAGAAGTACATCTTATTGAAAGTACGGGAAAGCCGACAGATTTTTCAACTGATGTGATGATTGGTTGTCTCAGAAATGTAACGATTCATGAAACGTCATCTTTGTTTGTATACTTGTGATGCCAACACTTCACCAACGTAGTAATCAATCTATTCTCATTATATCTATTCAAAATGAAAAACTTACTATGTAACTACTTAATCACGAAAAATATTTCAATAGACTCTCTAGTTTTTGCAAAGCGTGCAAGCTGTTCCATTGCAGCAATATTCTTGGCCTTGTCACAATATACAACGAATACTACAATAATTTTCAAAGCCAAATTATTTCATCAGTAAAAAAGTAGTAAAAAAGTATATATTTGCCATATGATACGGAAAATGAAAAAGCCATCTTCGATATGATGATTTTTACAGAATTTATCAGTCATTTCCAGAATATAACGTAAAGGTGTTATTCAAATGGTGTTGTTGGAAATCACCTCCTGAGGGCCTGGCGTCGGCCTAACTGAATTGTTCCAAGTATTCAGAGAAAACAGATTTGCGCCAAATGGATCTCTGTTTTGATTAACAATAAATCCCATTCCAAACTGCTGGTCCCTTGGAACATTCTGCTAATAAAGGCTGTTCAGCATACCAGTTCAATTGTACCTGAATACATCTACTTGTAATAACAGATGAACTATATTCTAAATATTTAGAATTTCATTGCGAATGTAATGCGGAGATGAAATGAGACCCAATCTGGGAAGTTATATCATTCCTCATTAAAACAATTCCAACAGAGGAGAATTGTGAAAACTGGGAAACAATCAATTAAGCTCTTTACCGGTATCAGTCTTCTAGCGCATTCATAGGGAAAATCGAAATGGATTATTCGATAAACTTACTGACCTCAACAGCAATGAACAATACGCAATTCTTCCATATACAGTGTACACCAAAGGAATAAAACGAAAATCAACATTGAAATCTCCAGCAAGAATCATCGGTAACTCATGGTATTCAAAAAATCTGAACCTTCAATAGTGAAGTGGAGTAATTGCTGATGAATGAATTTTATAATGTCAATACAGTTCCATTTGGAGAAATGTAAAGAAAAACGATAATCAAAGCTTGATCATGTATTGTGACTCCCGCAGCCGGTGAACATTTTTCCAAAGCCCCAAGATTGGTTTCGGATCCCACTATAGAAGGTAAGGCCCCGTGATCTTAACCCGTACAAGTTTTCATAAACTTCTGAGGGTTGGTAAAACAACTAAGAAAGCGGTTAAAACATTTTTTTACAACAGCAATGTCATATTTTTTATTATAATTATTTCGTAGATATCTTTTTATGGCAATTTCAAAACGATATTATACACCACATTTTATGTTATCATTGAAAACTTTTCACTTGGTCTAACTTTATTTCATCAATTGAGATTACTTGAAGAGATGGGAGAGTTAAAATATTCCATACTGATTTTGAAAGAAAAATTTGAATTTGATCAGATAAATAAAAACTTCACGTTTTTTGGGCGGCAAAACATCATTAGATAGTTGTTTTTTTCGACTTTTATTATATACAGTGTGTTCAATTAAGTCGGTACAATATGGAAAACTTTTTATTCTTTGTTTTATGAAAAAAAAAAGTTAGTTTTGATAAAAAGTTCTTCATGGCCTAAAACCCAGAATAAAATATTCATATATCAATTTTTTTCTATCTGTAGACGAGGTTTGTTGAGAAATGTAAATTTCGCTCAGGAATAAAGTACCTTTATTTTTTACAATATCGACAATTTTTATTGGGGAAAAGTTGATACTAATTGAAAACTACGGTCAGATTTCCAATATTATCTACTTACCATGAAGAAACGATCTTTAATAATTTTTATAAATTAAATTTTAAATCAAAACTTTATTGATTGATAAAAATGATTTTTCGGTTCATTGGTAAGTTATCTAACAATTTGCTATTGCATTGAAATAATTAATGCATGCATATCATAATAATTTCTTAACAAATGAAAGTTAAACATAAGATAACTGAAAGTTAACTTGGTTGGTTTTTCAGTGCATCCTAGATTAAATGTCAACCTGTACATAAATTGATACTACACAGAATTTGTCAGTGCATCCTAGATTAAATGTTGATCTGTAGACACAAATTATCAATTGCTAATAGAGAAGAGTTAGTAAAAATAACAAAATCTGTTTTTTCATGGTAGATGGATAATATCGGATATCTGACCATAGTTTTCAATTGGAATCAATTATTCTATTTCCAACGATACCAGCCCAGACATTGACACCAAACCTCTCTTGAAAATTGTCCTTTCTCATTGCATGTTGATTTTATTGGTCCCAGTACCGAGTATTTTGCTTATTGAACATACCACCATTTGTGAATCGTGATCTGTCGGAAAATAGAATAAAGTTGATAAAATTTGGGTAAACTCTATGATTTTGAAGAAATCAATCACGTCTATCGCCATCGTCAGCATACGAAAGTTGATATAACTGATATTTAAATACTCGATATCCAGCTTTTTCAGTATTTTTCTTGCTGATTCGTGACATATCTGCATTTTTCGACTAGTTTCTCTTGAAGAAACCGTTTTATAAACCTCATCCATAGCAAAAACGTTAATCTCAGTCTCTTCATTTATGATAAACCTCTGTTCCGCCTCTCGATTTCCTTCTTGCCTAAAACGATTATCAACATACGGAAAATACTGATGGGCTGGATGTTGCCAATTGGGATATCTCTGAGCATACAACTCAGCAGCATTCCTTGAATTATCATGTCATTTTCCAAATATCAATAACATCCAGTTTTTCACTTTGAGTACACATTATTTTGTAGAAAAATTAAACTGAAATTCAACGAAAATTAAGAAACTCATGTCACTGTCATTACCTAAGTGATTAATTTGTTTTCCAAACAAGACTTGATAAAAATAACTGCAAAATATTATGCATCATGGCTATCGATGGCATACTTGACGAAAGTAAATAAATTATTATCTTGTATTTCTCTCAGTAATATTTGATTCATGTTCTTATTTTCAATCCAATGGCAAATAAATTAGTATCGTTTGATTCGTCAAAAAATTCTTTATTCGGAAAGTGCTTCTCAAAAAATGGTAGCCATTTGAAAAATAATAGTTAGACAAGAAAATGTAATTTTTCCAACCTATCTCATTCCTATCTATCATACTAGTCACCAAAACTTTGCGATTGTAATTTTCTGACATCCCCTGAGGTCCTCAGATTAGTTTACGTCCAATCGTGGCCACCTATATAGATGCAAAATTAAAAGTGACTGTAAAAAAATTAAGTGGGCGTAATTTTTTTCAAAATGTCACAATCTGATCCAGAGTTGTCTTAGAAATCCAAAAATGTTCTATTTAAAAATTCAAAACCGGAGCTATTTCCGGTGAAACTGGAAGTGACCGGAAAGTGAAAAATATGCGATACCAAATCTCATTTTGATACTCCTATCATATCACCATATATTTATGTATCGGTCTCCTATTCGTAGTCTCTCTGTATTTATACATTAACAATAACTGTTTTTTTTTATGTGTAATTTTTTTAATTATGTTCTTTAAATCATATCATAGAATAGAAGTTTGTGCCCCACTTGGAAACTCTGATCACACCCTCATCTCCACAACATGCTCTTTCCATTTACCATCGAGCTGCACAATACCACCCCGTCTCATGTGGCATTACAATTCGGCCGACTGGAAAGGTCTTCGTATGTTTTTCTCAGCGTTTCCATGGAAGAGAGTTTGTTTCTCTTCAGTAGATCCAACACGATGTGCTGAGACAATTTCTGAAATCATCATGTTGGGGATGCAAACTTACATACCGAATACCGAAAGAAGAACATCATCCGATAAGACCTGGTTTAACAGAAACTGCTCTAGAGCTGTGGCTTCCAAACAGGCAGCATACCATCGATGGCTAAAAATTCTGGGCCCTGAGACCAGAGCAGCATATGTCGAGGCTAGAGGCATATGCAAAGAGACAATATAATGCTCAAAAGATGCCCACAATGCCAAAATAAAATCAAAACTTGCTGAATGTCCTAACGGATCCCGTTCATTTTGGTCTTTCGCCAAAGCTGTGGGAAGAAACTTCACTTCCAGCTCATTTCCTCCTCTAACCAAAGAAGATGGAACACTAGCAACGACTGCCCAGGAAAAAGCCAATAACTTTGCGCACCTATTTGCTGGAAATCCCACTCTGGATTCATCGGGAAAACAACCCCCGAACATTACACCTATTGACAGTCACATGCCCGAGATCACCTTTCGCCAACGTACGATCAGAAAGATTTTGCTGGGTCTCAACACCAACAAAGCCTGTGGATCTGACGGAATCCCGCCGATTGTTCTCAAGAAATGTGCCTCCGAACTAACACCTGTTTTTTGCAAGTTGTTCAACCACTCTTACAATTTGGGGGTATTTCCGTCCAATTGGAAAATTGCAAGAGTACAGCCAGTCCCTAAAAAGGGCAAAAATGCCCTACCTAGCAACTACAGACCTATCGCACTGCTATCTATTATTTCAAAGGTCATGGAAAAAGCCATCAACATCGAGCTCATGAAATATCTGGAAGACTCAGGAATTGTCAACGATAGGCAATATGGCTTCCGCCATCAGAGATCAACTGGTGACCTGCTCGCTTACGTCTCACATATATGGCAGCTATATATTGAAAAGTATGGAGAAAATTTAGCTGTGGCATTAGATATCTCCAAGGCGTTCGATCGAGTTTGGCACCAGGGACTCCTCGCCAAGCTTCCGTCTTATGGCTTGCCCCCTCAGCTGTGTTCTCTGCTTGCTAGTTTTCTCTCAAACAGGTCTCTCCATGTAGTGGTCGATGGAGTTTCATCTGACACTCTACTCACAAATGCTGGTGTTCCGCAAGGATCTATTCTCGCACCAACACTATTTCTACTCCACATCAACGACCTGTTGAAAGCAACTTCATGTCCAGTACACAGCTTTGCCGATGATAGTACCCTCCATACCACTTTCTCTTCCAGGGCCCCTATATCAGCCCGTGAAACCAGAAATGAACGAGGAAGAAATGTTAATAATATAAATATGGACTTAGCAACAATTCTCGAGTGGGGATCTAATAACTTGGTAGAATTCAATGCAAACAAAACACAAGCATGTCTTTTCTCTGGAAAAGCCGATCTCACTGTGCCTAACATAACTTTGTCAGGAGTAACCATACCACTGAAGTCATCCATATCGATGCTTGGTATTACTATCAGCAATAACCTTTCCTGGGAAAATCACGTGAGGTCCATTGCCAAAAGTGCATCCCAAAAACTTGGTTTTTTGTTTCGTGCCAAAAGCTATTTCACCCCCACTCAGCTGCTTATGATCTATAAGGCACAGATCCGACCTGTCCTGGAATACTGTTCCCATATTTGGGGCGCGGCACCTAAACATATCTGTCCAAAAAAAGGCAATTCGTCTCGTCGGTGATGCCTCGCTTACAAACTCGCTCACTTGTCTGGAACACCGTAGAAAAGTTGGCGATTTGTCTCTATTTTATAGATATTTTCATGGGCGATGCTCTTCTGAAATATCAACAATCGTTCGTGCTTTGGCAGTCTCTTCGAGACTAACCCGTCAAGTTCAGTCATCACACCCCTTCGTGGTCACTTTGGAGACCTGCAGAACATCACTTTCCAAAGACTCGTTCATCCACCTAACAGCGAGGCTTTGGAACTCATTCCTAGGGAGGTGTTCCCCGAGGCATACAACCTCCAGAAATTTAAGAAGAACACCAACTCCTACCTTCTTTCCCTTGGTTCCCACGATGTTCTCTGAACATTACAGGATATCCCTTTTCGTGGGAACCAGAACATAAAAAAAAAAAAATATAGCCCTGAAGAAGGCGAGATTCCTCGCCGAAACGTTGACAATAAAATTGTAGATTGAGAGTGTTGTTTTTCTCAAATTGTCCGACTGCTCGTGAAAAAAACTACGATAATACTCCTAATATTCTAGAAGTTATGACTTGTCTAAAAGATTCGTTGACACTCGGTATGTTCCCACGAGCAGCTAGGAATGCACTGAAAAGTACCCTCTAAAAACATAATTTTACACGTGTTTTATAGAATAAAATCGCCGCCTTTCTCACAACGACTCAATGATCATCCGATATATCGTATGTACATGAAAACATTCCGAGATCTTATCCTCAGGGAAAGACGTGCCGAACGAATTCAAGTTCCAATCCGCCAGCAGCAGAACGTCTAGATCCCCACGGTCCTTTTTAAGATAGGTAGTGCAGATTCCTCAGCATATTGATCGCTCTATTAACACACTTTTCCGAGCCGGAAGGAACGAGAAAACGATAATTTTATGGAGTCTTCAGAGACGCCACACGCACAAAGCTCATTGTGTGAGGGTCGCC
Organism: Gonioctena quinquepunctata; assembly: GCA_018342105.1. NCBI lineage: Eukaryota > Metazoa > Arthropoda > Insecta > Coleoptera > Chrysomelidae > Gonioctena > Gonioctena quinquepunctata. The sequence continues at coordinate 758,242 of JAFIRS010000110.1, read as the reverse complement.
GATCCATCTTGGCGTCTTTTTAATTAGGGCTAACAAAGTATTGCGGGGGTTTTTGGAGAGTGACTAATCTCGCGCTTTATTGTTCGGTAATGGATATCATTTTGTTCGGTTCGGATGATGATGAGGGGGCGAAACTTTTCCAGCTACAGAAGGGTTGTATTCCGTGGCGAGAGGACGGATTTTCTGAAGTTGGCCTTCTAATTGAACTATATTCACAATTATGTAGAATTTGCGTCCTTCAAATTGACTGGAGATTTGGAATCACGGAAACAAGGACAATGGAAGTGACCTGAATTTTAGAAATTTGTCGACGTTTCGATGTTTATTTGACGCCTTCTTCAGGTCTAAAAATACGTAATGGGTTAACAATAATATAAGTGATATAACAATGCAGGGTTGAAACGTTTCAAATCAATTGATGTGATTACATGATTTGAATCGCAATTTGAACCCCTTAATTTTTTTGTTTTTTGGATAATTTTTTATTTTGATTTTTTTATGATACAGCATTCAAAAATACATACAACCCTGAATTTTCACCCTTCTACGATCAACCCCTATTTTGCCATGGCGATTTTTCTTTTATTTATTTTATCCACAGATCCGCAATAGGGTTGCAAGATGGCAATCGAATATAATAATTGTAGTACGATAAATTGAGAACGGGATAACGGGATAAAGAAAAAACGGGATAACAGGACAATGGGATGAAGGGAATAACGGGATAACGAAAAAACAGGAAAACGGGATAACGAAAAAATGGGAAAAGGGATAACAGGATGGGGAATAACAGGAAAACGGAATGACGGGATAAGTAAAAAACGGGATAACAGGAAAACGGGAATAACGGGATAACGAAAAAACGGGAAAACGGGATGAGGGGAAAACGGGATAACATGATAATGAAAAAATGGGATAACAGGACAACGGAATAACAGGAATAACGGGATAACGAAAAACAGGATGACAGGATAAGGGGGTAACGGGAAAACGGGATAAATGAAAAACGGGATAACAGGAAGGGATAACGGGATAACGGAAATAACGGGATAACAAAAAACGGGAAAGGGATGACAGGATAAGGGGATAACGGGATAAGAAAAAACGGGATAACGGGAAAACGGGATAACGGGACAACAGGAAGCGGAAGGAGTCAAAAGCATAGTCTAGATGGAACAACATAAAGGAAAACATAGAAAAAAAGAAATTCTACGCGTACGAGAGTTTTCGGAGAAAACATTTTAAGGAACATAGAAATTTGGACAGGACAACTTCTGTCGGGTCAGCTAGTATATATATATATATATATATATATATGTTTATATATGTATACTAGCGGACCCGACAGACGTTGTCCTGTTCAAATTTCTATGTTCCATGAAATGTTTTTGCCGAAAATTTTCCTGTTATCCCATTACCCTTTCCCATTTTCCTGTTACCCCATTTTGTCTTTACCCCGTTATCCCTTTGCCCGTTTTCCCGTTTTTTCGTTATCCCGTTATTCACGTTATCCCGTTATTCCGTTTTCCCGTTTTCCTGCTATCCCGTTTTTATTTTTCCCGTTATTCCGTTTTCCCGTTATTCCCTTATCCTGTCATCCCGTTTTCCCGTTTTTTCGTCATCCCGTTATTTCCATTATCTCGTTTTCCTAAAAAAAATTAAAAATAGGGGTTGATCGTAGAAGGGTGAATTAAGAGTAATATGAATTTTTTTATTTTAAGTCATGACAAAATAAAAATGAAAATCTTGCCAAAAAATAGGGATTGATCGTACAAGGGTGAAAATTCAGGGTTGTATGTATTTTTTTAATGCTGTATCATAAAAAAATTAAAACAAAAGATGTTGTCCAAAAAATAAAAAAAATAATTAAGGGATGGACCACCCTTAACATTAAGGGGGGTGATTTGTGAATCTAAACCATCCAAGGCGCCACCCAAACGCATACACGAAAATTCATTCAAATCGGTCCAGCCGTTTAGGAGGAGTACAGTGACAACACACGTACAGTAGAATATATATATATATATATATATATATATATATATATATATATAGAAATATGTATAATATATACATGTATATACATATACATATATTAATTTTCTAATAACCTATAATTTCATCATTTTGGTTTGGTAAGTGTAGTAAATTATTATTAGAGTCATAAATGATTAAAAAAATCAAATAAAAATTAATTTACCCAACTCCAATAATTTGTCTCGGTTTTTGTACATGATCTATAGTGAGATTTTCATCATCAACTTCCATTTGATTATTGTCATGTTCAATCACGATGTCACCAATTATTTGTAATGGTGAACCTCTACAATTAATAAGTATTTTGTTATTTACGTATTAGTTAAATTTGATGTTATCCCATTTAAAAAATTTGCTGAAGTAAATTGTAGAAACGCGTGGCCGAAATACGGAAGAGTAACAAGGAGAAAGAGAGAGGAGAGAGGCAAGAAAAGGACAGAGAATCAAACGCGCCCCAATGTCGAGAGTAGAATGCCGCGTATTAGTAGAGGGAGAAAATAGACAAGGAAAAAGGAACGCTGCATATGACGCTACGATGCCAGCAACCAGTAAGAAATACGCACTCACCTTTGTCGAGACCTTTCGCTTCGACCGATCACACTTTTCGTAACGCTCTCGTCACGCATTCACCAGCTTACTCCCCAAGTCAAGCGTGCGTAATGAAGTTTTACTTCAAAAAATATCCCACTGTATCTAAATAATGTTTATTTTAGTTGATTATAGTGCTTGTACAAAAAAACTAATGTTGCAGCTTTTCCCGTTCCTAATCGATTTCTGAGTTTGGAATGGACTGAACCCAATGTTGAGGAAGTTCTCCCAACTGATGCGGAAGAAACACTAGCACAAAATAATTGTCTAATTATGAAGAACTCTTTTTGAATATTGGATATATTCTGTTGTGACTTCCACCAATCAATGGGTTTTACATTCTGAAGAATATCATCATGGAACGTTATATCAGTGAAAGGTTCTGATGTGGCAAGAAACTTGATTATGAGTGTTAGTAAACCACTAATTCTTTAACAGATTTTAAAGCAACATTTGTTCACTCTCTGTTATTGTTTGCTGAGTTTTTGTTGGGTCAAGAAGATATACCATAATGCCTCCTAAATTTTTGCAGATTTTAAATTTTTTCGAAATGGGTTTCTAATATTTTAAATTCTTCCACAACAAATGATAGACTGGCACTGTTTTTTTTGTATTATATCTATTGCGATAGAGATAAGCTTAAGTATTATTAGGTAATCTTTTTAAGTGAATGTTTGAAATTGTCTCTCTTATAATATTGTCAATTTCGTTTTTGTTCTCCTCAGCAATTTTGAAAAGTATGGGACATGACTCAACAAAAACTTCTAAACAGTCGGCAAGCATCATTGGCCATATGACATCATTTGACAAACTTGTTTTTTGCCTCCTCCTTTTGCATATGCTGCAGAGGCAAAATGGTTGTTTATTATTAATATTAGCGATTTCCAAATCCTAACATACCAGCACAACCATATGTAATAAGGTTTAATTCATTGGTGGATGTTTTTTTGTCGTATCACCTGCACTATATGTGACAAAACTACATACTGTACAGTCATATTCGGTTTAAGCTCATTTATGAATGCTACTAAATATGCAGAAGTATGTGGAAACCCAGAAGTATCTGGACTATCTATTAAGAAGGAATATCCATTTTCAGTTGTATCCATTGCACAGATTATCGGCTATCGGGAAAAATGGAAACAAAATACAAAAAAAACATGATTTTTTTCAACCCTGAACAATGGGGTTACAATTCACAATACATGAATAATATGACAAGACATAATAAATAAATGTGTGAATGTGTTTTATTTATCATGTCTTGTCATATTATTCGTGTATTGACAAACTGTAACCCCATCGTTAATAACTTATATTATCGTTAACCCATTATGTATTCTCAGCCCTGAAGAAGACGTCAAATAAACGTCGAAACTTTGGCGGAATTCTAAAATTCAGATCACTCTCATTGCCTCCACACTATACTGTTTTACAAGTGTGAAATTGTTTTTAGCGAAGTAGTATGTCAATATCTAAAACTGTATTGATACGATGGGAATAAATGATATGGACTAATCAAGATCCCAATAACAAAAGCGGCTTCGATATTTCCAAGCGAAGTAAACACACTCATAATGGGATGCCGGAATAAGGATACCTGAATAACTTATATAACAGATACACAATAAAATCGTTAATAGAAGTTATCGGAAATAACATGAAATTTGATTGATTGATAATGAACAATGCTGCTACTCACTCCCAGGGCTCCTACTCTAGCGTATTATAGAAATAATCAGTAGCCAAGTTGTTTTTCTGGACCTGACCCCCGTCTTTTTCCAATGCTTTGTTCGAAAATGATCAATCCAGTTTAGAAATAGTGGTCATTCAGATGAATAAAACAAGAGTTTGTTAAGATTATCATTGGTAATCAGACAAGTCATCTGTTCATATATAATCGAAAATATAGGAGATAATGAAAAGTTCACCCAATAAATAATGAATGGGCGTTCAAGCGATGGAGAAAGGTAGAATAGAACTAACAATTAAAATAAATTCAGATATTTGTATAGAACCTTGGAATTGATTTTTCTTAGGTCATCAGGTAGAAGACAACAACACCTCTATTTCTAACGTTACAACCTGTATAAGGGGATGCTTGAGTTTGAAATGCTTATTATGGACAGCTCACCGTAACTGGGTCTTTTCATTCTTACTGGCTTTAGCGAATTGAAAAGTTTGGTTGATTGATTTAGGGACGGTTTATGTCAATTATCCAAAAGGCTTTGATTTGAAGGAACTACCTATAAGGAGAGAGATAGTATTTGTTTGTTAGCCGACATTTGTTGTGAGTGAGATCTGGGCGAAAGTTTTTTCCAGTATTAGAAGAAAAAATAAACTAGTCCAATGAAACTGAATAATTCTGATCAGTCTTGTAGGTTAAAAGATTTCATTCTAATTTTATCCCTACCACTTTTTTGTGGCCTGTTCTCATGCAATGATCCAATACACTCATTTAAGTTTTAAATTCCTGTGGAACAATTTTTTTATGTGAATTTTGTATTACACCAATTAGTGGAGATATATGTTGTCGAAATCATTGATAAATACTATAGTATGAATAATAGGGAACATGAGAACATCGTCGTAAGGAACTTCAGAGCATTACATGGAAGTGAAACAATAATGAATAAAAAACACAAACGACTAGTTCTCATTTCAAATATTCAGATGAAAGGAAAAACGTTGGAGGGCAAGAGTAACATTAAATTCAATTTAGTACTTTGTGCGTCGGAAAACAAAAATAATCATGGTAAAGGTCGCTGTTTGTCCGGAAATCTCTGAAAACATTCCGAGGCCGTATGATTTAATGTAGACAATATCTGTCAGGCGGGGCAGGACTTTAAGATAGATAGGGCTCAATTCTTTGGAAAACTCCCCCGAGCTTGAGTTTGGACTTTTAACGGTATCTGCGGCGGTTCATGAATGAAAAGGAATAGAGATGGATGGCATGTTCATAACGTTAATGGAAACGGTGGTGAAAGTGTTATTTTCATTTCACGAGAGAACGCACAAGATGACATCAGGTGATTATCTTTAAACCATCATTTGGACAATGTTAGGTATTTTGTAGGCGTTTCAGAGGATTGATGTCCATTAGAGGAATTAATAACTGCCACCCCTGTAATATAAACCAATAGTTGGAAGTAATTATATTCATGGAGAAATTATTTCACATAAAGAAATATTATCCATCCGTTTCAGTGTCATGATCTGCTTATAGAGTTTGGAAAAGAAATATGATTCGAAAGAATATAAAAAAAAATTCCCCCTAAGAAATTGAACTCAGTGAAATCAGACATTTTAAAAATAATTTCATGTAACTATGCGTGAGACCAAATTATTTATAAACCACCCGTGGAATGCCCTGAAGTTGAAACAAAGGGTCACAAACATGGATGTACCATTAAAATAGTATCTAATTATGAGTTCATCAGAAAAATAGATTCACTATTTATAAACGACCCTAACTGAGAAGCGATACCGCTGCATAGACAATGTAATAATTATATTTAAAAATAACACGAAGCCAATTGGTCATCATATAGCCGTTTATAGTTTCTCCATATGTGGTAAAACGAGGATATATAAACAGTTTTGGAACAATAAGAGCCATTCCATTCTATTCCATTCGGTATTCCATTCGAGTATTCATTCCAAGTCAGTATGTATTTTAAAATGCACATTAGCATTTTAAATTGAGATATTTTAATCAGATAATGTTTTAGTCAAATAGACTTTTCTACTTCAAGTTAATCAGATGCAACCAAGTTTGAATGCACCAGTCATTAGAACTCACACCGATGAGTTTCTAAAATATTTGCATACATTGATATGTAATTAGAAGAATTCATCCGACTTCATCATTGCTCCAGTAGTAAATCAAATAATAAATTACTTATCGGGATTTCTCCAGATTAAATAACGGAATTGATTTTAGTGAAGTGAACATCGTGTCTATTACAGAGTGAGACTACATATTTTTTCTCTTTGATTTATTGGGTACCAGGCTTTATAAAATGAACATTTTTCCTCATTCATACTTCAAATTCATTGAAGGTAATTCAATTACTTTGATAAATATTTATTATTTCATCAGATTCTGATAGTTGCTTGTTTCAGAAATATGTATAAAACGATTGATACTATCCATTGATTTTTATTGAAAATTTTGCTATTATGTTTTAAAGTCCTACAACATACTAAAGTTGTTGTTCAATGAAGAAAAACAATTACAATGTTAATTGTTTTAATCCAGAGAATTGATTTACGTATTTTAGATTTGTGAACCTTGATAAATACAATTTTTGAATATACTGATAACGCAGGAAATAAGTATTAGAATATATTACTATGATTGATTTTTCTACCTTTGAATAAAAATATATTGTTCATGCCTCAAAATCATAAAACTGTGTAATTGATATGATATTGATTATTGCTATGATTTTATTGCTATTTTTACATTCATATTTTCTGGTGAATTTATATACAATGGGTTTATACGATTTATTGATGGATGGTTTTGTGTGTTGTTTCGAATATTGATTTTAATTATATCTTTTAAATTTACAACTATATTGAAAAGGGAAACATTCTCAATTAAATATTGATAGAAAGATTTTTCTGTGAATTGAAAAATCCACGATTAAAATGAAGTTATTTTTTGTGAATGTCTAACAGAAAACAACTACTTCCCCGGCTAAAGCCACGCTGGACATATTTAATTGAGAATGTTTCCCTTTTCAACATGAATACCCCACAAGAGGTTATCTTGACGATGGAAGATAGTGACTAAAGTTTATCTTTCAGTCGCAGATGATTCCACATCTGATTTTATGAACATCCTGTTTATAATTTCAACAAATCAATACAACTATATTATTATTTCATTTGTTTTGATAGCTTGAGATATGACCGAGTACGTAGATTAAACGAACCTCGATCATATACTGGACGAATTACTTGGATTAGACCGCTCTCTGAGTATATTCCCTTTGTCAATGTTTAGTTGCACAATCTTCAGTATAGAACCTCTAACGACTTTTTGTAAGACACGCATTTGTACTGTCAATTGTGTGAAAAAGATTTAGTATTGAGTAGAGTGCATACCAATAATACCAGTATAGTTAGACATCAATTGATGGTATTTGTAAAATCCTTCTATTGGATTTTCTAGAGTGTTTCTTTAATAAAAGTTACTGTGAGGTTCGACAAACACTTGGGTTTTCGGAGTGGTGTGTGAATTCATAACACTCTGTATATACTCAGGTTTTAACAATAACTGGTCAGTGGTGGGGTCTTCAGAGTCTCCCCCTACATCAGGTTATAACATCAGCATGGTTGTCAAGCTAAACGTTCTGGTAATTGCCAGGTGTAATATACCAGGTGTATTCTCTAGATAAGCCATGGTTTCCAGCGTTCCGAGGGTATTAGATCCAAACTTGGCAGGTTTGTTAGATTCGAGAATTGGGAAAAAACAATATTTTATACCCTCCCATCACTTCCGGATTTACCAGAAACGACCCTAACATGGGAATTTCAAATGAAACACCGTGTATATTTTTTTTTTTTTTTTCAGGTCATTCTGAGCCCAATTTTTGAGACAAAGAATTGATACACTTGATTTTTCAGAAGATTTTCAATTTAACATCTAGAGTGCGTAGGACACACTTCATTAAATCTGATGTACAGGAATGATTACCAAACTTGTGTGAGACTGAATCTGTGTCCTGAATGAACTAGCAAACCGGAAGAAAGTGACGCTGGCATAGTTCCAGGACACCAAGAGAATGAAAAAGCCGACGAACCGGCCAGACAAGCCTCGTCAATGGTATTCTACGGCCTGGAACCATTCTGCGGAATAGCAAAAGCAACGGTTAGGAGAACAATCAGCAAGTAGGTGGAAAAACAAGCTCAAAGCTGATGGGAAAAATCCCCAGGATAGGGGCAGGCAAAATGGTTTCTCAGAAAACCATCCCCTTTGCTCATAGCAAACCAACTAGTCTAAGAGGGGACTGCAGAAAACCTGACCAATCGAGTACCAGAATGAAATGTTTTTAAAATGTTAGTACTCACAGCAAACATAAGAAAAATCATTGACTGCCTGGGCGAACTTGGCCCATAAGTATTGTATGGCCTTTTTTCGGAATAAGCAACCATAACCATGTAATACATGTCCAAAATACGTTTGACACTTACTATCTCTCCAGTTGGTCAAGTGTTCTAAGGAGCTGGTTCACGAAATGAAATGCAATGATCGTGAAACCGATGAAACAATTCTCGCATTAACAATGGTAGGAGGCGAGAGAAAACCCTCTGCATATTTCAAAACCTACCCTAAGATTTACCCAACCTGAGCCCAACACCAGGCAGGACATCCCCTTCGCCCACCACCCAGGAATGGCAAGCTGGATGCCCATACACCCTATTGGAAATAGGAAGAAGTGTACATATAGTTTATAAGTTGTAAATAGTAGAATAGGTTATGTAAACGACAAAAATTGAATAAAACTCTTTTGTATTGTATTGTATTGGTTCACAAAATTTTTTAAAAAAATTTTTTGGAATTAAAAAAATGGGCATAGACAACCGATCGAGTAACACCATGAAATGTTTTCACAAGCTTTCATTCAAATTAAAATATATGTATGTTCAGTTCAAATCTTGCAAGTCAATTTTGACCTACTTCTTGTGAATTTGGCAGGTTTTCATCATTCCGGTGACAGTGCATTTCGAAATTTTAGCCAAAGAAAAAACAAAATGGCTCCAATATGGCGGACGAGTTTTGTGATTATAGTTCGATTCCATTAAAAATTAGTATGTGGAGATTTTTGGGATCGGACATCAAGATTTCTTTGCCAGAATTCATTAATTCAAGATGGCGACGACTTTTGTGATTATAGTCCGATTTCATTCATAATTGGTGTGTGGTAGATCATCAACTTTTGTCAGAATTCAATAAGATGATGGATTTCATGAATGTCTAAAAAGACTTAAATAAAAATGATTGAAAAAAAAATTAAGACAAATTTTAATACAAAAAAAAATGTTCTTCAATTGTTTGACCTAGGTCATTCTATGAGCAACAGATTCAGAAGCTTGCCGCGAATATAAAATAGGTTTTCTTGTGTGGCGAGATTTCCTATCTGTTACTCTCAGAATAATCTAGGTCAAACAAAGAAATAATTTTTTCCTTTTGACTGCATTTGTGTAATTTTTGTAATGATTTCCATCAAAATGTTAGCACTCATAGACCAAAGGAGAAATAATTTCGTTTCTGGGCAGAATTTGTTTACAAGTTTTGTATGCTCTCTCTCCGGAACTTTTTTTTCACTGCAGCCATACCAATGGAGTAACAGCTTGGAATTACTCTTGGAATTCAGAATTTACAGGGTGAAAAATAATATATTCAAGTGTCCGTTAAATATTGTTCTAATGCCTTGCCACCAAACTTTTTTTGATATATTACTATATCTATCGAGTAACAGCTTCAAACTACTACCAAGTTGAACTTCAAACATTTTTCTATTATTCTATGCCTGTTGAAAATACTTGGCACGAGACTCTCTTTTTCTCAAAGGCTTGTATGCTATTACCAATATATCCTAGTAGAGAAGTATTCAGGGATAAACAAATACTCATCCAATAAACAATTATAATTTTTTTTTCATTTATTTAAACATTTCATGAGGTATATGTATATATATATATATAGATATATATATATATATATATATATATATATATATATATATACATAATACAATGTAATTTTTATCATATATACAATAATAAAATTAATAAAAACTTAATGTAGGAAAAAGTAAAGAAATTATTTTTCCTTTTTTTTGCATTTGTATGAAAGCTTGTCTTAATTTTTTCTTGATCATTTTCATTCAATTCAATCACGAAATCTGTCATTCTATTGAATACTGACGAAAATTGATAATATATGACCCCAAAAAATCCACATACCAATTTTGAATGTAATGCGACTATGATAACAAAACACGTCGTCTTCTTGGAGCCGCCATCTTGAATTCATGAATTTTGACCAAAAAATACCACATACCAATTTTGAATGGAATGGGATTATAATATTAAAAGTCGTCGCCGCCCCACTTAGAGCCGCCATCTTTAATTCGTAGATTCTGACCAAAAAATCAAGATCTTTGACCTCAAAAACGCCCACATACCCATTTCTATTGGAATAGAGCTATAACCACAGGAGTCATCGCCATATTGGAGCCGCAATTTTGAATTCATGAATTCTGGCAAAGAAATCATGATGTCCAGCTCCAAAAGCCCCCACATACTAATTTTGAATAGAATCGAACTATAATCACAAAACACCAAACGAATCATTTTTCAATTTCGAAACGAAAAATTATAAATAATAGTTTAAAAAAACTGAAAAACACGCTTTTATAGAAAACCAGACTAAAAAAATTGAAAATAGGAAAAAAAATTATTTTATTTAAAAAAAAAGCGTGGGGTGCATGGTATCGCCTCGGCCAACAGTTACCTGTGATCTGAGACATTTCTTACTTCACTGCCCTAGGTGTGTAATGCACTATATAATTATTGATACATGCACCCCACGCTTTTTTTTAAATAAAATAAATTTTTTTCTTATTTTCTATTTTTTCAGTCTGGTTTTCTATAAAAGCGTGTTTTTCAGTTTTTTGAACTATTATTTATTTCCTACTTTTTAGTGTGGTTTATTTATAAAAGCGTGTTTTTTTAATTTTTTTTTAACTATTATTTTTATTATTTTTTTGCAAATGAAAAAATGGAATAATCTTATCAAATTTCCGACCCCAAAAACCCCCACATACCAATTTTGAATAGAATCAGACCATAATCAGAGAACTCGGCCGCCATTTTAACGCCGTCATCTTGAATTTTTCAATTTTCACAGAAGAATCATAATATTCGACTCCAAAAACTCCCACATACGAATTTTGAATAGAATCAGACCATGATCACAAAACTCGGCCGCCATTTTGAAGCCGTCATCTTGAATTTTTCGATTTTTACAAAAGAAATCATAATATTCGACCCCAAAGACCCCACACATACCAATTTTGAATAGAATCGACCAAATCCCAAAACTCGGCCGCCATTTTGAAGCCGGCATCTTAAATTTTTTCAATTTTTTCACAAAGAATCATAATATTCGACCCGAAGACCCCACATACCAATTTTGAATGGAATCGACCTAATCCAAAACTCGGCGCCATTTTAAGCCGCCATCTTGAATTTTTCAATTTCTACAAAGAATCATAATATTCGACTCCAAAACCCCACATACCAATTTTGAATGGAATCGACCATAATCACAAAACTCGGCGCCATTTTGAAGCCGCCATTTTGAATTTCGATTTTGACATTATATTCGACCTCAAAACCGCACATACCAATTTTGAATGAATCAGACCATAATCACAAACTTGTCCGCCATTTTAAAGCCGCCATCTTGAATTTTCATTTTACAAGAATCTAATATTCGACCCAAAACCCCACTACCAATTTTGAATGGAATCAGACCATAATCACAAAATTCGGCCGCCATTTTAAAGCCGCCATCTTGATTTTTCAATTTTTACAAAAGAATCATAATATTCGACCCCAAAAAACCCACACATACCAATTTTGAATAGAATCGACCATAATCACACAACTCGGCCACAATTTTGGAGCCGCCATTTCGAATCCTTCAGTTTTGACAGGATAATCATGATCTCCGACCCCAAAAACCCCCACATACCAATTTTGAATAGAATCAGACCATAATCACAAAATTCGGCCGCCATTTTAAAGCCGCCATCTTGAATTTTCCAATTTTTACAAAATAATCATAATATTCCACCCCAAAAACACCCACATACCAGTTTTGAATAGAATCAGACCCCAATCACAAAACTCAGCCGCCATTTTGAAGCCGCCATCTTGAATTTTCCAATTTTTACAAAAGATTCATAATATTCGACTCCAAAAACCCCCACATACCAATTTTGAATAGAATCAGAAGCTGATCACAAAACTCGGCCGCCATTTTGAACCGCATCTTGAATTTTTCATTTTACAAAGAATCATAATATTCGACCCCAAAACCCCCACATACCAATTTTGAATAGAATCAGACCATAATCCAAAACTCGGCCGCCATTTTGAAGCCGCATCTTGAATTTTTCAATTTTCACAAAAGAATCATAATATTCGACCCCAAAAAAAAACCCCCACATACCAATTTTGAATGAATCAGACCTAATCACAAAACTCGCCACCATTTTGAGCCGCCATCTGAATTTTTCAATTTTACAAAAGAATCATAATTTCGACCCAAAACCCCATACCAATTTGAAGGAATCGACCATAATCACAAAACTCATACACCATATTGAAGCCGCCATTTTGTTTTTTCCACATAAAAATTTCTTAAATGCATTGTCACCGGAATTATGTACACCTGCCAGAATTTCAAATCATTCGGACGTCTGGAAGTGGGTCAAAATCGCGCCCAAAGGAGTCGGTTACAAACAAACAAACAAACAAACAAACATACAACTGAAGCTTATATAAAGCGTGTAAAAAGAAAGCTGCCTGAGCTGGAATTTGAACCCACGCTCACCCACGCTCCATTTCGTGAACCAGCTCCTTAGACCACTTGACCAACTGGAGAGATAGTAAGTGTCAAACGTATTTCGGACATATATTACCTCGTTATGGTTGTTTTTTCCGAAAAATTGCCACAAAAAATGTATTCGCCACTTTTGCCTAGGCAGTCAATGATTTTTCTTATATTTGATGTGAGTATTAACATTTTAAAAACATTTCAGTCTGTTACTCGATTGGTCAGGTTTTCTTGAGCCCGCTCTTAGCCTATACTGAGCAAGGTCAAAAGGTCCGTAAATGCAATGAAGGGTGCAATCGAAACTAATGTAATTGCTATCGTAGTCGCGTAGAATTAATCGAATATACCTTGAGCGTACTAAAATTTCAGCGAATTCTATCGATGTCTAGAAACCCCCTGATATCTGTGCCTAGGCCTTTGTCACTTTTCGTTATTCTACCTTTTTTTCTCTTGGATATTTTAGAGGTCAATATGTCTCAAATCTACCACATATTTGTTCATGTTTCTTTGACTGGGTTACATACGTTCCTGATTCAAGGGATCACAGGGGATTAAACTTGCACAGTAATCCCCATGCGTGAGACGTCCTTCGAAATTTGTTTGAGTGGCAAGACATGCTTCTCATGCACAGAATCTCAAACGAATTCATCGTTGTGAGGCAGGAAACACGAAAATTCGTTTTGAGGGTTAACTGAATATGTTTGCTGCAACCTTCTCGACATTCCTGGGAAGATAGTTGCTAGTAGTAGTAATCTTTATTATTACACAGGTGAAGCATTGAAGGTTTATGCTGTCTGAGGAATACTAATAGTGTCGTTCGAAGTTCATAGACTCTACGAAGTTTATCAGATAAGATACATGTCAGACTCATCTCTGAATATGATCAGTTATGAAAGTTTTACCATTTGTGATCTTTCAAACTTGCATCAAAGATTGCATTCGCGATTCTTCTGTTAACTTTCATTAACCCAATGCGTTCATTTATATCAATAAATCAGCAAACTGTAAAAGCAGACATATTTGCTGTTGTACTAATTAATAAGTTTTTCATAAAATTTTTGAGTCATAAGAAAGTTCATGAAATGTTATATCCCCACCACCCTTTATTGTCATAATGTTACGGATTTTAGTACTTATGTCTTATTTCAGATTTTGTGGTTATTCAATAAATCTCACTGTCTCTCTATATTAATATCGATTGCGTCCTAAATTAAATCCATAATTTATATTACAATGTAATCAAAAATGACCATCATACAAGAGTTACCCCAAAGGCATATGAAATTTCAGAGGTTGGATATTTGCATGAATTCCATGAATGATATTCATTAAAATCTGTGGTGGAACACGGGACAGTATAATTAAATCCCCTGGCAAGGGCACGTCGTCTATGAAGAGCATCCGGAAGGTACTGTACACTAAATTACCGGAAATCCACTCTCGTAATAAACATCATGTTCATCCACCGTGAAATATTCGGAAGGTAAATATATCTAAACTAGTTGAACTATTTGGAGACCTGTTTTGTTTTAGTGGAAAACAGGATTATTTTGATGAGTCAAATTCAGTTCATGGTGATTCCTGCATTAAAAACCGATACAAAAGCAACTAATTGAAAGACAAAAATTATATTGTTACTTAGGATTTATTATTTCTGAAAAATGTTTCAAATTGTAAGAAATCAGGAAATCATGGAAAAATGTATGAAATTTCAATTTGACACTTTTTTATAATAAGGTTTTGACTTGTCGAAAAGGTCATAACATCATGTGTACTTAATTTTTCACGAACGCCAAATTATTTTTCTGATAGTAATTTATTTTCGTTCAGGGATGTTGTGATGTCTTCTTCAAAAATTCTGGCTATGTTCGATATTAACGAAACTGGATAATTTCCTTTTTACCTATATTTATGTATTGGCTTCAGTTTTGATGATTCTGGAAACACACCATCTCTTAAAAATAGTTTCTTTATACTGGTTATTGGTTGGGAGATTTTTTCCAGAGAACTCCTGACAACTTCTTCATGAAAAATAGTCTATTCGAAAACTAACAAGTCTAGGTGATGTACCCAATGTAAACAGAATAATCCCAATTCTAATTTTCTGAATGAAGTTGTCTCTTTCAAGTATCCGACCGAATTCTGTCTCTCACAACAATACTCCAATTTCAAAATAATCAACACAGGTGGTCATTATATGAGGATGTCTTGTGCTCCGATAATACAAAGCATAGTCGAAATAATGTCCTCATTGTCTCTTTCAGACCATTTCGCGAAGAGTAGAAACGCATTTCAGCTAATGATCGAAATAATCGATGCTTTGTTACAATGACCAACAAAACCGCTTTCTCAATTCCAAGTAATTGTTACAAGAATGATCGCCATTTCACATCGCATTCCTTAGAAAGCAACCCCTAATCACAACACATTCATCCAACAATGCAAGTAGAAATTTCCTAATTTCTTACGTCGATCGAATCAAAAATAGCACAATTAAAATGGATTCGATGTGTATATTTAAATGTTGAGGACTATATCTTTGAGAATGATTCCGGTTTACTGGGAAAAGTTGGTATAACCCAAGAAAGATGCACATTCATTCAACGTGAACTAAAATATGATGGAGTATGCATACTCAGGTTTTGAAAACAGCAATTCCTTGATTCGTTTGAAAAAATGCACAGGATGTTCATAAAATCAGATGTTGAATCATCTGCGACTGAAAGATAAACGTTAGTCACTATCTTCCATCGTTCAAGATAACCTCTTGTGGGGTATTCATGTTGAAAAGGGAAACATTCTCAATTGAATATTGAATAGACATATTTTTCTGTGAATTGAAAAATCCACGATAAAAATGAAGTTATTTTTCGTGAATGTCTAACAGAAAACAACTACTTCTCCGGCTAAAGCCACGCTGGACATTGAACTACATCTGATAGATATTCTGAAAGGACCCTAAGGCCCAGTATTTTCACCTCCGGTTATCCTAGGAATAAATTAACCAATGGTTAGAATGTGATTTTGCTTTATCAATACACGTTAAACAAAAGCATATTCTAACCATTGGTTAATTTATTCATAGGATAACCAGAGGTGAAAATACCGGGCCTAAGTCAAAAGAAAAAATCTGAAATAAAAAGTTTGCATTTTTATTCAGATAGTTATTTGATTTTCTATTCCAGTCTTGATTAAGAACTCATATAGATGAATGAGCAGAGAAGAATGTTTTCCAAAACAGAGTACTCACCAGAAATAATTTGTAACAATGACGCAAAAAATTACTTCATTTTTATCGTTGATTTTTCAATTAACAGAAAAAAAAATTCTATTCAATATTCAATTGAGAATGTTTCCTTTTTCAGCAATTCCTTGTTCCAGAAAACCTAATATTGAAAAAATAAGGATCGGGAATGTAACGATAGAAGTGTTTTCATGAAGGCATGAAAAATAACCACTGGAAATATATTCTGAATTCGTGACAAATGAATTTCACGATAAAATACTGACAGCATTAAAATTTCCCTTCACTTGAAATTCAAAAAAAAACCCAGAACCTTTCTACTTTATAGGAGAGGAAGAAGGCGAGGAGCCAAGAAATGCAGGAAAATCAACAAAACTATATGCCTATTGATTGATTCTCTAGATAATAATAATAAAATATATATTTATTCAAGACATATATGTGTATATATATATATAAGAATTATTGTACTTATGAATATCGATGGTATCGATAAGTAAAGAACTTCTGTATCGGGAAAAATAAATAATTGTTTGAGCTGTTACACAGGTCTTCGTATGTCTATTGTATGTCTTTTTTCATATTGCTCCAAACTCTATAATTTTTTTGGATTCGATACTAGAAATGTGCGAACTAACCGTAACAAAAAACTCAATAAATTGCGTCATGTTTACGTTACCCTTCCCCAATTGAAGTTACCAGTATTTGAAAAACATTTATTCTATAAACTTCCAATTTTTTTATTACTCATAGTTGATTTTAGGTGATGAATCGGTTGAAGAGACCAGTATTAAGGCCATTTGGACTCACTAGGTGAAATTTTCGAATTACTTTAAGATTTTCCCATAACAGTGAATCTGACGTAAATATGACAAAATCCACATTCGGTAAATCTTGCGTCGACCAATTCGAAGTACAAAATGACGCCAATTTCGAATTGATGCAGATACTTCATGAAAGCAAACAAAAGGCACTGGATGATTTTCACTACATTGGGTTCACAAAACCACGGTACGTGTATCGCAATACAATAGCTTCTTCAGGTGGAGATCATACTATTAGTATTATGAAAAAAACTGATAAGCGAGTCTAATGACAAAAAAAAACTGCATGGAATTTAGTTAAACAAGATCTTGGTAGGATTAGAAAACAATATGTATTTGAATGTTGAAAGTAAAACATATACGGTTCCAGCTCATGTGGCGATTTTTTTCGGAAATTACTTCGCTAACATTATCACAGAAAGCCTACAACTTCTGAAATCTGTTTCTACTTCGATAGCTGAACATCTAGCATACTTGATTGATTCTTCAATAATTTCCCGTAAATTTCCCTCCATTTTGAAATCAGCAACCATCATTCCTGCTCATGAAAAAATGACGCCGAGAACAGCTAATTATAGACCGATTTTCATTTAGTGTATTTTCGAAAGTTGTTGGAAAGATAGTCTACAAAACATTACACAATTTTTAATCTGAATTTTAAATACTCCTCGTATGCCAACACGGTTTCCGAACAACTCAATTAGCAGCGTGTACCCTAACTGAAAATATATATACTAATCTAGATAGCGGTAGACATGTTGAAAGACTTTTTCATCTGTTCGCCTCCTGACTCCATTGAGTTGGACTTCATTGGAAGTAAGTTGTATAACTTGGGATTTATAGGAGTATTTTTCAGATTGAGTCTGAGATCATCTTCATCATAAACAAATCTTCGCGAAATCAGGGAGTGGTTTTTCTATTAAACATTATTTGGACATAGGTGTTCCGCAGGGCTCAGTATTGGGACCTTTCATATTTTTATTGTTCGCTATTGATACTGAACTGCTAGATCACTTTGTCGACGATACCTCATTAGTTATCACGGGTCGCAACCGTGAAGAATTATTTTGTCCACTAAACCGATAATGGAATGTTTCAATAATTAGTGTGGGCAAAAATTGCTTGATTTTGAATATTTCCAAAACTGAATGTATATATTTCGCTTCTCAAAATAGCACGAATATCTAACAATCAGAATGGAATAAAACTTTTTCCACTGAATGCACTGAACTTATGGGTATATATGTTGACCAAAATTTCATCCATCACCGAACGATTTTGTTATCACGAATGATAATCAGAAAGCTTCCATTTCTTGGACAAGATATCTGTGTACTCATAATTCGAAAATTGTGGATACATTTGCCGGTCAGCTGAAGTCTATATTGAGATGTACTTTTTGTAATTACTGCTCCGTTACTTTTGAACCTTTCTGGGTACTTTCAATCCCTATTCCAGACTTGCCAAACGAAGTCGTGAATTTAACACAATGTATTGAACTGTTGACAGAAGAGGAGACTTTGACTAATGATGCGAGCCCATACTGTTCAACTTGTGGAATGAAAAGGAAATTCGAAAAGATGATTCGTATACAAACATTTCCAAAAATTTTAGTTATACATTTAAAACGTGTTTCTTCGACTGATGGCAGTAAATTGGACAATGTGATTAATTTTCCCATACAAAATTTGAATTTGGACCAATATTCTGCTCAGGATGGAATGAATACTCTTTATAATATCTACGCCATATCTAATCATAGCGGCAGCATTTCCAATGGACACTATACTGCATATTGCAAACACCCTTATTCTAATTGTTGGCACCTCTTCGATGACTGCCGTGTATTTTCCAAGATTGATTCTCCCAGCTCCCAGGGAGCATGTGTCCTTTTCTATGAGAAAGTTGATGATCTGATTTCTGATGGTGTTGTGGGTTTTTCCGGGTTTTCCTCCAACTGAAACAGCAAATGCGCCATCACTTCGAGTCCCGGGCTTCAATCAAGATTTTCATCTTGATATTATTTTATATTTGAACCTTTGCTTTTGTATTTTTTAATTCTGAATGAAGTTTTTTAACGATCATATCAACATGCTCTGTAAAAAACTGAACAAATCCAGATTCACAGTTTCAAGAATAAAGTCCTCAATGCCAATTGAATCTTCGTTGACGGTGTATCATAGTCTCGTCTATGGCCATATGTCTCCTAACGTTTTCCTCTGGTGAAATTCCACACACAGTCAAAAAAATTTCACATCACAAAAAAGGATAATTCGCATTATGTTCAAGTTATCCTGCTTTATATTTTACAAAATTCTAACATTTCCATGCTTGTACATATTCAAATGTTTGTCAAGAAAAATCACTTTGAATTAAAAACAAATTAAAATTATTCAAAACTGAAACGGGGTAGTTTCAACTCCTTAGGATACGAATTTTGAAGTTAAATTACTGACTCTATTTATATGTGTAGCTGTTTGGGCTCGGCGATAATGAATTATTTAGTCTATCAGTCAGTCAGTGAGGACATGTTATATGTTTTATTTAACAGTCGATAGCTTATGTTCCAACCAGTTCATAATTGAATGGAAATCAGTTTCTACAGCAAGCGCTTGCATCGTGAAAGATGATGGTGCCATCAGCAAACCCTGAAATGTATCCATTGCCAACAATATTGAAGATATTCGGGCCCGAAACGGTCCCTTGGGGTACTCCCTACTCAATCTCTTTTCGATTACTAAGTACAGTTGTGTGCATGAAAAAGTCGTACAGCAGTTATAGGCTATTGTGAGTCAGTCTTGTCAATCTTAATTGAACTTCTTATCGACTTTGACAAGTCTTTGACAAGTAGTGTCAAAATTGAAACTATTTTTGTCAAATGTGTACGTGTTCTACTTTTTCATGAAATCTGGAACATCATAGACAGGTTTACACCATACAAACCTTGTACGACTTTTTTATGCACACAACTGTACATTATCCACTATCACAGATTAGCAATTCGATTTCAGTTTCAGACAACTATTCTTGAAGTGGTTCCCTCACGAGACAGTTGAATAAGGAAATTATTAAAATACATATTGTATAACATCTGAACAACACCTCTATAAAATTTTAACAAGTTTCACCATCCCGAACCCAAGATATATATAATTGAAGTTGACTCAATTAACACGTAACATGTGGACCATGCATAGGCAAACAGCACATTATTAATTCTACCATTAGTACTGAAATTAGGAAGTTAATGAAAAACGAGGAGGAGTTAGAGCAGGATATCACAGATATTGTGAAAAAAAATCAAAGTGATTGACCATCTAGTTTGACATACCTATATAATCTCGAGAAGTACTAAGGTTTAGGCTGCATACGATATATTTTGCAAGCAAACGAGCGAATGGTGGGGAACGGAACGGAGAGACGGCAACAGTGTACGCACGGCCAGGTGCTAAGTGATTGACTATCTAGTTTGACAGATATAATCTCGAGAAGTACTAAGGTTTAGGCTGCATACGATATATTTTGCAATCGAACGAGCGAATGGTGGGGAATGGAACGAAGAGACGGCAACAGTGTACGCATGGCCAGGCGCTCAGTTTGAACAGCTCACATGCGTCGTCTGTATAGGCAACCTATTCTGTGCGTTGAGGAATAGCCCGGATAGTTCCGTCAGAAAGTTTACTCACAATGTCAGATCAAAAATACATTTAGAATGAATTTTACGAAAGCAAATGATATTTGTACTATATCTACTGGCACTGAGTACGTATATATGGGCTTTACAATGTTATTGATTACGATCCGAACGAATTATCAAATTTTAATAATTGTCTCGTGGGGGAACCACTTTGATAGGGTTGTGACACCGGTAATTGACCATTTTTTCCCTAATGCGCAGAAATGAGGATACTATATTATTTTGTTGGTTGCCTATGTTTTTGAAAATTGAATGGAACTTTGATCCAGTAGATGTCACACTTAACCCAAATAAATTTCGCGATAAGTTGGTCACTGTCATGTTCACACAGTTTTCGTCTTTCACTGGTAGAAAACAGGTGATGTGGCAATAAGAAGGCAATTTTTAGTAATTTTAAATCACCCGTTCTTGTTGAAAGTTTTATTAAAAACATACTTGATATACTAGTTGCTATATGAATATAGTTGAGTATTTTCATTGTATTCATTATTGGAATGTGTGTTTTTACTATTTTCATTCATGTGGTCAACTACTAGAACAAAATATTTGTTGAAGCTCCAGTCATTGACCACTTTGGTCAACTACTGGTGTTTCAAAGAAATTAATGGTTGTACGTCTTTGTGTGTTTCATAGCTTTGGGTATGAGCAAAATATTTATTTTTGTTGAAGAAATATCTTTATTTCGAAACGGATCTAGTAATTGACCATAGTTTCATAGTGGTCAACAATTGGATTTTTCTCATGGTCAACAACTGGTACATATATTTTACTTTATATAAGGTTCTTTTATTTTCAAATACAGGTTGAGTAAAACCATTGTATTTCCCAGAAAAAATAAATGAAACCAACAGGAGATTTTTCGAATATACGAAGGTACGATTGTAACAGGCTGTCAGCAATGTTAGCAATATCAGACAATCGAAGAAGCTGTATGGGGTATGGGGTACCGCATGCTACTTCAGTAAATAATTTGAAAAGTAAATAGAAAAAAGTTGTTTCTGATTGATATTGATTGCATAAAGCCACTTTTCCACTGGTAGGAGGAAGAAGCATGAAAAATGTATTTTGAAGTCGAGGCAGTAGATTTCAAAAAATGTATGCACGATACTTCGCGAACTTTGGGTGATCAAGACGGAATAGAACGAATCAAGCCAATTAACGTTTCTATATTTCGATTCACTTATTTCCAAGAAAAGACGGGAATAGTTTAAAAAAGCAAAAATGAAGGAATGGGGCGGGGATGAGTGAGCAGAAGAATTACATGATGATACCAAGAAGAACACAATGAAGGAAAACACATTGATATAGAATTGTAAAATGAAACTAATATGATAATGAGTAATACTGAAACGTAAGAAAATAACAATGAAACTAAGAAACAAAAATTCAATATTGAGACTGAAGTAAAGGAATATAAAAATGATACGGAAATTGTAGTCCAAACCCGTGTGAAGAAGTTTCAACTCGTTAAAAAACTAGTATTTTTGGAAAAGGTTTGAGTTCTAAAATTATCATTTTTTTATAAGATTCTGTTTGAAAATCAAAACTTGTTTTTTTATCAATAAATCTACAGTTTTGTTCAGAAACTTGTTTCAATTGATTTTATCAAGTGGTAAATCACTGGGTAAAATTGTGGTCGAGTACTAGTTCTTGCTGGTAAATCACTGGTGATTTAGACTATTTTGACTCATATATTCTCTTAACTACATTTTACCGTTATTTTCAAGATTGTACATGATATTAAGAATCCCAAACCTTGGTTCTTCTTGTATATTGGTCAACGACCTCTTTGAGTTTTTATCACTCAAACTGGACTACATTCAGGAGAACCATCCAACAGCTGAAACCATAATCATGGGAGACTTTAATGTACATAACGCTGCCTGGCTCAAATTCTCTAACAAAACAGATGATGCGGGTCGTCAAGCCGAGGCCTTCGCCATCACTCATGGTCTAGAACAACTGGTCGAGCTACCAACCCGCATCCCTGATGTCAACAACCAGTCTGCCAATACACTAGATCTTTTCCTCACCACCAATCCTGACCCGTATAGAATAGAAGTTTGTGCCCCACTTGGAAACTCTGATCACACTCTCATCTCCACAACATGCTCTTTCCATTTACCATCGAGCTGCACAATACCACCCCGTCTCATGTGGCATTACAATTCGGCCGACTGGGAAGGTCTTCGTATGTTTTTCTCAGCGTTTCCATGGAAGAGAGTTTGTTTCTCTTCAGTAGATCCAACACAATGTGCTGAGACAATTTCTGAAATCATCATGTTGGGGATGCAAACTAACATACCGAATTCCGAAAGAAGAACATCATCCGATAAGACCTGGTTTAACAGAAACTGCTCTAGAGCTGTGGCTTCCAAACAGGCAGCATACCATCGATGGCTAAAAAATCCGGGCCCTGAGACCAGAGCAGCATATGTCGAGGCTAGAGGCATATGCAAAGAGACAATAGAATGCTCAAAAGATGCCCACAATGCCAAAATAAGATCAAAACTTGCTGAATGTCCTAACGGATCCCGTTCATTTTGGTCTTTCGCCAAAGCTGTGGGAAGGAACTTCACTTCCAGCTCATTTCCTCCTCTAACCAAAGAAGATGGAACACTAGCAACGACTGCCCAGGAAAAAGCCAATATCTTTGCGCACCTATTTGCTGGAAATTCCACTCTGGATTCATCGGGAAAACAACCCCCGAACATTACACCTATTGACAGTCACATGCCCGAGATCACCTTTCGCCAACGTACTATCAGAAAGATTTTGCTGGGTCTCAACACCAACAAAGCCTGTGGATCTGACGGAATCCCGCCGATTGTTCTCAAGAAATGTGCCCCGAACTAACACCTGTTCTTTGCAAGTTGTTCAACCACTCTTACAATTTGGGGTTTTTCCGTCCAATTGGAAAATTGCAAGAGTACAGCCAGTCCCTGAAAAGGCAAAAGGCCCTACCTAGCAACTGCAGACCTATCGCACTGCTATCTATTATTTCAATGGTCATGGAAAAGCCATCAACATCGAGCTCAGAAATATCTGGAAGACTCAGGAATTGTCAACGATAGGCAATATGGCTTCCGCCATCAGAGATCAACTGGTGACCTGCTCGCTTACGTCTCACTATATGGCAGCTATCTATTGAAAAGTACGGAGAAACTTCAGCTGTGGCTTTAGATATCTCCAAGGCGTTCGATCGAGTTTGGCACCAGGGACTCTCGCCAAGCTTCCGTCTTATGGCTTGCCCCTCAGCTGTGTTCTCTGCTTGCTGGTTTCTCAAACAGGTCTCTCCATGTAGTGGTCGATGGAGTTTCATCTGACACTCTACTCATAAAATGCTGGTGTTCCTGAAGGATCTATTCTCGACCAACACTATTTCTACTTCACATCAACGACCTGTTGAAAGCAACTTCATGTCCAGTACACAGCTTTGCCGATGATAGTACCCTCCATACTTTCTTCCAGGGCCCCTATATCAGCCCTGAAACCAGAAATGAACGAGGAAGAAATGTTAATTATATAAATATGGACTTAGCAACAATTCTCGAGTGGGATCTAATAACTGGTAGAATTCAATGCAAACAAAACACAAGCATGTCTTTTCTCTAGAAAAGCCGATCTCACTGTGCCTAACATAACTTTGTCAGGAGTAACCATACCACTGAAGTCATCCATATCGATGCTTGGTATTACCATCAGCAATAACCTTTTCTGGGAAAATCACGTGAGGTCCATTGCCAGAAGTGCATCCCAAAAACTTGGTTTTTTGTTTCGTGCCAAGAGCTATTTCACCCCCATTCAGCTGCTTAGGATCGCGGACGAGTTTTGTGATTATGGTCAGATTCTATCCAAAATTGGTATGTGGGAGTTTTTGGGGTCGGAGAACATGATTTTTTTCAGCTCAAAACTAACAGGGAAGAGACCTTGTAATAACGATGCTCTATTAGAAATGAACAGATTGAGGAGAAACTAACTGAAAAGCAAAAAATAAAATAACTAATAAAAAGCCTTTTAAAGGCAAGCTTTTATTCAAGTCGTGTACTAAAACTTATAAAATAAGTTTAAGTCATCGCTGAGAATGATTTAATTATTTTTTGTCGAATTATTTGGTTTCAAAAAGCTTGTCGGGCGAAGTGTTCATGAAAGTAGGTACCAAATAATTTGATTTGGCAGTAATTGGTTGGTTAGTAGGAACCTGTCAAAGTTTTTAATTTTTACAAAGTCTTCATGGAAGTAGATACCAATTAATTTCATTGGATAATGAATGGTTGGTAAGTAAGAACGTGTAGAAGTAATAATTTTATTATAATTCGTACAACAAGCTTTTCGAAACCAAATAATTCAACAAAAAATAATTAAATCATTGTTAGCGATGACTTAAACTTATTTTATACGTATCAGTACACGGGTTAAATGGAAGATTGTCTTTAAAAAAAAATTTATTAGTTATTTTCAAGAATGTTTCCAGGTGAACTGAAGTGTGAATTTTCCAGTCTGATTGAAAAATATGAAATATTTTGAATTCATCATTGTAAATAATTCGAAATGTTGTGAATATTGTGAAGGGCCCAGTAAGCATTTCAATCGATTCAAGTATAGATATCATTCTTATGATTATTACAAACTTTTTCAGATAACTAACTGTATATTCATATGCCTTGTCGTGGGAGTCCATGTTTTTTACTTATCACCAGCCTCATTATCTGCCAACAAGGCACTTATTGGAAAAGAACTCAGGGAAATTACTTTTTAAACTTCAAAATATTCCAATCCATCAACTCCCCAGTTTCCATATCGATTCCCGAACAGAAAAAAAAGAAAATATAAATTTATCAGTTGTGAATCGAAAAAAGAGGACGGAAGGGAAATGAATATACTCCAGAACTAATCGAGAAAACTTTTGATTGCGAGTCAAGAAGTTCGATGGATCTAAACCTGACAGACGCACAGATATGCGGAAGGCAGTGGAAAGCAATTGAAAGCTATAATTTCCATCTGCTCCGGACTCCTATCGGGAAATATTTTTGCACACTCAATTTCCCACGCCTTCATCGTTTCAAACTCAAATGAGCTGAAAACTCTCAGTTCACAACTGATTTTCCGTTCTTTCCGACACATAACTTTCCCACTGACCTATAATTCATATTTTCCATTTCGTTTGTCTTGAAGGCACGAAATAATATCGTAGACCTTTCAAAAATCTAATACACCAAGATAAATCTCTCGTTGTTACCGGGGTCCGTTTCTTGCGGTATTATTTTGGCCGTCTTTATATTCTGGCAAGCAACCAAAAATATTATTCCTTGGTGTCTCCGTTCGCGTTTGATTCAAAGGGTAGAATGACGCATTTCCAGGACGAGGAAACCGAATCTCCTCCACGTTGGTTTGTCTTTCGTTTCTTTGGGACGAAAATTATTCGATGCTATAAAAATACGTGGGTTGTTGTTACAAATCGAAAGACTGTTATAGGGATTTCAGAATAACAGAACAGTTGGAATGGGAAGCGTCACGGCTTTTTTGTCCAACCACAGTACAAATCACAAGGTCACAGGTTGGAATCAAGGATGTATAAGCTTGACTTTTTATTTAAAAAAAAACTTGAATCGAGCCTTGGGGTCTGCTAGAAACACATTCAAATCAATATACAGGGTGTCCCACCACTTCCTGTTGGGAATGTATTGATGGGATTAAAATATCACCAGTACTTCATTTTCATCCATTTTGATGAAAAGACTTCAACATCTACTCTGTCACTCAACACCTTGCTTTTATCATACAACTTGAAAATTCCAGTTCAAGGATCAACACGAATCTCACAACATTCATCCACCACTATAGATAATATGACCACCTCAATATACTATCAAAATTGCAATGGTCTCAATTCGAGAACACACAAATTCTTTAAAAGTGATCTGGCAAGTGAACACAAAATCATTGCTATTACAGAAAGCTGGTTAAGGGACGGTGTCTTTAATTCCGAATTATTTCCCAATTTCCCTTCTTGCTGTGGATAGTGACTTTCATGAATCGGAATTTTGTCAAATAAACTGTCCCATTCCGTCTATTGATATCGTATGTGTGAAAATAATTGTTGAAAACGCACCAATTTTTATACTAGTAATTTATATTCCTCCAGGAACTACCCTTGCGGAATATGACGAATTGTTTGAATTTCTGGAAAATTTGGATTGTATAATAATCAATAGTTTCAGGAGATTTCAATATTACTGAATTACAGCAATATTATGAAACCAATGAATCATCTAACTTAATTCTCAAATTTAACTCATCCATTAGTTATTGTAAATCAATACAGAACAATTCCATAGAAAATGTAAATGGTAGAATTTTAGATCTTGTTATGTCACCCGAGAATATGGATTGCAAAGTGCTACTTGACTCTGATCCGTTGGTTGAACTTGATGTCCACCACCCTAGTCTTGCTGTGAATTTGGAAATTGATTGTGAAACTGAGAAGGTATTTATATCGGATGCTAAACGTTACAATTTCCGTAAAATTAACATCCAAAAGTTTTCCCAAAAAATTAGCGAAATTAACTAGAATTATTTAGAATGTATCTCCGATGTTGATATAGCTTGTGAAGAGTTCAATGCTACCTTACAAAGTGTAATTTGTCAGTGCACCCCTTTAGTAATTAATAATACTCGCAAATACCCAACGTGGTTCACCAAAAACATTATCAATAATATTTAAAAAAAAATCACTACCACAAAATGTACAGAAAGTGCAAATATAATTTTTACTTGGAACGTTATAAACACCTCCGGCGTATCATTAAAACTGAAATAGACCTTGCTTACTCAGAGTTCATTAAAAAATCAGAAAATAGCCTAACTAGTAATCCCCGTGAGTTTTGGTCATTCATCAACACCAAAAAAAAAAACTCGTATCCCTGGGCTTATGTTTATCAATTTCATCAATTCATCCGAATCTATAGCCAACGCCTTTGCTGAACACTTCAGCAATGCATATGTCCATGATTCTCCTCTCTCAAATGGACGTACCTTTCCCGAATGCTCTATCAGTTCCAGTCATTATTTACATATTAATAAAATCAGCGAGGAACTCATTCTAACGGCGGCAAAAAAGCTAAAGAACAAATTGACGTGCGGTCCTGACAATGTCCCCGTTAGACTAAT
This sequence comes from Gonioctena quinquepunctata, assembly GCA_018342105.1. NCBI lineage: Eukaryota > Metazoa > Arthropoda > Insecta > Coleoptera > Chrysomelidae > Gonioctena > Gonioctena quinquepunctata. Next base: position 730,040 of record JAFIRS010000110.1, on the reverse strand, counting down.
CAAATCCCAGGTGAAAGTGCTATGTAGGCCTCTACTTTTCATTTATAACTTCATCCTGAACACCGAAACTTTTCCCACCATATGGAAACAATCCCGTATTTGTCCTGTCTTCAAATCAGGAAAAATGGGAGACATTCGTAACTATAGACCAATAGCCTTAATTTCTGGTTTCTCAAAATCACTCGAAATTATTCTTTTCGATCTCATCTATATACATGTGAGTAAATCCCTGTCAGATTTCCAACATGATTTTATGAAATCACGTAGCACTGTATCTAACCTTTGCACGTTTACGCAGTTCATATCTAATTCCCTTGATAATCGTCGCCAAATTGATGTTGTATATACTGATTTCAGTAAAGCGTTTGATACAGTATCCCACAATCAGCTATTGTTAAAATTGGGAACTTTTGGTCTCTCGCCCAAGATTCAGCATCTATTGAAATCCTACTCGAGCGATAGACAACTATTTGTTGAATATGAAGGTGTGAAATCTTCCAATTTCGTAGCTTACTCAGGAGTACCACAGGGATCGAACTTAGGGCCACTCCTATTCCTAATATTCATCGATGAAATATGTACTACTTTTCAGTCGAGTAAACTACTTTCTGCTGATGATATGAAAATATTTACAGAAATCTCAGACACTACCGATTGCTTTCGTCTCCAGCATGATTTAAATCTCTTATCGGATTGGTGCTCGGCGAATAAGTTATATTTGAATGTTGATAAATGCAAAATTATGAGCTATTCCAGAAAAGTTTCTTCCGTTATATATGACTATAGAATCGGTGATGGTATCCTAAGACAAGTGAATGAATGCAAAGACTTAGGTGTTCTCTTTGATACCAAACTTACGTTCAATCAGCACATTGAAAAAATAATAAACAATGCTAGAAGAACTCTGGGTTTTTTAATACGTAATTGTAAAGAATTTTCAAATCTCAGGGCTATTTCCTCTAACTACTACTGTTTAGTTCGCAGCAAACTTGAATATTGTAATGTAGTGTGGAACCCTAGCCACGTCAAATACATATCAGCCATTGAATCAGTTCAAAAGAAATTTCTTAAATTCCTATTCTACGAGAAACACCACACTTATCCCATTTATCACAACGAATACGATTTACTATTGGAAGAATTCAATTTTGTTAGCCTGAGAAAACGTAGAGAAATAGCAAATATCATATTTGTATACAAACTGATAAAAAACCAAGTTGACTCAACATCTCTATTATCACTATTGAATTTCAATACTCCACGTATTTCGTCAAGGTCACACTTGTCTTTTCGAATCGACATGCCAAATTCACAGCATCACTACAATAGTCCAATCTCAACTATGTGTAGAAGCCTCAACAATGTACCCTCTGTAGATATCTTCTTTTCTAACTTGAATGAATTTAGAAAGCAACTGTATAGACTTATTCCAAATTAGCTTCGCCATATAAACACTTTGAATTTTTTTACCTGTATCTCCTTCGTGCATCTGTACTCTATTCTAAGTTATCACCTTTTCTATTTAATCTAACCTTCACTCTCTTGAATGACCTATAGCTAGGCATCTTTTTGTTATGATTTTGTTATTATTTGTACCATTGATTATCATTTACTCCTGATTTACTATTCACTTCAAATTGTTATAATTATTATTATATACTCCTGTTATTGGGCTCAGGCCTGTTGGATGTATTATGTCTAAAATAAAAATAAAATAAAATTAAAAAATATCTGCACAAACCTGGATGAGGAAAAATTGACTTGCATTGTTATCCCAGCCAGACTGTCAGACCATGAAGCTATAATTATTGACTTTCCTATTACAGGTAATAATAAAAAAAAAAGTATTTTCTAGGGTCGGGAATGATAGCTATTATCCCTAGAACTTTTACCCTCGGGCGCCAGATTATTGAGTGGTTTACTCCACTTACCAGGGGTAGCAACATATGAGATACGGAATGTCCAGGAGACTGGTTTTTTGAATTAATTGAAATCCCCAAAGGTCTGTAGGCTTCAATTACAGCCCTTGGAGCTGGAATCTGGTTGCACAGACAGTCAGACAGATCTGTCTTTATCTCAATTCGAACACTGTTCTGATCCTATAGTTTATAGGTTTAAAAAGGGAAGAGCTACTTTCCATATAAGCTTACAAATGTCACCACAATATAATACTTTTATTTAAATTTCAACTTGATCAATTTTCCAATTTTAAATCATGACACAGGCCATGAAAACTTCAACAATATATTCTATTCACTATATTGAACAGACGAATGGAAATTGATCCGTTTATAAGTTACAAAAATGAACATAAACTAGAACACCTCTAACAGAATCAAATCACCAAAATGTTTATGAGATTTCTCACTTCATCTTACTTTGTCACCCCAGAGACCGATTTTCCTAATTTTTCACAACCTAAGTTCAGAAAGTGATTTTTCTGGTGTGCGTGGGAATTGAATCCGTCCACTTTAATTTTATGACTTTATAAACTCGTCTTAATATAAAAACAAAATTTCACGGGCTACTCGTAATATTTACTTTGAGCTTCGAGGAAAGAAAACAAGAACCACTTTGATATTTCGACCCACCCTTTGTCAAAGCCCAAATTATCGTGTTCACACACTCCTGATCTACCCCTAGCTGAGTACCAACTCAGTAGGAAGCAGTTATATGGCTAGGATTGTACGTACGTAGATTCAAAATTACTTAAACATAGAAAATTCGAGTGTCTTATAAAACCTCCTTCAGGAACTTCATTATGAACTAAAAAGCCCTAATATCTGTATATCAGTCTTATTGACATTCTAAAATGAAAAACTTCACTCTGATACTCAAGATACTTTTGGGAACAAAAATATTGTAACTTGGTATCTAAGTTATTAGCTCGCGTACTGCTCTTGTTGGGCCATGCATCACAACTTGAGCAGCTAGAAAAACTGACATATTGTGACCCTCGACGGCACCTGAGATCGTTACTCGAGGAACTTTGAGCTCGAATGGTTTATCGATCTCGTGCTATATGATGTCGAAATTCCACAGCAGCAAAATAGATGCAAAATGTCAAATTCACTATTCATTTTAATCAAGTACCAGGACGCCATAAATTCTATTAAATCTGAATATCTGCCAGAGTCAGAAATGAAACAAATGCCGGTGGCAAACTTCCCGACGGTCAATTGGTGAGAGCCTGATATCACAAGAATAGGAATTATCAATGTATATTCTTGGTTAATTATAAATACCCCATGACATGAAGTTATCCGAAATAACAACTTAATACATAAAGGATTTATCGTGAAAGTCACGGGACTGGAATATTTTACACTAGTGCAAATTGATGAAATATTTAGCGAACGAAATAAAATAAATTCAGCGTTTCGCCAACCTGATAAACTCGATAGGTTATCAAACACAGTAGGAGGAACTATACATACAGGGCAAAATGGGCATAAATGTGACTTAATGACACGATCAAATCAACATATGATTAGAGGTTTATACACAATGTTCTACTTACGGTTACCTCAATACTCAAATGAAACTTTTGCATGAATGTTTTAAGAAAACTACTTTCTTGACGGCTATCAGAACAAGTGAAGTCACTTGTTCTCGGACTGCAGGAAAAGAGAGCGATCCTAATTAAATCTCGGCTTTTATATCCACCGGATTTGAAAGAAATATCGGACAAAACCCGTATAAAGGAAGACCCTCTTTTTGTCTGATTCACATAAGAACTGGGCCAAAAAGCAGCTTATCTTTTTGGCCCCTTATGAAAAAGCTTACTACGTTTCCACTCATATGAATCTACCTTTCCCTATCTATAGTGAAAACAGTCGAAAAGTATTTAGTCTTTTCGTACAGTGCAAAAAGGCATTAGAACTTTATTTTGCTGGTTTTGTGATCGATCCAGTAGCTTCGTATATTTACACTTATTTTCTAAAGGGGGCATTATTTTGTTGCCAATCCATAATTGAATGTTAAACCCCCCAAATAGGCAGGGACGTACCAAAGTTACTTAAAACTTGTGGTTAGCCGTTCTTAGTAACGGAGATTGAGAAAATGCTTCGTTACAAAATAACTTCAGATTTGGTAGAATTTACAGCCCCAAAAATTTTACAAATTTAAACAAAAATGCGATCAGATTGCATGGAAAGAGATTTTGTTTGTGAGGAATTCTATAATGAATGAATATAATGCGGCCAGGTTACCTATAAAAAATTAGCCGCGATTACCTTTAATTGAATATATTGAAATTAATTTATGTGGATGAATTGCAGCTATATGTTTTCAAGTGGATTGAACTTATTAAAGAAAATGATGTGAAGAATGTAAAAAAATGTTGCCAGCTATCAGTCAGGCAACCTCTATGTTGCCAGGTGTAAACAGGTACGTTTCGTTAATTATTTAGCTTCTCGTGTTTTTCAAGAAAATTAATACTAAATTGAAGTTAAATTTTGCTTACACTATTATACATGGTTGCCTGTGAAAAAATGGCCGCAAGTAGTGGTTGCCATGATTAGAATTAAAATTACTTTCGCTCTAGATGAATTTTAGCCAAGAGAGAAGGAATTGCGCTGATTTGTATTGTAAACAAGCATACAATGTGGTGTAGTTAAAGTAATATTGTTTTTTAAATTTTTTTTTTTCAAACTTATTGAAATATTAATATTTAAATAGGAAAGAATCTGTTCCTTCAAATCTAATGAACAGTAATTTTTTTATCATTGTTATAGTAAACTACCTAATTTTTTTATAAAAAAAATAACGATGAATTTTCTCCAAGATACATATGTTTTCAACATACATTTTAAAAAATATATAATATTCTTTTTTTTTTCTTAAATTTAGTTGCTGTTCCACTAGTGAGATACAAAAAAACACGTCTTCATTTTCGAAAATCAATAATAAAAATAGCAAAATATTTAAGTGTCAAGAGACGAAATAAATATGCTATACGTATGACAGTCACATTTGCCAGCTGCGTCTTTGTTTCAAATCATGGCAATCACTACTACATTCACATGTATTATCGTGTATAGCAAAAATTAAACTTCAATTAGTAATTTTTTTTTTAAAAACACGATGAGTGTAAAATCAACAATAACAGACCTGTTTACACCTGGAAAACCTAAAGGTTGGCTGACTGAGAGCTGGCAATCATTTTTTCACATTCTTCATTTTCTTTCAAATAACGTTCAATTCGCTCAAAAACATATAGCTGCAATTAATCCACATAAATAATTACAATTATTTAATTGGGGTAATCGCGGCTAATTATTGATAGGCAACCCGCAGCAATGTATACTTTCATTATCATTATTGAATTAAGTTTCATTGAAAAAACAGATACCTGCAGAAATATGCTGCCGGATCCTAGACTATAACTATGAATGACAGGTATTTATCCACAAGTCGTAACGGTGATCAGAGCTCCATCAATTATCCCAGTTCCACAGTGTTATCGTTTGGAGCTTGATATGCCTCAAGACATGTAATTTTTTTTCTGGTGAGAATACATTTTGGAATAAAAAGATTATGTTATTTATACAAATAATTTTTTTAAGGAATGAAATAGAAGCGTAACAGCCCATTTTTAGCCCTACCTTAGCTTGATCAATTACGAAGAATTTAATTTACAAAGTCTACAATGTCCCGTGGGAGAGATTATATCTGAAACAAAATGTGCAAAGCATCGACATCAACATAAAAAGTTCGTTTAAAACGGAAAGAAGCACAAAGTCTTTTGTTGGCTTGATTTCCTAATCAGCAGCTAATTGGCAATTATCCGTTTACTTGTCCATTTTCATAAAATTGATTCCTTTCAGAAAATCCAATATCTCAATGAAAAACTCTGGATAACATTGGAGTGACTTGAACAGTAGAAGATACAACTAAACAAGTCTTTTATATTGTAGAATTCATTTATATTAAAAAACGATTATTCAACTGAAAATAATTCGAGTGTTCTTTTAAAAATAACAAGGGAATCAGAAGACTTTATTTCCTTAGGAAGAGTGTTTAAAAAATCGGTTCAATAAAATTATATGAAGAAAGAATATTTTGTTGATTTGTCGCAAATCTTTAAATTTTCAGACAAATATTTCTATTTAATGTTCAATTGAGAATGTTTTCCTTTCCAACATTATTTTGTTCTTTCCACATCACTGCTTTTTTCTGTTTTGCATTATGTCCGTGAAAATTCATTCATTCATTCATTCAGCGAGTAAGAATTGATTTTGTCATATTGTCTGCCTAGAAGGCACAAGCCAAGTTATCCGGAAAAAAATATTTGGATGGGTCCTTCAGAACCAATAACATGTAGGGTGAAATGTTTTGTTTTTGATATTCTACGAAAAGAATTATATGATATTCATAAATATGACATTTATGAAAACAACCTGAAGGACTTTGACCTTCAGGTATTCCTTTGGTATATTCGAGATATAATATTAACAAAGCTTGTGATACTAGTTGATAATTTTTCGAGCTCGAAGATGAAATTGGTTATGGGCCATATGCCAAGTTTTCATGATTTATAATTGAAAATTAGGTGTGCTAATATCCCACATTGATGAATAAGTAACCCCTGATATCCTGAAACAGAAAGTAAATGAGTAGAATGTATATTCTTCGATATTGAATCATTGTTGAGGTTCGATTAAACCATTAATTCTATTCATAAAAATCTTAAAACGAATGTTATTCCTTATCCGGGTTTATTACAATTTTCAGATACGTTTTCACAATTTTCAATTTGAATTCTCCTTTCCTGAAGTTCAATGTCTTCTCTCAACAGTGTAGGGTTCGAGCAATTTAACAACTTCCGATTATTTTGACATACATTGTAACTCCCAGTCCAGTCGATAGAGATCTGAGTATTGCATTTATGATATTAAGCGTAATATTACTGCGGGATAGTCGAATATTCGTATAATCCAAATCGAAGGAGAAGAGAAAAAAATCCATTGGTGATAAATCTGGAAAACGAGCCAGCCATGATGTTAAACATCATTGAAACCGACCTCAACAAAGTAGCATAATGTGTTTGGTTTTTCATCTATTGTAGTTTCCCTGATGATGGAAATAAACATTTCCGAAAGCTTGGATAAACCTTACTAGTTTTGTTTATAAAATAATTGAAATGATAATTATTATTATTATTAGGTATTTAATTTATCGTGGTTCATGCTATGTTTGTTTTACAATTTTTATATACTTTTTACTATTCTAGAATCTTATAACATGCTCTAGTCAACGCATTTGTATCAAAATGTCAATCCTGAATCATCTCTATTGTCGTAAGTATGTGACCAACAACACATTCATTTTGAATACACAATAAAAATAATATGGAAATTTAAATTCATGAAAAAACTTTGTATTTCAAGTAGATCAAATGGTATACAAGTTGGAACATTCTGTATGGTAAACCATATCAGGAGAAAACCCAACAGCGAGATGTCAAAAACTATGCGAGGCAAACAATGAAATATAAAAATTATGAACACAGAAAAATGTCATAATGAATTTTATCCAAGTCTGTAGATATAATATAAGGTTTAGAATAGTACATTGTAAATAAAATCATCAGAATAAGTTAGAATAACCAACAGTGATATAGAAAAGTGGGAACAAATTTTAAAACTTGCGAACATAAACAAAATGTGTGTGTTGCCAAGGGAGAATGTAACAAGCTTGGGAGAGAAGAAATTGAGATGAAAAAACGAAACCATATACCAAATTTAGAGAGAAAAATATAACAAAAATAAGATAAAAACAAGCAGAACTAACTCAAACCGCTATATAACTGATTCATATACAAATGGAAAAATAATCAAACTAGAAGAAACCACATACCTTATTAAAATAACAAAGTCCAGTCCATGCCATTCCCAGGAACAAAAAGGATCTTTTTGCAGTGTAGCTTTATGTTCCAGTCAGCACGAATACTTCCAAGATGCAGGTGAACACCGCAAAGGAAGAATAACAGGGTATATCATAAGCAGAACTAAATAAAAAGTATCAGGTCCAGAAACTTATATTGGTTATCTGATCATTTGTGTCCTTTCTTTATAACATTTAATGATTTTTTATGCTCACCGACTTTTTCATAACATTCAAACGTTCATTTAACTAGTATTTATCACACATCAATAAGTTTTACCATTTCATATTACTGTCCGCAGAGTAGGTCAGTTTTAAAGATGTATTTCAACAAAAACAAATATTTGACGATTTTCTGCAATATGTGTTTTATCTAACCACATTTTTCTCCACAAAACAGCATATTTGACATCAAGCATTGTGCCACGTTGGCACTACTGAACCTGCCGCTGTCAATAGAGATGATTCATTCTTCATAGGCGTACCGACTGAGCTGGGATAAGGTAAAAATATTGTTGAAAAAGGGTAAGACAACATAGCCGGAGATTCATTTTTGTTATAATAGGTATTTATTTTTCAAAATTATTAAATAAAAAAAGGAAATCAATGAAACAAATTTGCCATAATATAAAAATAAATAAAGCATCAATCACAACAATTGGCGACCATGGGGCAAATAAAAATATATATTAAGAATTATCATTACAATATTATATATATATATATATATATATAAATATATATATATATATATATATATATATATATATATATAATATATATATATAAATATATATATATATATATAAATATATATATATATATATATATATATTCTTCAATTCCTCGAAATGAAGGTCTAATTCAGTCAATTCGTATAATTTTTCCTAACGACGTTTCGACAGTATTTGTCATCATCAGGTCAAGTTTGACACTAACAACGTTGAAATTTTGACCAAAGAAAGGAATCCAAGAGTAAGAACATTTTTTGGAATGATTCATATTGAAAAAGACCCCAACAGCATTAACAATAGAAATGATATCAAAAACTTAAGCCAGATTTATAACAATTTTTTTAACTTTATTTATAGTAATAATAATGATCTTTACATGCTGCCAAAAAAATACAGTTCGGCTCGTGTACTACAACTCAATCTGAACAATCCAGTGTACTTATGAGAAGGGTAAAAAAAATGCATGAAAGATAAACGAACCATTCCCGATAACTTCGAAGTCATACACCTACAATAACGTTCGTATAATAATTTGTAAGTGTTACTCATATATATCACAGATATTTTTATATTGTATTGAATAACGTTTTATATTTCGAACCATATGTTTTAATCAATTATTTTAGTGCATACATTTTAATATTGTGTTAAGTAAAATTTAAAAATGTCTCAAACTCCATATTTATTATTCTAGTGTTTTAATCTGATGATGATAAATACTATGTCGAAACGTCGTTAAAAAAATATATATATATATAAATAATATATATATATAATTATTAAAATTTGATAGAAAATGTTAAAAAGAGTTAGTTCATTACTTGTGAAACGGATTCAAAGCATGTAACGAATTATTGGCCTTTCTGTATCAATTGATCGATTCTCGGCCGTTTCACTTCATCGGCTCGACTCTTTTGTTATTCTAAAATCCCCCTTCTGATTCGAAATTACAAACTCCTGTATTTTTATAACATCGGATAATTTTCCATTTCAAAGGAACGAAAGACAAACCAACGTTCAAGAAATCCAGTTTCTCCTTCCTTCCCGGAAAATGCGTCAATTCACCCTTTGAATGGAAAATGAGCTGAGACACCGAGAAATAATATTTTTGGTTGTTTGCCAGAATATAGAGACCGCCGCCATGGGAACATCGCAAGAAAGAGTCCCTGGTGCAAGCGACAGATTATCTTGGTGTATTAAATATTAGAAACGTCCACGGTATTATCTCATGGTTCCACCAAAATCGAAATTATGAATTTATGGGTCAGTGGGAGACTTATTAGATCGAAAATCAGTTTTCGGTTCATTTGAGTTTGAAACCATGAAGGCGAGGGAAATTGAGGAAACGAAAATATTTTCCTATCGGTGTTCGGAACAGAGGGAAATAATCTTCGGTATTACCTGCATTATACCTTTCAACTGCTTTGTACTGCCTTTCTCATATTTGTGCGCATAAGTTGAAGCCCGTTCCCCTCCATACATCCACCCATGTTACGCTGCTTAACACATTTCGTTTGAAGATGGCGGAATAATTTCAATCCTGGGTTATTCGTAAAGAAGGGATGGTGGGATGACATAATCTTCAGACTGTGCGTTTCATAAAATTACAGTCGAAACAAGTTCCTTTGATCAGTAAAATGTATTTCAGCGCATATTCCTCAATTTATCAATAATTGTTCGACCAAAATTTGAGATTGGGGCCGTCAACTCTTCGAAAAGTTTGACTCGAAAGTTTTTATTGCCTCGAATGTTGGGATAATATTGTCCAAAACATGTTGATTGGGTGTGATATGATTACTCAGAGCTTGAAATGAAAAAAAAGTCTTCTCATCTTCGGATGGAAGCCCAATATTTCCATGTAATACCTTACTCCAATAACGTCCAATAATTTCCTAGCTCCCGTGCATAGAGCATACAATCTACTAACAGAGACATATTGAAACCGGCAACCCTGGGCGGAGCCTGTGGGTGACGGTTGCCATACAAATTCGTAAATAACACAGAATGATGTCAGGGAATACGTTTCCACATTGAGCAGAATTATTCAATCAAATTAGGACTATTCAAACTGAATGATAATAATAAAAACATACAGTCCATTTCGAACAAACGATCAGTGTCGAACGTAAGGTTGATGTTCCTGAATTCGGCTGGTCACTCGTCTTATAGCTTGTCCTATGTGTGTCTTAGGGCACTTGGAAAATGGTATTTCGTATATCCCTTGACACTCATCAGCTATGATTGGATGCCGTGAAGATTTTCTTTAAACCGCGTTTCTCTAGGAATCAGCCAATTTTGTCCTTGACACTTTGTGGGATATATATATATATATATATATATATATATATATATATATATATATATATATATATAAAATATAAAATATATAAAATTCTCGTGAAACGGTGTTTGTAATCAAACTCCTCCAAAATGGCTGGACCGATTCTCATGAAATTTTGTGTGCATATCGGTTAGGTCTGCGAATCGAACAACATCTATTTTTCATCCCCCTAAATGTTAAGGGTGGTCCACCCCTTAATTTTTTTTTATTTTCTGGATAATTTATTTTTTATTTTTTTATGATACAGCATTCAAAAATACATACAACCCTGAATTTTCACCCTTCTCCGATCAACCCCTATTTTTCCATGGCGATTTTAATTTTTTTTCATTTTATCCACAGATCCGCAATAGGGTAGCAAGATGGCAATCGAATATAATAATTGTAGTACGATAAATTGAGAACGGGATAACGGGATAAAGATAAAACGGGATAACGGGACAACGGGATGAAGGGAATAACGGGATAACGAAAAAACGGGATAACAGGATAAGGGAATAACGGGAAAACGGAATAACGGGATAAATAAAAAACGGGATAACAGGAAAACGGATAACGGGAATAACGGATAACTAAAAACGGGAAAACGGTTGAAAGGATAGGGGATAAGGGGAAAACGAATAATGAAAAAACGGGATAACGGGATGACAGGATAAGGGGATAACGGGATAAAGAAAAAACGGGAAAACAGGAAAATGGGATAACGTGAATGTATATATATACCGTGTGTAACAGGATCATGGTACACCCCTCGGATCTCCCTTTAGTTTTGGAGGTAATTGATTGAAATTTGGGATATTCCATAAACATAATAAGCGGCACTTTTTGACCTACAAATGATTTTTTTTTCACTTCCGGTTTCGCCGGAAGTGATACCAACTTTTGATTTTTGAATAGAACACCCTGTATATTATTAATTTCTAAATCTGCATAATTTCTGAAATCTGCATATATTTTTGATAATTCAATTTTTTAGTTTTCCATTTCAAGTGTGCCATGATGGTTCCGATTTATTCCAATTCACCCGTCTAATGCTAGAAAAATCGAAATCCCGTCAAAAATACTAAATTGCGTTTTTTATGAGCAAATAAAGTTCATGTAATCGATTTTGGGGTAAAACTCATTTTTTTCGAATGGAACCATATTGGTACCGTGGTACCATTTATCAGTACTATTAATAAGGAATTTATTATACCTGCCAATAAAATGTGCGATAATTACAATCAAAATTACAGCTAAAAGAAAATAAGATAATACAATTACTTTGTTCTAATTTAATGCTAAGAAGTTACTGAGGTGGCTTTGAAATACAAAAAATGAACACAAAACATTACAACAATTGTTCGAAATGCTGTCCATTAACGTCAATGCACTTCTGAACTCGTATAGCTGTTTCTTGAAGAACGTTCGCTAATTGTTGGGCCATTATACTATTAATTGCGCGTCTTACTCGCAACTCCAGGTCTTTGCGGGTTGTAACGGCGGTTGCATAGACAATGTTTTTTAAATGACCCCAAATCAAAGAAATCAAGAGGTGTCAAATCAGGTGACCTTGGAGTCCATCGCACAGGACCATTTGTCGAAATTACGTTTTCTTGGAATGCCTGTTGAAGGTAATCAGTTACTATTCTTGAATTATGGGGAGGAGCTCCATCTTGTTGGAAATACATTCCCTGTCGTAGATGGACAGGTAATTCAGTTAACCTGTCCTCAATTTCAATTTGCCGAAATCCTAAGTATCTATCTCCAGTCAAGCGTCCTAAAATATTATTGGACCAATGATTCTACGACCGAGTATTCCAAGCCAAACATTGAAACCGAACCGCACTTGAAAGTTACCCTCCCTCAATAAATTTTGATTTTCTTGTGACCAATACCTTGTATTTTGTCGGTTAAATAATCCAATATTTGTAAACCTAGACTCGTCCGAAAATAAAATCCTTCCCAAAAAAGCATTGTTTGGCTGCACATTATTCTGCAAGATCCAATTGCAATATTCCATCCTACGTTCATAATCATTTTCGTACAGCTGCTGGTGCAATTGATATTTGAAAGATTTATAATTATGTTTGTGCAAGATTCGGCTTACCGTTTGGTGACTAATTTCCAATTCAAACCCAATTTGCCTTATAGAAACAGTCTTATCAACTTCTATTCGAGCTAAAACATTAATTTCCGTTCCTTCGTCAATGATAACGTTTTCTTCGGAATCTCTCCAGAATTGATTTTCAAGACGATTAAAATAATTTCTCGCTGGACATTGTCTATCAGGATATCGGTTGGCATAAAGGTTTCTAGCCGCAACGGCATTTTTTCTACATTCCCCATAAATAATTAACATGTCCACTTTTTCATCCCTTGTATAAATGTGGGGCATTTTGAATGAAAATAACAACAAATGTAAAGACTTTTCCAATACACAATAAAAACACCGATAAACCAATACCTATTTATTTGACAATCTGAATGAATAACTTCATTGTTTTCAAAGCCTCCTTAGTAACTGATTACTTTCAACAGGCATTCGAAGCTATGCGAGTTCAGAAGTGCATTGACGTTAATGGACAGCATTTCGAACAATTGTTGTAATGTTTTGTGTTCATTTTTTGTATTTCAAAGCCACCTTAGTAACTTCTTAGCATTGAATTAGAACAAAGTAATTGTATTATCTTATTTTCTTTTAGCTGTAATTTTGATTGTATTTATCGCACATTTTATCAGCAGGTATGAATAAATTCCTTATTAATAGTACCAATAAATGGTACCACGGTACCAATATGGTTCCATTTGAAAAAATTGAGTTTTACCCCAACATCGATTATGATGAACTTTATTTGCTCATAAAAAACGCAATTTAGTATTTCTGACGGGATTTCAATTTTTCTAGCATTAGACGGGTGGATTGGAATGAATCGAAACCATCATGGCACAATTAAATGAAAAACTAAAAATTGAATTATCAAAAATATTGACGTTTGAAATGTCACTTATGTGGTATCATTGGATTCAGAAAATTATGCAGATTTCAGAAATGTAATAATATACAGGGTGTTCTATTCAAAAATCGAAAGTTGGTATCACTTCCGGCGAAACCGAAGTGAAAAAAATAATTTGTAGGTCAAAAAGTGCCGCTCATTATGTATATGGGATATCCAAATTTCAATCAATGACCTTCAAAACTAAAGGAGATACGGGGGGTGTACCATGATCCCGTTACACACATATATATATATATATATATATATATATATATATATATATATATATATAATATAATTATAAATATATAATGATATATATATATAATATAATATATAATATAATATATATATATATATAAAGTATATCAGGGACTTTAACAATGAGGATTATGCATCCCCAGAAAAGTGCTATCCAATAAAATTCTAGGTTAATTTTCTGAGTATTCATATATAATTCTCATATATGTATATATATATATATATGAATGCAATTGTTTAATTTGTAATCTACAATTCTGATTCAATACGAATATACGGCATATTTTTCATATAAATAGAAAATCATTCATTTGAATATATGAGGAAACTTTGATCAGCTTTTTTTTCGATGTTTCCACGCAAACTGCAATTAATTATTCAAAATAATATATGCAACAACTATTCAGCATTTCATCATATTATGATGAATGCACATAGAAGTTTATCGCGAATGAAAAAACTCGTTTTAATTTATGCACAGCATATATGTTTTGAATTTCAGCTTGACGTGATGTGCAATCTAAATGGAGAACGAAATTGGAATATTTCACTAATTACATCAAAGAACACCGCACTGGAATATATCTCCTTTGATATGTGTTGTGGCACTGAAATGTTCGCATTATGTGCATAAGAATTTCATCATGTAATGAATTAGATATTAAAATAAATGGAATATATACCGTAGTAGTATGAAATATTGTTCAACAGTCTCCTCATATGGGATTTTTTCACAATGAGTTAGGTTATTGCTCATTATTTCGAAAAATATTATATGAAAATAAAGTTTATTAAATGAAAAATAAAAATATGCTAAAAATTATGTCATACTTGATGCAAAGTTCTACATAGCAAAATTCGACTAACTTATTTTTATCACAAACTAAAGGGCATTCCAATTGAGTGCTTAACTGCCCATCAAATTCTTGCTAATGCAATTGTAAACAATTATTCTTCGAACAAATACTCAAAAAGGGATAAGAAGTATCTTTGAAACAAAAGAATTCAATGTCATGGAAACTTGAACAAAGTGTTTAACAAATTATTCAACAGTCTACTGTGAGCAGGTTTATCTCAAAGTACAGATGGACGAGTTCAGCGCAAAAAACTTTCAAAAGACCTCGTAATCCAAGAGTTTATGAACGACGAAGCTCAATTAAGTTATGCTTGGATGAATAGAGCATGATAAATAGTTTAACAATATTTGTAATAGGACTGGTGCTAAAGGAAAGTCGTAGAAATTTTTACACAATAATAAGTTCAAGCTATTGAAACCAGAGTTTATAAATACTTTGAAACAGCGAGACTTCATCATATGGTTGGATTTCTTAGCATATTTGTATTTTTTTTTAAATATCCAATTAGAAACATCCTTATGAGACTGAATAACTACCATCAAATTCCTCTTGTAGCAGAACGTATATAAACCATCATTCAAGGAAAATATAATTCATTTAGAGTTCAGCATCTATGCAACAACGAAGGCCATCTTATGGGAAATCATGAAAAAGTCAAAACTCTTGGGTTCAAGGGGCTGAGAATTTATGGTATCCTAGAACATGTGTTTCGTCTTGTGGTAATCCCACGACATATGGATAGAAATCGTTTACCAGCAGTATAGTAAGTGGGCACCATGGAATTTCCTAGACGGGAATAGATATTGGGTTCAATATCTGGGAAAAATATGTTAATTTTTATGAGAGATATTTTTCGTCAACAATATAGATATGAGAATAATGTAGTTAGATAAGGTAGTTAGTAATGGTGGGATGTCTTTTCTGGGTTTTCGACAATCATTATCCAAATGGACCACTAAAATAAATTAAAATATAGTAATATTATATATAGAAAAATTATAAACTGTATCTCCAGTAATTGTCTCATGTTCGAAATATAATATTTCTTACGCTGGCGCAGATACTATAATTCCGTGAGCCGACACCCATTCAATATTCCGTAGCGTAAGATTTCGAGAAAAGATTTGCAGTTTCCTTTAGAATTTCATCCCAGTAAGACGTAGCTGTTGAGTTTTGTTTCTTGACTCGTATTAGAATTTGACTAAATTTATCTAAAACTTTGTTATATAAAAAGCCTTTTTAATTGAATATCGTTAATCACCTCAACTAGAATTTCAATTTCATAGAGTATTATCATTCAGAATAAGAGCTCAAATGAAAGATTCATTATTCATACATTTAAAGCTCAAGAATTTGTTTCATTTCATATTATCATCAACACACCTTCTCTGAAAAAACGATACAGTGATTAAAAAAATAATTATGAGTATAAAAGTAACAGTTTCACAGATCAACAAATCTGTTAGTTGTAGAATTTGAGAACAATGAAATGTATTCCAGTATCGAGATGTCCGGACTTCAAAGATGGTATTGACTCCGGTAAGTGAAAGATATTTCTGTATTTCTCTGGCAAATCTTTTCTCTGTATTTCCGAACCTTCGCGAGTTGAATAAGATGATTCTTTTTAGTTCCATCCATATTTTCTAAGTAATTAATTAATAATAAAATAGATGGCACCTAAAAGGCCTTCTGGGTAGGGGAAGCTGATGGTAGGTATTCAGCGAAAAATTGTTAAATTGTAAACGATCGCAGATCCTCATATGCCTCTTCACCATTCCAAGCAAGTCATTTCATCAACAAAGGAGATGATCCTTCATTTTTCATCTAATTTCGACGGAAGCACAACATTTGTGAATCAATTGACTGGAAAATTTCAATTTCGCTGAACCTACGAGGATCACGTTTTATGATATAGATTGATGTTCCAGACAATCACTTCCACTCCTAACCTATTCAAACTTTGGACTCTGAAAAAAGGAATATCAGTGGAAATCTTATATGCGTTAGTTTTTGCGACAAAGCGTTCATTTTCAATCTGGAGAGTTCAGATATTCCATTTATTCGAATGCAGTGAAGACGATTGGGTAATCTAAACTCGTATCGTGTGATTTTACGCAAACTCCAAGCAAAGTGTTATAGGACTTCGATTCATAGAATGAAATTCTCCCATCAAGTCAAGTAAGAAAATATGTCATTCTTTTTATTTCTCCCTATTTATCACATTTTTTGTCCATACAATTTTCCAAATGAACTGAAACTACTATGTCTTTATTTTGTTGAAGTTTACCTTTTTTTGGCGCGTCAAGTTGAGAGTAACATTGGGAGCCTACAGTATGAAATTAGCCACAGAAGTGGTCCAGGATGTGCGTGTGGTGGGGATATACCCCAAAGGTATGGTACTATTAATATTATTTTTGAGTGTGATCTATAGCTACATTCGAAGTTCCGTACCACACTCGAAAAACCAATATCTCGAAAACTAACAATTAATTAATATTTTGATAATTCGTTCAGTTTTGGATGACGTAGCTTTTGAGACACCCTGTATAACGTGTATCAATAATACACCCAGAAAACTATCAATACTCTTATTACCAACGGTGAATCATAATTTTTGGTATAGTATTTTTGGTTATTGAATTGTATGAAGCATCTACAGTTTTTCAGATTCAATTTGGTTTCTATTTCAAAACCAACCACAAAAAAGTTAGTATACAACAAGAATATAAAGCGAGTCTTTCCTGCACGCGGAGAGAAGTTTGAAACCTATATTCGAATTGAATACATGATTTTTTCCAATACTTCGTTTTTTATATATAACAAAAGTTAACCGCCGAAATACGGAACTGAAGTGTAAAAAATAAAATAAACCTTTTTAGTCTCAATAACTAAGCTCCTAAACTAATTTAGGTAACTAATTTTGAGTCGGCCCCAAACAAACAAGCAAATGAATTAGATAAGGCGTAAAACGATGGCATCGAGTTGCGCGGTGACATTCTGATGATTTTTTTGAAGTAATTTAATGATCTCCGTTGATTGCTCTTTTGGCACCGACTCAAAATCAGTTACTTATATTAATTTAGGAGCTTAGTTATTGAGACTAAAAATGTTTATTTTATTTTTTACACTTCAGTTCCGTATTTCGTCGGTTTAATTTTTTGTTAAAAAGTTTTTATTTTTCAATTTTTTGTGGCTGAAATAGACTAATTACTACCTACTTGTTTTTTGATTACTTCCAAAATACTTACCCACCTTACTTCAACTACTACCAGTTCATCTACTTTTACTATTTGTTGTAATATAAATTACTTTTGTTGTTCTGGTTAGTTTATTTCATTACTTTATATATCATTTCATCCTCTCATAGAATGTTATGATTGTAACGGATGCAGGAGAACAAAAATAATGACATTAACGATCTGTCATTGTCAACTACATATGTGTGCCAATGTTCACAAGTGAAAAATCAATCAGTCCCCATTTTTCTACCCGTAAGGGTGGATAATTCCATTCGAGATCCAAATATGATCAACTATGAGGTATACCCTATCTAATAAAAAAAGAATCATCCAAATCGAAGAACCCAATACAAAGTTATGCCTGATATAATCGGTTAACGGACCAGAATTCAGAGGGTGAGTGATCTTTCACTCATTTCACTCATTTTGCTACCCTTAGGGGTGGATTTCATCTTTTGAATTCAAATGGGACCAACTTCAAAGTACACCCTATCCACTGAAAGAATTATCGGAATCGGACGTCTCAGTAAAAAGTAATGTGTGATCATACATTAAACCTCCTCCTTTTTGGTTTCGTCGGTTAAAAATGAAAATACCCTTCAATATTAAAGTTTTGAAAAGGAAATAATTTCAGTCAATCGCAATACATACCTACCAGGAAAAATTAGAACAAATATTAGGTTGGTCAGGGTGCATAGTAACAATTTTAATTATTGAAGTCGCCCTTACTGTAAAATCGCATTAATTATGGATGAAGAAAGTGATATTAGTGATACATTTGATATTCCTGCCGATGTGATAGAATCAGCGGAAGCAGTTACCTTGAAACTTCTACCAGTAAAGTCCAGACTACTATACGAAAAAGAATATGATGCATTTGATAGTTGGTGTTCTCAGAAAAAAAAACTAAGGTATCAAAACCCGTCATTCTTGTGTATTTGCGAGAAAAATCCAAAACTATGAAGTCGTCAACCCTGTGGTGAAAGTTCCATATGTTGAAATCAACTCTAGTTGTTAACAAGAACATACATATAGGTAATTAGCCCAAAGTGAATGCATTTCTTAAAAGAAAAAGTGCCGGCTATAAGACGAAAAAGGCAAACGTTTTTACGAGAGAAAACTTAACGAAATTTTTGCTTGATGCTGTGGATGAAATTTTTTTATGGATGAAAGTAGTTATGATTATGGGATTGTCAGGCGCCTGTCATCGGAAAGAACTTTCTAAAATGACAATGCATGATATTGAGGACAAGGATTCTTACATAATTGTTAAAATTCCTGATTCAAAAACGAAAATTCTAAGAACATTTGTAGTTCCGAATAACAATGAACACCAATTTAATCCAGCCGAATTTGCCGTTAGTACATGTCCTAAGATAGAAGAAGACCCTAGATTTTTTCTTCAGTATGGGAATGGAAAATGTACAGTTCAAGTAGCCGGAAGAAATACTTTTGCAAAAATTTACGAGTCTAATTGCGTCATTTCCTTCAATTACCCAATACTGTAAAATATACTGGCCATAGTTTTAAAAGGTCCTCTGCGTCGCTTTCAGTTGGCTCAGTGGCTGATATTTTGAGACTTAAACATCATAATGGATAGCAAACGTCGACCGTTGCAGAAGGCTATGTGGAGCAAGTCCGTGGAAAAAAAAGTGACATCAAGAAAAGTGGAAATTAGTATGGATGGAGTACGATTGTAATATGTTTAATAAAATACGATTGAAATGAGAATGATGAGTACTGTGTTTTACCTTTATTTAAAACGTAAGTCTGTACTTTTTTGCAGGCGTGCAGATTTTTTTTGCACTTTTCAAAAAAGCTACTTTTGACATTAAAGTAAAAAAATTACACATTTTTGACGTAATATTGGAAAAAAGTATTTTCCGTTCTTTTTTTTTATATCTAAATCTAATTTTATTCCAAAATCCAAACCCCGCCAGATTATTAAAAGACAAAACGATCATTACTGGAAAGCAGTTACTCATTGAGAATATTTATAGTTATTCATTGATTCCCTAATAGTGTAGAAGATTACGAATCAGGAAAAACTATTCCAAAATACCTCAGTTATATATTGAATACTTTTCATGATTTTTCCTTTTCGCTGTATTCGAGTGGAACACAAACTACGTTTCCATTCAATGGAAAAATGCTGAGAGGATGATAAAATCGACATTAGAGGGATATTGCAAACAAAATATGTAATAAACGTTCTATTACCTACTCTACGAACCCCATATACGTATATTTATACCCTCTCACGGTTTTTATTGTTGTTTTGGTTGAGCATTATGGACATGTAGTCGGCATTGAGATTACCTCGTATGCGTTTTGCTTGACACTCAAAGCTAGGAGATTTCCTCATAGAGATTTTGGAGTTGAATATATGAATGAGTAATGGGTTTTATCAATCAGTCGTTTTTACCATGGCCAACACAACTTCAACTGCATTTCCAAATATATATTTTTTAAAATGCATACAAATAAAATGTGTATAATTTTTTTTCATGAGGGGCTACTAAAATTCTTCTCCACGACTGATTTTCAGTCGTGAGGAAGACTTTCAGTACCCCCTTCCTCAAATAACTATCAACTCCACTCAGAGAATGGATCTACAAATAAATGTGTATGATGTGTTTATGAGTACTAATCAACTTCGTCCTAGTTGTTACAGAATATAATCATGGTAAGAAATTATTAAAAATTAAAGTTCAAACTAGCAGATGATAAATTGAAAGTTAAACAATATTTCAAAACAAGCTTTTATTGCACCGCACAAAAG
The DNA here is from genome assembly GCA_018342105.1 of Gonioctena quinquepunctata. NCBI lineage: Eukaryota > Metazoa > Arthropoda > Insecta > Coleoptera > Chrysomelidae > Gonioctena > Gonioctena quinquepunctata. The sequence continues at coordinate 708,961 of JAFIRS010000110.1, read as the reverse complement.
CATAAAATAAGGAGTTCATAAACCATAAAATGAACGGAAACATAATCGTTGAATAGCTCAAATGTCACATATAACTATGACAATAGACCATACCATCTAATCAGTAATCATGTTTATTCAAACCTCAATAATCCGTCATCTTATTGAATTCACAAATTGATTTTGTCGACCCAAACCATTTGATGGAATCCAATAATAAAACACGTCGTCTCTTACGCCATCTGAATTAAAGATTTTGACAAATATACCACCAAAACCCACCAATTTTGAAGGTGACTATAATCAGAAAGTTTTCCCCATTTTGGGCAATTTTGTTTTTTGGAAAATCCATAATGCATTTTAACCGTTATAACACCTGCAAATTTCGTTGAATTGCAACAGTATGTAAAATTTATAAGATTGATTAATGGTTTGTAAAATATGTCGGACCAGTTACCTTCGGGTAACGATACCAAATATCCAGGGTTCACTCCGTATGCGAAATTGCCACGAATAACAGGAATCTTGGAATCGAATTCAAGCACTTATATTCGCTATTTGGAAAATAAAGCAAATAATAATGGAGTACGTCAGAAGTGGGTGAGCCTTAGCAAATATTTCCAAACAATTCAATGATTTTATTATCATTATCGAGGAATTCATTCATAAGGGATTGCTTTAAACCATGTTTTGAAGTCATTCTATATCTGAAAGATGATGAGTAACTATATTTCAATCGAAGATATAACATAACCTCAAACAAACGTAACAAGTCTTAAATTTTCATTGGAAACCTTAGCTTCCTGACTTCACACCTTATCAAAAATGACACGATTATCGTTATTACCAACAGAAGTAGATACAATTAATATATAGATAATATCTTATCGCGTTTTTAACATGTAAAATCAATTTGTTTGGAAAGCTTCATTAACTTAATCCATTATACTTCCTCTCTATTTCGCTTGAAAAACTGAAATGGACTCTTTTCAACTCTGTCAATCCTACTCAAGCAACATGCTTCAAGCAGTGGATGTCGACAATCAACAAATCGACGAAACCAATTTTTCTATGGCCGTACGTTTTTACCAACTTTCCCGCACACATTTCAGTTCTGATAGTGTCATTTTCCCGCATTAGTGCGGGGTAAAAATCACTTTCCCGCATTAGTGCGGAAAAATAAAGATATTTCAATTTTAAAGTTATTATATACATTTACTATTCTTATTAATTTAGGTTTTGATATTTGACTTTTTCTTGTTTCTCTATTTTTTATTTATTGGAATAAAATAAAGATTGGGACACTTTTATATATCTACCTTATACATTTTTTAATCAATCCACATACCAATTAAACTGAGGTTTGGTATGGTAACCAAAGATTTGCTATGACAACCAAAGTATGTCATCAAGACGTCAAAGTTTTAAGTAGAAGGATCGCTACCTATTTACGCCTACCTAACCCAGAACGTTACACAGCTCGCAGTTTTAGACGTTCCTCGGCAACTTTTCTAGCATATTCAGGCGAAGGGTAACCAACATAAAACGCTTGGAGGCTGCTGTTGCTGAAGGTACTTGGAGGACTCCGAAAAAGAAGAAAACTAATCGTATAAAAATTCTGTACCAAGAACTTGCAACCGATGACGTTCCGTCGTCACTCCATGCACTTTGCAATATACGAGTGTTACTCTGAACAGCCAGTTACCACCAACTAACTCCGCTGGACCGGCTATTCCAACTCATTTGTAGAATGCAACAAATTGTATTCATAACAATTACTAGATTTTCATTTAAAGTTCTGTATGTTGAAATAAAATATATAAATATATATTTTTAATATGCTTTTTAATTTGTATGCGGTGTAGAAACAATAATGTTCCCACCTCATCGTAAAATGTCTTTCCCGCTCGTTCGGTCCGGCAGTGGCGTCGAGAAGTATCACTTTCCGCACTTGTTAGGAAAATAACTATTAAGGATTCAGCACACTTCTTCACGTATGAAAAAGTTATTTTCAGAATAACTTTTTCCTTAGTTTGCCAGAAATTGTCTTTCGAAGAAAACGAATGCGGAAAAAGGGCAGCGTCTCGCGAATGCGTTTATTGTGAGAGAATATCTGATCCGATCTCGATAAATCACACACCATCGGATTGAGGAGAAAATTTTCTATCGGACATTGGAATATCGCTTTTGTACGGATGTTTTGGCCATTGAAGTACGCACTATGTTTCCGCAGGCGTGACTTACTGACTTCTCTTTGAAAAATTGTAGAAAAACCAGGGGCAGAGCAATCGGTCTGAAATTCTGGAAACTTTTATCTGAACTTTTTTTTCTCACCCGAGAACGGTGAAAGATAGAACAATTCTACGAACGCCAATCGATTCAGAATGGCCGAATTAGTCTAAAGACGGAAATAATCGAGAATCCAAAGTGGTCCTTTCGATATCTGGTTTGCACCAAACCAAAGTTGTTTGCATTTTTCAAAATTTTGAAATTTTCAAAAATTGTTTCAGGTCGCTCTAACTTCCGGAAATATTAAGATATCGGGCTCATTTTTATACAAATAGGCTAGGGGATAAAGATGGTTTTTATTGAATTAAGCCAAAATCGCCTAACGGGTTGAGCTTTTCTAAAGATTTGAAATTTTCGAAAAATGTCTGTGATCGCTCTAACATTCGCAAATTTCAATAGTTGATATTCAATTTGGCAAGAATCGCTTAGGGTGTTAAAATTTATTGAAATTTTTCAATTATCGAAAAATTTGCGAATGTTAGGGCAACCCTAACATTCGCAAATTTTGAGATATCGGGCTACATTTTTTTCACACAAATACGCTAGGTGACAAGGATAGTTGCTATTAAGTTTGACGAAATTCGTTTAAGGGCTTAAAATCATTTGAAATTTTTTAATTTTCAAAAATGTCCGCACACTTTAACGTTTGCATATTTTGAGATATTGGATTATATTTTTTTGGATACATTGAGTATCTACCATGGATATTTGGAATTGAATTTGGCGAAAATCGGTACGAGCATTGAGTTTTATTGCATTAAGTATTATAAGTAGTATCATTTTGTTAATTAAGTATTATTGTCTTAATGTTGAATTGATTTTTTCAGGCTCTCGGAAAAGCAGTGAAGTGGTTGCAGTTGGTTTCACGAAACAGGAGTTGTTCGATTAATTGGAAAATCATCTGCATTATAATGCGAATGAAATGTCCAAAAATTGCCCTCACACGTCATCTGCGGATGAAAAACAAAACAATAATGATAGTGATTCGGGCAGCAATTGGACTCAGTAAATCTAAGCGTCGTTTGTATTTTTTTTTACACAAAAGTAATATTCAATGTAATTTTCAATAAACTAGAATTTATATTCAAAGTGTATTTGTATTAACATGCTTTTCCAATATACTATATCCCAAATACATGTATGTATTGATATATTCTTTCGTTCTATCAAAAGAAAATCGTGTTCAGCGATCTTAAAACCTCCGAGTACCAAATTTCGTAGCGATTGGTTCAAATTTGGAGGCAATGCTCCGCCATTATTAGACCGCCATATTGTTTTTGGAAAACTTGACTTCAGATTCGTGTTCATCGATCTCAAAAATCTCCGAATACTGAATTTTGTAGCGATTGATTCGAATTTGGGAGAAATGGTCTGCCATATTTAGGCCGCCATCTTGTTTTTTGAAAACATGACTCCAGATTCGTGTTCATCGATCTTAAAAATCTCCGAGTACTGAATTTCGTAGCGATTGATTCGAATTTGGAAGAAATAGTCCGCCATTTTTAGGCCCCCATCTTGTTTTTGAAAAATTTGACTACAGATTCGTATTCAGCGACTTCAAAAACCCCCGAGTGCCAAATTTCGTAGCCATTAAACAAAACCTTCTATATTTGGCCAGCCATTTGGGATTGGGAACCACTGTGGGGCGTGCCGACGTTTCGACCCCTTATGACATCACAGCTCCTCTGATCGATGAAAACACTAAATTTTTTTCATTCAGAGGAGTTTTTTACGTATATAAAAGTTATTTTTGGAATGACCTTATTTCGCAATGTTTTTCAAATCCCAAATTCTACACTGGTGTCATCCAGAATGCGTTTTTCCCGTTACTGGCGCGCACGGTCGAGTTCGTGACGTCGTAAAAAATTCAGGGGCAAAGATATCGTTTCGAAATTCTAGCTTTCCATACGGTCGGCATGGAATTCAGGGTGAAAAAATTTTTTTTCCCGCTTTGAAGTGGAAAAAGGTATTTTATTTATTTCTATGTAAAAATGTCCGGTAAAAAGCGTTTCGTTAAAATGTTACTTGAAATCATTGCACTCAAATTCGACCTCTCATGCATGTTCTGTATACTTTTTTGTTGACGATAAAACTGGACAAACAAAAGAAAACGAAAAAGTTCAACTGAAAAAATTAAAATGTGTTTGAAGGCAGAGAGTACAAAGAAAGCATAACTCATAACACTCCCTACGAGTTTACTGGAGAAATTTCATTTCCTCTTTCTCAAAGACAATCGCCAACTCCCCTTCCTCTTCTCGTTTAATTTCGTGAAACTCTTGCTCAAAGTATGACTCGCTTAAAAATGTTGCTCTATTTCAGCGATTATAATTCAGGCGTTCAAATATTATCTGCAGTCCTAGTAGAACCGGACAAAAACTAATGGATATCGCTCAAGGAGTAGTTAAAAGTTCAGTCAATGATTGCCGGCTTTTTAGCTGTAACAGTTCTACTAACGCCTCTTCGCGCAAATCCAGTGAAGACAAATCGAGCGCAGAGAAACGACAGGCGAGTGGTGAAACCTCATTTATACTCCTTCACAGAATGGAAGTTTTTTTTCGACATGCTTTATATGGGCTTCATTTATTAGTTTTCATGAAAAAATATACATTACTATTCGTAGTTATTGACGGAAAATTTTTTTTAAGATCTTTTTAGGAGTTTGTATTTTTGCACATTCTGAGGAATACAAATATACGCCAATAGAATCTATACATGTCTGTGTTCAATTTCTTTCTACTTTCAATTGGAGATATAATCTCTAATGAGCAATATTCCTATAGGCGCTTTAAAAAATATTCAAGCGATATTCCCATAACCCCACCAATTCTAAAGTTCCCAAGACACTGGCCGGGTATATATGTTCATTCGTCGGGCATAATGATTCAATCACAGTCTCGAAAAGTTTAATGATAGATTTGAATGGAAGGATTTCTGATTTATATTAAATCCACCCAAATAGCAATTATGTTGTAAGAATTTCAGTAAATCCCACAGCCCTAAAATTCCACTTACTACTTGCTGTCTGAAGGTCTGGCAGTGCTCTTCCCGTAATCCGAAATTGTTTTGTGTTACTTGTATTATGCTCTGATTTTCTAACACTCTATCAAACTTCGCGATTTGTTTGGGATTCGGTTCCTCGCGTCTCTACTCAAATAAAAATCTGTTCTTTCCAGGAGAACAACTTTCAATCAACGTTAATACTTTATCGCGCGAAAATCGTGAGTGAAATTCAAGTTTTCGGACAAATCTCTCATTTATACGCGTCGTGGAGATATCAAAAACGATGCAGAACCGAGAATACGCATCGTGACTCAACTACTAGTCGCTTCAATCCGCGCGATGGAACTACAACTTTTTGAAGTCCCAAGACAAAACCAACCCAAACGCTCCTATCCCGACTGAAGTTCTTGGGGAGAACTTCCCGTTCAAGTTCCTTTTTTCAGCTTCCCAAACCAACCAACGCCTTTTTGGAGAGCGGTCATTGGTTCAAAAGATCTCGCCGACGCAATACATTTTGGGGAACTCATCACTCCTCCGGCTGTGAGAGCCAGTGGGGCTTATCAAAGGCCTCATGGTCTTTGAATCTAGACCAAACAACGCCTCATACTTTGTATCAAATTGTTGCACCCTCCCGTCTTTTTATTACTGTTTGCCTACCCTTAGGCTTGCTTATGAATATAATTCAAAGCGATATGTTTGCCTGCAGCCCAGTACGACTATCGGTTCCATTGGAATTATATTACGTGGGGAGTTCCTAGTTGTCCATTCTTCTGCTAAAAGCTTCCGATTATTTTTATAATCAACATATAAGACTCAATAATAAACTGACAACTACGAGTTGTTACAATAATATGGATTCCAGACGATAGAAGCATATTCAAGATGGCTACGTACTAGAGAGTTATTCAACAGGATCAAGGAATTTGGATCTGTAAAACTTTTTGTTATTCCCGTGAATAATCCAGTTTCTGGTGCTTCTTTACTATTTTTTCTATATACAAATCGAATGATATTTTGTATCTACTAAGACTCCAAGGTCTCTTACCGAGTCAACCGTTTGAGTGTTCTGTTGAGTTCCCCCTTTTTCATTCAACATTAGTTAGGTTAGTATATAATATAATTCTACAATTCAACAATTTGAAAAAAATCTCATTTATTCCCAGTAATATTTCTCAATCAAATTCTTAAACATGTAATCAACTATAATTCTAATATTCACATATTTGCGGTACGCCCGGTATATATATTTCATGTCTGTCAGACTAGGCCAAATTCTATTCCGTTACCGCGAAGAATCAGTTCGAAGTTCGATGTTCGGAAGTCAGTATTGCAGATCTCGAAAACGTGTACTCATTGTGGTAATATTTTAATCGCAAAACTCGCTCGGTCACATATAAAGTGCCAAATTAGAAAACTGAACATTCTCATTGAACAACCAGATATACAGTCCACACCCCACAGTGAATGGGAGGTTGCGACCCCAATCGAACGTGGCGAGAAAGTTGAAGATAAGCGCCTATTTTGACAGATCAAAGTTGTCACCTCACCTCATTCAAAATTATAGAATGTTAACGGTCTCATTGCTAAGTTAGAAAATTCACAGTGAAGGCGATTAATATGAGAGTCCATCGGTCTGTGACCATCAAATAGCAAATGTAACTCCTAATTAGAAAATGAGTCGTACCTACTGAAGATTCGTCGTCAATAAGTTTGCCTTTCGAATATGAATAACTTTGTTTCTGAGACTGTCAGTTGCCAATATGTACACAGGACACACCTTGCGTAATCATCCGCGATATCATTGGTGAAAAAGAGTTGCGGTTGGATGTCGATGACACTGGCACTGACAAATACTTCCATAAAAAATTACATGGATGTGGTCAAGGAAATTTTTGGAGTAGTACGGGCATGTAACAGTTATAGCAGTGCCTAAAAAAGCGCAACTATTATACAGTCCTCTGGGTCTGGTGAAGTGGCTAAGATCATTTCTCATGGGTAGGACATTCCAAGTTAAGGTCGACAATTGTCTCTCGGATTCGAGAGCAATTGAGGCCGGCGTTCCTCAGGGGGCAATATTGTCTCCTATGCTCTACGCTCTTTACACGTCAGACATACCCAGGAGTGAACACGTGAAGATTTCCCTTTACGCTGATGATACGGCCTTACTTTCTTCTTCAGCCGACCATCTGATGGGTGTCGTCTATCTGCAGAATGCATTAGACAATCTCCAGCAGTGGTATCTGGAGTGGAAAATAAGGGTGAATCCTGACGAAACGCAGGCTATTTCGATGGGTCGCAAGAGAAACAACCCAGAGAGGGGAGTGACTGTCTCTGGAAGGGAGATGAATTGGTTGGAGCAGGTCAAGTACCTCGGAGTTACATTGGATCGCCGACTCACCTGGAGGCCACACGTTAAATTGATAAAAAATAAAATACATAAGAAAATCGCATCACTCTATCCGTTAGTAAACAGGAAAAGTAAACTTTCCCTGAAAAATAAAGTTATGATCTACAAAATGGTTTTCAGACCTGTCATTTTGTATGCCTCAGCCGCCTGGGGCCAGACTCCGAGAACGAGCATTCGCGTCCTGGAACGGGCGCAAATGAAAGTTCTGCGTATGATAACGAACGCTCCGTGGTACGTGCGGAACGAACGCATACTTGAGGACTTAAATCTGCCTTCCATCAGAAGTATCATTAGAGAACGCAATTAGAGAGTATTTGATTGTGCAATAGCCCACGAGAATCCTCTTGTGAGGGAAGCCACTGATTACAATATTGACGACCCCTCGCGTTTTAAACGTCCCAGGCGCTCTCTGGAGTGATGGGCTATTTATTAATCCATACAGGGTAGTGAAAGTTGCATCCTCTCTAGGAATTAATATTTTTCAAAACTTTCAGATCAAAAATTATTTCTCGGCTATTTTTGAGAATCACCACCATGGCAATGACTGGAGATTCTTCTCTAGTCCTTGTCCAATCAAAATTCAAATTTCGTGAATGGCTGTAGCCCACTTGTTTTTATGTTGAAAGAGTAAGAGCCTCCGGGTTACACTCGAATATTAAAGTGATAGTAGACCCTGAATATTATACAGTTATCACGCCAATAAAAATTCGAAGGGGATGTAAATTCACCTCTCTTTATATATCTCTATATTATGGTACAATTGATATTTTTGATGATGATAAAAGTTATCTGTTGATTATTGTGAATAAAACTCGCACTCACCGAATAATAAATTATTTCACATTGGATGTTGAATCTATTGGCGCCTTTCACAACGTTCGAAGCACCATTTTGTGGGGTGCTCCTCCCACCTTTTATTGATAAAACTCTCTAGAAACTCCCCAGTTTAGCACAAAAGCTAGCTGGAATACACAGTTCCTTATTTTTTCCTCTCTCTCCACCTCTCTCTCGATGGAGACAGAGATTGAATTTTAAGTATCACTATTCGTATGCCGATCGCAACGGTGGACGATTTTTTACAGTGGTTTTATCGACTTGAGCTGGATTTGAGGAAATGCAATCTTTTATTAGACGGAGATATCGGGTATGCATAAAATATTACAGCATATTCATTTCAATTAATCACGCTACGGACTGTTATTTCTGCCCCACGAAAACATTTGGTTTTAACAAGAAAAACAAGAAGCATATATAATATCCTGATGTTGCGTCGGTCACAAAACCTGTGTTGAATTGTGATGGAGTTCCTTACCCGTCTTTGCCCAGCAGCCCAAGCGAAATAAATGAACCAGAGCAGATGGAGACTGAAATGGAAGAACCCATTTCAAGCCAGAACACTAATTCTGACGATGATCTTGGTGGATGTACTTTTATGGATGGTGAACCACACGTGATTTCCCAGAGTGAATTGAATGACCTAGTGAGAGATCTGCAGCTTTCAAAAAAGTAAGTCACGGCTTCAGCAATGGAATTTGTTAGCTCGAGATACCCAAGGGACTGTTTACCGCAGACAAAGTGATCAGTTTGCTGAGTTTTTGGAATCGAATGATGGATATCAATATTGCCGTGATGTTTGAGGTCTTTTTGAATTAATGGGTCAGTCCCAGTGGGCCACATACGTTGATTCAATGTTGTTTCTAACGTTGATTGGGTGAAAAATACGTTATCAGTTGACTTTACAACGTTGTCATTTCAGTTATAATTTATAACGTCAATTCAATACGTTTTTAACGTTGTGTTATAATGATTCCACAACTTCTAGTTCATTTGAACCGTTTGAAATACGTTTACAGTCGATAATATGAATACGTTAATAATTTACGTATATTCAACGTACTTTCTTATTCCAGTAGAATAGTATCTGAAAATACGTTATTATGAGATGTGAGCTGCGTGTTTCTGAACGTTTTTTAACTTCACATCGTCCATTCTTCAACCAATGATATGTATAGTATTCGTATGATAAACGTTTTCGGTATAAGGAAAATCAACGTTTATTTTCAATGTTGTAATTTTTATTATAATTGATTACGTAAATACGTTCAAATAACATATATTCCACGTAATTTTGAAATTATTACTTATGAAATTGGTAGGAATAAGTTTTCTTCCGAAATTATTGTAACATTTGTGATAAATATTATTTTAACTTGTGTAATAACAATTCCTCAACTCCTAGTTGATTTGCATCGTTTAAACACTAACCATATGAAGGCGTTAATGATTTATGTATATTAAGTAGTAATACTATAAGTACTTCAAAATAATCAGGTTATGCATCGATAACTTGTTGCATAATTACAAAGAGTGTCAGGAGGATTATTCTGTCAAACTCACACGATTCAGTTTTTGGTTATTCGTCTCTCTTGAATGTTCTCATGAATCCTTGAAGTTTTCTCTGGCTATTGGAGTTTGCAGCTTCACTGTGGCAGGGTCCCCTTGTTGTTGGCAACGTCACGGATATGAATTTGGCTGTATTCTGAAGGTGAGTGGTTTTTCTTGGTAGTTTTATACGCCTATTGGTCTCTGAATATGTTTCAGATTGTCAAATGGTTGATTTGCTTCCGTTCTTGGTGTTTTTTCGTCTTTATTCATTAGCAAAATTTGTTACGACTTTCTTTCAAACATAATTTTCATCTCTCCTCAAACCTCGTTATTTTTCTTCCTGGCAACCATCACTTTTTGTTTTTTCTCACAAATTTGTTTAACCACTTTCTGGGACACTTTCCTATTCAACTATTCTATGGATTTTATCACAATTTACATTTTATAGCTAATTATACAGAGTTTGTTCAAATTCATATCTGACAATTTTCTGTACTCAAATTTTTATATTTTATAATTTTCCATCGAAAAGTTTTGACATGTCCTTCTGATTTGATTTTTCCACACAGGATGTTCCAACTTGAATATTATTTTTATCTACTTGAGATCTAAAGTTTATTCATGAATTTTGATTTCTGAAATTTTTTATATAAGTTGTGCAAATTGAATGAATTGATGGCAACATACTTATGACAATAGAAAACTCCACTGCTGAACTCTTTAGACGTGCGTCGACTAGAAAATGGTACGAGGTTCCATAAAAGTGAAATGTACAGAAAAATTGCAAAACAAACATAGCAGATATTTATGTGATATATAAGTATCATTATATCACTTTTCATTCTTTTTACATTGAACAAATATTTCTTATCATAACAATATATATATTTCACGGATCTCGGAAAGGCTCTAAAGATTTGGATGGAGTTTTGTATTTAGATGGGGTTTGCTTTTTAAGTTTATCTATATTCTGCCCTTCTTCGCAGAAATGTACAAAAAAATTAGATTTTGGTATTCAACCACTTAAAAATGCGTCTTTATATCCAAATCTTCAAAACAAAGATACTTTTTTGCCGTATTCAACAAAAATATTGACCTATGCTTAGCAAAACTGCCACATCCATCCTTAATAAAATCGCGGTATTTCATCGACCAATACGGCGTTTTTACTAAGCATTAATAACATTTCATGCCTGTTGCAACCTGAAGGGTTCCTTATTCTGTCTCAGTTTGTTATTTGATTCGGGGTTTGATTTAATTGTGGTGGTTGAAAAAAAGTTTTTTGTACTCCATTATAAACATGTCTAGAAGAACAAAATTAATGTTGGAATTGACAAAAATCAGTATTGACCAAATTGATAATCCAGAATTGTTTTTCAATCATAATATGGAGATTTCCCAGTGCATCACAAAATCCAAACGATCTGTTTGATTACGGCAAACAGAAAACCATTTTGGATGAACATACCGATTAGGATGATTGGACATTTAAGCCGTTGATTTTTTCTCCATGTTTTGTTGGAAAAATGTACTTATTTTTATAACCATTTGTTCAAAATATTTCGCAATGAAGAATATTAAACGAAAATTATGGATTGAATTGCATTTTTTTTTTCAACTTTATATTCAATAATATGAAGGTATGCTCAAGAAGATCGCAATATGACATGTTTCTTAAGCACAGTGTTGAATTATGTATGTTGAATGTTAAGGAAAAACGCAGTCTCCGTCATAATTTATAGTAGAGACTGTGAAGAAATGCAAAAAGCTCTTTTTCTCCGTTTTAACTTTTCAACAGATACGGCGTTTCTGCTAATCAGGGCAGTATAGGCAACTTTCCTGAAAAAGCGCCATTTTACACGAACAAATTTGTTTATGACTAATCGATAGAGCAATCACTATCTGCTCTCGTGCTATCAATGTATAGCACCATTTCGTAAATTTTTGAGGTACTTCCATTGTTGCAATTGGATGTACCTCTAAAATATATGAAATTGTCCGAATACGAATGTGGGCATCAAATCCATGTTATAAATGTTTTTCTTTGGTTGTATTATGTTAATTCCATAGTCAGAGTTGATTCATTGAACAATGTGGGATCTTTTTGGATTCTTTTTTGTTTTTTATCTTACCATGACTACCCTATAGATAATTGATATGTTTTTCCATAAAACTTGTTGCCACTTGATTCTATTGTTGGTGGAATTTTGATGTATATCGTGAGTAACGCAGGACCCAGAATTGAACTCTGTGGGACACAAGTGATACGTTTAGGCTTACTTATTTTCCGATTTGATGAGAAAAACTTTTCAAATAATATGCCTTACTTCGCATGCCAATACATCCCAATTTTAAAGAAAATCTCGAGTGACAGACAATGGTATCAAATGGTTAGGAAGATCGGCAAAGAATATTTCATAATGTGATTGGAACAAAATTATCCAATTAATTTATGCAAGGGTAGGATGAAATAAATTAGTTGGCCTGCATAGTTTCAACAATTCATTTACTCATTGATTTTTCGTAGTATATTCCAACGTTTCGGGAACTAGACCTGTTCTCTCAAATCTGAAAGGAATCAAGTTAAAAAGGGAAACATTCTCAATTAAATATTGATAGAAATATTTTTCTGTGAATTGAAAAATCCACGATTAAAATGAAGTTTATCTTTCAGTCGCAGATGATTCCACATCTGATTTTATGAACATCCTGTTTATATTTTCAACAAATGAATCAAAGTTACTTGTGTTATTTCTAGAGTATAGTTTCTCATTATATAGTAACATCTTTCGATTATTTTGATTCTCTTATCGAAACACATATATAAATGATATAGTTTTTATCAAGGTATATTTTGAAATAAATTACTTTTTGTGTATCACGTATATGGAAATATCAGTTTGATTCAATACGGCTCACTATATTTCATGATTTCAGACCATATGGAATGACTGAACTATCGAAGGCTGAATATATTCCTTTTTTGTAGAAAAATGGCCTATCGAAATAGGATGACAGACATCGATAAAAGCAAGAAACACCGCAAGATTATTATTCTCACTGGAAAAACATTCTTTCATTCACCTCGTATCAGTGTTTGTGAAACGAATGTTACCCAACAATAAATTTGGACGTATGTAACCACTGAATGGAAGGGAAAGTTCTTTCTATTTGGGAGATCAAAGGCTGGAGAAGGTTCTTTAAAATTCACCTCAAATAGCGGTGTAGACCTCACTTCAAAGAGTATCGTTTTTTTCAATGGAAATTGATACAGATACATCTCCAAGTGAATCAAGATCACAGATGACACTCGAACGTACAAAAGCAAACTGACATTTGACCATTTTGTCATGGATATTTCAATAATCGGTAATTGTGTTTCGATTTTGATTATAATATAATTACGGATTTTCAACATCATATTTGATTATTACTTCGAAATAAGTAATGTATTTTAATGATGATTCACAACCTGCCTAGTAACCTCTATAGGCAAGATAATTTGCAAGCTGCCCAAGAAGGACAGAATGTTGAAATCTCATGCACATCGTGAACTGTTTTCTGATTGGTTGCTGAGTGAAATCTTGCATTTACCAAACAACGGAAGGACCAAGTGTTGGAATGTCACGGATCGTATAGAAATGGAGAAGTTTGTTGGCTGCATTATGTGGAAGTGACCTTTTCCAAATATTCTCATTTCATCATACTGGTCAAGAGACAAAATGAACAACAATATGATAAAAACAATTTTGCGAAGAAATTCTTTTCAACTATTGTTGAATTCTTGGAATTTTGCAAAAAATAACAACGTATGTGAATATACAGGCTGTAATCTAACCTTTTGCACACCCGTGAATGACGAGTGTATGCCATTTCATAACGAATTACAATGGTTAAAATCTGAAAAAAAAACATGTTTTGTTTGTTGTAAAATTCGACAAATTTTTGGGTAGAGCCACCCACCCAATTTCAGGTGACCTGCTCAGAGAAAACTACGGCAATTACCGAATGCAATAAACATTTAACTCGACATTTGAATAAGGTAGAATGTTGAACTGTTTGATGAATGTATACATTGCAGACTGCCTGAGATAGATATTCAATTTCAAAGTGAAGAAAACATCTAACCCCGTTATATCCAAACTGGTGATGAAGTCAGAACTAGTTGACTTCATACTCTGCTTTGAGGCACTAATCATAATTATCACAGTCACTGGTAAGAAACAAACGACACAAGCACTATTGAAAGAGAAAACAATCATTCGCATTTGCATATTGTTTCGAAAAATCACGGCCATTGAAATGGTTAATGATTCAGACATCGAGCGAACTGAACACTGTTGCCAAGCAAACGTTCGCAAACACGCTGTGCAACGCGTCTACATTAAACATTTTGGTTGCTGCAACCGTTGCAGTTGCACTTACAGCTCTCGCCAGTGAGTACCCGTCTTAATAGTTTGCATTGAAATGTCGCATACACATGATGCGGCGCGACCACAAGTAATTTCAAGTCCGTCGGTAAACGTTACTCTCCCACGGCCAGTATGCTCATCACAAGCTTTTATTTAGTTTCACCTGTACCGAAGTATGTCTGTCTGTTTGTAATCAAATCTTACAAGTTTAGTTTGACCGACTTCTAGCTGTCCGATTAACGTGAAATGTGGCAGGGGTTCATAATTAGGGTGACAATGCTAGAGAAAAAACAGAATGGCGGCTCCAATATGGCGGACGAGATTGGTGATTATGGTTCGATTCTAGTCAAAATTGGTATGTGGGGGTTTTGGGGACAGATTCCGATTTTTTTGTCAAAATCCGCGAATTTAAGATAGCGGCTTCAAGATGGCGACGGAGTTTGTGATTATAGCCCGATTCCATTCAAAATTGGTACGAGGGAGTTTTTGGGGCCGGATATCATGATGTTTTTGTCAAAATTTATGAATTCGAGATGGTGGCTCTGAAATGGCGATGTGTTTGGTTATTATGGACCGATTCCATTCAAAATTGGTATGTGGGTTTTTTTGGAGGTCGTAGATCATCAATTTTTGTCAGAATTTAATAAGATGAATGACCAAAATGAATTGAATAAAAATTATAGAAAAAATGTTCGAGAAAAGCTTTTACACTAATTCCCAAAAAAACAAATAATTTCTTTAATTGTTTGATCAAGGTTATTCTGTGAGTAGCAGATTCGAAAGCTTGCCGCGAATAAAAAATGGGTATTTTTGCGCGGCAAGATCAAATACTTTTTTTTTTCCTTTTTAGTGCATTTGTATAAAAGCTTGTCTTATTTTTTCACAATTTTTTCAACCATTAAACTTCGTTATGAAATTGTATTATGCACCTTCATCAACGCGAGTGCAACAATTCAATTATGTAAGGTTCATTAAACCCAGTACGTAGTAGATAAATGGAAGTTTCGTTTGAGTTTCCATTAGCCAAACTCCTTCGTGCATCCTCGAAGAACTACGAAATGGATCGACACAACTCGAGCATCTTCAATAATTTACTTCAAGTTAGTGCAACACCGCCATTATTCGCTACGGTGCTCACAGTGCAAAGTATTTCCACTATTTAGGTTCCCATAAATCTCCAACTAAGTTGTAACCCTTGAATAGTTTCACCTCAAATTTATCGCGCCAGTGTAAACACTGCGTTATTACTCTAAATGCACTTCCGACTGGAATCCTCCGAGTAATCCATTGCGGCGAACTCCAGAGCTTTCTTTTCCGGCAAACGCTGAAGAAGCGACATCTTTTGGGAATAATTCGCACCGTCGGAAAAGGCAGATTGAATCACTTCATCTATCAGAGGGAATATCTTTCTACATACAATAAATTAATTGCTTTCTGTTAGATTACATAGCGTTCGCAGAGATTTGTAGAAACTCCGTATTTCGTGAAAAACATTGATATATTAAGAGCGCAGCAGAGCGCTTTCGACTGTTAGGCCATCATCAGTCCGTACTTGTCAGGTATAAGGTAAAACCAGAAATCTAAGAAGGTCGTAAATCAATATTAGCCGACGACCCTCATTATTACCATTATTACCTATTGTTCGAAATATAGATGTCCCTTAAAAGATTCCTAGGTCCGGATTAAAATATCTTATGAAATAGTTTGGCATTTTAATAATAGTGGGCTAATAGTGGGTGTATTTAATTTTATTTGATAATAAAAAATATCCTGATGTTGATTTAGAACCCTTGGTAAGGATATGTTCAAGTGTGTGTAAATAATAAAATTCACTTACCTGGCCCCCAGACTCTCAGTACTAATGGGCTATTAACGAGATTATAGCGATAATGGTCTATTTACGGTTACAGAATAAATTACCCACCAGATTTGGAAAACAAGACCGCTTTCCAAATTCGGAAATAAAAGGGAGAACGTTGAACAACATTAAGTCATTACCTACCTAATATTCCGTTGGGTCAGTTGTGTCTATTTTAAAGTGTCCATTCGATTTTTGTGTCGTGAAAAATATGGCATCCATGGGCCCATCCTGAAGCTAGTACTTCAACTGGTGGCCGTATAGCACTAGTCGACAAATGTTACACCCTCATGGGAAACAAATTATATTTTATACTTCTCTTCTGGAACGTGGAATGTCCAAGGATCAAGCTGTGCAAGGAAGTGCTTCTTTAACAAAAACACCGTATTCCATAGTGTTTAAAATAGTAAGTAACCCTATTTTGGAAAGAAAGAAACGAAAAGACTCTGCGGTTCAAGGAAACTAGATGGCTGTGATGTAGATATAATTTGAAGAACAATATTTGCCTTGTATGAGGAGTAAATTGTGCCTACATTAAATATTTTAATGCAACGGCTTAAAAAGAATGGAACTGGTATCCAGTGTTGCAAAGAGACTTTAATGAAGTCTCTTTTACAAAACGGATTTAAATTCAAAAAACTTACTAGTAGCAGAGAAATCTTAAGAAATGGAGATTTGCATCTTTATTGCCAATAAACGAATTTGGAGAATATGGTAGAACAGTAGGGTATTTGGATGAAACTTGGTTCTATACACACGATATTCCAAACAAAAGTTGGGTAGACTCATCTGACTTGTGCCAAACTAATGCGCCGTCTAATAAAGGAAAACGTATTTCGATAATTCACGCAGGAACCGAAAATGTATTATCGTCATGGATACCACAGTCGAAGACTAGATAAAGCACCATGTTCAAATCATGGTGTGATTTCCACTATTCAACAATATATGTTAAATAATGTTATGTACTATGAGGAAAAGTACACAAAAAAACAGTTACTAGAAGTTTTACGCAGTTATTCGATAAAAAAGAAATATTTTTGTGATTCATTGGCTGAAAACTTACGACATACGGTGCTCAGACTTCCTCCTTATCACTGTATGTTCAACCAATTGAACATATATGGCAACAGCTCAGGTCAGCAGTTCGAGAGATAATACTTCTCCAAATTTAAGTTCAACTGTGGTAGCTCTTATTCAAACAAAAACTGCAAACATTCCTGATAGCAGCAGGGCCAAGTATGTTTCCCATATAAAAAAGGTGGAAAAGTCATATATAGATATTGGAAAAATTCCCAAAGAAAAGTTTATTACCAATTAGGATGACGACAGTGAAAGTGAAACTGATCTTCGTGGTTAATTTTATAGAGGAACTGAACTTCTTATCTTTATATATATATATATATATATATATATATATATATATATATATATATATATATATATATAATTCTACTGTACGTGTGTATGTCACTGAACTCCTCAAACGGCTGGACCGATTTGATTTTTGTATGCGTTTGGGTGGCGCCCTGGATGGTTAGATTAACAAATCAGCCCGCAGATGGCGCTGCAGTCGTATATACTGCAACTAAACGGCTGGATCGATTTGAATGAATTTTTGTGAATGCATTCAAGTGGGGGCCTGGATGATTAAGCTTCACAAATCAGCTCGGCAGATGGCGCTGCAGTCAGTATCTAGGTTATTTATCTATACTGCAACTAAACGGCTGGATCGACTCGGGATAACGGGTTAGAAGGATAAAGGGATAGCGTGATAACGATATAGAGGGATAATGGGATGGGGGATAATGGGATAGCGGGATAACGGGATAGCGGCATAAGGAGATAACGGGATAGCGGAAAAAGGAAGATAGCGGCATAACTGGATAGCGGGATAACAGGATAGTGGGATAACGGGATAGCAGGATAACGGGATAGCGGGATAACGGGAAGAAGAGATAACGGGATAACGGGAAGCGGACCAAGTCATAGGCATGAACTGGATGAAACAACACAAAGAAAAACGAAGGAAAACAAATTCTACGCAAACGAGAGTTTTCAGGAAAAAAAATTAGGCAATATAGAAATTTGGACAGGACAACGTCTGTCGGGTCAGCTAGTAAAGTATAGAGTTTGACATTTTACATTAGTTAGTTAGGTATATCATATATTATTATGTAATATAATATAATTATATATATATATATATATATTATCATATATTATATATGAATAAACAATTCTCAATTATATTGAAGCGATTTTTCTTAATAATTCTCTTAACCCAATATTATTATACCTACCTATAAAACAAAATTTAATGGCTAGGGCAGGTACAACTCTGCGTAGAATCCACCGCCTGCTGATAACTCAAGTGGTTGGTGATTTACGACCTTCTTAGATTTCTGGTTTTACCATACAAGAGAACTATAAAAACATCTCAACAAGATAGATTACGTATAGTTGGGCACATTAGCGAACGGTATTTCCAATTATCCAAACCAATTTCTCCAATCTCAATTTGGAACGGTCTATTTGCAGGATAGATGCCGCAAAGAAGAATGGACTCAATTTAGATTTCGTGCGGCTTCCTCACATTGCCACTGCTCTAAAAACCTCTCAAGACTCCACAATTACTTATTTTTAATCTCCGATTCTCATTGAAAAGACAATTTTCGTCTCGGAATAAAAACGTTGCGCTAATAAATTTGATCCTGACGTCTCTGAACTTTTCGCGCAAATTGGAATTTATTTATTTTCCACCACAAAATAAAATTAGGTTCGTAGCCGAAGATTTCGAGGAATGAGTAACGAACACTGGAGCGCGTTTTCGAAGGATAATTTATATTTCCAATAACTAATTCATATTCTCAAAGACTTTTGCAACTTCAGTCATGTAAATGATGTAGATTGTTAGGAAATAATTCCAAAAACTTGTACTCACCCCTTGAACTGTTATGGAAATACTTTTTCACGTACCTGGAACAAAAAAAAAGTATTTGAAACACCTGTTGTGACAGCAGAAATAAATTATGGTTCCAAAAAAGAAATATTATCAATAAAGGGGTCGTGGTGGCCTTCAATATAGTGAATGTAGAGATTGATAAACGAATCGTACTCACGAAGTAAATGTAGTCACTTTGTTACACAATTATAATAATGGCAGTTAATGAAATGTTATGAAAAAGCGAATGAATACATTGATTTGTTTGAAAATATGAACAGGATGTTCATAAAATCAGACGTGGAATCATCTGCGACTGAAAGGTAAACTTAAGTGACTATCTTCCATCGTTCAAGATAACCTCTTGTGGGGTATTCATGTTGAAAAGGTAAACATTCTCAAATGAATATTGAATAATGGAAAGAAAGATTTTTCTGTTTATTGAAAAATCCACAATAAAAATGAAGTGATTTTTTGTGAATGTCTAACAGAAAACAACTACTTCCCCGGCTAAAGAACCCTAACTCAAAAGAAAAAATCTGAAATTGAAAATTAACATTTTCATTCAGATAGTTTTTTGATTTTCTATTCCAAATAACTATCTGGATGAAAATGCAAATTTTCAATTTCAGTTTTTTTCTATTCAGAATATCTATCAGATTTAGTTCAATATCCAGCGTGGCTTTAGCTGGGGTAGTAGTTACAAAACTAAGAAACTATACTCCTAAGTTGTATACGCCTCCACTCCCTGATGAAGACGAGGGCACCCCCGTCGAAACGTTGACATCACGAATAAAACATAGTATTACATTTTATTAAGGAGTCAATAACCTAGGAACTATAATCCCCAAGAAAAAGCAATATATATGTATATATATATATAAAAAGCATCAAATTATAGATAGATAGTGACACCTATAATCTGTGTGTTGAAGCTTAGACCTGTTATTGTGGAATTTTAATGACACGAAATTTCGTGCACATTAATAGGTCACCAACGGATGTCAGCATAGGCCAATCCACGACACGAGCATGATCATTTCTCGACTCTTCTGGTGCATTCTTGATAATAATAATAAAATCAAGCAGTCTGTACGTATTGTTTAATTTAGTAAATAATACACATTTTTTTGTGTCTAATTCTTTTCGTTTAACTCAATATTTTTGTTTAAAATAAAATTATGCTTTTATGAAATGGGCATTGTTTTTCTCTTTTATAATGTTTTTTTCGAATGTAGGGCAATGAACAAATGTTATGATATTTTTTTACGCATACAGGGTGTTTGAAAGTTAGTCATTGATATTGATAATTTGTCCCAAATACGGACATGTCCTCTCGTTTTCCAATAAGGTTGGTACCCAGAAATTGGGAGGATAAGGAATAGTTGATGATATTATAGATTAAAGCTGGAAAAGTACCATTTGGGGAAAAATTATTTTGTGCCACCTCTTTATCGAACCATCTAGATTTGACTCATGTTAATGAGTAAAAAAGTTGTATGCGGAAACACCAAATACATCTAGTCTTACTTATTTTTTTCTGCTCTTTCCAAATTTGTAAATAAAATTTTAAAATATTGATAACCCTGTATATATTGTTTCGACTCGAAACCTACTTATTAATTGTTTTAAGGCCGGACCTGGAATAAGACTTTTTTTACTATGTTTATCGACACCACTGTGGACAAAGAACCTACGAACCAAATATTACAAAAATGTATAGGGTGGTTCATAAGTTATGATTAATTGAAAAAATGAGGAAATTGATAAATCACCCTATATCTTGGTTATAAAGATCGATAAACCCATAAAATATAAGTTATTTAGACGCACCTTGGTGATCTCCATTTACCCTTACTCTATGCGCATTTCTCAATGAATATACAAGGTGGCCCACCACATTCGCCTCGGTATTTCTACGAGAAATGAAGAGAGTTAGGGAAAAACATTTAGCACAGTCATATGTGGGTCCATGAGGAGCATATTCCAAAATTATTTTGAAATATATAGGGTGATCCCCAAAAAAATTACATACCAAAGTTATATTTTTTCTTATGGAACACCCTATATTTTTTATATTTTCAGATACTATAGACAAAATAAAGGTGAGTTACTATTATATTTCCCATACTTAAAACTGACCGTTTCTGAGAAATTTTGAGAAATTTAAAAATACAGACCATAATTTGAAAATTGTTTTCACCCTGTAACGTGTAACGAGCTGCTCGTGATTAAATGTACTGCTTAGCTCAAAGGTTGAAGTAACTACTACATGAAATTTTTGATGCAATATTATACAGAGTGGCGAAAAAAATTGCCTCAAAATTTGGACACACATTTAATTAAATAACTTCTTAAAGTTGAATGGAACACCCCGTATTTAGTGGTGTAGTTTGACGCAGAATTAGATTCCCTCCAAAACTATATTAGGGTTCCCTATACCTATCTCTTCTGCTTTTTACACAAAAGGCGTTTTTATATTTTACTTATGAGTGATTTTTTTATCTTAAAAATGAAACACACTGTATTGTAATGAAAAGCTTAAAAAGCATTTTTGAAGTCATTTTATCGAAAAATTAAGAATCTTAAATAGTTTACTATTTTAATAAATGCTCAAAATGGTGTCCATTATTCTCGATGCATAGGCGAACTCTTTCTTGAAATGAGTGCTGAACACTGGATAACATATTTTGCGGTATGGAGCGAAACGCATTTCTTATTCGTACTTTCATATCCTGAGGTGTCGTTGGCGGTGTATCGTAAACAATAGTTTTGATATATCCCTATAAAAAATAGTCGGGACTTGTGAGGTCCGGAGACCTGTCTGGCCAGTTCCGTGGACCTCCTCGTCCTATCCATCTATTTGGAAATTGTCGATCTAACTCGTTTCTAACACGTCTATCAAAGTGTGCAGGAGCACCATTTAGCTGCATCCACGTCCGTTGACGAATATTAATAGGTATACTTTCCAACAGCACAGGCAAATTATCCCTAATAAATCCGAGAAACATGACGCCGTTTAAGTGACCATCAAAAAAGTAAGGACCTACTACTTGCGTTCCAATTATTCCACCCCACACATTAATTAATCTACGTATTCCTTGATAAAAAGGTTTTTAAAACGCTTTTTCAGCTTTTCATTACAATACAGTGTGTTTCATTTTTAAGATAAAAAAATTACTCATAAGTAAAATGTAAAAACGCCTTTTGTGTAAAAAGGAGAAGAGATAGGTATAGGGAACCCTAATATAGTTTTGAAGGGAATCCAATTCTGCATCAAATTACGCCACTAAATACGGGGTGTTCCATTCAACTTTAAGAAGTTATTCAATTAAATGTGTGTCCAAATTTTGAGGCAATTTTTTTCGCCACTCTGTATAATATTGCATTAAAAATTTCATGTAGTAGTTAACTTTAACCTTTGAGCTAAGCAGTATATTTAATCACGAGCAGCTCGTTACACGTTACAGGGTGGAAACAATTTTCAAATTATGGTCTGTATTTTTAAATTTCTTAAAATTTCTCAGAAACGGTCAGTTTTAAGTATTGGAAATATAATAGTAACTCACCTTTATTTTGTCTATAGTATCTAAAAATATAAAAAAATATAGGGTGTTCCATAAGAAAAAATATAACTTTGGTGTGTAATTTTTTTGGGGATCACCCTATATATTGGTGGTTTCGGATCCCACTATAAAAGGTAAGGTCCCCGTGATCTTAACTCTTACAAGTTTTCATTAACTTCTGAGGGTTGGTCAAACAACTATGAAAGCGGTTAAAAACAATTTTACAAAAAAAAATTCAAAATAATTTTGGAATATGCTCCTCATGGACCCACATATGACTGTGCTAAATGTTTTTCCCTAACTCTCTTCATTTCTCGTAGAAATACCGAGGCGAATGTGGTGGGCCACCCTATACAATTATTACGAATAATTTATGAAAGCAGATCCAGGAAATTCCCTCTCGACTTATCGTCAACGAACGTGCATCCAGAGACTCTAATTCAGAGATTCCTTGTGGAAAGTCCATGATATGACCTACGCGACAGCGACCGTGCTATCTCGCCTACATTCCCTCCGCTGCTGCTAATATTCCCGACCAGCAGCGGCAATGAGCACCGGTGTTGGCCTGTGACCGATCCCGTCGACGAGATGTGTCCCTCGAGCTTTCTGGAGTCGATTACCGCTTCATTTCGAAGCTATTTGCGAACAGTGCGCTTTGATCGAAGCGGGCCGGTAATCGAAGCTATCTGCTTCTGCGGGATTTATTCGGCCGGAGATCGCACCGCACACTGCGATTTATGGACAATTAAAGGCCATTGTCTGTCGATGCTTATTTTCGATTATGCAGTCCCATCGGACGGAGGCACTCATCGACTAGGGATTGGATCAGGTATTGTAGCATTGTTCAGGTCGAAACATGTGTACGAAGAGAAGAAACACAGCTGCTCTGGGAAGAGTGAGGGGTGTGCAAAAAGGAGTACAAAATGCTAACCCTTACGTTCCCGAAGGAAAATTTTTGGAAAGGGGTAGGGATAGAGATCTATGCAATTCATATGCTGGATTTGCTTCAAATATAACAATAAACAAACAGACAAATTGAGAGATATTGAGATGAATCGGATCGTGTTTTCTTATTTATCGGGCAAAGTAATTCCTTTACTTATCAAGTAAAGTAATTCCTTGCCCTTTCCTACACTGTATAGATTCCCCGATCCATTTAATTTTGTTTTCAGATTGTGGAAGGTTATTATCCCAAGAAAGTACTGAGAATGAGTACCTATTGCTCTACACAAAATAATTCACGGGTGTGCGACTCTGTATATAGATATATATACAGGGTGTAATCTAACTCCTTGCACACCCGTGAATGACGAGTGTATAATGTCATTTCATAACGAATTACAGTAGTTAAAAATGTGGGGTAAAAAAATGAAAAATTGTTTGTTCTTTGTAAATTTCTAAAAAAAATTGCGTAGCGCCGCCCGCCTAATTTCAGGTGACGTGCTCAGAGGAGAACTTTGGCAATTGCCGACAGCACTAAACCACACGACATTTGAATAATGTAGAATATTGAACTGATTGTGTGGTAAATGTACACAAAGAGTACATTTTCATTGCAGGCTGCCTGAGATAGATATTTAATTTCAGAGTGAAGAAAACAATACTGACCTCGTTATATTCAAACTGGTAGATGAAGTCAACACAGCTTTTAGACATTTATCGGATCACAATTATCAAAAAATCTTTTGTAAGATCCCAAAAGACACAGTAGGGTAATTGTTTCCAAAATATAATCGGCCATCATTGTGACCCAGTGATTCAGAATAATATACTGCTGACAGGGACAGGTAGTGTTTCCAAGATTCCCGCACCTCAGAGCAATGAGAGTTGACCAGAGTCCCGCACGCGTCTGTCGTGCATTACAAAGCTGTCTACGAACAGATCCGACTACAGTTTTCTGATTGGCTAGCGAATGAATATGTTACTTAGCAACGAATCAGGAGAATTAATTTGAACATTCTGCTGGTTTGAACACGAACTGTTCCGTGCGTATTTTGAAGAATAGAAGACGATATAAATTACTCGTCACATTAGTGAATGAAGTAGTAAATTTCAATTCCGATTGGATTCCTGGAGTCAGGAAAATACTGTGAAAGAGTACACCTTTGGGCGTTTTCGTACTAGAAATATTAACATTATATATATTGATAAATGATTCATCGTCCCAAGAATTGAATATAGTTGGATTTAACGGGAATTAGAATCAGGGAGTAAAACCAATTTTTTATCGCTGACGTTTCGGAATTAAATTATTCCTTCCTTCAAAGCTGAAAATACAATATTTACGTATAGATTGAAACAAAGAACATATATATGACCCACCTTTGAAACTAAGTTTTTCCTGCTCATGGATTCAACTGAAAAACTGTTGAGTAGCCAATATAAACTCTGGTCGATGAAAACACATTGGCACAAATAACACATTAAAAACTTTAAAATTGTATATAAACAAATACAGACACGTTGAAATGAAACAACACAAAATCGTGTATGGTCAATATGAAACTGATCATCCCACCTGAAATATTCCAGCGCAACATAGATGAAGAAACGGAAAAAACAAAAAACGAATCTTTTGTGAAACATTATTCAGAAATCTGTTTTTCTTTTGAACCTTTTTAGAATATGGGTGTACATTTTTGACAGGTTTTGTGTATCATTTTTTGGTTTACGCAATTATCATGGAGATAGATTTGAATCATTTTCCCAACAATCTCTTTGGATAAATCATCTCTTTTTCCAAAATTTTTACTGAATCGAAATCAAAATTGCACGACGATTCAAAATGATGGGCAAAAGTGCTGTTTTTTCTTTTTATTCGTATTTTTCATAGCAGTCATATTTGTGTTGATATATTCTGGTTTTCAGGTATTGTTTAGTTTGATTATATAACATTTCCCACATTCACAAGGAATACTATATTTTATACATGAATCTGATTCAACTGATATCTCATCTTTTAACTGCGTGAATAATTTTCCTGTAGTTTTTAAATTGTAAAAAGCAAACTTGTGAGAATCAGTTGATAAATATTTTTAAATTTTATATGGGAGTCCATCTAGATATGGAAATTTGAAATAGTAACACATTTCTTTCGGAAACATATTCTGCCTATATGTTCATTGACGTTCATTAATGATACTATTAATTAATTTCGTAGGGAAGTTGTTGTTTTTCACCAAGTTCTTCTAGTTTTACTCTCTGGTCCTAATTCCCGTTAAATCCAACTATATATAATACACATCATTTTTTATAGAATGGTTAATTTTTTTAATCATATCGCCAAATCAAGGCTTCAAATTGACTTGAATAGATCTACGATTCCTTTTGTCAGAATTACATGAATCATTACCGGTTGCCTTTGGCTCCAAAATGTAGTCGAAGGGTTTCACATATCTGCTACAGCTTTAAGTTTTGTGATTTGCTCGTATTATTTAAATTTTAAATGAGAAACAGAATTATTTGATTTGTTTGAAAACGTTTCCCTTTTCAACATAGAATTATTTATTGCCAATCCATATAAAACCCTAGAGAATTCATTATGTCATCGGCGATGAATTAGATAAATATGTGCCACTATATTCTCAGGATTGAAGAAGTTTAATTATTCCAAATGGATTGGCAATGAATAGTTCCATGTTTCTTATGTCAGATTCAATAATATGAGCAAATCACGAAACATAAACCTGCAGCAGATTTGTGAAACTATTCCATTACATTTTAAAGCCAAAGCTTACACTAACGAATCATGCAATACTAACAAAAAGAATCGTAGATCTTTTCAAGTCAGTTTGGAGCCTTAATATCGCGATACAATTGAAAAAATTTGCCATTCCTTAAAAAAAAATTATGTTAGTATATCTAGTACGAAACGCCAGAAGCGTTTAATCATTTTACATATACACAATATTTTCCTGACACAGTAATTGGCGACTCCAGAGTACAACCAGAATTGAAATTCACTACTTCATTCACGAATGCGACAAGTGGTTTATCTTGTCTTCTACTCTACAAAATACGCACGGAACAGTTCAGTGTTCAAACCAGCAAAAGACAAGAATGTTCAAATTAATTCTCCTGATCATCACGTACTGTTTTCTGATTGATTGCTAAGTAAGATATTCATTTACCAGCCAATCAGAAAACATTAGTCGGATCTGTTCGTAGACGCTTGCGGGAATCTTAGAAACACTACCGGTCCCTGTCAACAGTGTTTACGTATTATTCTGAATCACTGGGTTACAATGTTGGCCGATAATATGTTGAAAATAATAACAATACTGTGTCTTTTGTGTTCTTACAACTGATTTTTTTATGATTGTGATCCGATGAGTGCCTCAAAGCTGTGTTGATTTCATCCACTAGTTCTGACTTCATCTACCAGTTCGGATATAACAAGGTTAGTATTGTTTTCTTCACTCTGAAATTGAATATCTATCTCAGGCAGCCTGCAATGAAAATGTTCTCTTTGTGTACATTTACCCCACATTCCACATTATTCAAATGTCGAGAGAAATGTTTATTGCATTCGGCAATTGCCAAAGTTTTCCTCTGAGCAGGATACCTGAAATTAGCGGGAGGCACTACCCAATTTTGTCGATTTTACAAAGAACAACAACAACAATTGTATCAATATCTCTTTGAAAGAGACCACAGGCCGTCCTGATGATTGTATTTGCCGAGATATCTGATACGAATTTGAAAGAGACCACAGGCCGTCCTGATGATTGGGAAACCATGAAACAGGCTGTAGACGGATGGTGGGCTCTCTTGGATTCGTAACAGATTTCTCTCATTCTCTCTCTCTCTCTCTCTCTTTCTATATATATATATATATATATATATATACGTATTAATTGGGTTCTTGAATCTTGATAATAGTAATAATTCTGGATTTTTCTTAGATTATTTGATTCGTTTATAGAAAGATAATAAAATGCACTCTATTTCATTCTTAATAATATATATATATATATATATATATATATATATATTATTAAGAATGAAATAGAGTGCATTTTATTATCTTTCTATAAACGAATCAAATAATCTAAGAAAAATCCAGAATTATTACTATTATCAAGATTCAAGAAGATGTATATATATATACATCTGAAAATAAAATTCTTAATTTAGAAACATCTGTAAGATAAAAGTTAGGTTAGATGTGGAAA
Source organism: Gonioctena quinquepunctata (assembly GCA_018342105.1). Taxonomy (NCBI): domain Eukaryota; kingdom Metazoa; phylum Arthropoda; class Insecta; order Coleoptera; family Chrysomelidae; genus Gonioctena; species Gonioctena quinquepunctata. The sequence goes on along the minus strand of JAFIRS010000110.1, from coordinate 680,947 downwards.
AATAGTGAAATACCATGGGGTAACGTACCTTGGTTTAACCATATTAGTGTTGTATTAGCCACCAGTTGATGAGCTTTGGGTTCATTTTTATTTTTATGTTGCACATTATTTTTATTTGTTTTCTTTTGTTGTGTGTTTTATATATATATATATATATATATATATATATATATACACATACATATATTTATTGTTAAAAGATATGTGGATGATTTGATCCTCTCTGTACCTTATGACAAAGTAGATGAAGCGTTATTCTACTTCAATAGCTACGACATCAATTTACCTCTGAGGTAGAAGTCAACCGAAGCATCCCTTATTAAGATATGAGAGTATGTAGAGGGTTGGACAATATTCTTCGCACAAAATGGTATAGGAAACCAATTTGTTCTAAAAGATTCATAAGTTTCCATTCCTATTGTAACGAACCTAGGCCGGACCTGTCGCCTCACGTGTTGCCATCGACAGCGATGAGATCATCCCCGGAGATATTCGAGAACCATCCAGTCGCTCTGCCGCGAAAAAACAACGGTCAATATTGGAAACAATTGGAATATGCTAGTCGCCAACCGTCCGAATTCGAAACATCGAGAATGCTGTATCGGAGATAAATAGACAGCCCTCAAGAGGGAGTACACAGTCTGAACGAGCCCATACGATCGAGCTATACAGTGGCATAATATAAATTAAGTTGTAGATTTAAGTGTGAAATAAATTAGTATAAACCAAGTTAAGTTTATTTACGTTACAATTGGTGTCGGAAGTGAGATTTTGAAAATAAACAAGTGATCGTGGAGTGGATAGTCAGAAAAATAAATTGATAGACCTTTTTGTACGCCCAAAATAGACAGTGGCCCGGTTTTCGCGAAGTGGACAATTGTGCGTGGGAATATAAACTGATACACTGTTCGCGTGAAACAGAAAATAGACAGTGGCCCGGTTTTCGCAGAAGTGGACAATTGTGCGTGGGAATATAAACTGATACACTCTTCGCGTGAAACAGACAATAGACTGGTGGCCCGTGGAAAAGAATTCGCGAAGTGAATTTTTAACAAACTGATAAACTTTTTCGTGTGAAACAGACTGATACCTCGTCAAAAGACAAATGTGTTCAAGAAAAGTGCGCCTTGCGGACTTGAAGGTAGCGGAATTGAAACAGGAATTGGAGGAAAGGGAACTGGAAACAACGGGTAAAAAGCAAGTACTCCAGGAAAGACTTGCAGAAGGACTTATACAAGAAGGTGAGGACCCCGAAACATTTTTATTCGAAGTTCCGGAGGTGATTTGAGTTTGGTAATGAATAAACTCGAAGAAACTACTAAATCCGTGAAAGAAGAACTGCAACAAAATTCGAGAAATCTGGAGAGAAGCTTCTAGAAAACTCAAGAAGCCTGGAGAGAATGCTAGAAATCTGGAAGAGAAGCTTGAAGAAAATTCTAGAAATCTGGAAGAGAAGCTTCAAGAAAATTCTATAAATCTGGAAGAGAAGCTTTCTAGAAATCTGGAAGAGAAGCTTCAAGAAAATTCAAGAAGCCTGGAAGATAAGCTCCTTGAAAACACGGAAGGCCTAAAAAAGAACTCTGTGGTGTGGCGAATCGTCTAGAAAAAAGAATAGGAACCGTCGAGGCAGAGATGGACAAGATGAAGGAAATAATCAGCGATGAAATCAAAGACGGAATCGAGGCAGAAATGGACAAAATAAAGGAAACGATCAGTAAGCTGGAAAAGCGAATTAATAGTGCGCCCCCCACAGAGATGGTTAACGAAAATGCAATGCTGGACTTGAGTTTGAACTTGGATAAAGTTCAAGAGGGTATAAAAGATGTCAAGGTCATTTCTGAAATAGGGAAGCTTTCCATGAAGCCGCCTCAATTCGACGGAAAAACTCCATGGGAGAATTACCGCCGACAGTTTGAAGCAGCGGCCAAAGCAAATGGATGGAATGCAGGGGAAAGAGCTGTAGCACTAACACTTGCATTACGTGGAGAAGCGACGAATATTCTACAAACTCTTACCGCCCAAGAACAGGAGGACTATGATCAGCTGATTAAACATCTAGAATTACGATATGGCCAGGCCCATTTGGAACACGTATACCACTCCCAACTGAAAAATCGCTGCCAGAAATCGGGCGAATCCTTACAAGAATTCGAAGCTGACATTGCACGCTTGGTTCGTCTCGCATATCCAGCCACACCGGAAAATGTAATGGAGCGATTAGCGGTTCAGGCATTCTTGGATGGACTCCGTGACCAAGAAACCAGACAAGCGTTGACACTAGCTCGTCCAACACATCTCGTAGACGCACTGGCACGCGCTTTGGAATTTGAGGCAGCAAAGCAATCCTGCAAAAACCAAAGTAAAGTTCGAAGTATTGAAGAAGACTCACAGGAGCATGCTAACTTGGAAGCTGCCATAAGAAAAGTGATGAAGGAAGTGTTGCCTGAGAAAAGACAGATAAGATGCCGGAATTGGCAAAATTGGACATGTGCGTAGCAAATGTCCAACATTCATCGACTCCGATGCAGGAAAACAAAAGGTCGACGAGAAGGGGCAATCGTCGGCATGTGTCCGGCAAGCCTCGGTTAACAACGCATATGTCGCTATCCTTCAACGACAGAACAAAGGTGTCTTCGTAGACGGTCTCATCAATAACGAGCCTTGCACCATGCTGCTAGATACAGGTGCGACTAGGACAATTCTCGGCCTTCCTTTGCCAGAACACCGGAACGGATTGAACCGACAACTTGAAGCTACGCACGCAACAGGGGAGCCAGCTACTGTATATGGCGAGCTACCGATTGAAATAATTTTGGGCAGCACTAAAGTGAAACATCAGGCACTTGTAGCGGACATCGAAGACGATGCAATCATCGGAATGGACATCATGAATTCCAGAGGGTTTGAATTGGATTTCAAAGACGGCGTCCTACGTGTCAACGGAGAAGAGCTGGTGCTTCATGGGAGAAGTGGAGGGTTGATCCGTGTGTTGTTGGCTGCAGATGTAAGCGTACCTGAGAGGGCTGAAACCATTCTGGAGGCTCGCCTGGACGGGAGTACGAGCAGTGGAAACGTGGTGATGTTCGAGCCCAAACTTCATGATGAGAAAATTGGACGAGGGATTGCACTAGGGAAGACCTTGTTGCGTGCTGACAAATTTGTGCCCGTAAGGGTCATGAATGTCAATTATTTTCCAGTGACCTTGAAGAAAGGAACAATATTGGGGCACTGCTCGCCAGTTTCCTCAGTGATCCGGGGCGTACGAGGTACGATTAGCCACCCCACCAACTTGCCCACAGAACTAGAAAAATTAGTTGCCATCTCTTCCAAAGATATAAAACCAGCTCAACAGCCCAAACTAAGAGATTTAGTTAAGAGTACCAAGACATCTTCGATACCGGACAAGGAAAAGGAGGTCGAACTAATGTGGTCCAGCACAAGATTGATACTGGGGTGCCGACCGATCCGGCAATCAGCAAGAAGACTTCCTCTTGCCAAGAAGGAAGAGGCTGACAAAATAGTCAGCGATATGGGAAAAGAAGGAGTTATCGAACCATCTGACAGTCCCTGGTCCTCTCCAGTCGTACTGGTGAAGAAAAGGATGGATCGACACGCTTTTGTGTAGACTATCGCCAACTTAATAATGTCACGAAGAAGGACAGTTACCCTCTCCCGAGAATAGATGACACCCTAGACACGTTGGCTGGTTCCACGATTTTCTCGACCCTTGATCTGAAGAGTGGATACTGGCAAGTAGAACTGGCTCAGGAAGATCGAGAAAAGACTGCTTTACCATCGGCTCAGGATTGTGGCAATTCACCGTTATGCCATTCGGGCTCTGTAATGCTCCCGCCACATTCGAAAGATTGATGGAAACAGTACTGAAGGGACTCTCATGGAACACGTGTCTAGTGTATCTCGACGACATAATTGTGGTCGGCAGATCGTTTGAGGACCACGTGAAAAACTTGGAGGAAGTATTCCTGCGACTGAGGAACCCGGATTGAAACTGAGCCCTAAGAAATGCCATCTGTTCCAAAAAGAAGTACGATACCTCGGCCACGTTGTCTCTGGGGAAGGAGTAGCAGTGGACGACCAGAAGATCAAAGCTGTTAAGGATTGGCCCATCCCAAAAGACATTCACCAACTTCGAAGTTTTCTGGGTTTATGCACATACTATCGCCGATATGTGCTGGGATTCGCCAACATCGCTAAACCACTGACCAAGCTCACGGAAGGCCAAACAAAGTTCCAGTGGTCCGAAGAATGTCAAGACTCATTCAGGAAGCTGAAAGGAGCTTTGATCAACGCACCTATACTGAGCTATCCCCTACCCAAAGGGAAATTCATTTTGGATACGGACGCCAGCAACGTGGGACTTGGAGCTGTCCCATCTCAGACCCAGGAGGGACAGGAGAAGGTCATTGGTTATTTCAGCAAGACGCTTAGCAAACCAGAGCGCAATTACTGTGTCACCAGGCGAGAGCTGTTAGCTGTTGTAAAGGGAGTGGAACACTTCTACAAGTACGTGTATGGAAGAAGATTCCTGTTGAGAACTGACCATGCAGCTCTCAAATGGCTCTTACAGTTCAAAAATCCTGAGGGTCAAGTAGCACGTTGGATCGAGAGACTCCAAGAATTCGATTTCGAGATCGAACATCGAGCCGGAACTAGCCATAAGAATGCAGATGCCTTGTCGCGAAGACCATGTCCAGATGATTGCTCACATTGCCGACGAGCAGAAGAGAAAGAAGCAACACTTTGTAGAACCGCGGCAATGGATGACAACTGGAATGACAGCAAGATCCAGAAAGACCAAGAGAGAGACCCCGACCTTGGCTTAGTCGTCAGCTGGAAGAAGGGCAATCGAAGACCATCATGGCAGGAAGTCGCAGGTTACTCGCCGGCTGTTAAGTCCTATTGGGCACAATGGAACTCTCTTATTCTGGACAATGGGATCCTGAAAGCGTGTGCTGGAGGCCGATATTGGTGGGGAAGACAGACGCCAAATAATTGTTCCCAGGAACAGAAGAGAGGAAGTGCTGCGGGAAATCCATGATGGAGTCGCCGGAGGACATCTGGGAGTGACGAAGACCCTGCAGAAAGTGAGGCAACGGTTTTACTGGGCCAATTGTCAAGCTGAGGTCAGGACTGGTGCAGGAAGTGCGCTGTATGCGCTGCTAGCAATGGACCTCGAATACGACCCAAGGCCCCGATGCGTCAGTACAACGTAGGCAGCCCGTTCGAGAGAATCGCCATTGACATCGCCGGCCCGTTTCCCGTATCCGACCACGGGAATAAATACATCCTTGTGGCAATGGACTACTTCAGTAAGTGGGCGGAAGCCTATGCCCTGCCCAACCAGGAAGCCATCACCGTCGCCGACGTCTTGGTGAAAGAGTGGATATGTCGATTCGGTATTCCAATGGAGCTGCACTCGGATCAAGGCAGAAATTTCGAATCCAACCTTTTCCAAGAAATATGTCTACTGCTGAACATCCGCAAGACAAGAACCACGGCCCTACATCCGCAGTCCGATGGAATGGTGGAACGGATGAACAGGACGATCAACCGCCACTTGTCCAAGGTTGTCTCTGACCATCAAAGAGACTGGGACCAGTATCTTCATTTTGTTCCTGATGGCCTATCGATCCGCAGTACACGAGTCAACCGGTCAAACTCCTGCTAGTATTATTATGGGCCGAGAACTGCGACTGCCTTGTGACCTGAAGTTTGGGATACCGCCAGGACAAGACACTGCGGGAGAGGACTACGTCAGCAAACTTCGGCAGAGAATGGACGACATCCACGAACGAGTCCGGTTGAACATCCAGAGTGCCAGTGATAAAATGAAGAAGACCTATGACATCAAGGCCGACGCTGGAGGATTTAAGGTTGATGACCTGGTTTGGCTGTACAACCCCAAACGTCGTCGTGGACTATCACCAAAGTTGCGGAACTCGTGGGAAGGCCCGTATAAAATCGTGAAAAGGATAAACGACCTTGTGTACCGAATCCATAAGCCACCCCGAGGAAACCAAGGGTCGATCCATTTCAACAGGTTGGCCTTACGCTGGAAACCATGACCAAGTTCGCACCCTCAAGCCACCGGAGGATGATATGACGTTCGAGAAGTTTATGTCCTTGTATTCAAACGGGCAGAAAGTTCTACATGGGTTACTAGAGAGGAGTCACGAGGCCTTTTCGAGGTGCCTGCTGACTACGCACTAGCGCACTTGTGGCAGAAGATCTTCGAATGTCAGGGGCATCGCCGTAGTGTTCTCCAAGAAATTTGGTCAACATCAAACACTGCGGGAGCAGAATCCAGAAGTTTGTGGGGTGTCTACAGTTGAAGAAAGGCCAGAGAAACATCTACTACCTAGTTACCAAGAGGCATTCCCAAGATAAACCGTCCTATGAAGATGTCTGGAAGAGTCTCACCAAACTAAGAGATACTATGGTGGACCAGAATCTGGTGGATCTAGCAATTCCAAAATTGTCCTGTGGTATTGATGGGTTGGACTGGAGAGTCATAAGAAGTATGCTGGAGGCGATATTCAGATCCAGCGGCGTCAAGATTTTGGTTTGCTGTAACCCTCTTCCACGACCGATCATGGGTGCAGATATGGGGAGTCATGCAGATATCGTCACACTCCAAGGATGAAATTTCGGGACGAAATGTCTTTAAGAAGGGGGCAATGTAACGAACCTAGGCCGGACCTGTCGCCTCACGTGTTGCCATCGACAGCGATGAGATCATCCCCGGAGATATTCGAGAACCATCCAGTCGCTCTGCCGCGAAAAAACAACGGTCAATATTGGAAACAATTGGAATATGCTAGTCGCCAACCGTCCGAATTCGAAACATCGAGAATGCTGTATCGGAGATAAATAGACAGCCCTCAAGAGGGAGTACACAGTCTGAACGAGCCCATACGATCGAGCTATACAGTGGCATAATATAAATTAAGTTGTAGATTTAAGTGTGAAATAAATTAGTATAAACCAAGTTAAGTTTATTTACGTTACACTATCATGCTCCAAACATGAAAACAAACCTGGTGAAAGGTATGAAAAACAGAGTAGTGTGTTTATCACATCCAATTTTTCAAAAGGAATGTTTAAATGAATTAAAAACAATCTTAAAAGAAAACTCATATCCAATTAAATTTATTAATAAATTACCATTCAGTACTGATCGTCAACCCAGTCTTACTATTATTGATTCTGGAAATGCAAATATAAATTTAGACCTTGTAACATTAAATTCTCCAATAATAAATTCAAGTGTTCAACCTCAACCAGTAGAACCATTTATTTATAAAACATTACCATATGTAAGAGAACTAACTTCTGAACTGACTAATGTGTTTAAATTAGATAAACTACGCATTGCCAACAAAAATATTAAAACTATTGCAAGCCTTTACACTAGAACTAAAGCCCCTTTAACGATTTATGAGAAATCAAATGTCATATATAGTATTCCTTGCCTAAACTGTGATAAAATATATATCGGGCAGACCGGTAGGAATTTAACAGGTCGCATAGCATCTCATAAGATTGATTGTAAAATTATTAAAAAAAAACAGTTGTGCATTAGCTGAACCTAATATAAATTCTAATCATTTTAGTAATTTCAACAACCCTTCCATTTTAGCAGTAGAGAATAACTTCCACAAAAGGAATTTCCTTGAAATGGTGTTCATAAAAAATGAACCAAATAGCATGAATAAACGATCTGATATTTCCAACCTTAGTGTCATATACAATTACTTGTTGAAACTTGATTCCAATTGAAGTTTTGAAAGATAAAAAAACTGCTTAGTATTTCTTGATTTTTTCTCTCATTTAATAATTTTCGTCATATAGATTGGTACTATTCCTTTTGTTCTGTGGACAAAACACATGTTTCTCCCATGACATTTCGACTTTGACATATGACACTTGACACTTCATGTCATGCATTACTTGTCATCCACCATTTTCCTTTTTCAGTCATGCTTTAACCATGTGGTAATTTTGTACTTGTCAAATTTTAAATTGTTTAAATTAAGTTTCTTAAACAATATGTGCGTTTGCAATTGTTTAATTTTTATATATATTACTAGTAGTGTTTCATAGTGATATGATTTTGAAAACTACCTCAATCACAAAATGGTGATTAGATCGCTGTCTTCACTTAACCTCACCTTAGTAAGTTCTATAGATTTGTTTAAAATCGTATTTCACAATGGTGTTTTCTTTTTTCACAGCTGTCTTGATAATGAAAATAAACATTTTCGAAAGTTCGACTAAATAAGAAAGAGTTTTTTTTTTCTCATTGACTGCAACCTCAAGGAATATCCTTTCTACAAAGTTTATTTCACAAATTCATAGTTATTTTCAACTAGTCCAGTCACGAGACTACCCTTCTTCAACTATATATATATATATATATATATATATATATATACATATATATATATATAATCGGTATTTTGATAAATACTGTTTTGGTAGAAAAAATTACGAGCTACAACTTATGTTTCAAAAATTTTCCCGCATCTCCAATTATTTTTGCAGTTACAACTCAAAATAAAAAAATTCGAAAAGTTTTATTTTTATTTTTAGGGCCGTGGCATGGTAAAGAATTGCTTAATGGATACTTAGTACAATCAACTACCCGAATCCAGAATTTCAGCTATTTTGTAGTTTTTGTTAGATTTTGGTAAAATTTTGCTTCTATTTATTGGATAATGATAGATGATCTGAACAGAAACATCGAGAAATATCCACAGTATGATTCATAGACGCAAGAATGAAAAGGCTAGTAGGAAACAAATAAAATTGCAAGTTCGTATTTCGAGAAATGATGTTGAGGGTGGCCCCAGGAAAACGGAACTCCGAATGGGAAAACCAACATTGCATATTGCATCAATCATTTTATCAAACATTTTGATAATTGAGGCGTTGGTGTCTATTTTTTGTCAATTAGTCAGCCATCAGTATTATCCAGGAATTTCAAGATTCATGAAGAAAACACCACACATCTTCAATATTAAATATCCAGATACATTCCTGTAATTCCAGTGGTATGAGCTAACATTTAACATTCCTCTTATTTTGTCTTCGATTTAACCAAGATTTCGATTAAATCTGTCTGTACAATTCACCTCGGAAGCATGATTTTCTACTCTTTCTTCCCAAGAGAATTATTCTCCGAGCCACGGTGCTTGCCGACCTTTTATCAGTTGTCAAAATACATCCGAAGTAATTAAAAGAAAAGATTGGAAAAAAGTGCAGTGACACAGCAAACCCGCGCAAAAAACAATTTACCAATTTAAATGAGATATCCGAAACTTCGCTGTTACCGGAGCGGCATACCCATTATGTAAATACATTCAAATGAATGCCTAAAAAGTTAAAAAGGCCACTTCTGTTTTTTTGGTGACCAACTGGTGTTTCATTCATTTGTTTTTCTCCGCCAGCACATTGATATTCCTAACGAGGATATGCATGCAAGTAATTAACTGGAATTTTTTCGTTTCCGCAATGTCTGGTTTCTGGTTCTGTATTGTTAAAAGCTAACACAGTATCCGTAAGTAATCCGAAGAACGAAACTAAATCGTTTTGTTACACAAGGAATATATTTTTCAGGAAAAATAACTCAAGATTATCTCCATTGTAAATACGTTTGGTAGTCGACCTTTTTAAGAATAGACAATTAAAAACAAGAAGGAACAAATATATCGGAAGAGTAATTTTCCATCGAGAGAACATGGATTTGGGAAAACTTTTGACTTTTCCCTTTCACAATTGATATGAGAGAAATTAAAATCTAATCGAAAATTTGAAAACAAAAATTCACATAAGAAATCTCAAACATAATGGCTCTTAGATACAGAAGGATTTATGTTTTCATGATAAAACATTATTCGGTTTAGTCTAGTTAACAAGTGCTTTTCAGGTCAAAATTTTTTCGCATTCTCCGAAAATTATGATTGAGGTGTCATTCGATTCGGGAAGGCATGTAGATATTTTTTGAGAAAATGCTAAGGGCGCTCGCAAAAATTGCAATAGTTATAAACAATTAAGTGAAAAAAAGGGATTTTGGTTTTTCGCCAATATCTCAAAAACTATCCGAAATAATTCAAATTTGAAAGAAGATGCAGAAAGAAGATAAAATTTCCTAAGAAAAAGGTTGCACTCCCGGAACTGTAGGACCAATATTTATAATTTTCCCAGAGGGTTGAAAATACGCCCGAAAACGGGTACTCCGGCTTGCGCAAGCCACGTCCCATTCGGACCTTTAATGAATAAATATTATTTAAACTTATTAAATATAAAAATTAAAGATAGAAAAAATTCAGGCGCCTGCAGGATAGATCAATAAACAATAATCCGTGATCCAAAAATGTTTATCGCGATTTTTCAATAAGTTATCTATTAGTTAATTAACAATTTTTTGTAGCACGAACATTAACATTGCAAGTGCGATAATTGTTAAACTATTAATCTGAGAATGTTTTTCTTCCGTGGAGCTATTTTTCAAAGGTCTAAGAAAAGATTTCCGTTGGGAAAATCAAAAAATTGTTGATTTTTGTTTTGTTATTAACAATTTACTAAGGTGCAAAATTATAAATTTTAAAAAAAAAATTTTTTTTAATTATTATTGATCCGTTTTTTATGATCAGAAGCTACTCAAAAATGATTATTAATAATTTCTATTCCCATTGTTTAAAAAATTGTTATAAACAAATGCGTTGTTTATGAGATAATTAAAAAAAAAAATAACATAATTAATCTTCGATGATAATTATGATTTGAAAAAAAATCTCAAAAAAAGAATTGTATTGCTTAAAAACGCATTTGTTAAATAACATTTTTTTTTACCACTTGGTATGAAAATAAGGAAACCATTTTTTTTAAATCATTATTCATCTTGGTCTTCGATATTAAAAAAAAAACGTTTATTATTTAAATTTTCATTGTTTATTTAATAAACAATTTGTTATAAAGAAATGAATTATCTCTTTTTATTTTTTTTATTTTTCTACTCAAAAAAACAAAAACAACTATGTATTATTTAAAAAAATACGTATATTTTTTATTGAACTTAAAATTTTCTGTTCTTTTTCATTTCACCACTCTGACCTGGTTTTTTATGTTTAATTTCATTATAACTTTTTAACTAATGGAGATACAAGGAAAAAATTCAGGACTTATTTATTCTTTATTAATTAAACAACAAATTAGCCCAAATTTGAAGCTCTCACTCAATTATTTATTTAATTATACCATTTGTTTATAAAAATAATCTTCCAGAAAAAAAAAATCTACAATATTTTATAAATAAACTTACTTGAATTAAAAAACATTTCTAATTAATTTTTATGTACTAAAATGCTCATAATTGAAAAAAATTACCGAGCAAAACTAAAATTTATAAGCTAAAATTGTTGATAAATATACGTAGATAAAAAGTTACATAAGTTGTATGGTCATAGTTATATTATTTCATAAGATATTTAGACATAAAAGTAAATTTTAATACATTGATTTATTTTATTCTTATTATATAAGAAGTGGTAAAAAAAAATTTATTTGACAAATGCGTTTTTAAGCAATACAATTCTTTTTTTTTAAATCGGTTTTTTTTGAAAAATCATTATTATTATCAAAGATTATGTTATAAATTTTTTTTCAATTATCTCATAAACAACGCATTTGTTTATAACAATTTTTTAAACAATAGGAGATAAAAACTATTGAAAATAATTTTTGAGTAGCTTCTGATCATAAGAGAACGGATCAATAATAATATTATAAAAAAAAAGTTTTTTTCAATGTTTAATGAAGCTTTATAATTTTTCACCTTAGTAAATTGTTAATAACAGAACGAAAATTAACAATTTTTAAATTTTTCCAACGGGAATCTATTCTTAGACCTTTGAAAAATAGCTCCACGAAAGGAAAACATTCTCAGATTCATAGTTTAACAATTATCGCACTTGCAATGTTAATGTGCGTGCTACAAAAAATCGTTAATCAACTAATGGATAACTTATTGAAAAATCGCGATAAGAATTTTTGGACCACGGATCATTGTTCATTGATCTATCCTGCAGGCGCCTGAATTTATTCAATTTTAAATTTTCATATTTAATAAGTTTAAATAATATTTATTCATTAAAGGTCCGAAGGGGACGTGGCTTGCGCAAACCGGAGTACCCGTTTTCGGGCGTATTTTCAACCCTCTGGGAAAATTATAAATATTGGTCCTACAGTTCCGGGAGTTCAAACTTTTTCTTAGGAAATTTCCTCCTTTTTTTGCATCCTTCTTCAAATTTGAATTATCTCGGAGTGTTTTCGAGATATTGGCGAAAAACCAAACCCCCCTTTTTTTTCACTCAATTGTTTATAACTATTGCAATTTTCGCGAGCGGCCTTAACATTTTCTCAAAAAATATCTACATGCCATTCCGAATCGAATAATACCTCAATCATAATTTTCGGAGAATGCGAAAATTTTTTTACCTAAAAAGCACTTGTTAACTAGACTAGTTTGGGATTTACTCGTTATACTTCTAAAATAGTTTTTTTTCAAAATTTTGATTACATTTTCATTATTTCATGTGACATGGAGTAGTAGAAAGCCAAAAAGTTGCTCAAAATTGAACTTAAAGAAAACGAAGCTGTCTATAAAAATATGGTACGATAAAAATATCGTCTGAATTTCTCAACAACGAAACAGAACTAGAACTTCGGAAGATCTTGAAGAAAGAGAAGTTGTTTATATAACAGACAAAATAAAGATTCGAAATTGTAACTCGACCACGGAAAAAAATTAATGAAAAGAAAGAAAAGTTAGGTGGTATTTAAGTTGGCTATTTAGAGTTAAAACGCCAGAAGACTTCAATAGAAACCAGTTTCTCTGAAAATCGTAGTGAAGTGTTGTTTAGTTTACTTTACACAAAATATGTTAGCTTGAGCTTGACAGTTTCAGAATCAAGAAATAGATTATGGAATGAGTTTTTATTCCATTCAATTGCCTACAGATCATGGAAATATCGCTGGATATCACATAATTTTTATTATAAGAATCATTCAGTAATAAACACTAGTTTACAAAATAAAACTTTTTGTATGTTGCCTTGAATTTTATATTTGATAATGTTCACTGATAAAATGCTTTTTTCAAATCTATCCCCAAAAAAATTTGTGAAGCTCAATGTACTTTTTTTTAAATTTTTATAATTTATACGTATTTATTCGTTGATAACGTGCATACTTCACTGTGGTGAGACTATATTAAGATTTTGTGACATGAGTACTTCAAGGAGACGATGTTCAAACAACCCAAATCATTTTTGCTACATATCTGGAGAATATGTGCTTAACGATCCTGAAAAGTTATATCCTCTACGTTAAAAATACATATTTTCTGTATTTTGAGAGGTTCTTGGATAAAAATTACAAGTTTTGGGCTTCCGATTGTGTTTGTAAATCGTGTGTTGAATATCCAAGATTATGGAAAAATGGCAAAGGAAGTGCTTTCAAATTTGAAACACCAACCATTTGGCGAGAACCACAAAATCATCTCGATGACTGTTTCTTTTGTAGTATTAACATAAGAGGCATAAACGCTAAAAATCGAGCTATATGGTAGTATACAAGTACTACTTGTGATCAGCATCCAATGCAACATTCACCTGACTCTTCAGTGCGTGAAAATATATTTGAACCCTTAGTACAAGACAATAAAAGACCAAACCCATCAGAAAATTATAGTGATTTTAAAGATGTATCAAATGAGCGGAAATTATTTTCAAAAAATGACTTGGATGATCTTGTAAGAAATTTGAATCTTTCTAAACAAGCTTCAGAATTGTTGGCACGAAGACTGGAAATTTGCTTTCTCCAGACACTCAAATGAATTTTTATCGTGAAAGAGAAAAATCATTACGGAGTTATTTTTGCAAAGATGATAATATTGCTTTTTGTTCAGATATTTGGAACTTGTTGATTAAAATGGGTTTGAATTGATATGAACCAAGTGAATGGCATTTATTCATTGACAGCTCAAAACGTAGCCTAAAATGCATTCTATTACATACGCTGGGGTACCTATTGCTCACAGTACGAAGCTAAAGGAAGGATATTGTATCCTCAGCCACACATAAGAGAAGATCTTTGAAGTTTTTCAATACTCAATATTTCAATGATTTTTTTCTGTTTTGAACGTAGATATCTGAAACTCAAAAAGCTGATAAAAAAAATCTACTTATATATTTGAAATTGGCATATCATATGTAGTCAGCAGATGTACTATAAACTAGTGTAATCTATAGTTTTTCTCGAAAACACTCGTTTTTCAGTCATCGAATTGAACCGAATAATTTCGAGAGAGGGCACCACACTGAAAACATTCATAGGACCTCCTAGTATTTTTACCCGCTTTATATTAGCTTCACTTGTATGTTTGTTCGTTTGTAACCGACTCCTTTGGACTTGATTTTCACCCACTTCCAGACGTTCGAATGATTTGAAATTCGGCGGGTGTACATAATTCCTGTGACAATGCATTGAGAAATTTTTGTGCGGAAAAAAAAACAAAATGGCGGCTCCAATATGGCGGACGAGTTTTGTGATTATGGTCCGATTCGATTCAAAATTGGTATCTGAGGGTTTTCGTCTTCGGAGATTATGATTCTTTTGTGAAAATTGAAAAATTCAATATGGCGGCTCCAAAGTGGTGGACGAGTTTTGAGATCATGGTCCGATTCTATTCAAAATTGGTATGTGGGAGTTGTTGGAGTCGAATATTATGATGCTTCCCTCAAAATTGAAAAATTCTAGATGGCGGCTCCAAAATGGTGGACGAGTTCTGTGATAATGGTCCGATTCTATTCCAAATTGGTATGTTGGGGTTTTTGGAGTCGAATATTATGATTCTTTGTGAAAATTGAAAAATTCAATATGCGGCTCCAAAGTGGTGGACGAGTTTTGAGATCATGGTCCGATTCTATTCAAAATTGGTATGTGGGAGTTGTTGGAGTCGAATATTATGATGCTTCCCTCAAAATTGAAAAATTCTAGATGGCGGCTCCAAAATGGTGGACGAGTTCTGTGATAATGGTCCGATTCTATTCCAAATTGGTATGTTGGGGTTTTTGGAGTCGAATATTATGATTCTCTCGTGAAAATTGGAAAATTCAAGATGGCGGCTCCAAAATGGTGGACGAGTTTTGTGATTATGGTCCGATTCTATTCAAAATTGTATGTGGGGTTTTTGGAGTCGAATATTATGATTCTTTCGTGAAAATTGGAAAATTCAAGATGGCGGCTCACTGTATATATTGACAACGTTAAAATCTTTGAATGACTTCTAAAATCGAGATTTGACTATTAATACTGCTGTACACATTAATGATTTGGCAAATAATTACAGTTACTAATAGTAATCACGGAATTAATAGTAGATCAGAACAAATAATAGTTTAAAAAAATAAAAAAAAACACGCTTCTATAAATAAACCAAACTAAAAAGTAGAAAATGAATAAGAGTTTGAAAAAACTAAAAAATACGCTTTTTATAAAGAACCGAACCAAAAAATAAATAAATAATAGTTTAAAAAACTAAAAAACACATTTTTATAGGAAACCAAACTAAAAAAATATATAATCAATTTTAATAAATTTGAATTAAGAATAGTGTAAAAAAATTTAATAAATATAAATTAATAATAATGTAAATAGGAAAAAAATTTATTTTATTTAAAAAAAGCGTGGGGTGCTTAATCTGAATCTTTAAAAGCACCCCACACTTGTTTTAAAGTAAAATAAATTGTTTTCTAATTCACATTATTATTAATTTATATTATCAAAAATGTACACTATTCTTAATTCAAATTTATTAAAATTTATTCAGTTTGGTTTTCTATAAAAGCGTGTTTTTTAGTTTTTTAAACTATTATTTATTTATTTTTTGGTTCGGTTTTTCATAAAAGCGTGTTTTTTTAGTTTTTTCCAACTATTAATCATTTTCATTCCCAAAGAATGGTCCATCACATGTGGAATACCCTAAAGAATGATTATTAGAAAACGTGCGGAATGTGAGAAAACCCATAAATTTCCTCGAACAATAGAAGCAGTATTCTCGAACAAACCCCATATAATAGAATCAAAATTTCCTTAGTGGAACTCCGACTTCCAGGCTTGCACGGAGACGAGAACAACTGTCGACGTGAATCCACCGACGTTGAATGCCGCAATTTATGGATATCCGCGGCCCTGAACTGAAAAAGCGGCGCACAATAGGAGCTGAAATACTGCCGCGCTAAACGACTACAAGCCCATTGAAGGCCCGTTACCTACGATTCGATCATGACCAGGATCCTAGAGTGGATTTATTGCTCGGATATACTTTACTACCTGCCTCATATGGGAATTCATTTCCCATGGTCCGGTAAGATGCGAAAGGAATTCGACCCCCGATACAATTCAAGGGAATTCATGTTTGATCGTGTACAAAATGTTCAAGTGATTCCAGGATACCGAAATTCGACTCAAATATAAAGAAAAAATATACACTATCAGTATACATCGTTTATACAATTTACGGTGAATTTTTCATTTTGTCACATGAAATGGAGAAGAAGAAATCCAAAAGTTTCCTTGAATTTACCTTCTCTCCATAAAAAATAACTCTTCACTTAATCATTTTTTCAAACCTATTGCAGCTCAATTTAAGCTGAGAAAGCCCTAGTCTATGGAATGGTATATTATTTATGGTACTGTAAAAAAAAAGGTTCTTATCTAAACACATTTTTATCTATTCCATATTTTTTTAGTCTTTTCATCAACCTCGACCTATGATAAAAACTTTCTAACAAAAAATTAAACCGACGACAAAATCAACTGAAAAGCAAGAAATAAAATAAACCTTTTTAGTCTAAATGATAATTGAGCTCCTAAACTAATGTAAGTAATTGATTTTGAGTCGTCGCCAAACAAACAATTATCGAAGATCGTTATCTATGAAAAGTCATCAAAACGCAGCCGTGCATCTCGCTGCCATCATTTTACGCTTCACCTAATTCAATTGCTAGTTTGTTTGGCGCCGACTCAAAATTAGTTACTACTTAGTTTAGAGGCTCAATTATCATTAGGACTAAGAAAATATTTTTTACTTTCAGTTGTTTCAGTTAAATTTTAAAAGTTTTATTTTTCACTTTCAGTTCCGTATTTCGTCGGTTTAATTTTTTTGTTAAAAGTTTTTATTTTCAATTTTTTGTGGCTAAAATCTACCAATTACTACCTACTTGTTTTTTGATCACTTCCAAAATACTTACTTACCCACCTAACTTCAACTATTACCAGTTAAATAATATGATTATCTACTTTCACTATTTGTTGTAATATGAAATATTTTCGTTGTTCTGGTTAGTTTATTTCATAACTTTGTATATCATTCCATCCTCTCATAAAATATACTGATTTTGACGGATGTGGAACAAGAATAATGTCAGTAGCGATCTGTCATTGTCAACTACGTATGTGTGTGCCAATGTTCACTAGTGAAAAATCAATTATCCCCTATTTTTTCTACCCGTAAGGGTGGCTAATTCCTTTCGAAATCCAAATATAAGGTATACTCTATCTATTAAAAAAAGAATCATCCAAATCGAAGAACCCAGTACAAAGTTATGCCTGATAGAATCGGTTAACGGACCAGAATTCAGAGGGTGAGTGATCAATATCCTTCATTCCGAATGGGACCAAATTCGAAGTACACCCTATCCACTGAAAAAAGAATTATCGGAATCGGACGCCTCAGTAAAAAGTTATGCGTGATCATACATAAAAAAATATGATGGAAAAACATAAAATATACGGGTCGAATAGAGAACCTCGTCCTTTTTGGTTTCGTCGGTTAAAAATTACTGTATTGTCAGCTTAATGGGAAAATATGCTCAGAATGTCTTATTGGGAAATATGCTCAGAAGGTCTTCGATAAACAACGTAAATCTGGCCCAAGGGAGAACATAAATGATGATCCCATTCACACTCAAGGTACTACCTTTAGCTCAGGTAACTCTAAAGAAGTTTCAGAGCAAGTCAACTACGTTCGAGTTTTTCTAGCAAATTTTTCAGTTCACCATGTCAAAAGCTCAGACTAGAACTGACAGAAATACATTTTTAGTTTGTCTACAGAAATCGCATCCTGGGCAGCTCTTTTTACATGGAACCCAAAAAAAAATTGATTTGATGATGCACAAGATCCTTTCTTGGATTTGTAGGATGACTATGCAGGAAAATTGCATTCGAATTTATTAGATATTTATATACAAATTTACTGGTCGAATATAGAATCCCCTTTTTCTGATGTTGAATAATAAAGGAAACTCAACTCAAACTCAAAACAAATCTTATACCATCGGGATATTCATTCAATATATTCATATCTGAAGTAACATGTGGCTTCAAACATTTTCCAAATCACAATTTTGGAAAATGGAATTGTACCCGTTTGATGAAAGTTCAAGGGAAATGATGAATTATCTTCATATGAAGACCATTTTAGGCCTTAAACTCTTTGTGGTAAAATAGCTTGATCTGTGTCAGTATTAGTCCTTGAACTTCATGATTTGCTTTTTTCAAATTCAATGGATACATTCGCCAAACTCCTATATTAAAACGTCTGCTGGTGTTTGATAGATATTTCTTCCCAAATAATTCAAGAGCCGAAATGGTCTCCATATAAATAAACTTTATCATTCCCCTTACTTCAAATTAAAAAAAAATGTGAAAATGAAGAAATACTGACTAAAATCCTATGATCCTATGATCCTTTTTGCCATCAAGGATAGGGAAGACTGTTGTACCTTGATCATAATGTACCTTGGATCACCCTACAGTTCCTTGACAAATACTGTTATCTACGTAACAGAACTATACCAAGACAATGTTCACTCAGTAGAGTGTAAGCAATCGGAAGAGTGGTTGTCCATGTACTATTGTTTTCGAGTAAAATATAAATATTTATTTTTAGCTCAAAAAGTAACAACTCTTGGTTCTACTGTTTATTTTTCCACAAGTTGACGATTATATTATGTGTTTCAAATCGTATTCCACCTGAAACACTGCCCATTGTTGGGTAATTTGTTATGCCATATCCAAGTTTCAAATATAACCTAGAATATTGAGGAAAATAAGTTCATAAAATGGATCGGCTGGATCTGAAGGACAGTTATGGTTCCAAGTGGACTTTTCTAGCTTTGACGTTGACTATTATTGTTAAAATTTAACTAATATTGAGTTAAATCAAATTTACATACATAATTTTTCTGCCTATTAATCTTTAGTTATAAATTTCATATTGGTATTTTTGTACACATGTATACAAATGAAAATTAGGTTTTACTTTAATACAATCTTACTTCTTCTTTTAATGAAACAATAAAATGTAATTTCTATATAAAAATGTTGTTTCTAATACATATTATCTACCTTTCAGGTGCAAGACGTTGATGATCCAAGGTACACTAGGGTACACAAGGTACATTATGGTCTTGTACCATTGATCACATATGAATAAAATATAAAAAAAAATCTATAATGTTTAATATTTAAATTTACAAAAAATAGTAGTGTGTAGGAATAATGGTGATATCAGGAGAAACTCTATCCATTATTAATTTCAAAATGGCTTTAAAAATATATAAGTACTTGTGATCCAAGGTACAACAGTCTCCTATTTTAGTAAGAAGCAATTATCGTGCAAGAAATTTGGAGAAGTGGTATACGAATGGGAAAGAAATATACCTGTACATATTCAGAAATTCCACTTTTTCTGAATATTTACGAGTACTATTCTGGAAACTTCAAATATGCGATGCCAGCCATCGAGCAATCGCAGCCGTCAGTAATTTCCATATATCCAGAGGCTTTGAGAAGATAAAAATCAATGATGACATTGGTTTCCTACTGAAATAACCATAGCTGATTGGGCAACGAGAGATACGGGAAAAGCAATTGGAAGATTCGAGATGATTTGGTGCAGCAGAATTTTTATATCTGGATGGAGACTTACGGTCGGAAGGACACTTATTAGTGGTGAAATTTCGAAGCATCCTGAGTGTAAATGAATGGAATGAATTTTCCCAAATTAATAAGTTTGTTGGAATCAACAGTGTATGTTCTGGAACTATCCAGGAAAAATTAAAATTAGTGAAATAACTATTGAATAAATGGAAGAGTTGAAAGATTTGGTGTAGAAAAGTACAGACGGCGCTTTGTAAAAGGACACAGATTGCTGAAGAGTGGCAAAATCTTACCAGATTCCAGTAGATCACTTCAACTCTCTATCGTGTTCAAAAATACTCTCTTGAAAGGGCAGAACTGACTTTTTTATAGAACAAAGCGATCGAGTGAAACATCTTATGATTTGGATAGCAAATACAAGTATATCCAGCTTTCCATCGAGCGTTTCCATAAAAATTAGGAACATTGAGTTGAAGTAATGAGCATAAATGAGTTACGTCGAAAGTTCTGGATGCTGCAGATAGGAAGTGCCGTCAACAAAACGAAAGTGAATCGAATATGAAGGCTGCAAAATAGGACTGAAAGAATCACACAAAAATTCGACGACGATTGATAGAAAGAGACATTGTTTCACAAAATAGAAATCGACAAAAGAGATTTTGGCGAGTTTGATACAGAAACAGATAATATTTCTTACCTTTCGGAAATGTGCCCCCGAACTAACACCTGTTCTTTGCAAGTTGTTCAACCACTCTTACAATTTGGGAGTATTTCCGTCCAATTGGAAAATTGCAAGAGTACAGCCAGTCCCTAAAAAAGGCAAAAAGACCCTACCTAGCAACTACAGACCTATCGCAATGCTATCTATTATTTCAAAGGTCATGGAAAAAGCCATCAACATCGAGCTCATGAAATATCTGGAAGACTCAGGAATTATCAATGATAGGCAATATGGCTTCAGCCATCAGAGATCAACTGGTGACCTGCTCGCATACGTCTCACATATATGGCAGCTATCTATTGAAAAGTATGGAGAAACTTTAGCTGTGGCATTAGATATCTCCAAGGCGTTCGATCGAGTTTGGCACCAGGGACTCCTCGCCAAGCTTCCATCTTATGGCTTGCCCCCTCAGCTGTGTTCTCTGCTTGCTAGTTTTCTCTCAAACAGGTCTCTCCATGTAGTGGTCGATGGAGTTTCATCTGACACTCTACTCATAAATGCTGGTGTTCCGCAAGGATCCATTCTAGCACCAACACTATTTTACTTCACATCAACGACGTGTTGAAAGCAACTTCATGTCCCGTACACAGCTTTGCCGATGATAGTATCCTCCATACCGCTTTCTCTTCCAGGGCCCTATATCAGCCCGTGAAACCAGAAATGAACGAGGAAGAAATGTTAACAATATAAATGTGGACTTAGCAACAATTCTCGAATGGGGATCCAATAACTTGGTAGAATTCAATGCCAACAAAACACACGCATGTCTTTTCTCTAGAAAAGCCGATCTCACTGTGCCTAACATAACTTTGTCAGGAGTAACCATACCACTGAAGTCATCCATATCGATGCTTGGTATTACTATCAGCAATAACCTTTCCTGGGAAAATCACTTGAGGTCCATTGCCAAAGTGCATCCCAAAACCTGGTTTTTGTTTCGTGCCAAGAGCTATTTCACCTCCAGTCAGCTGCTTATGATCTATAAGGCACAGATCCGACCTGTCCTGGAATACTGTTCCCATATTTGGAGTGCGGCACCTAAACATATCCTGAAGCTATTGGATTCTGTCCAAAAAAGGGCAATTCGTCTCGTCGGTGATGCCTCGCTTACAAACTCGCTCACTTGTCTGGAACACCGTAGAAAAGTTGGCGATTTGTCTCTATTTTATAGATATTTTCATGGGCGATGCTCTTCTGAAATATCAACAATCGTTCCTCCTTTGGCAGTCTCTTCGAGATTAACCCGTCAAGTTCAGTCTTCACACCCCTTCGTGGTCACTTTGGAGACCTGCAGAACATCACTTTCCAAAGACTCATTCATCCAACGAACTGCGAGGCTTTGGAACTCATTGCCTAGGGAGGTGTTCCCCGAGGTATACAACCTCCAGAAATTTAAGAAGAACACCAACTCCTACCTTCTTTCCCTTGGTTCCCACGATGTTCTCTAAACATTACAGGATATCCCTTTTCGTGGGAACCAGAACATATAAAAAAAAAAATCCAGAGAGCATATCTCTTAACCATTTTTTTATAGAAACATCCAGTTCAACAAACCATCAGGAGTCAACAAACACAGTTGACTCAAGGAAACAGTTGAGATACTCCCAGAAACTTGGTAACAATTTCTACTTCGACAAGGGCAAAATGGTTAAAAAAAGTGTTCCATTCAAACCATGTGATTTAGTTATTGTAATGAAACAGACTACCGACAAAAAATTGGCCACCCAGGAAAGTCCGAGTTGATAGCGTGAAAACCAAAACGGGTGTATATGGGCGACCGATTGCAGAAATTCTTGAAAATGTTTATGGAACATGAAAATATGATCAAACATGATCATTTTGAGGAGGAAGAAGAAAATAATGTCAGGCTTAGCTTTAAAATCCCTCAATTCTTAATATTATCGAAAAAATCCAGATGCATTGACTTTTCTGGCAGAACAATGACTTTATTTTCGTATATATATATATAAACATTCAACAGAGTTGAATAAATACTTCAGAAAAAAATATATAATCTGAAAGCAAACTAATATGATCAGAGATTGTGACGCTCACTCATTCTATTTGTTCAATTCAGCGTGCCATAAACTGGTCTCCACTACATGCATGTTATGGAGACTCATCCCCATATCAGATCTCAGTGAAATATTCGTTCATGGAATTTACAGCAACACGAGACATATTTTCACAGGTCGACCTCAATATGCCAGATGGCTGGTAGATAACCCTTGAAAGCACACACGTTACAAGTTTAGGGTGAAACAACAGTTGCCCCACTGTTTTTTCCAGGAGAAATTTGCTTCAATACTTTCCTCCTTTTGGTATTCCTAATTTGAAAACATACAATATATACAGTACCTATCTATATCATTCTAGTTTTCAGATTTCTTTATTTTGAACATTTCGACGTTTTTCCCATGTACAACCAAGTTCTTGAAGTCTGTGGATTTATTATTTTTTTCCAGGTTGATTCCAAATTCAAAAATGGTTTTTATAATAACTTCCGATACTAATTTGGTAATTTGAATTGAAATTGGGATATATGTTGAGAATTCATTCCAGTCCGGAATAGGTTGTTATTGAAAAGGGAATTATTCTCAATTGAATACCCCTCAAGAGGTTATCTTGACGATGGAAGATAGTGACTAAAGTTCATCTTTCAGTCGCAGATGATTCCACATCTGATTTTATGAACATTCTGTTTATATTGAATGAATGTGGTTTTTTGTGGAGGAACAACGTTTCATGACATATTTTTTGGGTAACCTTCCACAGTCTGAAAATGAAAATATAATCAGGAAAATCTATACAAGTGTAGAAAGGGCAAACTAATCAGTTCACCCCGATAAGTTATTGCGTTCACCAAATTATATTTCCTATAGAAAAATGATTCAATTGGTCAATAACTTGTCGTTTTCTAAATTTGTCTATCAAAAAAATATTTTTTTTTTTTATTCAAAAGATATGGTAGAATGCTAATAAACTGATCTGAACAACACCCCATATATCAAATGAGCAATACATCACTCTCAAAATTTTTTGGCAGATCTCAATTGACATCCGTCAGTTCAAAAAGCGAAAAAGACTTTGCGAGAAAAAATCCAAATTATTAAAACAATTAGAGGAGATTTAGAAGATTTTGAGAACGGGGGCAGATATAGTCCCCGAAACGTCAGGCAAAAACTATATAGAAAAGTATCTTTTGAATTAAAAAAAAAATAAAAATTTGATAGGCAAATTCAGAAAACGACAAGTTATTGACCAATTGAATCATTTTTCTATAGGAAATATAATTTGGTGAACACAATAACTTATCGGGGTGAACTGATTAGTTTGCCCTTTCTACACTTGTATAGATTGTCCTGATTATATTTTCATTTTCAGACTGTGGAAGGTTACCCAAAAAACAGGTCAGGAAATCCTGTTTATATTTTCATCAAATCAGGTTGTTATGGTTTTATTCTTATTTTTTGGTTCTTGAGTAAACTTGTTATTCGAAATACAGGTGAAATGAATTTTCAGTAATAACGTCTATTGATAAACTCTGAAGTGAACCAGGGACTTCGAGTTTTAAATTCGTTCCTGGGTCCCATTTCGTTTTCTCGTTCATTTGTGACATCAGGTATTGAGCTGTTCTATGAAAAATTCCATCGTTTCAATCATGTCACATTATTTGTCGTTCCAAACAAATGGAAATCAAACAACATGACAATATAACTTCGTTAAAATCAGTTGGTTTTGATACGTGATCAAAAGCTCCAAATCATGGCTATAAATCCAATTCATTGTGTTTCAGCAATAATGAGGCATCAAAACAAATTACCGGATAAATCTGTTCCATATATTATAAAATTGACCCGCGTTATTTGCAGAGAATGAACTGATAATTATACCATGACTAAAACATCAATTCACTATTGAAAAATTTTGTACAGGAATTGAAGGATTTTCAGGAGAGAAATTGTATTTGAATTATTACAAATTGTTATCAAAGATCATCCTGCCGATTCATACTTAAAATGTATTTTTTGTGCAACTGCCATTAAAAATGACGTTTTTAGTTCATAGGTTGGTGAATTAAAAAGTGACGTTTCACATAATGTGTCAAAACTAGTGTCAAAAATATTTTCAACACTAGTGTTAAAAGTATAATCAGGGTAGATACTCAATAATAAAATCTGTTCAATATTTTTTATTTTATTGAAATGTTATTATAATGATTTGTTGAAAATATAAACAGGATGTTCATAAAATCAGATGTGGAATCATCTGCGACTGAAAGATAAACTTTAGTCACTATCTTCCATCGTCAAGATAACCTCTTGTGGGGTATTCATGTTGAAAAGGGAAACATTCTCAATTGAATATTGATAGAAAGATTTTTCTGTGAATTGAAAAATCCACGATTAAAATGAAGTTCAATGTCCAGCGTGGCTTTAGCCGGGGAAGTAGTTGTTTTCTGTTAGACATTCACAAATATAACTTCATTTTAATCGTGGATTTTTCAATTCCAGAAAAATCTTTCTATCAATATTCAATTAGAATGTTTCCCTTTTAACGTTTTATAATAATCAGAACATTAACATATTTAGCAGTTTGACAATTGGTAATATTAATTCCCTGAGAAGTAACTGAATAACTATTCAACTCCACAACGTTCATCATCGCTATCTAATGAGGGTGCTATTGAAGTGGGATAGCTAATAACGCAGGTGCAGAGATAGAACTAGTACTTGTACCAGAAAGCATTTCATCAGCAATTCTATTTTCAATGGGATCTTCTATGTAACCTTCAGCTATGGTTGACGACTTACATCCTCCATGTCGTTTTATTGTGGTCAAATTTTCTCCTGAATTCGCCAACAAAGATGCTGAAAGATCTTCGAATACAATGGCCGGTAAACTGCTGCGGATCTGGTAATTTCAGCAATTCAGCAATGGTGGTAGGCATCTTCCCAAAAGTATTTATTCCAACTGGTTGAACAGTGCATTTGTTGCTAAAATAATTCAGGCAAAACCGACAATGAGTTAGATGTAATGCCGCATATTCACGGTAAAGATTAGTCAGAATTTTCGATTTCTTCGGGCGGTATCCGACACTCTTTTGTTTCGAAAATATCATTTATTTATGGTTACTGCTCATATTCACTTTCTTCTTTATTTCCAATCCAGCTGCCCTCATGATAGAGAATTTAGACCACAGCTTTGATGGCTTCAGTACGCTTTCAGTGAACTGACCTTCAACTTTCTTCACTTGACTCCATTCGATGATTAAAGGCAATTCCATATTGTTGACGTGATTTTTCAGGGAAAAAAAACAAAAATTCTCTGTTTGCAGATTCTTGAATTTCTGGTGGAGAAGAGCAATTTGATCCATTAATTTCAAATTCAATGTCCATTATATTTGTATTTGCAGCAGTTTTACGTGTGATCACAAAGAAGTAGGCACTATTATTAACTTTTGGTCACTAATAAACAATTTTCATTTGTCTTTACTAGCCATACCATCTCGATTATTAGGTATAATATTAATTGAGGAATCTGCAAACCCTCAACATTTTTTTGTGTTACTTTTTCAATTTTTAGTAAATATTACTGGAAACACAGAACGACGGTTTTTTTTACCAAGTGTATTGTTAGCTCAAGTGGCTAGAGCATCTGCCTCGCAGTCCAGAGATTGTAGGTTCGAATGCTACAGAAATTAATTAAAAGTGAATTTTTTAATTTTTTTTTATATGTATATATATATGTAGGCGTATGTATTTACATATGTAGGTGTTTTAATTGCTCAATTAGATTTTTTATCATTGCATCTGAATGTAATGTATTATATTGAGACAAATGTATACACATAATGTGGTCAAATAAAACATCTATCTAATGGTACCCTGCATGGAGGTAACGATGGAGACGTGAATCCTTTTCAGATTCACAACCTATTCGCAAAGAGAGTCAAATGCGTAATGCAGAAAATTTAAATGCAATTCACCTTGGATCTAACCACTCATTTCAACCAAAAAAGGCGGAATAACATCAAAAACAGTAGTTTCGAATTCTAGGGAAATATGAATTTGAATTCTCTGAAACCAAAAAAATTAACTGGTAGTCCAATGACACTCATGAAAATATTCTTCACTTAACACTTGCTGCATTCCTCCTATTAGTTCATATTTTCATGACTTAGATACCAGTTCATTTAATTAATTTTAATTTAATATATATTATATTAATGTTGATTTTTCCTGTATCTTTTGGAAAATGGATAACTATATATCTATCTATCTATCTGAGGACAGGAAATTTCAGATATTATACTACAAAAGCGATCATAGAAGAAGGAAATTTGTAACGACACCCACTGTACTAAAGAGCAAGGAAGACCGAACCTCCGCCAGATATTTAGTAATGGATAGACAAGGGTGACGATATGATTGGTGATTCTTGAATTCGTATTATTGTGTATAGTTATATCGATTCTTCTAAGAAAACACAAGCTCAGTCCATGTTTCGGAATTCCCCCTCCACAGTTTCAATCTGTTTGTTTCTTGCATTGCGAATTTCGTTAGATGTCATAGTTATGACTCCGCTGTATATCCGCTGAATAAATCCATCTCAAGTAGGTGAATGTATGAGAAAATCCTGTTCGGCTTCAATTTCCGTCCCTCTGGAGACTCGTCAACTCCTCTTTCTCCCCATATGAAAGGATGTCGTCTCATTTGAAGTGGCGCATATAAAAGACAAGTTTATTCATCAAAACGTTTTATGTTTATCAACTTTGTTTATCGTCGCGGAATGTTCTTCTTGTGAAGTTGAGTTCTAAAGGCCAAGTTGGTGGAATTCCCAATTAAGTTGTTGGAGTGTTTCGTCCTATAGCTGAGTAGCAACACGGAGCTGGGTTATCTACTGCATATTATTCTTATCTAATCCATCGAGAGGAAAGTCAATGGTGACATTTAGTTTTTCTCTGAAGCTCTCCATCTTCGGAAATCGTTTCAAGTGAGTTACTAGTCTAAACATTGTGACAGTCTGAGGAAGTAAAATCGACCATTTTATTTTTGAGTTGTCCATTCTGAGATATCTTGACCAAGACTCTTTTGCCGTTTCATTATTGCTCAAATTTTATTCGAATTCTATCAATATGGGTGTACGCCTTTCTCTTGCTCTGCTTACATCTTCATGAAGACCTTCCAATAAATATCTGGAGAATTCCTTGGCCTCCTGTTGAGCGTAATCCATGAAACGAGGGGCAAATCTTTGTATCTGGCCTTTCAAAGAAAAAGTAATAACCACCTCATCAGACAAATCTTCTGACCAAAGTTCTTATACCACTTCTTCAAATGCTTTCAACAAAGCACCCTTCATGCTTGATAAGCTTGTGATGATATCCCCCAAATGCTCGATTTTTCTCAGATACTCCAGCAATCATCTGGTATTCGATAAACTTTGTATTGCGCTATTCATAAAGCAGGTATTGCCAATGTTTTTCAAAACATTAAGACCGAGAGTTTTGGAGCTTCCAAGCATGAGTGGTTTGATGGAATTATAACTGAGGGAACCAAAGGAATCGCCGCAATGAGGATCTCGATTGGAGGCTGCTTGATATCGAGTTGAATAAAGATATGGCAGATCGCGTTATTTTTTTGAATAGTATTATATAAAATCCAAGAAATATTTAAGAAAACGTATAAACCACTTACTACGAAATAAAAGAAAAAAAATTGTGTAATACTATATCTTAATTAGGTATGAAATAATTGTAGTCATTTACTGAATAGGTAATAAAATTTTCGTCGTCACGAAACTTATCATTCAAATTGAATCAAATCAAAAACACTTTATTGGTCAAAAAATCGTTATTGTTGACAAAGTAAAAAAAATAATAACCGAATTTAGATACCACAGATATTTATATTAAGACTAGATAAATATAGGTGGAAAAAGTTTAAATATAAATATAATATGTTCATTTTGTCAATGTCAATTGTTTCAGTCTAACAAATTACAGCTATTGGAAACGATAAGTTTTTTATTTTTGTATCAGAGTATGAGTAGTGAAAATATATTTATTAATGGAATTCTTAATCTATACAGCATACAATTAAGTTTAAAGTATTTCATCAGCAAATGAATTGTCAAGAAATAAAAAACAAACAATACATTTTTACAAATACTCGCAAATGACTGACATGTGCAGATCACTGTAAAATTCTTGCAAACCATAATAGGGTCTACAACTAAGTATTTTTTTTTGCATTTATTCTTAAACTTTCAATATTGATGTGGCTTTCTTTGATGTGGCTTTCTTTGATATATCAAACATTCAACTGAAATCTTCCGCATTTGTATCTTTCTCTCATGAAAATTAATTTGCCATATATTATTATTTTTGATATTTGATTAAAACAGCATTACATGTTTGTTTGTATTTAACTTCATAATCTCATTGGGCTGAAATGAACATGCTAAATGAATCACATTCGCGAAAAGGCGTATATAATTTTTTTTTTTCGAAATCACCTCTCCCAGGATAAATATAATAATAATAAATGCTTTTATTAAAGTTACATACTCTGTACATAGAACCCAACAAAAGGCAGGATTCAATATCTGCGCATGAAACATCATTGCTTGCTCTTCCATTCAACCATCAAAATATATTCATGATCATGCTTAATTTCAAAATATTCATTACAAAAATAAAAAAAATATAAAAAGAATAAAAAAAAGAACAAAAATATAAGAAAAAATATATATATAAAATTAAATATTGCAGGAAATCATTACGAAAATATTCATAGATGTTGAAAACAGGGGTGTACCAATTCAAGTTCGTTTTATATCATATTTCAATATACGGGAAGCTGTTTTCGATTGAATATTGTTTCAGTTTTTTCTTGAAGGTATTGAGTGAATATGATTTAAATTCAATCAGTAACCGGTTGTATAAGCGAACAATCTGATACGAGAAGGAGCCACGGAATAAAGAAGTTCTGTGTTTAGGCGCTGTCAAGTTATTCCGAAATCTCAAGTTCAGATTGTGTATATCTGTGTATAATCCGAGTGTTCACAAAAATTCAATAAAATGGACCTACTTTTCTTCCGATAGTTGGCAACAAGAAAAACCATTAAACCTTAAATTGCATCTCTTCAGAAATTGTTCAAATCGATATACGCCCCTTTGTAAATTAACCGACGAATTTTTCAGGATCCCCATTCTTATCAGAATTCTCATTGTTTGGTAAAAACTTTGAAAATGAAAAGTGTGCTATGGAAACATAACTACCTTTGACAAGTCAGAAATCAGTGTTCATCAATAACCTAATGAGTTCGTATACCTTACATTAAATTTTCCAATAAACATGTATACACGACATGAAAAAGTGGACATGCTATTCATTTATGACAAATGCAAGGAAATTCGAGAAACGCAGCATCTTTGTAAGCTGAAAAGTATCCCAATCATTAGCATACTCCTCTGCATATCAATCTTCATTGCGCAAACTTCAGCACTTCGCTTAGCATTAGGTGCTCATCGCACAAGACCAACAGAGAGTATTTGCTGCGAAGCAAGTGAACCCCCTTCAAGATACCGCCGACAACATCTAAGTCTCTCATCTGCTTCTTCTATTGCTGCCAAACCAACGCATCCAACATATAATAACGTTTTCTCGAGTTTTTCACACAAAATTTCACAGGAGTCCCGAGAACAGACCCTCCTTTCTTCAAAAGAATCAATAAGCTCTCACAAATACTAGAACTCACCCTCCCTCCAGTATTCTCGAATTGTATTACCACCTTTCCTCCTTGGCTGATCAATGTCCCTACATGTGACCTTAACATATCCTCTTTCAAAGAAATGAAACGCCTCCCCAAATTTTATTAAACCTCTTCCACCACCAATTGACTGAATATCAAAACTATATAGCACTGTATACCGACTCCTCAAAAACAGAACAGGGAGTTGGCTGAGCTATAGTAACACCTAATGGAATATTGAAATTCAAACTATCCCACTCATCAAGAATATACACCGATGAATTTTTCGCTTTATTACAAGCATTACATTTCGTGAAGAATCACCCCGATGAAAAATTTCTAATCATATCAGACTCTTTGAGCGCACTTAAGGGTATGCAACAACTATACAGAGACAACTCAATCTCACCGAACTACAATGTATCCAAGAACTCAGGAAAAAAGTAATCATGATATGGGTCCTCTTTAATATTGGGATTTCTGGTAATGAGAGAGCAGACATTGCAACCAAAGAAGCAATAAACGACCATCAATCGAAGATAATATCCAGAACAACCAATTCGGACATGAAATCATTCTTCAAAAGTAAAGTGATTGAAGAATGGCAAAGAGATTGGCAGCAGTCAAGTTCAAAACTGGCACAAATAGAACCTTCCAAAATGTAGAAAACATCAAACAAATCTCTACCGTCTACGTATGGACCACACGAAATGTTTGCAATACTACCTATTCTCACGCTCTGAACAAACAACATGTGAGGTGTGTAATACAACAGTGTCTGTGAAACATATCCTGGAATACGTCTCAAATTTCAAGAAGCAAGAAACAAATACCAAATATCGGAAAATCTACATGGGATGAAACTGTAACGTTATTGATCTCATGTCATTCTTGACAGATATTAATATGTTCCACTCAATTTAAATGTAATGATATAATGTATTGTTGCGCTAATAACTGTAATGCTTGATGCGCTAGTTCTTAAATAAAAAAAAAACATTTAATGAAGAAAAGTAACTTTCAGGAAAGAGTTAACATATTGGCTGGTGTAATCGTAAGTAAATTTTTTTTTCAAGGACAGTTGACAGCGGTATGGTATTTAAAATTCCTTCAGTATTATATTGACGAATTGTTGATGGACTCACCAGTTACTGTTTCGGAAGTGGAGATGGAGCTCCGCCTGATAATACCATCCAAATCATGAACTATTTAATGAACCGGTTTATTGGACGAGTAATTGCAACGAATGGGCCTGTACGTTGGCCTGCCTGATCACCTGATTTCAATATTTTAGACTTTTCTGTGTGGGGTTATGTGAAAAAATATGTGTTTCATACACCACCTCAAACACCTGAAATTATACGAAATCGCATTCCTGTAGTGTTTGCTACCATAATACTGCTATGTTGTGAAATGTGATGCGAAACACAATTGATGCACTTGATTGACGGAATGCACTTAGAAATGTAATTCCCTTCAACTAATCCTGGTATTATGGGTATTTCTTTTGTTGGGATGCATTATAAACTTTTGTTATGTGAGAATTGATGTTTTTTAATTGAGTTTCATTCAATTTTGTATCCCCAGCATACTTGATTAGCGATATACTCTAATTTTCTCATGATTTTTCGACAGATAATTAGAATATTAGGATTGTTATCCATCCGATTTTCGATCCGAAACCATCAATGATTCGTCGTGAAAATTAAAATCCAAGAAATGTGTGTCTAGAAGATGCCATTTGAAAAAATTGGAAATATCAAACTAGATGGAAAACACCGTCATATAATATTTTTTACTTCATTGGTTGAAGTGGGTCCAAGGCACTCTGGATGCAAAAATAAAAATGCTTCTGAAAAAAGTTAAAATATACAGGGTATTCCAGTTGAAATTCTCAAGTTGGGGTCGATTCTAGTGAAACCGGAAGTGATGGGAAAGTACGTAATATTGAATTTTTTTCGAATTTTCGAATCCAAGACCCCTGCCAAGTTTGAATCTCATACCCTCAGAACTCTGGAAACCATGGCTTGTCAAAAGAATAAGTTAACACCCGGTATTTACCTCTGAATTTCTGTCATATTTTCTATTTCGAATTAATTCGGAATATTCAACATAATTTTTTGACAATAAACGTTTCCGAATATTGCGAAGACACTCGAAGCTCATTTCCTCTCTCTTTGCCAACAAACTTCATCAGGTTATGAGAACTTCTGTAATTTAATCCGTCCATTTTTCATTTTAATTTATGTGGGGTGTAGCAGAAGTAATTAGTGTAACAGGAAGTGTAAAATGCATCCCTGATTGCTCAAAACTCTATTTCGTTTCACATTTTCACTAGAGATAAAGTTAGATTAGTTTTACATTTTCCACATCTTGCTGAAGTGGCTTATCAAATTGTGGAATTTTCGGACTTGTTTCAACTTTGGAGTAATCCGCTCATATATCTGTCCTCAATGTGCTGTACTTTTAAAATCTCATTTCATGGAAGAACTTTCTGTCATCCAATCTACATAAAAAGCGCTATATCGTCCGTGGATGGAAAGAGCAGAAAAGATTCATACTGAATAAAGAAGAGAGTGAAGCAGTTACCAATCTAGTTATCTTGTCAAAATAGGATATAAACTATGAATTGCAAACGAATGATTCCATGCATTGATAGAGGAGCATTTTTAGAAATTTCAACATATTTAGGAAATCAATAAAAACAATATATTCCACGTTTATTTAACGGACTAAAAAGTATAAACTAATTTCTCCTATCCCCAATTGTAACATATCACGTTAGTCCTTCCGAAAAACCTAATGGACTTGGAGCACCTTGGTAAGTGGCGCCGCAGTGGCGTAATCAGGCAAATTACTCCAGATAGCGCAAATTATCCGTATTTGCCCTTTAATAAATAGAGTGTTTTTAAAGTGCAAAAATTTAAATTTGTTTGTTACAAACGTGGAAACTGCGGTTCGTTGTGATTCGGTATGCATAACCTTTGAATTAAATTGAGCCCCGGTTTCGAAAATTGCCCTAGTAATGAATAACATGCAGATTGGGACGAGTAGTCTGCGAAACGCATTCAAACGACTGAACACGGGCGCCGCGAATACCCAATTCGCCTGTCAGCGTAGTGTTTACATGTAATTTATTGTCAAGTTGAAAAGTGTTTTATATTGGTGATGGATCAAGTTTAAAAAACAAAAAAACACGCTTATGAAAGAATACGGACTAAAATGTTGAAAATAATAAGAATAGATATTGAATGAATGTGATTCTTTGTGGAGGAACAACGTTTCTTGACATGTTTTTTTTGGGTAACCTTCCACAGTCTGAAAAAAGGCCTAGTTGAATGTCTCTATAATCGAGCCCAAACAGTTTGCAATTCCAACCAGAATGTACAGGAAGAAATAAACCTCATAAAATCTGTTCTCAAGGAAAATGCACATACGGATCAGTTTGTGGAAAAAACAATCACTGACCTGAAAACAAAAATCCACCAAACAACCAATTAACATAACCAACAGGAGTACTCCCACCACCTACACATTTCACAACCAACATAATACCTTATGTTCCCGGATTATCTGAGAAGATCAATCGGATTGGACATAGGTATGATGTGAGAACACAATTTAGAACAACAAACACACTGAGATCTATATTAACACAAACAAAACCAAAAAACGCCGAAGAACGTACCAAAAACTATGTTTACAACATACCTTGTTCGTGTGGTGATAGTAATATAGGTGAAACGCCAAGACCATCAGAAGTGCGCAAAAGTGAACATCGGAGTTACATCAGAAATCGACAAATAACCGGATAAAAAATTGCAGAACATATCCTCACATCCAATGGCGACCATACGATTAAATGGAATAGGATGAAAATCTTGATGAAATAACCACATCAAGAGGGGAGAAAATTGAAAGAAACGGCATGTATTCTTCTTTCTAATAACAACTGCTTTTGAACAAATTCTGTTGAAATGGATCATACATGGTTACCTCTACTCAGAGAGGAAGTGAGATATGATAGAATGCTAATAAACTGATCTGAACAACAACCCATATATCAAATGAGCAATACGTCACTCTCAAATTTTGTGGCAGATCTCAATTGATCAGTCATTTGAAAAAGCGAGAAAGACTCTGCAAGCAAAATCCAAATTATTCAACAATTAAAGGAGATTGAGAAGATTTTGGGCCCCAGGGTGCATATAGTCCCCGGAACAACAATCAAAAACTATATAGAGAAGAATTTTCTGAATTATCACTATTTTTTTATAAGCATATTTAAGGAAAGGCAAGTTACTGACAAATTGAATCATTTTTCTATAGGAAATATAATTTGGTGAACGCAGTAACTTATCGGGGTGAACTTATCAGATTTTACTGATTATATTTTCATTTTCAGACTGGAAGATTACCCAAAAAAACATGTCAAGAAATAAGAATAAAGTAATTGACCATAACATTTTCTCCTATGTAAAAAAGCGTGAGGTGCTTGATATCAGTTACCTTAAAATAATTATGAAAAGTAAATAAAGAGCACCCCACGCTTTTTTCACTTCACATAAGAGGAATTTTTTTGGTCAATGGCTTTATTCCTATTATTTTCAACATTTTAGTCCTTATTGTTTCATAAGCGTGTTTTTGAGTTTTTTAAACTATAATTCTATTTTCAACTTTTTAGTCCTACAAAAGACTAAATAGAAAAGATTATGGGAGAAAAATGCTTCGATTGATTCCTCCACCAAAATTTGGCATCAGATGTAGTTCAATGTCCAGCGTGGCTTTAGCCGGGGAAGTAGTTGTTTTCTGTTAGACATTCCCAAAAAATAACTTTATTTTCATTGTGGATTTTTCAATTTACAGAAAAATCTTTTTATCAATATTTAATTGAGAATGTTTCCCTTTTCAACATGAATACCCCACAAGAGGTTATCTTGACGATGGAAGATAGTGACTAAAGTTTATCTTTCAGTCGCAGATGATTCCACATCTGATTTTATGAACATCCTGTTTATATTTTCAACAAATCAATGCATTCGCCATATTTTGAAATGAAAATCATGCTGTGAAAAACTTGTGCTTTCGCCTTTTTTTTTAAATGAATTTTTTTACGATCTATGTGAGAATACCAGGTCATGTCTATGGAATTATTGTATTGCCATCGGTTCTCAATATGTATGCAAAATTTCAAATACTTCGGACATCAAAGTTTCCATTACCTTCATACATTCGTTGATACATATAGGTGAAGTTAATAAAGCGTGTATAAAAAGTGACAGTGAAAAAAAACTGTGATAGTGGAATCAGTGTTAGAACACAATCACAAACCAGATTCACAAGAAGGAATAACTAGGCAAGTACTAACCAATCCAGCAAAAAAACGTGGCAGTTGACAATTTATCGAAAAACCTATAAAAGTAATGGGACATATGATAAAATCGAACGCTCTAAGTGAATAAGATACGACTGAAAATGTTTTAAGAACATAATCAATTTAATCAGTCATTTTATAGTCTTCATCCAGATATTAATCATTTTATTCTGGTATTGGTATGAATATGGCTTTGGTTATTTTTAAGGTTACTATATTTGTATAGATTCCTGTATTTTGTTGTGAAATGCTCGCATGTATTCTTATAATTCATAAAAAGTACTTTATTTTTTTTATGTATCACTCCTTCAATATCGATGGAGCTGACAACACTGTCTGTTATTTCATAACATCCTCCCTACCTTTTTCAGTGCAGGTACAATTCTGATTAGCGGGAATCACCTCGAACCCGTACCCCTCAAAATCTATAGCACAACTCATAATTCAATAAGTAAATGATCCCCAATATTTTTGTTAGTTTGATGTATTCGACCGAAAAATCGAATTACTCTCCCGTCTAAAAGGCAGCATTAAGATGGTAGGGCTGTTTCTTGTCGATTAATTGTTCTGGAAATGTAAATGATCCTCATGAATTCTCGGAAACATCTGTTTCATGCCATGAAAAATGGCAGTTTCTACCCGAGTTGCTAAATATGGTACACTCAATTTCCCGAAGAAAATGTTATAAACGAATTCAAAATGACGAAGAGTTATAGTGCGTACCACTACAAATTGAGTTTATTCCTATTATAGGCCGGTAGATATAGACAATCAATTCACATTAATTCCAAAAGTTTTCAAACTTATATGGTATGGTAGTATATTGATGAAATCAAACTATAAAATTTTGCAGAAGTCTGAGATGAACGGATCATTGTTCAAATTGCAAAAAACGTTTTCATGCTTTATTTTTGCACTGAAAATGGCAAAAAATCTGCAAACTAGGCATACCGATAGTAATGATGTTTTTCAACATGCATTAAGTTTGCAACCTTGTAAAAGTTACATAACCTTGTTCTTTGTCATTTGTTCAAGTTTTTCATTGTAATTTGTTTAAAAAAATTATCAAATTGGATAAGGGCACGGAAAACAAATTTAGCATATTCACGTACTTTTGCAACCATTTCTAAAAAAAACGTATCATTTATTTATCAAACTCTATTTCTCGACGCTGCAATTTTCAATACACACAAGCAATGAAATAATAACAAAAGTTTTTTATTGTGGTCGCAAATAAAGAGAATATCGGTCTCAGTGGACATGTACTTTGCAACCTCATACGAAAAACGAACTATTTATTCACTAATATAATTTTGCATTTTACAACTGCTGAAATAATTGCAGAAGTTCTGCATATTGCAGATAAAATTATGACTAATATTTTACGTGACGCAAGAGATTTGCAACCGTCATTGTACAACGGAATATTTGTTTATATAATTGATTTGATTTTTTAATAATTTGGCCATAAATTGTAAACATTGTGCAAATAGGTTTGAGATATATTTAGACCGACATGTGACTACAGTGGTCCAGTTAAATACTTGATTATCCATCGCGTATATCTGTTATATTTTGTACTGTTGATGGAAATTGCATGCGAAAAATATACGGTTTCAAAATTTGAAACTAATATAATCTTAAAAGCAATCACTGTTTTCGAGTAATCAGCGAAATGAATTTAATCTCACATTTTCTAATGCAACAATCGAAAGAGTACAAAATTTTATTCCCACCGTTAAACTATTTTTGTGCATATTCTTCTAGAAGACATTAATGTTTCATCGCATTAGAAAGACATGCAATATTCTTATTTAAATTTTCATTTGTTACAACATGACTTTACACCAATCGAAGAGATTTAAAATAATAATCGTTGCTCTATGGAAGTAAGGATATCAAAACGTTATCGATTGTAAAGCTCGCAAGTACATACTTTTCATCATCATCATTGCTGAAAAATAAAAATTTGTGATATCGATATTACATTTCAAATTCAATTATTATAGGTATGTATTTCTTGAATCAAATACAATTATAATTTACCTTCCTACTCGACTTTCTTACTCCAAGTATGGTTTTGCATGAAAAATTCCATTGAATCCATATGGAGGACTGAAATGTAACCGACCCATAAGAATCATTTTCTTGATTTATAAATATTTGAAAATAAAGAGTTGTAGGTTAATCTTATTACTGTACAACCGTATGACGTCAGAGTGTTTTTTAAACTTTCAATATTTCTTCCATTCCATAATAAATCAAGAAAATTATGAAAACGTGTAGAGATATTCTCGATCCTCCATCAAATGAACTCGGCTCGGAGGATATTATTATGTGAATTCCTAATTGTAATATGATGTTATGAATTCATATCGAAAACGTTAGCTTTCAACAATGAATGATTTCACCTAGCGTTGACGAGCTTCTTCTTGGTCGATAGTTGACTTGATAACACAATGGATGTCATTTATTAGGTATATAAAAATCTTTATTATTCAGATAACTCAGGTGTAGCAAAAATTAATATTATTTTAATTCCTAACGTTTCGCATTGTAACATAGTTTGCAAATTATTATACTGCAACCAGTTGGTAAAATGAGTTGTCTGCCCGATTTGCAGAACTTTCTTTTTTGGTAGATACAAATACGAAAATATTTTTCTTTTGATTTTACCCTCATTTCGTTAACGAGGTTGCAAATCAATGAAAACATTGTGTCAGGAATCTACACTTGCAACCATTATTTGAAACTTTTGTAATAAGTCCGATACTTATTATAATGAAAAAATTCAATTTCATGAAAAAATATATTTTTCGTTTGACGCAAGAGGTTGCAAATTGAAACTCTCCTCAAAAACATTATTTTAGTTATTGTTCCGAGTTTGCAGAACTTTTGGAATTTTCATCGAGAAATTAGAATAGAATATAAGTTTATTAAGCATCAATAGCTATTATATAACAGTACATAAATGTTACAATTGATATCATTACACATAAACAATACAACCTATACATTGAAGTACATTTTTCTTAACCTTGTTTCAAATTTTTTTACATTTGCTGATGTCTTAACCAACAGAGGTAGATCATTATATATTCTCAAACCTTCGATGAAGAGGGTTTTTTCCAAAGCATTTGTATTGAAGCCTTGTAGGATTAGGATTGACAACAATTTTTTTTCGATAAAACAAACATTTCCGTTTTGTTTGAATGGTTGAAAATTTATGAGAGCATGTGAATTGCTATTTTTCAAAACTTCGAAAGTTTGCAGAACTTTTGCAAATTTTTCCGCGCTAATTTGGTGGAAATTCATCAAATCTTGATTTTCAACAACTTCCGTTCAGAAAAAGGGTAGCAAACTCAGACTAATATCATTTGAACGTACTCTTCATTCTACTGAAGTTTTGAAACTTTTGTGATCATTATAAAATTTGGGTAAAATCATGTCTATCTCTACTGGCCTATTAGTGGTTATTCCCATATTTGGAGCGCGGCACCTAAACATATCCTGAGGCTATTGGATTCTGTCCAAAAAAGCGCAATTCGTCTCGTCGGTGATGCCTCGCTTACAAACTCGCTCACTTGTCTGGAACACCGTAGAAAAGTTGGCGATTTGTCTCTATTTTATAGATATTTTCATGGGCGATGCTCTTCTGAAATATCAACAATCGGTTCTGCTTTGGCAGTCTCTTCGAGACTAACCCGTCAAGTTCAGTCATCCCACCCCTTCGTGGTCACTTTGGAGACCTCCAGAACATCACTTTCCAAAGACTCGTTCATCCAACGAACAGCGAGGCTTTGGAACTCATTGCCTAGGGAGGTGTTCCCCGAGGCATACAACCTCCAGAAATTTAAGAAGAACACCAACTCCT
The DNA here is from genome assembly GCA_018342105.1 of Gonioctena quinquepunctata. Lineage (NCBI taxonomy): Eukaryota > Metazoa > Arthropoda > Insecta > Coleoptera > Chrysomelidae > Gonioctena > Gonioctena quinquepunctata. The sequence continues at coordinate 641,194 of JAFIRS010000110.1, read as the reverse complement.
ACCTTCTTTCCCTTGGTTCCCACGATGTTCTCTGAACATTACAGGATATCCCTTTTCGTGGGAACCAGAACATAAAGAAAAAAAAAATGAAACGAGTTTGTAACTATTGATACGTGTCATTATAGTTCAGGAATGATTGTACTCATAGATTTTTTTCAAACCGCCTTATGAAAAAAAGTGTGTAACTGAGAGCCAGTAATTTTTTTTCCTTCGAATATAGAAACTCAAAAATCTGTATTTTTGTGTACTGAAAAACTTTGTAACAAAGTTGTGAGGCTCAATCTATCAAATGACATAGAGTTCGCCATTATTAATATGAAAATGGAAGTTTGAGATGTTTTCATTGAATTGTAAATTCTGTCGAACAACTGAAACAACTTTTGATATTTTGAAAACGTTCCTATTTTCATTAAGTCATATACAGGACAATTACCATCACAATTCTTTGTCGATGAAATATGATGGAACATTACTTTTTCGTAACAAACTCTCCTTACATTCACATGAAACGTATGAGAACGGAAGAATCTACAGTTAATGATTATGTAGATGTTCCTAGAGTTTTTTTTTTTCATTCCATCAACAAGGAAATAATGTTGCAGATTATTTACAGAGTAACCCTCATTTGGAATTCCACAGTATATATACTGAAATAAATCATACGATGATACTTAATTAATTTTTTTTTTTTTTTTTTTTTTTTTTTAGAAAGTATTAAAAGGGTATTAAATATTGATCAGCAATATTGAGACTATTTGAATTCAGATATCTACTGAAATGATCAAAAATCGTATTAATGGGATCATATAACGGCATATTTTCGAATTCATGTTCCTTATACTGTTATTAACGAAATTTCCATCAGAAACATTTTGAATCCTCGTGAATTCAATGGAGGGGTCAGATTTTTCCACAAAATCGCTAATAGATTTTTTTATGTACATCTAAAAACAATAATAGTTGATCTTGAAAATGACGACTTATTTATGAAACATGACGTAGGAAAAAATCGTTCCAATCGATACGTCCGTTTCGAATAGCTCACATTATATAATATAATACACCTGAAAGAAAGTTTAGGAAGCAATGGATAAAAAACTGCAGCTTGCAGAATGCTGGTAACATTTTTTAGATTTCCTTTAGAAAAATATTCCCAAAATATTGAGGATTGAGTATATCCAACATGTCAAATTCACACAGAAAAATAAAATGTGTTTCACTCATAAGAATGGGTATGTTGGTTTATTGAAACAAATTTTATAATAACCAATCACTCATGGACATAACATATTATAATTATAGTATATCCGATTTTGTTCAGATATCGATTCCACCTTGCCGACTAATTTCTTTTCACCCAGAATTATTACCATGAATTCCCCAAAACATATTACTCATGTTCGAAAAATTTTGGAATATGAAATTCATTTCATCAGCTTCACTGCCGGCCCTGCCGGCATCTTTATGAATATTTTCCATAGCATTATTCCGGTCCATTGAATTATCTACCTTCGCATGAAAAAATGGTTCAGTACATAATTCAAGCGAAACATTCAGTTCGTGTAAGTATACTACAAGGAGTTCCATCATTTATTTGTCAAAATATTCAAAATCATTATAGTATTTTCACTTATATCTGAAACAAAAAAATTCATAGCATCCTTTAGGATGCAAAAAACATTTTTCAATAACATTGTCATTCACTGGGGTTTTCATTTATTCATTTATTTATTTATTATTCGGGTTTTCAACAGGTTGAGTTAACAACCCAGTAACAAAAAACCGCACAATACATTGAACACAGATCATGTTATTTCGGTACAAATCAAAAATAATTAAATTAGTTATATGTGACCTGAAAACAATCATTATTGCTAAAATAGATACACCATTCTGACTTTGCTATACAATAATTGAGTTTAATATAATTCTACTTAATTAGAAAACAGAAAAACAATGAATGTACAACTTTGAACCATCCTTATACATGTCACCAAAAAATAGAATAAGCAGCATGTCTAGCTACTAGGAGTGAACAATGGAATATATCAACATGATAAAAAAAAGTCATATAACCTCTGCAAAGCAATTATAGGTAAGTTCTCCGACGCATTTGTTCTATATTTCTGAGGGTAGAACAGATTCGGTGATCGTAAGCAACGTCTTCCAACATTGAACTGTAATTAACTCAATATATCTGAGCTGTCAATGAAACCAGATACCAGTTTGTGCAAAAAAAATAATGTAGCTAACAGTCCTTCTAGAGGATGTCTGTTATTCACCAATTTCACAGATACCCATAACTCTTCATAAATCTGCCCTGTACTCCATTCAGTATGTTCACAAGATATCAAATCATTTTCAACTGCAATCATACAACCGCCCCCATCCATTTCACCAGTTGTCTTTTCTATATACATTATAATTAACCTCAGCACTAGACACATGCTGCTGAAGACGGGTTTCGGTTACACACAATATATCCATTGATGACGATGACAAGGAAATGGTGAAATCATCCAGCTTTGTCCTCAGGCCATTCACATTTTGGTAATACATAGAGAGCGCTATTGCTTCACATATTGGATGGAGTGAATACTGCGAATACGTTTTGAGTACAGCTTATCTAGAATTGTGGAGTCCTTAACCAAGACCACATTTCCCGAATTATTTCCTATTATTCCACGAGGTCTCTTATCATGTTTATCCATATGGGGAATTCTATGACAAGACTCAACTGAATTGTCCTTAGGCACTCCCAGTACTTCCAGAATGTCCTTAAAGATAGATTCCACGTTCTCAGAATTTTTCCTTGGATCTCCAAGTTATTCAAACGGAGTTGTTGTTGTAGTTGGTCCACTTCATTTCTCATTAGATCCACGTCTGACTGGACATCGCTTATTTTGGATTGTAATTGAGGAACGACTCCAAGTCGATGCTCGAACTTTAGAAGCTTATCATTGAAGTCATCAATTTTATTTCCATAAAATTGGAGAGAGTCAGTTACATCTCTCTGTTGAGTTTTCAGAACTGTCATATCATCCTGAAGGGAAGTTAACTTTGACAGAATTATATCCATTTGTTAACTGCCACCTGCTGCTGCAGTCTTCTGACATACTGAACATCTCCACAGCAATTCAGGTATGGGTTTTTCCGGAAAATTTGAGATATTCAGGCATTTGATGTGGAATATTCTTGAACACGACACACTCGGGTTGTGGCGCGTCAGCACAGAGTTGTTGCAACATGCACAGGTGTCCGGTATGGCAGCAAAAACTCAGCGGTGACAAAAACTCACACAAAGTAAGGCCAACTGTGAGCAAGTCAGCCAAATAAGTTCATAAAATTCGAATTCGATATTCAATCCACAATGTAGAAAAAACGAATTTTATCACAACAGTGCAATAGTGAAAACTTCATTACGTAGCATAGGTTCCTTGAGGAAGTTGAAGAATTGATTTCCAAAAGTAAAAAACGCCGTTATAAACAGATGAAAACACCGGCTCTAATAAACACCACCGATCGCACCGAAATCTCGCACATATTTTAGAAGCAATGAAATGAAAATGCGAACAAAAGAGTAGCAAAAGTTCCTTTTTTTACCATTGAGGAAACCTTCCTATGTTCTCATATTCTGTTTTTGAATTATCTGCCTCTTTGGCCTATGTAATGATTTTCGAAGGATTGTAATAAACTCAGTGAGTCGTACATTTGTCCCCCCAAAAAAGCAACAAACCATAGGAGACTCTACCGGTCTCACTCGGGATGAAACTTAATAACAACATTCAACACGCATTCAACGAAACATAATACTCGCATGTTAATGGTCCTAATCACGTGTAGGATTCCCTCATCCAGTCAGCTGTATTACCCCTCGCACATACTATATAGGGTTAATTAAAATTAGAGGGTCTCAATTCACACTAATGGAAATCCCCTGATCCGAGATATCCACGCCGGTAATTTTATATCCGGTAGTGGAATTCATCTCTCACCTTATGTTCCACCAAAACTATCCCAGAATTCGTATTCATAGGTAGACTAGGCCGCCTGGACGGGTGGAGGTCCTTTCGGTATGTAAATTTCGCTTTGGTGCCATGATCTGAATAATAAGTCACTTGAATGTTTGTCAACTGATGGTGGAGGTATTGTAGAACGCATAAATTCAACTCATCAAGTTTGTTTTTCGTTCAGAGGTAACGGGGATTTCATATTGGTTTCGTCATTATTATGGCCATCAATGCTTCACAAAGGCAACTACGTCAAAATGTTCGTAATCATCTATATTATCCTGATAACCTGCAGATATACAGTGTGTCAAATTATTCTCAGTGATACACAACTTCAGGGGCGTGGGGGTGTTACTGTAAAAAATACTCACAAAACCTCAGTTAGCAAGTTGAGCCGAACCATCTAATATTATCTCTTATTAGAAGGAGAAGAAGAAATAATTTATTTTCTGAGTGTCGGATTCATCAGAAACTCATTGAACTATTCAAAAGCAGCAGTAATGGTTCTCAACAATGACTCTGAATAGCGATACTGATACGTTGGAGAGGAAATATAGTGAATCTTTTGTCATTTGTCGAAAGAATAGTACATTGTGTATCTAGTAGTGAAAGCAAAACATTCCCGGACGATGTGAATTGTTGGCCGAGGCGTTAAGCCGAGGCCAACAAGCATTGAAGTCTGGGAATGTGCTTCTACTAAGAGGTACACATACAATTTTGTCTGAAATCGCAATCAACATCATCATAAATCAAGGAATTTTTATAAATGCATAACGATTTTCGATTACCATCTTATTTCCTATGAAATCGTTTTCTAGACAACTACTGTTTGTTGTTGTGACAGAGGTCGAGATTCACTACTTATTTCGGTTTGATACCTACTTATCGCTAACAAATATTTGAAAATTATAAAATGGACAGTGATGATGCTGTCCAGGTGTGCGGGACACCACCAGAGGCAGTAAACGCTGCTCAAAATGTCATCTTGAACTTATTGCCGAATAAATCCAAGGCAAAATATAAATACGCTTACAAACGTTTCATGGATTATTGACAAGAAGAAAAGACGACCTCCCGATCTGAAAATGTCATGATTGCATACTTTTCCGATTTATCTACAAAGTTGAAGGCATCTACGTTATGGTCAAATTACTCCATGCTGAGAGCTACACATGATATTACAAAATATTCGAAATTACGTGCTTTCCTGAAACGTCAAAGTGACAACTATAAACCAAAGACGTTGAAACGTTTATTACTCAAACACCAGATTATATATATATATATATATATATATATATATATATATATATATATATATATATATATATATATATTTATATATATACATATATATATATATATATACAGTATGACCCATTTAAAATGGAACCACCCCTGTAGAATACGCATTTTTCAGTCAATCTCAATTTTTTTTTTCAAATTGAGCATCAAAAACTGTATCTTGACACAAATTTTCATAACTTCAGTTTCATTTCCAAGGCACTCTATGGTTTTTTTCTTTGTCAAAAACGGCAAAAGTTCATTAGGCATGTTTTTTTCCCAAATTTGACTATACAACTGGATTCGTAGTCGTTATAAATAAAAACCATCAAAATTTCATCAGAAAATATTGGTTAACAACGAAATTACAACAACTTTAATTTTGGAAACGAAGTATTTGATTATAATTTTTATTTAGATTGCACACATATTTGAAATCTGACAACACTGCCGATACAAAGTAGTGCACAAGTAAATTTGTACAGCGAAAATCCCAAGTCAATAGCTCATTCCGTTCAACAGTTATAACTACTGAAAGTATGGTAATGTGAGCGATTTGTGGTGTACTAAATCACAGCCTACTATTGATTTAGTACAATACCTATGCCCAATGTATTAGTTCAGATTTCCTCAAATTATTGATGTCTTCTCTGAAAGCTTGTTTCAGTTGAGTTTTGCAGAATAAAAAAGAAACATTTTTTTGTCCTGCTTCCTGTTTTATCATTGAATAAATAATTTTGATACTTTAAAATTTGATTCGGTTCATTTCGTTTTTATCGGCTATTGAAAACTGCATAACTTGAAAATGAATTTTTAATTTTCTGTTATTTTCGAATACACTCATAACCTAAACTTGAATAAATGATTTTAGATTTTTATTACAAAATCGCTTCCACCAGAAATTGCTCACATTACCATACTTTCAGGAGTTATAACTGTTGAACGGAATGAGCTATTGACTTCGTAGAGTTCTACTTTGTATCGGCAGTGTTGCCAGATTTTAAATATGTCTATATCTACATGAAAATTAATATCAAATAGTTTGTTTCCAAAATTTAAGTTGTTGTAACTTTGTTGTTAACCAATATTTTTCTATGAAATTTCCATGGTTTTCATTTATAATGACTACGAATCCAGTGGTGTAGTCGAATTTCAAAACAAAAATTGCCTAACAAACTTTTGCCGTTTTTAACGAAGAAAAAAAACCATAGAGTGCCTTGGAAATGAAACTAAAGTTATGAAAATTCGTGTCAAGGTACAGTTTTTGATGCTTCATTCTCTAAAAAAAATTTTTTTGAGAATGACTGAAAAATGCGTATTTTACAGGGGTGGTTCCATTTTAAATGGGTCACACTGTATATATATATATATATATATATATATATAAGAAGTACGTTTAGTATGTGAAAATTTCAAAATTACCTAGATATTCATGTAGTGTTTACTTTTTAGGTTGCCTTGATATTTGGTGTTGCCGGTGCATGTCGCCGTGATGAACTATATCAATTAAATTTGAATGACATAGAAGATTTTGGATCTAAGCTTTTGATTGAAATACCCCATAATAAAACGAACACACCAAGATCATTTGTGATGATCGAAACTCATATGCCATTGTATAGAAAATATGTTGCATGTCGTCCAGAAAATTTTGAAAGTTGCCGCTTTTTCATTTTAATATTCAAATGGGAAAGTGCAGGCAAGTAGTAGGAATACATCAGTTTGGCAAAATTCCTCAAATTGTCGCAAAATTTTTAAATTTGCCATATGCCCAGGACATTGCTTCCGGCAACAATTTTAGTTGATGCTGGGCAGATTTAATTGCTTTGAAGAGGCATGGGGGATGGAAATCCTCAACCGTTACCGAAGGATATATAGAGGAATATTTAACAAATAAAGTAGACATAGCAAATAAAATCTGCTAATACTATTCGTATTATTGCCGAAGGAGAAAACAGCAATAACGTCGCTGACTATTCAGGTAACATAACAGATAAATCTAGAGGGGAAAGTGACAAAGAGAATTACTTTTCAGGTAGAGTTCACTCTATGTTTAATAATTGTACAAACTGCAACATAACAATAAATATACAAAAATAGTTACAATAAACGTTGCATATGTGTAATAATATGTTCAATAAATGTTCTCAATGTGAGTTGGTTGTTTGTGTGTATTTATTTACTGTCTAAAATGTATATAAAAACCGGTAGGGTCGGTTTTGACGGCCTAGGCCGGCAAAAATCTGCCCGGACCGTCTTCGGTCCGGGAAAGTTCGTTGCTTAGCAACGGACTGAAATACTAGATTAGCGAACTTTGGGGTCTGAAGTTACTCCGCGAAAGTAGGCATTCTTGAGCGATTTTAGAAACATAGTTTGTCTTATATGAATGCCATCCTCCAAACCAAATAGTGCGTATGTTTTGATAGCTACAGGGTAGGAAAAGTAATTGTTTTCCAATTGTTTTATATTTTATGTTCTGCTGCTTCTCCTCGAAATACGGAGTCAGTGGGATACAATATCACTGGCTCACTGAATTTACAGGGAATCAATGTCATTTGCCCCCTTCACAACTCAAATCTGAAAAAAAGTACTTCTAAAATCTGATTTCAACATTTTCGATTTTTTCAATGTTTCATTTATGAGACGGAAATCATTCCATCCATTTTTTATATAGACGCGGCCGATACTTGATGCATATCCATAATTAAAGTAAACTAAAAGCACTTCCCTACGATTTTCACAAAAAATTGGTTTAAAAAAGCCACGACACGTGTTTTGCTATGCTATAACTTTTTCAAGTGGAGATAAACTAAATTACAATTACTGGGGTTTGATATAAATAATAAGAGCAGTAGTCTGTTGGATATTATGTAATTGAGTGATTATTGGACTAAAGATCATTCAGCTTCAAGTAAACAAATTTAAAAGGGGCGAATTAGTCAAATGGGTCTGGTTATTTAATGAATATTGTGAATTCTTGTCTTTGTTGATATCTAAGCTCTCTAGTAGCTTGTTTTTTATCTTTATTTTCTACATGTAAAAGTTAAAAGTCATTAGCAAAGCAGGTGTTTCAGCCAGGAGATAGGTAGCGAAAGTTGAATTAGATTTGCCCTTGATAAACTGTTTCTATGCTCGGGTTTCCGTTGCTTGAAAGTTCTACCGGTTTGTCCTATGTAAAATCTTGAACAAGTACCACACGTTAGTTCATATACTCCAGATTTGTCGGACTTTTCAATTCGATCTATGTTGTTTTTAATAAATTTTTCCAAAGTATTATTTGTTCTGTGAGCAATATTACCAGTGTGAAAACAGAAACGGTCGTTGCGCCAGAATCGAAATATTAGTATATGCGCAAGGGTGTCATATGTTATTCCTTCAAAATCTTCCGAAATGAAATAGCAATTGGAATTTTCCACAGTATTATGATGGTGATGATGATGAATGAAAGTTTACACAAAAATATGATAAAAATATGATAATAGTGCTTCTAATAAATCATAAGATCATATTTATCAGTGGCTGTGACAATAACATACAAGATGGGATAAAAAGAGCGTATCTGGAAATTTATTTCTCACAGTATATTCAGAACGAGCTGAGAAAGCATACCTACCCCATTCCGGATTTTGTATCTCAATACTCACCCTGGAAACTACCCCCGTATTCAGAGAAACCTCCAGAACAGAGTTAATGATTCATCGTTTCTGGAATTGTCTGTCCCACTCTTTATTCAAAACGAGCTGAGAAAGCATGCCTACTCTAGTTCAGATTTTGTATTTGAATACTTACCCTGGAAACTACCCCCGTATTAAAAAAATATCCTTAACAGAGTTAATTCATCGTTTCTGGAAATTTATTTTCCACTCTTCATTCAAAACGTGCTGAGAAAGCATACCTATCCCATTTCGGATTTTTTATCTCAATGCTCATCCTGGAAACTACCCCCGTATTCAAAAAAATCTCCAGAACAGAGTTAATTCATCGTTTCTGGGAATGTCTTTTTCACTCTATATTCAAAACGAGCTGAGAAAGCATGCCTACTCCAGTTCAGATTCTGTATTCCAAAACTCACTCTGGAAAGTACCCCCGCATTCAAAAAAATCTCCTAAACAGAGTTAATTCATCGTTTCTGGAAATTTATATATTCAAAACGAGAGAAAGCATCCTATCCATTCGATTTGTATTCAAATCACCCCCCCTTAAAAAAAAAATTAATTCATCGTTTCTGGAAATTTTTTTCACTCTTATTCCAGGGGAGATTAGATACAAAATCTGTAATTAGGTAGACATTCTTCTCAGCTCGTTTTGAATATAGAGTGAAAAATAAATTTACAGAAACGATGATTTAACTCTGTGCTGGAGATTTCTTGAATACGGGGGTAGTTTTCAGGGTGAGTATGGAAGTTAAAAATTCTGTAATGAGGTAGGCATGCTTCTTCAGCTCGTTTTGAATATAGAGTGAAAAAAAATTTCCAGAACGATGAATTAACTCTGTTCTGGAGATTTTTTTTAATACGGGGGTAGTTTCAGGGTGAGTATATATACAAAATCGAAATGAGGTAGGTATGCTTTCCCAGCTCATTCTGAATATTCTGCGAAATAGAAATTCTTAGATACGCCCGTTTTATCCCATCTTGTATGTTATTGTCACAGCCACTGATAAATATGATCTTATGATTGAGAAGCACCATTATCATATTTTTATCATACTTGTGTGCACACTTCCATTCGTCATCATCCCATCATAATACTGTAGAAAATTCCAATTGCTATTGCATTTCGGAAGTTTTTGAAGGAATAACATATACTAATATTTCGTTTCTGGCGCGAGACCGTTTCTGTTTTCACACTGGTAGCATTATTAATATCTTCATGACTGAAATAATTAAAGAATTTCTCTGAAATGAAATGAAATCTGAAATCTTTATTGAAATAGGAATTCCTAATATGAATACAATGGTTGTTCAGATTATACTAATTTGAATAAAAAAAACATCAATAAAAAATAAAAATAAAATAAATACACAAAGTACAGTTGATTACATGACATGACATCACAGTTGAACACATTTATGACCACATCTTGAGACATTTGAATATATTAAAACACATTACAGGCAATTAAAAGAAGTTAAAAGAAAATATCTCATATAATCTCTGAATTTTCTCTTTGCTGAAATAAGTAATAACCCTCAAATTTGACTTTGTATACGAATCGGTTGGATAAACTTCCTGAATTGACTTTTTATAGAGTGTTTTTCAATAGAATGCTGTCAACTGAACATGAGTTATATCCGTTATTGGCTGCAATTTGTTTGATTAAATTCAATTCTTTATTGAAATTCTCTTCTGACAGAGGAACATTCACTGGTCTGTGCTATTATTTCATATCGAACCTCAATAAGTGTAATTCGGTGTATCCCCACTTGAAAAAGCGATAGTATAGCGAAACACGTGTCGTGGGGTTTGTAAAACATGTTTTTGTAAAAATCGTAGTGAAGTGCTTTCAGTTTACTTTCATTCTAATCATGTGTAACTAAAGGACATGACAAAGCTTCAAAAGTTTTGTATGTGAACTGTTCCTCAGTCTATTGATTTTGCCCGAAACAAAATTTGTAAAACATTTGAATGTTAATTGCTGATTAATGGTTAGGCCAAGGTATTTAAGTATCAACCAATCCCGTACAATTTCCAGTTATACAAGAGAAAAGTTCAGCACGTGTAAATTGTACCTGCGAGAGAAGCAACAATAGAAACTCAATAGGGGGAAATGTAAAAATTATTTTCAATAAAACCCGGAATGTGTTGTCATTTCGTCACGGGATGTTGGAGTTCCCCTTTTTAATCTCGAGCATAGGCAATTTCTATATACGCTCTGCCTCTATAGAATATCAATTACGCTCGAAGAATTCGAACGTGCGCAAAAATGCTTGTTGTAGAACATATAACGTTACATATTTGAATGTTTCCATTCACTGTATCTAATTCGATATTGGTTCAAGGAATGTGTGTGGGAATTATTTATATATATATATATATATATATATATATATATATATATATGAAACTCGGTGATATTGGGGTTTGCAGCAATGGAAAAAGAAATCTCTTTTTAGATTATTCCAAGCTTTCGGGAATATTTATTCCCATCATCAGGGAGACTACAATAGAAGAACAATACAAGTGAGTTATTTTTGCCTCTTTTTGTTTTACAGTTGATATTGTTACTTACATCTATGTTGAGGTTGGTTTCAATGCTGTTACATAAAATTTATATTGTTCATACATTGTGAATCTAGGTGAAATGAAGAACACAGTTTGAGTTAAATTCGTAGTTATAAAACACATTAAAAATTGTAAAATTCTATAATAAAACTGATATCACCATGAGGTGTATAGAGTGGTACTGGTAGGTAGGAACAAAATTCCTGTAATTTCCAAGAGACAAATGACATTTCACAAAAGTCAACTGTGACATTTGAGGCTAAGTGTTACCGACTGTTGATTTTAATACTGAAATTCAACTTATAACCGTATTATGGTTGATCTTTAGGTCATGTTGGATAACATGATTTCATTATGAACATTTTTAGAATTTGGTTCAAAGTCTAGTGACAGTAAAAAGGAGTAGATCTCACTCAAATAATTAATGTCAGTTAATTGCATTAACAAAAAGACAGACATCAATCATTTGAGTGAGATCATTTTGGAAACGTTTGTATTCAGTCAATTCAACTATTGATATGTATAACAGTATTAAAATATCAACGGCCCAAGTACTGATCCTTGCGGAACATCTATGCTCAAAGTATGTTCACTAAAAAAATATCTCGTTGGTCTATGGCGAAAATAATCAAAACCCATCTGAAAATAGTTCTAATTCGATGATATGAGCCTCATGCGGAATCGACATCGTCCCAATCCCCTCAAGAATTGTATTTCTTAAAAGAACGCATCCCCATCTCATTATCGATCACGAAATAAAGCTAAATAATACATTACAAGTTACGTATCCGAACCTACAAGTTTTCGGAGAGAATGTTTGGCAACACGACAACATAAATCACCGAAACTAAATTATTATCCTTCCTGTTGGGAGATTATATAGATTTTCTTGAGGTTGAATCCGACTCGGCTGTATTTAATAAATCTGTCAGAGGAAATATCCCCATCGCGTATAGCCGGCTGTCAATAATGAAGTTTAGAAATGAACCCTCGCAGAGGCCAGGAAAAATGATGAGTTTCTTACGTGAAATCCGCCCATCACGAAATATTGGACAGAAACTTTACTCAATTATAGAGTAATATTTCTCGATATATTTTTCTCAATTATCGGTGAATCTGAAATATTGGGTAAATGGCATATTCACTGACTTTCTCATCGGAGAGAAAATATTTTACCAGAATGACAACAAACGTTTAAAAAACATCTTCAGATTTAAAGCTGTACGTTGACAAAAATATTGAAATTTAGTGAAAAAAGCCCTGTTTCAATACCAAACTGAATTTCAGAAATCCAACCCTTTTCAGTTGGAATAATATTCCTATCGAGAATTATTGATAACTCCCCAATGTTTTTTCTTCTCCAACACGTTTTACATATAACCCACAACCAATCTTGATATCAGAACCTATACCCTATTCTAGAATCTAGAGCATCATATACCACATTTTAAAGTATACTCCCCTCAATATTATTTACCAATTCATATTTCAATAAGGTCATGCAGGGGTTCACAGGAATTATATTAAATGGAAATGGAATGTAAACAGAACTGAATCCCCTCTAGTCATTTCAATTCGGAAAAACACATGGAAATACCAGCAACACATCTGGTTACACACGGTTTCACTTTTTTTGGTTGAAATAAAAAAATAGTTTCTGCTTATCATATCCATATCTTGTTCACCAATCTGAATATATTTGCAAAACCTCGTAGACCCATACATTTCTGTATTCCACCTTGAGATCATTTCTCTTATCTCAAACACCTATTTGTTTCTCCAATATTGAATATTCTTCACATTTCTATACATCTCTATAGTATAACCAAATGAGATGGGAATGAGGAGACCTATTGATAAACCGTTAATATTTTGTTGTTGGTTTCATTTTCTATATCCAGCAAGATTTTACTCGGTTTATTGGAGCTGCATGAGTCGTATTTCTCTGCCTATCCCTTCCCTTTCCAAAACATCCAGTCAGCTGGTTCCCTATATATGCTTGTGTAGAATATCCGTAAAGTGTTTGACATATTTCCCCTGGCTTAGCTTTAGTGAACGTTATTCAACATGCTCCCTGTGATTCAGGTCCTCATTAGTAAAACTTATATGAACTTCTGAGTCAATTCAAGACGAACATATGAATCCCTCAATCCTTGTCTTGCTACGAATGTTTTTCATCATTAATCTTATACAGGTACTTGAGGGAAACGAAGAAAAAAAAAATTATCTCCACCAATGGAAAACTGTCAATTTTTGAACGAAAACTACCTCGTAATATGTATGGGCTCATCCAAACACGAGATGGGTACTGCTGCTTGAGAATGACTCATGAACTAGAAGAACCAATAGGTAGCGCCAACATTGTGAGGTTTATTGAAAGGCGAATACTTGCCTGGTTGGGTCATATGGAGATAATGGACGAAAGGAAAGTAACAGAGACAATTCCAAAAAAAAACATTTTTACGATATTTCTAATAGTTTTCAACATGTTTTTGGCTTTCACATATTCTGATAGCTGTCAATAGATACGTCGCGAGTGGTACAATTTTCAAATTGAAGCTACATTTCCCGCTAGCTCTCTCCGTTAAGTATTTTCAGTTTAGTTCAAATACATAGTTCATTGTTTCAAGAATTCAGTGGTTATTTTTTTGGATTTTTATCCGACGAAACTAAAAAGGAGGAGGTTCTCTATTCGACCCGTATTTTTTTTTTCATCATATTTTTGTATGTATGATCACGCATAACTTTTCACTGAGACGTCCGATTCCGATAATTCTTTCTTCAGTGGATAGGGTGTACTTCGAAGTTGGTCCCATTTGAATTCAAAAGATGAAATCCACTCCTAAGGCTAGCAAAATGAAGGATATTGATCACTCACCCTCTGAATTCTGGTCCGTTAACCGACTCCATCAGGCATAACTTTGTACTGGGTTCTTCGATTTGGATGATTCTTTTTTTATTAGATAGGGCATACCTCATAGTTGATCATATTTGGATTTCGAATGGAATTATCCACCCTTACGGGTAGAAAAATAGGGAATAATTGATTTTTCACTTGTGAACATTAGCACACATATGTAGTTGACAATGACAGATCGCTTATGTCATTATTTTTGTTCTCCTACATCCGTCACAATCATTATATTCTATGAGTTGATGGAATTATATACAAAGTGATGAAATAAACTAACCAGAACAACAAAAATAATGTATATTACGACAAATAGTCAAAGTAGATAATCATTTAACTGGTAATAGTTGAAGTAAGGTGGGTAAGTAAGTATTTTGGAAGTAATAAAAAAACAAGTGGGTAGTAATTAGTAGATTTCAGCTAAAAAAAATTGAAAAATAGAAACTTTTTAACAAAAAATTAAACCGACGAAATACGGAACAGAAAAGTAAAAAATAAAATAAACCTTCTTAGTCTCAATAACTAAGCTCCTAAACTAACGTTAGAAATTAATTTTGAGTCGGCGCCAAACGAACAATTAACAAAGATCATTAAATTACTTCAAATAAATTATCAGAATGTCACCGCGCAACTCGATGCCATCATTTTACGCCCTATCTAATTCATTTGCTTGTTTGTTTGGCGCCGACTCAAAATTAGTTACTTACGTTAGTTTGGGAGCTTAGTTATTGAGACTAGGAAGGTTCATTTTATTTTTTACTTTTCAGTTTCGTATTTTGTCGGTTTAATTTTATGTTAAAAAGTTTTTCACGACCAACACAGACTGAACACAAAATATTTTTTGTGTTTTTTTTAAATATAAAGTGTTTCACTCAAGTAGTTGAAAAAAATACGTTTGGTCAAATGCCTCGATGCATTTTTTGCACTTTTAAAAAAAACTTGCAGGTAAAAATAACGCTAACAAAATTATGTCAAGGGACTGTGATACACCCTCAACATCAAAGGTAAACGCTCAAGAACAACCTAGTACAATTACTAGAGAAAATGAATATCATCTTAGTAATTCAACAGAACATTTGCCGGCTTTGAATATTGCTAATTGTAATAATTGCATTTTTAATTTAAATTTGAATAAATGAACTGTTTATACTATTATTTTCGTGTTAAATAAATAATTTCGATGTGTTGTTTTTGAGTTTACTATTCAAAATTCTATAAAATCTATAAAATATTTCTTTACCGCCAGCGGGTGGTGAAATGGTCTGGCGGGCGGTAAAGAACAAGAAAACCCGTGCGATAAAGTGCACTTTACCGGCCGCATAATAGTATATTACGTATCAAGTGTCGTGAAAAGCATATTTACGCACGAATGGCGGCTATTGCGGCAATTCCATGAGTGCGTAATTGCTTTACAACACGCAATACGTACTATACTTTTTCTACGACTTTTATATACTAGGTGGTGCGTTTGTTTAAGCCATGAATAATAAAAAAACGAAGGTAACCAACGTAGTTTATGGTTTAATTTTCAACAACAACAAACTAAATCTAAGAAAATATAAATTTATCCTATATAAGTATATAAATGATGAATGTGAGAAATTGAATTTATATATAACTAAATAATTAGGAATTATTAATTATTATTATCAGTGGTATTGAGGTTAATAGTAGAATTTTCACAGTCTTTTATTAAAGGGAGCATTTGATTTTTTCGTTAAATTATTCATTGTTAAAATATTTGACGAAATCTCATAATAAATTAAAGATCGGTTTATAATTTATAAAGTATAGATCTGAACTTCAATTCTCAAATAATGACAATGTCACTGTCAAATATTCAAAACGCAAGATAGATAAATGTCACGATCTGAGTGGTTCGAAGTTTACTTGATTGTTATCCTGGGCATCATAACGCACAGTCGTGCGTTTTTATTCTTTACGCACAGTTGTGCGTAAGAATGGATCTACTTATAGAGTGAACTGTACGTGAAACAATGTTTACTAATATGGTAGAAAAACATGCATACATACAAATTTGAAATTAAATAAAAGCTTGTAATACATCGGTAGAAATGAGAATTATTGAATTATTCCCATAAAATGGAGAAATCTTTCACTTAAACTTGTCAATAATCCAGATCTGCATACATAAAAATACAGCAGAGCGACAATGCATTATTAAGAAGAATGTGGTGTTTCCAGCTATGCCGACTAGCCAGAAATAATAAACAACACGTACAAAGAAATATAGAAAACAACTTTCCACAAATCAAAACAAGTTGATATTCAAGACCGAAAAAATATTTTCTTTGGGATAGAAAGCGGTATATATATCATTCTTCCTTAAGCATAGCCTTCTGGACTATGATTCAGAAGAAGAGATATTTATCCAAAGGCAAAAAATATTTATAGCGAGAATTGAATGGTAACCAGTCGGGCGAATATTATGACCTACGGCTTGTGAACTGACACGCCGCTTGAATCGTAAGTGCCTCTTTTTCCTTCAAGGGTTAGATATATTAGATTTTCGCGGTCGCCGTGTCTATGCTTCCGCACTCACTGCTCTCTCTCCTTTTATTCGATATGTCAAATCATATAAGGAATTTATTGGTTTTCGAGACCATTGTTGTTCTGTTACACATTTCTATTTCCCTTAAATTGCATTACGGTGATGTTTCGGAACGAAAGCAGTCTCGTCATTGATTGTTCGGAGTTGTGTCCAACCACGACGAAAAATAAAAATGAATTGAAATAGTGTCAAGTGTTTTTAAACAGCAAAGAGAAAAAATTCCCAAAGTCTTCTCCATGACAGTTTAATATGAATTGAACTAAAGGTTGGTAGATGAAGAGCAGAAAACAACTACATTCCTGGCTAATACCACGCAGAATGTTGAATGATATCCGCTCGACATCTATGCAATAATTCATAATGATGAATACTAAATTGCAAATGTTTCTTTCTAAAAGACATGATTGTGTTTAGTTTAAATCAGTCTCACCTCATATGGTAGTTGGCCAAGTAGCCACTCCTATTTCAACTGGATTCGAAATAGGTTGTTATAGAGTTTCTGGGGTGTTTCTTTCTGTCACCAGGTGCCGCAGGTGATTTTTACAATTCAAAAAGGTTATTTCCCATGAGTAACATACATGATATAAATCCAAATCAAATCAATTTACTTCACGCAGTAGTGCCTGAATTTTTTTTTTTAGGTATTTTTGCATAAGAAGTAGTAGTTTAGGTTTTGTTTTTCATAAAAGTGCATAAAAGTTAACTTTACGCACTGTGAAGTGAGCGTGAAGTGAGTACTTCATGCACGTTAGTGGTAAAATAAATAAATAATGTTTTTGTTATTAATTTTTTTTTAATTGAAATAAAATGCATTTGTTTTATTTTATGGTACCTCGCCTGGAAAGTTGATATAATTTTATCTATTATGGGCAGGACTGCGAGGAAATTTTATCTACCGTCCACATTTTTCTATTAACTCATCAGTAACTTCCGTCACAACTTTTGACACAAAAGTTTGGTGAACACCAATACATCTATCTCCTTTGAAAACCGGGTCTACATATCTCAAAAATATTTTCATTTTATCAACATACATATAGCAACCTCTTCTTTTCCAGATTCCACATCAAAAGTGATTTGATACCCACTCTACATTTTCTTTATAAATCGATACAATGCTTTAAGTCACGATCAACGCAATTCTTCTAGGTTCGTAATATTTTTTGGAACGCAAATTAAGGTAAACTCAGCCATGGGTTTTACCGCGGTAAAACTGAAGACTGCTGTCCAAAATTATGGAGTAGATTCTCACCCCGAAGAGCATGAAGCATGGCTTTCATTCATATCACGTGGAGTATTTGCTCCAAATTATTGAGACCTATAAACTAAATGCTCATTTTTCATTCATACCAGCCAATGAAGTGATATCTATTATCCAGAATTTTATACGTCATCAATAACTCGTTGAATACTTCCCAAGAAGTTATCTTAAATGATTTCTAAATCATTAAGATAGGATAAGATCTTTATTTTCCAGTAGACAACGTAACATCGCATAGGATGAGTCATACACTTGAATCTAGTTACCATATAAAAACAAAAACACAATTCCAAAATTCAGAATTTCAATTTTTAGATGAAACCAAAAAGCGAAACCACAGGTTTGGAGAAAAAATTATCAACCTCAATTAAAATTGTCCTAAGAACATTCTAAAAGAAACAGGACGACATCTCAGAATAAAAGCATATAAACAGAACATTACGGTTCTACGACATAAACTCTTCAACACTATACAGACACTTTTCAGGTAGAAATTCTCGCAATTGTATTTCGAATATTTTAATACATTTACTTTCTTTTATATATTTTGGCAGTTTATTAAATACCCTGGGCGCCATAGAGGGAGAAGAGTTGAATGACACGCTAAATTTATTAAAAGGTACATGAAGGTCATTTTTTGTTCGGGTATCAAATTGATGTCTGACTCTATTGGTACTGAATGAAGTACCTCTATTCTCAACTGAGTAAACATATTTCAACATATGTAGGTCTTTTAGATTTTGGCTGGACAATTTAACTTCATCATTTATCCATTTGTCTTTCAGAGAATCGATTGCATGACACTTTTTAGTAAAATGGATGTCGAAATAAAATAAAAATATTCCAAAAAATAACTCAAAAGCTTGATCTAGTTCATTTATGTCAGAAAGCCCTGTCCATTTCTAACAGTGACAAATTTTTGAATCGCGTCATCATTATATATACGTTTAGGTTGTACAGCTATCCGGTTGGAATTTTTTTTCGCTCCGAAATCGACCAAAACTGATTTGTGATCAGAAATCATATCATCCCCAACACAACATGACTAGCGGATGATTCCACATCCTGTTCATATTTTCCTACACTATTTTTTCCGATTTCTATGAAATAGCTGGGTAACCAGCTTATATCCTGCTTCTCATCTCATGATCTGCGGAAGTTTCACGTACAAATATGGATCCTAGTGTTACCCGACCAATAATTAGTATGCTTACATTAAACTCGCGTTTATAATTGGGCAAATACGCTGTTCACATCTGAGCCAGCAAAGCCTCTGGGTGTGTTTGTTTGTGCGAAGCGGCTCCGAAACCGCATTATAACGTTAATCAGATGAAGAGGGGAAAACTAGAGATAAAATGAACTATGTTTGGAAGAATAGAGATATCATATACCGCATATATTCATGAAAAGGAGAGCATGTCTATATAATTTAATAACAATGTGCAGGCGTTTTCGTGTGGCGAAGTAGGCAATAAATCATTGGTGAGACCTGACTTATACGTCTAAGCCATCTCCATTTGTTTGAGATATACTCCTTGAACCTTGCTGCCAGGGTCGCAGCAAGGGTCAAGGGCTCCCTGGTGCAAGAGCTAGAAATGACGTCATATAAAGTCTATGATTTCTCAAAAAAAAAAAAAATGTGTCATTTGGGTCCTGAAAAACCGAAATATCTCGATTATCTTTCTTGTAAACACGAGTTTCTACGAAAGATTAAGTCATTTTTAATAAAATTTGGTTCAGAAATAGTATGGTACCATGCGAAGGGCTGATCAGGTTTTATTTGTTAGCAACTGCTTACAATTAGGAGACAGGTATAATAGTGAGTAAATTTCATTCAGAACATATGTACAACTCACAACTTATAACTGGGAAACCATTAACATAATAACAAACTAAAAAAATTCAACATCAAAAGATACCTATTTTTCTACATTTTGTCACAGCAAACTCTTTGATTATGTCATCAAAATCAATGGACATAACTAGACTTTTTCGTATTCGTCGGAGTTTTTTACTTACAGAAAAGTCATTTTCGGATTGCGCTCCGGAGATTTTTCCATTTGACATACGTCAAAGTCGACTGGTGCGCCATCTATGATTTCTCTCGCCAATATCTCGATGTTTTCAAATTCACGGTGAATCTGTTGGATTGGATATCACACACATTTCGGAATCTGCTCGACGTTTTGGTTCTGATCGCATATCGATAGGACTACTTTGACATTTTCAAGATTTTCGCAAATTTGACTTTTTGATTTATTTTCCCATATCAGAACGAAATTCCGTTTCTGGACTAATTCGTCCGTTATGAATCGATTGGCGTTCGCAGAATTGCTATATCTTTCACCGTTCTCGAATTAAAAAAAAACCGGACTTCCGGAAAAAAGTCCGGAAATATTATTTTTTCCGTGAAAAAAAAACCCAAAATCGTTTTCGATATAGTTTTTTGCACGAGTCTCTGAAATTTCACACCGATCGCTCCGTCCCAGATCTCTTTACGATTTTTCAATTGGAAGCCTGCACCGTTGTCTCTGTCAAAATCACTTTTTCCACTTTGGAGCGGAAAAAAAATACTTTCCATACTCCGCTCCGACCGTGCTTCGCGTCATTCGTAGGTTATTTCTTTTCTCTCTGGGAACGTGGAATTTCGCATTGATATCTGCACTCCTGATTTATTTGCGATTTTTCGAAGAGAAGTCCGCACGAGAGCACCATGGAAAAACGCATTTTTCGTGACACCCGCGCGGACTTTGGTATATAAAAAAAAATCCGATATTAGCGCAATCGGAAAATAACTTTTTCCTACGTGAAAAACTCCGCCGAATCCGAAAAAGTGAGGCGTTGATCGAATGGAGCTGAGCTGAGGGAGTCAGGGCTGCGCAAATTCTCAAATCGTCGAAGCGATCTGGGAAAAATGATCGTAGCCTCCTTGGCTTCCCTCGTATCGACCGAAACATCACTCTTTCGTATTCGTCGGAGTTTTTTACGTACAGAAAAGTCATTTTCGGATTGCGCTCCGGTGATTTTTCCATTTGACATACGTCAAAGTCGACTGGTGCGCCATCTATGATTTCTCTCGCCAATATCTCGATTTTTTCAAATTTACGGTGAATCTGTTGGATTGAGATATCACATATGCCATATTTTCGGAATCTGCCCGACATTTCCGACGTTTTGGTTCTGATCGCATATCGATAGGACCACTTTGACATTTTCGAGATTTTCAAGGGGTTTCATTTTTTTTTTCCGTATCGGAACAAAATTCCGTTTCGAAACTAATTTGGCCATTCTGAATCGATTGGCGTTCGCAGAATTGCTATATCTTTTAGCGTTCTGGAGTAAGAAAAAAAAAATTCCGGACTTCCGGAAAAAAGTCCGGAAAGATTATTTCTTTCGTAAAAAAAACCTCAAAATCGTTTTTGCCATAGTTTTTTGCACAAGTCTCTGAAATTTCACAACGATCGCTCCGTCCCTGATCTCTTTACGATTCTTCAATCGGAAGTCTGCGTTTTCCGTCAAAATACTTTTTCCACTTTGAAGCGATTCGATCGTGCTTTGCGCCATTCGGAGGGAAATTATTTTTTCTTTGGAAAAGCTGAAATTTCGCGTCGATATCTGCGCCCCTGATTCATTACGATTTTTCGAAGCAAAGTCTGCACAGGAGCACCATGGAAAAACGCATTTTTCGTGACACCCGCGCGGACTTTGGTATTCAAAAAAAATCCGACTTGGCGCAATCGGAAAATACTTTTTCCTGCTAAAAAACTCCGTCGAATCCGATCAATTGAGCGCAGCTAAGAAGTCAGGGCTCCGCAAAACTTACGGCTAAAGTCGCCAGATTGGAGAGCCTTTCTTGTCCCATGGTCGACCCTAGATTTATTTTTTTAACTTTGAGAATTACCTTTCTCCCGTCGCTACTGTTACTGGTAGGGTTGAGTAGATACGCAAGGCCACTGTTGCATTTGGGATTGACGAAATTAAATCATTTTGAAAAAGAAACTGGAGAAGGCCAAATGGTTCAGTAGATGGCAAGTCAAACCCTTTTGAATGTTTTAAGCTCTAAGTTAAGCTCTAACTCGTTGATGTCGCGTACTTTGTGATTTTGTTTTGGATCATCGATATTCTCATCTCTATGTTCGTAATCAAAATGTTTGGGTTTTTCGTCAGATCTGTATTATCTGAAAAACTCTAAAAAACTGTTTAACTGAACAAAGCATTCTCTTAAGTTTGATTTGGAAGAATGAAGCAATTTACTAACGACATTAATTTTTGATAAAACATCAAACCAAATTACTACCGAGCATATAACTCTGGAGCTTTGGATTTTTGTTGCTAATGAATAAGCTCAATGCTGAGTTTCGTGATCAAAAATTTCATTTCCATAAATATCGATGAGTGCTTCGAAAATGTTTGCTAGATAAAGTCGCAAAGATATAACCGCGTCGATTCTGCTAGACCACTTGTATCGCTCAATGGCTTAACTTCAATAGTAAATGCCGCTAATAACATTCCATCGTTGTAGAACTTGAAGGAAAAAAAGGAATAATTCCTGTATAATAATTTTTTATTGTTTCATATGAAACTTTAGCGGCATCATTCAAGTCAGATTAAGTGGCAAAACAAGGGAAAAAAAAGCTCTAGGATTGACATTTAATATTCGTTTTTGCAAACCAATATCTTTTTCCTTTCATATTACTCCCATTGTAATATCCCTGCCCGCGCAAACAGTGGATGTCTAAGTTTACCATAATAATTAATAAGGTACCTAGACATTCATGAATTTTATGAAAAATTTCTCTTTATAGCTCGCGATAGGTAAATCTGTTTTTCAAGTATAGTAGTTATGTTGGACAGTTTCATTTTTTGCTAGAAAAATCAATATATCTTTTGCCTGATATCCAATATGGTCGCTACTTCAGATGAAATGTCATTCAGATACTAAAAAAACTCTTTGAAATTGTACAGGTCACCGAGAGAAAGGATGTGAAATTAATCTCTTCTATAATTTTGTTTGGGAAAGCATCAAATAACACAATATAATATTATCAGTTTATAGAATGAAATTATTTTTTGATGTTAGTTAATTTATTGTTACGGAGATGCATGGAGTCCACCCTGCATTGTTTACGACCGTTCGCCTAGATTCGTCAACCAGACCATCTGGGAATTCCAAACATCGAATATTCTCGATATTTCCAAGGAAACAGTCGAGGTCATTCTCGAAAGATCGCCAGTCTTCTGAAGGATTTGGCCGTGCCTCATTGGTGAATTTTCATTCAGTGCAGTACAATCGAAAATTGAATTGTCAGAGTGTATTATTGTGATGTTTCTGAAGTGGAATAAACGAACATTAAACGACCCCGCACCATCCTTATGGAAAATTTCCTGAATTTACTATCGCGGACTTTCTTGTAGAATTTTGGGAGGTATGATACCCCCACCATTCAAATTGAATTAGCTTTAAAACAATGGGAAATTAGTTCCAACCTTGAGAAGGTTATTACTTCTGATACAGTTCAATTGTCTCTAGTTTCTTTGGAAAAAGGGCTTTCAAATGAAAGACATTTCACTGACCATATATAAGGGTTTGCATTTTTGGAATAAAATCCGAACATTCAGAAGGATGTAGCCGACAAACTAGTCCGGAGACCGATGCTGATATTGATGACAATATATCGGACTCGCCAAACCGTACATTATATCAAAAATTCGAAAAACTTGACCGATTTTTTCGAAATACAGGGTATTCATTGAAAAAAAAACGCGTGTTTTAAAAAAACTTGGACTGTATCTTTTTACTCACCCTGTATACATGGAATTACTATACGACGTTCTTAACATTGAAGGATGTTTGATATATATATATATATATATATATATGACATGCTCTCGCCTATCCGAACAAAAAAACGAGGGGTTAACGTACCCCTATTTTCGAACCACCCTGTATAAAAAAAAGTATGTCAATTAACTTCGATCCAGATTGAGGGAGTTTTTCCAGGCTAAATCGAATCTTCAATTTCCATCAGAGAACTCACACTGGTTGGTTTAAAATTAACCGAATTGGATTTTTTTTGTTCACCCTGTTATAGAGCACAAAACGAAGAAGTATAATGGAAACGAGACCGAGGTGATATTGTACATCATTGAGGCATGGTATTCTCAGAATAAATAGGCGTTTTGTCAATTATCGGATATGTAAAAAATTCTGAGCAGAAAGCTTCAGTTTCCATCTTTCACACCCTGTATCTCGAAAACTAGTCGGTGGGTTTTTTAGTGCCCTCGGAGACACTTTTGCCGAAAAAGTCAAAATCTACAACATACCAAAAGTTCAGGAAATTTGAACGAAAGCCATTTTCTTCAAGGATGGTGCGGGGTCATTTAAAACGTTCACTGCTCATGGCACGGATCCGTGCCAGACTGAGTTTTCAGATAGTGCGCATGACACGGATCCGTGACGCATGAATATTCTCACTTTAATTGTCAGTAGGAACTGAGCGATAGTTGAAGGTGGATGTACGTTGACGAGCGTGTAGCATACTTATTGGGACTTCTAAAAAGTTAGTTCGTTTCGGATTTTTTTTATAAAGAATTTAATTTTTTCCTTAAAAACAAATAGCCGCTTCTGGGCATGTCTTCCAGCAAAATGTAGCAGTGAAATGGTTAACGAAGTATTCAAATAAACGAACCCCAATTTCGTAACATTATATTTTCCTTACAGAGCGCTATCGAGATGAATTCAAGTATACTTGAATACAGTCAAGTACAGTATGCAATCCTGATGATAGTTTCCATGATAAAATACATTTCATCCAATTTCACGAGTATATATAAAAGTAAATGTTAATCATCAATGTTTTTCATGCAACTCTATATTCATATCACCCAGTATTGAGTTAACCATTTTACCTCAAATCCAGAGTTTTTCTACTAATCACTTCTTTCCGGAGATATCCTTATTTTTTTTTCAGTTTCTGCTATGTCAAAGGATGGAAATGTATAACTTTTCCATTTGCTCTTCCGGATGAAGCGGGTTCAAAGTACGAAGTCTGACTCCCCATCTATGTAAGTGGATCCAACTTATCTCAGTAGTTTTTTTCCTCTCATATTTCTCTCCCAGAATTTTAAATCTAATTATGGAACGGTACTGCTCAAAAAAGAAAGGATATTGTGTTTGTTCCCTCTAAAGCAATTATTCCGCCTCGCTTTAATTTATGAAGACTCTCTTCATTCCGGTAATATTTTTTAAATTAAATTTCGAGACTGCAGCCAGCCAATATTCGTGAAAGAGTAAGAGGCACTCCACGGCGATGGTTAAAGCGACTGAAAAATCTTTGGGGAAAAATTATAAGAATATATCTACAAGCATAGTAACCTGATAAACGTCAAAACTTCAATTCCCATTGTAGCAAAACGCATTATGTTCATTTGAAAGCAAATATTTATTTTTCCGAAATTTCGACGAAATTCAGACTTTAACTTTGATTTGGTTTGAATGGCGCTAATAAGGTATGAAATTTCTGAGATATCATTCATTTCTTCAAATGGTTTCCAAAGGGCGATTACCAAAACATTCGAATGGGCTGGGCATATTTCCGCTCATAGAGTCAAAATAGGATAAAATAGTTCATGGAGGGTTTGATTCGGTTCCCTGGTAGATATGAGAATGGGTTATTTTATCGACATAGATTAATGAACTTCATGGCTCTTCGCAGCCTTTTTAAACTCCCAACAATTTGGTTTTCAATCCAACAAGAGTACAGGGGATGCTATTTTTCACTTCCTAAACAATCTCCATTCAAAGTTGAACCTGAAAGAAGCAACCGCTGCAGTATTTTGTGACCTGTCAAAAGCCTTTGACTGCGTTAATTATGAAATACCGCTGCGTAAGCTCCGGCACTATGGCATCAGAGAGCAAAGCTTCAACTGGTTTAGGTCATATCTGAGTCAACGTACACAAATTGTAAAAATGGACACCTTATCAGATGTTGGTTTTATGAGGCATGGTGTACCACAGGGCTCTACCCTTGGGGCCTTATTGTTCCTGTTGAATTTAAATGACTGGTAAATATTGAGAAATTATCTTCACCATTTTCGTAGATGACACAACTATCCTATGGCATGATACAAATTTAGATAACTTCCACAGAAAAATGGTTCGTGATATTTATGTTGTGAGAGAATGGTGCAACTCGAATTTACTTTCATTCAACATAAACAAAACAAATGTACTTTCATTCCACTGTAATATACCAGACATCCCCTGAGGGAATGACATTATTACACTGAACTTGAGCAATAAATTTCTAGGAATTAATCTAGACTGTGATCTCAGTTTTGAAAATCACGTTGATAAGTTGAGGTGCGTGTGAGGTGCGTGTTGAGGTGCGTGTGATTTCAAATGAACTGGGGATGGCAACTGCGAAAATAGTGTACCACGCCATATTCGAGTCACATGCCAGGTATGGCAATCCTTTCTGGGGAACCTGCAATAGACAACGCCTCAACATGATTTTCACTCTTCAAAAGCGTGCTATTCGCTACCTCTGTAAAGTTGGGCCGAGAGTTTCTTGTGAGGAATTGTTGAAAGATCAGAAGATTCTCACTTTTCCGTCTCTTTTTATTCTCGAAACCGTATGTCTGGTACATAAAAACAAAACATCATAGGACATCGTTCTAGGAGCCACCCGCCAAAATAACAACCTAAGAATACCCATTCCATCCACAAATTTGATGAAGAACTCAATTGTTTATAATGCAGCTAAACTATACGATCAAAATAATTGAATCCACCGATTCATTCAGGAAATCTATAAAACATATTCTCACAGAAGAGAAATTGTATGTTCAAGAATACCTCAATGAAAACATAAGGTGCCCAAACTTTATATTTTAACTGCCTTTTGCGCATGTGAATGTATTTTATTTTATTCATTAACAATTGATTGATTGTTGTGTGACATGTTTTTATATTCAGGCTGTAAGCTACCCTCTTGCACATCCGTGAATAACGAGTGTAGAATGCCATTTCATAGCGAATTACAGTGGTTAAAAATCCGAAAAAAAATAATTGGAAAAACGTCCTGTGAGTAAACGCAATAAACATTTCCATAATGTGATATAATGAATTGATTGTGTGGTAGAAGGATATAAAAATTTTCATTCCAGGCTGTTTGCGATGGATATTCAATTCCAAAGTGATGAAAACAAACGAACCTCGTTATATCCAAACTGCTAGATAAAGTCAGAACTAGTAGATGTCAACGCAGCTTTGGCATTTATCAAATCACAATTATCAAAAAACTGGTTTGTTAACACAAAAGACAGTATTGTTTATTCTTTTCAAATTATTTACGGTCATCATTATGAACTAGTCTGTTTCTTCAAAAAATGTATGGCTATTTACTCCTACTCGCAGTGCTGCCAATGGAAACTGTTAGAAATTATATGACAATCCTCACAAAATCCGCGCAAGGTTTTTCAAGAAACTGGCACTACAATGGCGCATGCGAGAATCATGGAAACACTAACTGGCAACAGTGTTCACATGATATGAATGAAGAATAACTAGTTTATAATGATGTCCGGAATTATTTTGAAAAAAATAAACAATACTGTGTCAACAAGCTCAATAATTTATCTTTGAATATTTCAAAATGCAATGTTATGTCTTTCACGCTTAAATTAGAACCATTAATCTATGAGTATGATATCGATGGCAAATCATTGGAGAGGCCGAAAACATTCAATGACCTAGGGGTGACCTTTGATCCCCAACTTACATGCATACCCCATATTGACAACTTAGTGTCTACCGCGTTCAGAATGTACGGATTTATAATTCATACAAGTCGGGAATTTTCTGATATCACTACATCCAAAACGCTATACTATTCGTTTGTCAGGTCTAAACTTGAATATGCTTCACTAATATCAATCACCTGTTGACAAAATAGAATGAATACAACGATGCTTCCTAAAAATTTTAAGCTTTAGAATAGATGACTCCTATCCACCAAGAGGTATTGCCCCAAAATGAACTCCTGGAGAGACACAGGATGAATGAGTTTAAATGTAGACGTGAATGCAATTCAGTGATTTTTTCATATAAAATCATCAATAATCAAATAGATTGTTCCACATTTTGTCTCCCAACAGCACGCACAAACATTCTTCAGTTTTCACCAGTACACAATATGCTATCGAACTACAACTCAAAATGCTCTCCGATAGATATATTCAACTGTTCAGTGATTCTTATCAAATCCGAATTTTTCAAATAATTGAATACCTATAATATGCTGCATGCATGATTCCGCAGAATGATGTTATTGTTTTATATTATGAAGTAAATCTATTCCTGCCTACATTCCTGTTCTGTAGATAGGATTTATCCTGTAGAACAGTGTATTTATAAATAAAATGAAACAATATGAACGAAGACAGATGAAATTATAGTTGACATTTCGAAGAGCCTAACGGTAAAAGTTTGAACTATGTGAAGTAACGATGCACACGTCCATCAGAGGCGCTAGGAGTACGTTTTTGAATGTCACTTTCTTAAGTTTTTTCGAGTCTTACGTACCGTACTGCCAGATCATATCATTGTAGTGCCAGTTTCTTGATTTTGTGAGGATTATTAATGCTTTGGCAGTAAAAATGAGTGGATTTTCATATGGTCCATTGATCATTTTTAACAGTTTCCATTGGCAGTACTGCGAATAAAAGGGAGCAAATGGCCATACAATTATTGAAGAAGAAGACTAGTTCATAATAATGACATTAAATAATTTGAAGAAAAAAACAATACTGTCTTTTGTGTTACTAAAACAGTTTTTTTGATAATTGTGATTTGATAAGTGCGATTTGATAAGTGCCAAAGCTGCATTGACATCTACTAGTTCTGACTTTATCTACCAGTCTGGATATAACGAGGTTCCTTTGTTTTTATCACTTTGAAATTGAATATCTATCACAAACCGCCTGGAATGTTTTTTTTAATTCTTCTACCACACAATCGATTCATTAATACACATTATTTAAATGTTTATTGCATCCGGCAATTGCGTTCACTTACAGCTCTGACCAAGGAAGCTGAGGTTAGGCGAGCGGGGCTCCCCAAAATTTCAACATGTTTTAAAAAAAACGGATTTTTAACCACTGTAATTCGTTATAAAATGGCATTATACACTTAGACCAATCAATAGAGATTTTCTCGTGACAAAAATACTACCAGGAAACCGACTGTGCCATCATACGAAAGACGGTTCATAGTTATATCCTGCTATATTTCCTACTCCAAACTGCCATTGCTAAATTTGTTATGAACATTTAAAGCAATTTTTTTTTATAGATTTTGACTTGTAACTTGAAAATTAATGAAGCAATCTGATACTCTTCGTCATGTTTGCAAGTATTTTTCACCTATTTTGCAGCATTTCACGCAAAATGGAAGATACGTTTTGAGCCAGACTTCTACTTCAAAATCTTTTTGAAAATTGGAATCCAGGTCTTTGCAATAAAGTTCAATAAAAAATCAGATGCGATTATGTCAAAACTAATGATTCGACAGCGCCCGAGTTTTTCACACCTAAAGTACATATTAATCACTACTATGTCGTGGAAAGTTTGCACTACAACTCAAAAAGTGACAAAGTCATGATTTTCTTAAAATAGATTATTTTTTCCGGTTTTTCCTAAGTTTCTAAAAATCCGATCGAATTGTGCTGGAACTCTTTTAATTTACATTTAGATTCTATACAATTCGTCCATTGAGAGTATCGAGATTGCTTTATTAGTCTCCAAGTTACAAATCAAAAACGATGGAAAAATTGAAAAAATTCTTTTAAATGTTTCCTAACAAATTTAACAATGATAGTTGGGTGTAGAAAACATAACAGGATGTAACTACGCACCATCTTCCGTCATTTTTGTCACAGAATCAATAAAGCAGAAAATCTCTATTGATTGGCCTAACTCGCCATTCACGGGTAGACCCTTATATACCATATATTTTTTATGTAAAGAATTTGTCATAAGATCCTAATCTTCCGACAATAAAGTATATTTTGATTTGATTTGACATGGAATGCCATTTCATGTATGCAAATGATGGGTTACGAAAGATTTCCTCAAGAGAATAGTTAGATATAAAAGATTAATGTTATGCTTGAGTAACTAAATAAGCAGGGAGCCAGTTTCACCTCGCTCAGTGTATTTTTAGAACTCCCACGCTTCGTAAGTACAGAAATATTGTATTTATTAATTTATTCTGTGATTTAAGGGGAACAAATTGTCAAATATTTTATCGTAGATAGACATTGCCCATAATGATGGTTAGATCTCTGAAAAATGTCCTTATAATTGTTGTATTTAGAAATAGGAATGATTGCCATATGTCAGCAGCTGGGGTGAGCTCATAGAACGGATGGATAATCATAAGTATCGGAAGACTAGTCCTGTAAGAAATCTCTTAACAGTGAGATGTCTTTCTCAAGGTGAAATATTCTGATTTTATCGATCGGTTTTGCCGACATGAGTTCTCTTAGTAATATACAAGTGTTATCAGTCAATTGACTCATAGAGTCGAGTACAAAATTTTACGTTCAATTTCGATTAGTTTCATTACAATTCAAATATTAAAAATTAACTTCTGATTACTCTTCCTTTCTGGAATTTTATTTGTTATGATAGGGACCTGAAACCACATTATAATTTATAGAACTGAGCTAATGAAGTTATTAACCGTTTCAAAGGTCAAATACGTTTTTTTATTGAAAATTAATGGGACATAAATGGAAAGAATCATGGGTATAGAAAGATTTAGAGTTTTCGAAAGAATTGATGAGTCTTATAGAAATTGAGAATATAAAGTCATGATAGTGTCCCAGTATCCAGTCTATCGATGGTCCAGGGACTCCAAAGTCAGAATCTCCGGTAAAAGAAAAATAGTTTTTAAATTTGGTCGCATTTCTAGAATCCACGCAAGTTGTATAATAATTTGAAAGAGTTGAATACGCAACGCTCGGCGACCAGAAGTAAAGTTAAATTTCATGAATTTATTAATCAATTAAAGTGGTACATTAACGTATCAACTGGTGCAACATGAAAAAAATCTTATTCACAATTTGAATAAAATCTTTAAATTTAGAAATTCCAACAACAATTACTTTCAGTTACAAAAGGGTTTTTCATCACATTTTGTGTATATTTTCGGGTATCTATCCTCATATTGGAAACAGAAGTTTTTCCAATAAGTTTTCTGTATCAAATGTGAAAGCATAAGATACCTGGCACACGATTGTATTCCTGATTCCATACTAATTACTTCAATGATCATATTACCGATCCCTTTCGGTTTATGGAAATTACCCCGTAAGTTACAAAATGTTATCAAGTATTCAATGCAAAATTATGCAAACTTCCCTGTCATAAAGTCTATTGTTTGGTATGGATTCTTGCCCACGGCAGTTGCCCAATTTCACGATAGTGCCACCGTTCCTGCCTGATAATGTTCGAGCTTGTTGGCTGTTGGCTTATGCGGTATTTCTGCGTAAAGTGTGATTTATGTTGTTTTGCCGATTCCAATTCCACAATTTATCAAAATAATTTATGACGTTTCATTTTTAAGGATAACAAAATGGTTCTAATTGATTTCTGCTGCAGGTAGCATTTTGCCCGGGACGATTTGTCACAATCTCGAAAATCAAACTGAATTTGAGTATGAGGGGTCGTTTGAAAGTTGATGGGGGAAAATAAAATGAAAAATAACGAAACACTGAATTATACTAACGATAATATTGTTGTCTCTGAAAGAAATCACGACCTCAATTTGTATTAACTTAATTTGTATCACTTATCAATATAAGTGGCTATGAATGTATTACGCTAAACACTACAGTTTTCTAGTGTCAATATTTTTATTCCATAGAAATACTACCAATTGCGAGCGTCACCACTACAAAAGTTATGGAATATATAGGCACATCACTTTCTCAAAAATATTTGAATGTGCATTCCTAGATCGATTATTACATTTTATTGAGAGGCATACCATTATCTCTCCCATTCAACAACAAATATGGTTATAGATCTAATATGTCCACTATCACCGCTGTGCCAGTCTTTTACTCAAAAATTTTGGAGTGTTTGAGGTCGGTAAGTGCCCTGATGGAATATTTTGGGATCTAAGCAGGGCATTCGACCTCGTCGATCATACGACCTTATTAAATAATTTATATTCATATGGAATAAGGGCAGGAGGACCCCGATTGGATGAAATATTCAGGCTAGAAACAGGAGTCAATTCTGATACTCAACATTGACTGTTGGAGTACCTCAAGGATCAGTGTTGGGACCGCTGCTATTTATATTATATTGTAATGATGTTGAGGCAGTGGTTGCTGATACTACATGCTTCATGTATGCAGATGACACATCAATTCTTATTTCAGATACGCTAGATGAATGTCTGAAGTAAAATAGTCCCGGTACCGAACTAATATCAAACCAAAGTTCTGTTCTGTATCTGATACGTCAAGTCGATTTTGAACAGTGAACAGTTAGAAACTATCATTATATACATAATGAATCAAGAATCAGATATGGCATTTGCCTTTGGGGAGCTCCTTGCCAGCTCCAAATGTATTTATTGCTCAAAACAATATGGTGCGAATTCAAGCAGGAGTCAATCAGATAACCTCCTACAGGAACTGGTACAAACTTTTTGAAATTCTAACTTTTCCGGATATTTTCATTATTGAAATGGGTGTATTCATACGCATTAATCGAAGTCGATATATGATCACAACTCCTCTTAGCAGGAATCGTAATGATTTCCACATAAATCACTGCGAATATAATATAACGCCCACCAAGTGGAACTAAAATTGTTCAGGGTGTCCCCAGACTTCCTTTTTTCCTTTCGGGAATGTAATGATTTGGGTCAAAATATCGTCAGTACTTCATATGTTTTTCTTTGATAACTTTGCAAGTGAAAATAAAAAATCAAGCGAATGCTTTCTCCGATGACCCACACCCCAGAACATAGAAATGACTCAGAATTTTCAACAAAACAAGAATGGAGAATTTTTTGAATAGAAGTTTTCATGTGTAAAGTCGATCGGATAATAAATACTTTTAAACAAAAAATTAAACCGACAAAATACGGAACTGAAAAGTAAAAAATAAAATAAATCTTCTCAGTCTCAGTAACTAAGCTCCTAAACTAATGTAAGTAACTAATTTTGAGTCGGCGCCAAACAAACAAGCAAATGAATTAGGAAAGGCGTAAAATGATGGATTCGAGTTGCGCGGTGACATTCTAATAATTTTTTTAAAGTAATTTAATGATGTTCGTTGATTGTTTGTTTGGCGCCGACTCAAAATTAGTTACTTACATTAGTTTAGGAGCTTAGTTACTGAGACTAAGAAGGTTTATTTTATTTTTTACTTTTCAGTTCCGTATTTCGTCGGTTTAATTTTGTTAAAAGTTTTATTTTCAATTTTATGGCTAAAATATACTAATTACTACCTACTTGTTTTTTGATTACTTCCAAAATACTTACTCACCCACCTTACTTCAACTATTACCAGTTAAATAATATGATTATCTACTTTTACTATTTGTTGTAATATAAATTATTTTTGTTGTTCTGGTTAGTTTATTTCATTACTTTGTATATCATCCCATCTTCTCATAGAATATAATGGTTTTGACGGATGTGAAACAGAAATAATGTCAGTAGCGATATGTCATTGTCAACTACGTATGTGTGTGCCAATGTTCATAAGTGAAAAATCAATTATCCCCCATTTTTCTACCCGTAAGGGTATATTATTCCATTCGAAATCTAAATATAAGTTATACCCTACCTATTAAAAAAAGAATCATCCAAATCGAAGAACCCAGTACAAAGTTATGCCTGATAGAATCAGTTAACGGACCAGAATTCAGAGGGTGAGTGATCAATATCCTTGATGTTGCTACCCTTAGGGGTGGATTTCATCTTTTAAATTCAGATGGGACCACCTTCGAAGTACACCCTATCCACTGAAAAAAGAATTATCGGAATCGGACGCCTCAGTAAAAAGTTATGCGTGATCATACATAAAAAAAATGATGGAAAAAAAATATACGGGTCGACTAGAGAACCCCCTTCTTTTTGGTTTCGTCGGTACTTTTACTCGGCGACGCCCAAACCGAGCGTACGTCATTATCAGGAATGAAAAATTTTCAAAGTCGAAATAATAATGATAATGTTAATGACTTAATCGAGACTCTCGTGAATCTTTCAGTATCATATATATATATATATATATATATATATATATATATATATATATATATACCTTCTAATAGGGTTCAATTCGTTACATTTCAAGGAAATGAGTCACAGCCTTATTTGCCAGGGTCTGGGGTGCCACAGGGGCCCAATTTGGGCCCTCTTTTATTTTTTATTTTCATAAACGACCTACCTGACGATATATCTTCAAATTCCATCCTTTACGCTGATTATTTCAAAATTTTGAATTATTATTTCGTATTACAACAAGATATTGATCTTATTCTTGATTGGTCCGTCTCAACAAACTATTGTTCAGTTGGGATGAGTGTATCATCATGATCTACAATAGAAGTACTAATCCGAACATTTTTGTCTACACAATGGATGGTACTGCTATTTACAGAGTGAATGACTTTGAAGATTTGGATGTGGCAGCAATCTCAAATTCAAGGATCATATTAATAAAATTAGTAATGAATCAATGAAGATGCTGTGTTCTCTCAAAAGATCTACTACTGACTTCACGAACACTGAATCTTCAAGTATCTATATTTTACACTCGTTCGGAGCCGTATGGAATACGCATCCAATCATTTGGGACCCCTCAAAAAAAATATGACAAAGGTCTTAGAAACTGTTCAAAACAAATTTATCAAATGGATCTATTTTGAAAAATAAAATTAATTTTGGTTTTGGATCGATCAGCCAATACGAGAGATTTGATATAGCTCGGCTGTCTCAATAAAATATTTTTTTGTATAAGCTCATTCTCAACAGTCATATTGAATGTGAATACTCGTTGACCCAAGTCTTCGCCCTAAACCAACTCTATTTCATATTCCCAAAGAAACTTCTATCATTAGTAACATTCTTTTTTTGTGTAACGAATACGCTGGAGACTTGAAACTGGGTTTCTTTGATTTCCCTTCATAGATTTAGAAAGGAACTGCCTGGCATCTCGATCGTTACTTAAACATGGGAATTATTCAATTTCGATGCTACTACTCATTCCAAACCCCTTTCACTCTCAGTATAATTGTATAAGAGTCATTTTATCCTCTTTATTTACTATATCCTTAATTTTCAATGTTTTTTTTTCTTCGACTCTCATTTTCTCACTCTATGTACATCTGTCTTAGTAGTTAGTTAGTATTAGTTAGGAAACAAGTAACTAGGTTAATTCTGCATGTTTCCTATATATAATTTGAATAAATTCTGCAACCTTTATTACTGGAATAGAAATTAAAAATATAATGAAAAAAGTCTTATACAAAAAGTACAGTACATTTGAATCCATTGGTTTTTTTCTGTGGGGGCATATTGAAAGCCTTGTTTACGCTAAACCTATCCACCCAAGAGATGACTTGCTGACTGGAATAATATTACATTGTGAAGTCATACGAAACGATCCTGGAATGCTATTTTAAGTTCAAAGGAGGTGTATTCGCAGACCTCGAAAATGTAATGAGCATATCGAGTAGTTTTTGTAGAGGATTTTTCATTTCTGTTTGGTCTTCAGGATTGCGATTGTTATTTACGTTATGAGTTTTGTATATAAAAGTGTTTGCATTATTAAAATTTGTAATTGAGATTCTACCCATTATTTCTTTTGTCATTAAAAATAAATCTTTTTAAATAATGGTGTAAGTCTGAGGTTGGATGTCAACAAAATTGCATTGTTATCAAAAATCGTTACTCAGATCGACTTTACAGACGAGTACTTTTATTCAGAAAATTTTTCCGGAAACTTAGCTTTGTTGAAAAATCTCGGTCATTTCAAAGTTTTAGAGTGGCATCGAGGCAGTCGTCCTGACTCGTCAAACAACTGACTCATGTAGAACCCTCGGGAAATTCATTCGTTCCGTCAATCCCAAAATTTGATTGATGTTCAATAGTTACTTGAAAAGTTATAAAAAAAAACATTTTTCTTCGAGCACCCCTTAGGAAAAATGTATATGAAGTACTTGGCGATATTTTAACCCAAATCACTAATTGATCTTGAAAATAATAATTGAATATTTACTTGAAAATAAATACAAACTACACCCCTAAAGCATCATAGCCTCATCCATCAATTTTTATTTGTCGATTACATTTTCATCTGTATTCCTAAATATTGTTCAATTCATTCTTTTTCAACTTTCATATGAACTGAAAGGTCATTATTTTTGTTATTATACTTATTCGTTATCTTTCAAATACCTAATATTTAATTTTTTATTTTCAAATGATACTTTTATTGTTCATGGACAAATGAAATTCCCACAGACAAGGCAACTTCGTGGGCAAACTCGTTCATTCTGTGCAATGGCAGGGATATTTTAAACACTGTGTTTTGTACACAATGAACTATTATTATCAAACATTCTCGACAGGAAAAGAAGATGTCCTGAGACACCTTGTATAACGAACTGCCTGAATCTTGAGAGGTTTTTATAAGACCATATTTTTCATATAATATTATCGAATTCCTCAATATCTGGATTTCAACTGGTCACCTCATGTATTTATTGTATGGGAATGGAGTTCATATGTGCCGCCCTTCATTGTATATTGTATATTATATTGTATACCTAGTAAGTTTATATATTTTGTATATACGTTAATATTACTTATTATACTTTATGTACCTACAAATGCTAGAATCAGATTCTTACATCCATTGACTTATCCATTATTAGTTCCACAGAATAAGAATGGTTTATTTTTAATATTATTTTTCTAGATCATCATATGGTTTTTTACAGCAATTCATCACAAACATATTTTTCGGGCGAACTTTTTGCTAATGATTTTGCTGGCAGCTTCCGATGGCTATTTTTCTTTTTTCGTATTGTGGAATTGCATATAGCCCCATTCATTTCATCATCTATTACACCAGACAGCCATTCAATTCGAAATTTCCAATGAAATATCCTCGCGAATCAACGACAATTTTTCACTCAATTGCTCGTTTTTTACTCACAATGGCGATAAAACGCAGAACAGAGGCATTATGCGCCAGAAGTGGTTTTAATTCATATGGGACCATTATTTTCATATTTACTAGCCAAATAATCTCTCCGAGGATTTCATCTACACCAAATGGTGAAGATTTACAATTGGAATCTAAAAACGTTTCAACCGATAATTTTTTTGTTAAAATACGTTCCTTTCATTGTATGGAATGATGTTTTGTCCATGTCTTCAATCGGAGATTATCGATTCAACAC
This sequence comes from Gonioctena quinquepunctata, assembly GCA_018342105.1. Taxonomy (NCBI): domain Eukaryota; kingdom Metazoa; phylum Arthropoda; class Insecta; order Coleoptera; family Chrysomelidae; genus Gonioctena; species Gonioctena quinquepunctata. The sequence continues at coordinate 603,433 of JAFIRS010000110.1, read as the reverse complement.
ATTCACTTTTGAATTTAAACTAAAAGAGATGAGTGCCCTGTCTCATATATACAGTGTGACATCCAAACGGTATTGGTTGTGTGAAGTTCTGATCTCTCCCAAGTTTAGCCAACCGGATTCCTTCATTGCGGAGGATATATGATTATATTTGCGCACACCAAAAGAAAAGTGTAAATAGCTATTATGAATGCGTTGCAGGCACAGTGAATCAGATTGTTTCATAGACGCTGTCGCAGAAGGAAATTCTTTAATTTATTGGTGACCAACACAATTTGAGTTTGAGTTTAGCAGTGAGTGAATTCCGATTTGGAAACAATTGTCTAAGAACGAAAAATGAATTAGGTAATTAACGTATCTAAACCTAAACTTTTTACGTCGTATACATAAGGTAGGATGTCATTATCTAGACGAATTTGTAGTGAATTTTGTGCGTCTGTTCTTTTTTTGATCCGAAAAACATTACTGCAGATTTCTTCGAATTGAGTTTCAACTTGTGGGCTGCTTAAATATCGAAAAATAGCTTGTAGATCGCGATTGATATAATATTCCGCGATGTCAATATTCTGGGATTGAGAAGAAAAAATAAAGCTGAATGTTGTCCGCGTAGTGATGTAGTTGCAGTAACCAAAATCACCGAAATGATATATTTATCTAATGAAATAAGATTCATGGATTATAAAAAACATAATTAATTTTTATATTATGAGCGAGCGTGATACTTTTTTTTATAAAATAGAACTACAAAATACTGCAATCCGCCGTGATAGGTTGAACACCAATCAAAGTAAATTACGTCACTTCTATGAAAACCTCATTTCGTTTGGTTTGAACTTCGACAATCTCTGCACTGTTCATCTGCGTGTATCAGCGTTCATCAAGTATTTTGTGGTTCCTAACGATCATTCACCTAGTTTTGTGATTGTGTTGTATACCAAAATCAACTAGATCTATTTCGGAACTATCTAGAAAACCGAATACAAATCGTGAACATAAATGGAACCTTCAGCACTCCAGGAACTTTAAAATACGGAGTTCCGCAGGGAACCGTTCTGGGTCCCTTGCTATTCATACTATACGTGAATAACCTAATTCTTCAGGATACAGCTGGAAAACTTATCACCTTCGCAGACGATACGGTCATATATTACAACGATGTGGATTGGGACAAGATTAAAATTAAAGTTGAAAAAGATTTTCTTCAAATTGAAAAATGGTTCAAAAATCAATTGCTCACCATAAATTTTGACAAAACGTTTTTTTATACCTTTCAGCTCATATAAAAAAAACTTACCACATTTTAAAAAACTACAAATCGTGGACAATCACAAAACTATCGAGATAAACTCAGCCACGAGCGTAAAATACTTAGGTATTCATATTGACAGCCACTTAAAGTGGGATACCCATATAGAATATATCATGAAAAAACTACGATCGTTAATCTATTTATTCTATAAATCCAGAAATTTTATCCATCAAAATGACCAAATTACCCTGTATAATGCCTTGGTAGTACCACATCTCAGTTATGGAATAATTGCATGGGGTGGAATACTGAAAACTCATCTACTTCCGCTAGAAAATATACCCAAGCGTTTTTACAAAATTATTCTAAGAAAACCCCATACATATTCTTCGGAAAAATTACTCCAGGAAATTAAGGTCTTTAATCAAATATATTTCTATAATGCTGCCAACCACCTATACAAAAATAAATACACTCTAGAAACCGCTCACAACTCCAGATACGACACCAGATCAAAAACCCTCTTTTCTGTTCCACACATGAATAAAACTGTTGGACAAAGAAGTTTAAACTACTTAGGCCCCAAAATTATAAACTCGCTTCCGTTCGAAATTATAAATATACATTCCACAAAAAAATTCAAAATACTCCTAAAAAAATTCGTATCAGGAAATAAAACAACAATAGAAAAAATTATAGACCCCAAAAATAACTGAAAACAAAATATTTATATCCCAAACTTTTATACTTTTATATTTTAGATTATGTTTAATATTTTTAACTGAATTTTCCATTTTACATCCTATACTGTGTATACGTATATAAATATATATATTGTCAGTTTACTTTTCGAACCATTTTATATAGCTTGTACCTTATACTTATATTATCAACATTTACATTTATATATATATTTTTTTATCGCACACAGTGACTAGTGCTTATCCCCTATGAGTGCTCGACACTCGCGAATATATTCCAACGTTAAATTGTAAACATAGGAACTTGTGAGCCTTGTTCAATAAACGTTATTATTATTATTATAAGAAACGTTAACCATGGAGCAAGGCAAATAGCATGTGTTGATGTTGGGAGAGTTTCTTGAATCAAAAAAAGACTTTCGTTCAGCAGAATTTAGGAATGTTAAAACTTCCATGTAAGTACATTAATAATTTCTGAAAAACATAAGTATTCAATAGTCCAAAACCCGTAAAATCTGCTTTTTGTATGGACTTCATGATACGTTAGTATACATATAGGTTATGTTATTGAAAGGTTGTTCGTATTACGAAGTGACTAGGTACACGTTGACGTGCGTATAGTGGGATGTTTGCGGACACGTGTATGATTTTAAATTTATTTGCCGATACGGGACCGGAGAATGTTGGAGCTTTTGATAATTTTTTTTTTTTTTATTACATTATCAAGAACGAAACTTCATTAGTTATTGAGATTGTATTTTGGTGCAGGGTGTCATTTCAAAATCGAAAATTGACGTAACTCGTTTAACCAATTTTTTTTTAACCAAAAGGAAAAAATTTTTTTTTTAACGAATTAAGATACATTTTATTTTATTTTTATTCCTTCAATTCGATTTTAGTTGTCTATGAATGCAACCCTAGCAAGGTTTCCCTTGTCACAAAGTTTCAATTATTTCAAATACTGGCCATTCCATTGTTATCTTTCGGAAACTCACACTGAATGAACTCTTTGTGAAACGGTTATACGAAATGGATGTGAGTGCAGACCGTCCAACTGGAAAAATAAAAACCAGACGCCTGCATAATTGCTCATTCGGTATCTGAAGTAAAGTTTATTTGTTTTTCTATAAATGTGCGACGGAACAGTCTTTGAAATTAACTGGAATGGAAATATCTATGGGAAAAGTGAGATATTCCTCATGTTTCAATGATATCCGGCGTTTGATATATTTCACAAAGGAAAAATACACGTCATGGATACATGTTGAATAAGAATAAAAATAAATGAATATTTTGATGTTTTTCATCAGTTGAGACTTCGAAAAAATAATTTTATATCTAGTATTAGAATCTGCATTGAGAAACTGAAACCTGTCCACATAAACGAACCGTCAAAAAATTTACTCGATAACAAATTACGTTTTTCATACTCGCACATTTTATTTTCGGAAAAATATTCACACAACCAGAATACATTCCGGAATCAAATGCGGTATTACTGGCTACTCTGAGTTAGTTAGCCAAAACATTTTACACAAGGAATCATCACTCAAACTGATTATTTTCAACATGCCACAATGAAAATTGCAGGAGTAAACGTATACGAACAAAAGCCTCTAAAAGTAAAAGAAAAACCGAATGATATCCATAGAAGAAGTAACAGTCATTTCTGAAATTATTCGGCAACTTCAGCGTACTTGATGTTTGTCCTATATAATAATAATAATGTTTATTCACTAGAAAGAGAATTACAATGAAACATAGAAATTAATAAGTAAATAAACGGAGTAAATCACAGAGGCAAAAAGATGGTTGTTTGTGATTGATAAATTAAATTAAATCAAATTGTACCTGATAAGGACCACAGAAGCATCAAATACTTGTATGTGGCTTATATGGTTTAAAATATATAAGTACAGATAATCACTTTGTTTAAAATTGCTTAATCTATAAATATTTTAATGTAGTGTTATTATGGCTAAAAAATATAAAGTTAAAAACACAGATAAAAATATGAAATCAATATGAAATCGGCGAGTAGTTTGCGTCAACACATGTTCACCTCCTACGAGAGATGAAGATGGGTTGCGGAAACTTAGGTGGCTACCTCCAAGTGGTATCGCTGGATAACGGGGTTGACAAGGAAAATCCAGTGGGAATGACCAGAAATGGTCAAAACCTGCGGATCTCTAAGTCAATCTCAAACCAAATGCCACCACAACATGGCTTAATCAAGGCGTCAAGCGACCCGTGCCGAGGATGGATGATACCTGAGCCAGTCAGGTATAAAAAACGGAGCCTCTGGGATACATGGCGACCTCCCAGAGTAATCTGCCTTACACCTGCGCAGGGGCACCGCAGGTGTGGACGACCCTTTCCCTCACAAACAACCCTGGGAACTTCCAGTTGAAGAAGACCCAACACCGATAGCGGGTATGGAAGTCGAGGAGATTCCAGTTGAATCACACTCGGCACCAGAAACCGTAAACCCAACCGAGGAGGGATCAGCAGATGGTCGAACACCTACTGAGAAACTCCCGGAAACAGAGTGGATTCCAAAGCCATTTGGTAAAATGGAAACCAAAAAGATTCTTCAGCTCATCAAAACCCAGGACATGGGGATAGATACTGAAGAATGGCTGTCATCAAGAGACAAGAGGAGGCCTCGGGTCTAACTCTTGTCTTTCAATCTTCGACTGTGACGCCCTAAGTGGTGAGCGACACAGAATCTTTGGAGAGATCGGCCCGGAAACGGGCATGAGTCCGAAGAACCTTATCAACGGGCTTCTAGACCTAGTTAGGGGCACAAACCTGTTTGAATGAGGAACCACTGACGACAGAGTGATACAATAGACCCCAGCTGGTCGCAGTGTCAAGGGAAGCTAAGTGCCAACCCGGTCTCTGGCTCGTCAGCCTTAAACCAACCAACCAATATGAAATCACAACGATAGGGACTATTTAAAATCACTTAATCTATAAATATTTTAAAGTACTGCCAATATAATTTAATTGAAAAGTATATAAATAAATAAATAAATTCACAGAAATATTAATATCTAGCTAATTACAGGAGTAAAATGTTCATAATCAAATCAAATGTTATAATCTATATATAAAATAAGACATGTAAATTTTCAGTTTATAGAACAAAATAATATAATATGATATCACAAAGAAATTAAATCTCCAAAATTAACACTGAAACCATTCTTTCACGCGGAATACTTGAAATAAATGTATTTACGTCCTTTTTTAGCCGTGGGAATGTTTCAGAGGTCTGTATGTTTTCTGGTAGTGCATTAAAGGCTGTTGGGCCCGAAAAACTATATGATATCTGCCCTATGGTTTTCATTGTAAGTTGAACTATATATTTGGTTCTGTTACGTGTAATATGGTTGTGGCTCGGCTTGTTGAGTTTATTCTTTTCTTTATATTGATTCAAGACAAGTATTTTGTATAGTAATTGTCTCAAGTCAAATATACCCGATTCTTCATACAATTTGTATGAACTATAGCGGATAGGTTTGTTCAGCATTATTTTCAAAAATTTCCTCTGAATCACCTCTAGAGGACGCAGGTACGTTTTTGATACTTCGCCCCATCCAATCATACAATATGATAGGTGGCTTTGTACTAGGCTATAATATTTTTTTTTTTGTTCAAGGTCCATCCTATCTTTCAGCTGACGAAACTTATGAAGAACAGTTCTCAGTTTCTCCAGCAGATAGTTTATGTGATGGTCCCATCTTAAATGAGAGTCTATAATGATATTTTATTTGTGTTGTTGAAGATATTTTAAGTGTGCTTCCTATTGTGACAAATTGAAAGTGTGGCAAAAACGATTTGTAGTTACAGAACGGGGAAGTAGGTTTTGCTACAGTTCAGAGATAGTTGTTTATCATCGAACCAGTCTTCAATAAATTCCATATCCTTCTCAGCCTTTTCTTTTACTTCAATCCATGTGTCCCCCGAATAAAACACAGCGGTGTCGTCTGCAAAGCTGATTATTTTGCCAGTGGCTCCTGCTGAGAATAATTCGTTTATATATATATATATATATATATATATATATATATATATATATATATATATATATATATATATATACAGAAGAGTATTGGCCCTAGCACGGTTCCTTGTGGTACTCCGCATTTTATTGTTCTTTTACTACTCTTAGTATTTTCGATTCTCACAATTTGCTGTCGATTCTCTAGGTATGATTTGAGTAATTCAAATGGGTTTCCTCTAATTCCAATATGTTCTGAACTATTGAGTAGAATTGAATGGTTCACAGTATCAAAGCCTTCGATAAATCAATAAAGACTCCTATTGATGGTTTGCTTCCATCGAGGGCTTTGTAGATGAGGTCTGTTAACTGTATCACAGCATTCTGAGTTGACTTTCCTTTTTGAAACCCAAATTGGGATTCGGATAGGATTTTATGTTTTTCGAGATAAGAGTTCAATCTAACTTTAATCAACTTTTCGAGAATTTTACATATGTTCGTTATCAGAGAAACTGGTCTGTAATTGGTTACTTCATCCCTACATCCACTTTTGAAGATAGGAGTAATAATTGATAGTTTCAAGCATAATGGGAATTGTCCTTTTTCTACTGTTTGGTTGAATATATATGTTATGGGCTCTGCGATGTATTGAGCTACTAATTTCAATTTTTCACTCGTTAAGTCATCAATTCCAGGCGAGTTCTTTTATTATATTTATAACTTCTGTTTTGGTAGTTGGATTAAGGAAATATAGAGTTTTCATTGAAGTATTGCTTGAATTTATTATTTGATGTCCTTCTTATTTTTCTTGCTAATTCTGCTCCCATGTTTATGTAGGTATTATTGAAAATGTCTACTATTTCAGTCATATCATGAGTTATGTCTCCGTTTTTTTTTAAGAGCTAATGTTGACTTTTGAGCTTTTGCAAAACATTTCATTTATATTTTTCCATAAGTTATTTGCATTATATTTGCTTTCATTGATCTTATTTGTGTAGTATTCATTTTTTGTTTTTTGTATCATTTTATCGAGAATACTTTTATAATTTTTGTATTCCGTCTTCAGTTGCATATTATTCGGATCTTTCAATAACTGTTGGTACAAGCAATTTTTTTATTCGCCGATCTAACTAAAGAGGTGATATCCAATTTTTCCTCTTTTTTTCATTACCTTTTAATCTTATGACAACTTCATTCTATAAAAATGTCACAAATTTTTCAGTCAATCTGTCCAAGTCTTTGTCTAACATATATTCAGATAAATTTGTATTCTTTACGTTCTCTATAAATTTTTTCTCATTGAAGCGCTTCATAATTCTTCCTATATACAGGGTGTTACCAAATAAGTGCGAAAGTGCGAAATTGAAGGGGGTCTTTTATGTAAACAAAATCTTCAAGGGCTTTCCCTGAAAAGTTACACGCTTCCAAAAATGAGAAAAAAAAATGGTCCCACTCCAAAGATTCAGGGCTCAGATTCACTGATCATGTTACTCCAAAACCGCTTATGCATCATGAGACTAATATATCCGAAAAGAAAATTCTTGAGTACAGTGGTCAAAAAACGATTATGCGATTCACTAGTTTTATACCAATTCAATCACTGCGATGTGGTCTGTATTTTTTTTCCATCACTGCGTAAATGAATCCGTACAATGATGATACTATTGAACTGCTTTCATTCAAAATCACATTTTTCCATTTTTAAAACATAAATTCCGACTGTTCGAATCTCTCATTTTTACTAAATGACAAAACCTCAAGTTTTGTTTTCACATAATTGGTTGAGCCTCAACAGATCTCTGTAACAAGACACAGATAAAATAATGGAGTTTGATAAAAGTTATGAAAGTACCCACCATAACATTAAAATTATGAAAAAAAAATATAGGGGACAACACTTATACAGATGTCTGATGATGAATACAATCAAATTCGAAACGTTGAGGCGGAAATAATGTTTTTTTTTCTTCTGTGATGTATCAATCTTGATCCCAAACAAGTGATTGTCAGTGGATCACTAAAATATATTTCTAGAAATCATTTGAAGAAAATTGAAAAGCAACCCTCTACCAAATCAATATCCAACAGTCTCAATTTTCACCTCCAGTTATACTAGGAATAAATTAACAAACGGTTAGAATATGCTTTTGTTCAACGTTTATTGATACAAAGGCACATTCTAACCATTGGTTATTTATTCCTAGAATTCGGAAGTGAAAATACCGGGCCTAAGTCATTCAGAACATGACTGGGCAAATATTTTTGTAGCGAATAAAACGTCATGATAATGTACAAATATTTGATTGGGACTGTTGATTATTCCAAAATAAATATTAAAGAGAATGTTATTCGCCAACACAAGAGAAGTTTTCTGCTACAGTGAACAGAACTTCCATAATTGAATGTTATGTAATCAACTTCACAACTCGTATGAAAGTCTGGCCAAGTTATTAATCGAACTGGAGACTTCGTTCATTTATGAAAATATATGGATGGTTATTGTTCTTGTTTGTGATGTCCATGAAATTTAATGGAGTTGTGGCAATGTTGGATCCTTACCAAGCGGATCATACAGGGTATCTCGTGGAGGCATCCTAGTAATATTATATAATCGTTGAATGCGAAAGAAGAGAAAACAAAAAAAACAATGATGACGAATATGATGATGAATGAAAAAAAACACCTTTGCTCTTTTTGAATTTTTGTCAGGTAACATGCAAACGGGAATGGCTTGGAAAAATAAAAAAAGTATTTTGGTGGTAAAGAAGGAAACAATAAAATTATTATTTTCAAAATTCTGTATTTTTTGTTAGAAAAAAAACCATAATGGTCATATAAATTGAATGTGTAGTTGAAGTTGAATATTCCATAAACTCTACATCAACAAGGTTCCAAATGGTGTCTGATGAAATATTGAAAATGTTTGTTTTTCTCAAATAGTAGTGGATTGTAAATTGTTTCATTACTTTCAAATACTGTTGAACACTAGTGATGTTTTTAAAGACTGGGTAGACGCTATGGTGTCACATAATCACAAAATTGCAGAAGTTACCCCGTCACCACACTTATTCACTTCACACCTATATGCGCATTTCGATAACTAAGTTATCGTAGAGGGCGCCACCTACAGGTATTTTTCTTTTTTGAAGGTTTATAACTTTTTTGAGCGTACTTCTAGCACATTTTTCAGTAAAAAAATCAATTCCTCTATATCTACCTGAAAAAGCTACACTTGTTACAAGTCGCTATAAGCAACCGTTTTCTGGATATTTGGAATTAAAAATTTCAAGTCGATTATTTGATAATCGATGCGTGTTGAAGTTATTACCATTATTTTGCATTTTTCACAAGTATGCTTAGGAAATGAATTTGACGTTTAAGTAAGTAGTTTTGGTTTTTCGTAGGGGGCGCCACCTATTCTATTTATTTTCACTCGTTTGAAATGGTTATTTTTGTATTAAGGGTGCAAAATCTGTATTTGTTTTATTAAAATTTGCAAGAAATATCAACATTTTATTTCAAGAGATTTTGAATGTGTAGAATAGAATAAAATGAAGGAAACTAAATTGTATCCAAATAAATTGTTCGGAGTGTACACCTTCAGCGAAGATACAGGCATTCAGTCTTCTAGTCATTGAATCTCGTACCCGCTCAAAAATTATTGGTATGTTTCTTATTGTTTCACAGGCGTCTACTATTCGGTTTTTTAGATCTTCCTCGTTCGCTACTGGAGTTTCATAAACTAGTGACTTCAAATGTCCCCCAAAATGAAAATCTAGCGGGTTCAGATCTGGGGACCTTGCTGCCCACGCCCCGTTAGGTTCTTCTACACCCCTACCGATCCATCGATTTGGATAGACAGTGTTGAGGAATTCCCTGGCTTCAACGCTGAAATGGGCCGGAGCCCCATCATGCATAAACCACATGCGGATACGAATTTTTGATGGTACATTCTGAAGTAGTCCCGTCAATTCATTTTACTTAAAAGTCTCTGTAAGTTGCGCCATTCAGTCGGAACGGAAGAAAGGAAGGACCTATCAAGTAATTATCAATGATTGCCGCCCATACATTTACAGAAAATTGATACTGATAATACTGAACATGGTTGTTATGAAAGTTTGTGATACCATTTCGGAAGGAGTTTGCTTCGTTGGTGAAGAGTACATATCTGCAGAATTGGGGATTTCCAGCCAATTTTCTCAAAAACCACTGACACATAGTATTGCATTGGGGAAAGTCTCGTGGCAAAAGAGCTTGTACCCTCTGAATATGGTATGGATAAGATTGTGATCGTGATAATTCTCCAAGCTGTGAACTGAGTGGAATTGATAGCTTCAGCAATTATTCTTGTACTTGTTTCTGGATTCTCCTCGAGAGCGTTCGAAACAGCTTCTTCCAATTCTGGGATTCGGACTGCTCGTGGTCTTCCAATAATATCAGCTGCCCTCTTGAAGCTTCCTGTTTCTGCCAAACGACGGTGGAGACTGGTAAATGTTGAAGCTGAAGGCAGTACTCGATTAGGAAATCGCTACTGGTAAATACGTCTTGCTTCGCGCGCATTGCCATCCGCAAGGCGATAACGAAATGCATATCGGCTAAATGAGCATTATTGTTTGAATAATAATTTTTTTCAAAATTAGTATTTTAAAACTTACAGAAATTTCAACAAAAAAACAAAACGTTTAACTGTCACATAATATGTGATTACCAAAACTACTTACTTAAACGTCAAATTCATTTCCTAAGAATTCTTGTGAAAAATGCAAAATAATGGTAATAACTTCAACACGCATCGATATCAAATATTGACTTGAAATTTTCAAGTCCAAATATCTAGAAAACGGTTGCTTATAACGACTTGTAACAAGGGTGGCTTTTTTACGTAGATATGATAGAGGAATTGATTTTTTTACTGAAAAATGTGCTAGAAGTACGCTCAAAAAAGTTATGAATCTACAAAAAAGAAAAATACGTGTAGGTGGCGCCCCCTACGAGTGAGAGCAATAATAACATCAGGTTCGAATTTGACACCTCAAAAAACCTCTAAATACCAATTTTTGTTCAATTAACATCAGTATTTCGAAAGTTATTTAAAAAAAAATCGAAAATAAAAATAAAATTTCAACACCGTTTCCGGACATTTATTTATTTGGACAATTCATATTACAATATTGTGAGGAATCACCTCCTGAAGTTTGTCAAAGTACTTCTGACTAACCCTGTATAGAAGTGTAAAATTAGTTCACCCCGATGAGTTAACATACTGATGATGATAACTTAGTTATCGAAATGCGCATATAGGTGGGAAGTGAACAAGTGTAGTGAAGGGGTTACTTGTGAGAGTGTTGTTTTGATTCATAACATATCAGGATTATGAAAATTTCAACATTTGATTGTAGAGTAAATCTACTTTCCGAGTAGCCGTGCTAGATCCAATCCATTGCAACTATGAATCCATGAAGGATCTGGCGACCCCCTTCTTTAATGTAGCAATCGTCTCATTAATGTGGGGAAATTGAGTAGAAACTTCTGTTGAATATTCATCTCGAGACTTCCATCTTCCAAAGTTTCCTGATTTACAGAGGAAAAGGTAAGTGACACTCCAAATTGATCATCCTCCTCTTTCTTAGCTCTCCTCGAATATGAACAGCGAAATCCAATCAACGAATTCATTAAATTGGAATCTCCATCTTTACCGTGAGTTTAATTCAGCATATCCTGCATTTTTCATATTAATTGTAAGATAATCTATAATTCAAAAAGAAAAGATCGTTGTTCATGGCGAATTCCAAGTATCGAACCCCGGAAATACTTATAAACCATAATAAAACCGAAAGCACTTATTTTTTATCCTTTCGTCTCGGTGATATTAGATTTCTATTATGAAGACAAATTAAAACCATCCAGTTTTATATTCCATATTATTTAAATATTCGTATAAAGTCATTGAAGTTTAACGACCATGAAAATTGTCTTATTCTTCAAGACTTATCTCTGTCACTACCTATACAATAGGTATATGTTGGGTCGAATAACCGCAGAAAACAACTACTTTCTTGACTACTACCTCGCAAATTTTTTTGTTACACAATTTTTGTTATATATATAGTTCAGAAAAAAGTAAATTATTTTCATTCACGAAGTGAACATATTTAGTCATCGAATCTATATTTATAATATCGAATTCATCTTCTCAGGTTGCGCGGTTAATGTTCAAGACAATCGTATAGACAGACACGGTTATCAGTTCTGTTTTCATTTCTTTAGTAGATTCAATTAAAATATTGCTACTTACGAATACTTCGAGCAATTTTGAAAGAATTCTAGCGTATAAAGAACCTCTTTGAGATATGTCAAACTGACATATATTTTCAGAAGTATAGAATCGGGGATAATATCATAGGTGGTAGGGGTTTTATCGAAAGCAATATCATAAATGCTAGTGGTTTTATCGAGGGTAAAATCATATGTGATAGGAATTTTATCGCTCAATTTTTTTTGAAATTTTCGAGAAAGCATTTTAACTGGAAATTTTACTGAGTGTGGTTTAACCTTTGATAATAAGGCCGCAAATTGCACTAGTTAAATTTCCTAGAGGCAAAATGCTTGAGGAAAAAATTTCAATAATTTTGCGATAAAATCCTTAGCACGAATGATATTTGATGAGAATATTTCCCGAATCACTTTTGAAACTGAATAAAACTACCAGAATTCATGTTATATTCGAATTTCCAAGTGGAAAGTTACAACAACCAAAATCGAAGGAATCGCTTTACAGATTCATTCATAATCACTGCCCTTGAACTCACTCGAAAAATACATTAATTTTTCTAGTGTATTCATTCAGGATATAATTTTGAGGAAAATGGACTAGGGTTGGCTCGTTTCCTACTAAGCTTACACGAGCGTCTGTGTTTTTTCGCGCAAGAATTGAGGTTTAGTAGAGGCTATCATAGGAAGAAATATCATATATTCACTGATTATAAGTTAAAAATCAGTTTTAAAGATTTCTCGATGCATTTACTTTGTGAGTGCATCATTTGTAAAAGCTGCGTTGTGATTTTTATAGAAATTTATTTTCGAAAATAAAATAAAAAAACTACGGTGGTCGGATTCGAACGCCGGCTGCTTTTTTCGTGACCTGCTCTTAGCTAACTAGGCCACTTCGGCTTTGTTATAAGTATAAATTCGAATGCCTGTCTTTATGCATATACTAACTTAATTTTGTGTGATTTTTGCTATTTTGAGATTTTTATGAAGTTGTCAGTGCTTTTACCATTCTTCATGAAATATTTCTAGCTCCGAGTGATAGTCTGGTTACCTACCCACTACTCCACATTAACAGTTTGAAAAATGTATATATTTGAATTCCAATATCAAATCACTGTTTGTAGTGGACTCAAAATCCCTTATTCAATCCATTTTGCATTTCCTGTTTCCTTACAGGAATTGAATTATATATAACATATGAATTGAATGCGTTGACATATAATGACAGGTGACAGGGCATAGTGTGGTGTTATCGAAAAACAATATCGAATCTACTTGTGGTTTTATCGAAAAACAATAACGAATCTACTAATGGTTTTATCACTTATAACTGCACGAGAGGTTTGTATTTTATCGAGTGAATTTGGGTTGTTTAAAGAGAAACTGTTGCCTAGCAATTGGACGAGAAAAACTGTCAACTATTGAAAACGCGACACCGAAAGTGGAGCATTTTTAGGTTGACAGTTTTTCGGGTCAAATTGCTGAAGGAAACAGTTTAGAATTTGAACAACACAAATTCACCCGATATCAATACGAACATCGAGTGTAATTCGGCAGGACAATTTAATGAATAAGAAATTTAGAAACATATCAATGCAAACTTTATTCATTTTGGCAACCAACACCGCGATAATTGATAAACAAATGAATAAGTAAAAAAACCACTAGTGCATTTGTCGCTGTAAAAGTTGCAGCTAACTTTTGCCGCTGTCAAACTGACAATTGCACTGTGGCATATACGATTTTTTATACATGATTGAATTGTCGTATAAAACAGCAGAAGACGATTTCACTATAAACTGACCTGATTGGTTTTCTAGTTTGTAATTTTGGCCATTTGATTGGTTAAAAATAATGAGAATGCAAAACAATCTCGAATATTATATGTTTTAATAGTATAAAACAGCGAGAAGACTTGATCACTATAAAACTGATCTGATTGGGTATCTGTTCGAAATTTCGGCCATTTGATTAGTTCAGAACCAATGAGGGAACTAGTCGGGGGTGATATAACAAGTTCAATTTTCATCGGTTTTAACGAGTGCTATCAGCGATGAATAATCATTGCACGAGTTTTATTTGGTGAGAGAATATAATGAACATTATCAGATGAAATAAACTTCTTAACTTCGAACTGACAGTCCACAATTTTCATTAGAAACAGTTGACGGTCAACATGCGGTGCTAATGGAAATGTCATCGATTTGATTGCCTCTTCTACTCTGTTGTATTATCATCTCAGCCAATCACATTAGTCGGAAATGTACCATGTGACACTTGAATTGTATTCTCGGTGGAATTTCAGGAAAACCAGGCTATATAACATTTTCAATCATCATTTCGTTCCATTGATTGTCAGCTCATACAAAAATCAATTAATTTATCGATTCTAAAGATACCTTGGATTTATTTTGGGTCCTTGCTGAGTTTGTTATATCAATTACAGTTTTCAGAGTACGAAACAATATTTCCAACGGATATACGACCGTGAACGTTCCCAAAATCCCAACAATCATGATTTCCTACTTTTCACCCAATAATTCACCCAAGGAACTGGCAAAGTCCCAAAACAAAATGTGCTTTGTGAACTCATATTGCATTTTTTATCGTTTTTCATGGAGTTTTGAGAAGTTACAGCTTTTACTCATTATTTCCTTGTTGAAATTAAGGAAACCACGCCGAACTCAAACTTTGTGGAAAAGTGCTTTCTAAATCAAATAATGTTCCTGAAATAAATATTACTGAACGATGAAAGGCTGGTTTGTATGAGTTTACAGACGTTTTCGATCTCGGAGGTGTTCGACAACAAACTTTTCATCTTAGTTCACAAATCGATATATCAGCGCAATGCCTCTATCGAATATCTTGGGATTTTTTATGGGCCCATTGCGCTAGTATATTTAAAAAAGAATTCACCAAAGAAAAATAGTTCATAGAATACATATAGACCAGAATCAATCAGTTTTTGAACAAAAAACATTCTTAGCAGTAAGTGGATGGTCGGAAAATTTGGGGTAAATCAAGAACTGATATAGGTTCCGAAAGGGGGGTAAGAATATATGTTTTCAGGGTTGGATATTGGTTTTTTACGATTTGTGGCTGAAATATGATCTTATCGGAAAAAGTAGTAGATAATCAAATAATATAGAACTTTTGTATCGATCATTTTTCAACATTACCCCAAAATTAACGAAAAAACGCTAAAAACAGTTTTTTTTTGTTTTTAATTTTTATCTCCCGGAAAAAATATATTTTTTTTATTAAACTTGGTTAAAACGTTCTTTTTGTGTTTTGAATGAGCTGTAATTTTTTCAAAGCAAAATATTCATATTTCGATTGAATACGAATTTAAATAAAAAAAAAGACTAATTTTCAATCGAAAAAGTTGGTTTACAAATTTTCAATTTTTGACTTTTTCAGTGCTATTTTCTCCGTTAAAAACCTCTACTTCAAGATGGTGTGAAAAAAGTCATTGTTTGTATGAAAAATATCGTTAAAAATGCAAAAAACAAAAAAAACTACTTTTTCATAATCGATTTTTCAGTAATCTTGGGAATTTCTCATTTTTTATTGCAAATAAGCGTTGAAATTGATGAAAAAGATCAATTCTCATGTAATATAATGACATTTACATTCAATTATTTGTTAATGGTTTTGAAATTACCGAAAACATTGTTCAAACCATAATCGAATAAGCAAAAACTTCAAAAAACAAAGGCTTTTTATTCATTGCTGATTTTTCATACATAAACTATAAATAATGTACAGGTCACTTTTTAAAAATTTGTTTTCCATCGAAATCAAAATAGACTTTTGTATTAGTTTACTTCTCTGGCTAGTTTTAGCTGATATCATTACGATGGATCAGTTGTGCATCTCCCATTGAATGTAAATGACATTATATTACATGAAAATTATTCTTTTTCATCAATTTCAACCTGGTCTAACAAAGGTTTTTCGAATATGATTTTCGAGCTGCTAAAGATTGGAAACTTTCACATTTTTCAACTTCCTACCGATAATAATAATGTTTAGTCAAGTAAGCATAAATGAAATATTATCAGTTGTAATATCACAAGAGGGTGAGAATAAAGTGAAAGTAATTCGACAGATTTTCGAATTGCCAAATGGCAACAAGTTTGAGAAAGAAGTCTGTCGAATTATTTCAACTTTATTCTCACTTTCTTGTGGTATTACAACTGATTATTTTTTGATGGTACGATCTTGAACAAATTTCCTCGCAAAATGATATAATGTACAAGTCAGGTTTTGATTCACTTCTCACTCTTCATGCGAATTGATGACAGACGTCAAATTAAAAATATAGGTTGTCGACAATAAAAACAAAATACCTCAAATTATTCCCGCGGCAATTTTCTAGGTAGAATATTCCCAAAGAGAGTAAATCTTGTAGCAATAACTCGTCATACATGGACATGAGTACAGGTGGCCCACGTAACGTACAGAGTGGTACAATATACATTCAAGAACCTGCAACTCTCAGATAAGAGTGCGGATAGCGCTAGTCTGCCACTGTCCAGAGAGAACGATGGCCATGACATATACGTCACTATGACTCACAAATGATCTTTCATCTTTTCTATTAGTGTCACCATTGTCTAATGGGGAATAGACTCTCCTACTCAGATAAAGTTTACTCTCTTTGGATTTAAAAAGTCTTCACGACGTTTCGAATGATTGTATCTGCATTCGTCTTCAGGTGAATACTGACAAGTCTAGGTGCTACTTACAAATTCATATCTCTGTCGGTGTAATGGCGCATGTAATTCCGCCATGTGCAGTGGTGCGTGTAATTTCGCACGGTGTGGTGGTGCGTCAAGATTCGCGTCTCTTCAGTCCGCCAGAAAGAGCAATCAGTGGTTTCCATATGTTCTTGATCTCAACGCTTGGTTGACTAAAGATATTATTGGCTTTAATATAGGCGGCCTCTTTGAACTTTCGTTTGAACCAATGCTCCTCTCTATGTAGAACACTTGCGTCTTATAGAATACGATGGTGCTCAGTCCAGGCGTGGTTGGCAATTACCGATTTTGACATTTCTCCACGTTGAGTGGATATATGGATATATTTAGTCGCGTCCATTAGTAGGCCGTCTATGTATTTTTCACATTTTGATTTATGCAATTGATTCTTTCGGATACTTTGTAATATGAGCCTACCCATGTTTTTAAAAGATTACCAGAGTTTTTAGCGATCGATTACAAAGCAATCATTTTTGTATCTCTATTAAAAAAATCCTGTGAAAAATCCCTGATAATATGTTCTTAATTCTTCTGCAGGCACTCTTTCTGTAGAAGAAATTAAATATCAATTTAACACTTTCCCAACTAAAGTTACTCGAAATCGGATGGGAACATTATGCTGAACTTTCTCAGATTTTTTCTCGAGATTTTGCCTTCCTCTTCGTGAAAAGTTACTTCTGCGATAACATTACCTGGTCGTCACTTACAATATTGCATTCTGAACTTTCAAATCGATCGTAATTTCATCAAAGTTAGAGTTTTCTGTGTGAAGTACAGAATGCTGGACCATTTTGCATGTACTCTTAGGATTTCCAAGATGTACACTGCATCAAAATCCACTTCAAATCATCGACTCGATGCTCGTTTCATTTCTGAGGAATTTGTCGAAACTTTTCGACTACTCTCTCGAGTTATTTGGCGCATTCGTGGAATCGGCTACGTTCGAACAGTTCTAGACGTGAGACTTAATGAATGTAGTGCAAAGTTTCCCGTATTTCTATCACATGTTTCAAGAAACGTTGGAGTCGCTTCAAACTATTTACTTGAGCCAGGGCATTGAAGGTGAAACTTCCAGCATGGAAAATTGAAAGTGAAAATGGAGATTTCTTCTACTCCAATTGATGAACTCGTACTTCAGAATACTAGACAAGTTCACGAGTTCAAAGATGTATTAATTGTGGTTACTGCGAGTGTGAGAGCTCATTTGATTTCAAAGGACGAGAAAAATGTGCGAAAGTTTCAAACCGACACATTAATAAATGCAAAAGTTATAAACGATGCATATACATATAACTCGAAAACTATTAACTTTAGAGTAAAATAAAAAAAAAATTAAAGAGGAGGGAATTTCCGAAAAATGATAATTCTTGAAAAAAAATACAAACATTTTTTTTTTATTTTTAATTGTTTAAACAAAATATTTAAGAAAAGTTTCTGTCTCAAAATTAATGTTTGCGATTTCTACAAGATACAAAAGAACATTCATATTTATAATTTGTTCATTAAATAAACAATTTGCTATAAAAAATTGTCGAATATGTATATTTTTCAGATCAGGAAACAAATACCCAAAACAACCATATGCAATAAATGTAAAACTTTTTTTTTCCTAGATAACAAATTTATCTTTGGAATGAACCCAAGAAAAAGTTGCTAACTTTTGTTGATCATTAGTTAAATGCATTTATTCATAAAATTCGATGGTTTCTCTTGTATTTTTCGATCTTTCATGACTTATACCTTATTCACTATTGAAGATACAGCAATAGACCTTCGAGATGATTTTAGTGAGTAATAGAATATCTAACAAAAAAAAATTGCAACAAACCAATGATTCTAATAGTTAAAAAAACTTTTTAACAAAAAATTAAACCGACGAAATACGGAACTGAAAAGTAAAAAATAAAATAACCTTCTTAGTCTCGATAACTAAGCTCCTAAACTAATGTTAGTGAATTATTTTGAGTCGGCGCCAAAAAAACAAGCAAAGTTTGTTTTGTTGAAATTTCTGTAAGTTTTAAAACACTAATTTAGAAAAAATGGATTATTTAAACAATAATGGTCATTTAGCCGATATGCATTTCGTTTATGGCCTTCCGGATGGCAATGAGCGCGAAGCAAGATGTATTTACCAGGAGCGATTTCATAATCGAGTACTACCTTCAGCTCCAACATTTACCAGTCTCCACCGTCGGTTGGCAGAAACAGGTAGCTTTAAGAGGGCAGCTGATATTATTGGAAGATCACTAGCACTCCGAACCTCTTAGTATTGGAAGCAGCTGTTTTGAATGCTCTCGAGGAGAATCCAGAAACAAGTACAAGAATTAATTGCTGAAGCTCTCAATTCTACTAAGTCCACAGTTTGGAGAATTATTTACGATCAACAATTTTATCCATACCATATTCGAAGGGTTCAAGCTCTTTTGCCACTTTTCCCAACGCATTACTGTGTCAGTGGTTTTTGAGAAAATTGGCTGGAAATCCTCAATTTTTAAGATATGCACTCTTCACGGACGAGGCAAACTTCTCCCGAAATGCTATCACAAACTTTCATAACAACCATGTTTGGGGTCTGGAAAATCAGCACGCAGTTAGTGAAAGACCTTATCCGTATCAATTTTCTGTAAATGTATGGGCGGAAATAATTGATAATTACTCGATAGATCCTTTCTTTCTTCCGTTCTGACTGAATGGCGCAACCTACAGAGACTTTTTAGAAAATGAATTGCCGGGACTACTTCAGAATGAACCATTAGATATCAGTATCGGCATGTGGTGTATGCATGATGTGGCTCCGGCCCATTTTAGCGCTGTAGCCAGGAAATTCCTTAACACTGTCTATCCAAATCGATGGATCGGTAGGGGTGTAGATAGAAGAACCTAACCAGGCATGGGCACCAAGGTCCCCAGATCTAAACCCGCTAGATTTTTATTTGTGGGGACATTTGAAGTCACTGGTTTATAAAACTCCAGTAGCGAACGAGGAAGATCTAAGAAACCTAATAGTAGACGCTGAAACAATAAGAAACACACCAATAATTTTTGAGCGGGTACGATATTCAATGACTAGAAGACTGAATGCCTGAATATTCGCTGGAGGTGGACACTTTGAACAATTTATTTGACTAAAATTTAGTTTCTTTGATTTTATTTTTTTCTACATATTCAAAATTTCTTGAAATAGAATGTTGATATTTCTTGCAAATTTTATTAAAACAAATACAGATTTTGCACGCTTGATACAAAAATAACTTTTTTTTATTGGTGCCCCTTTTTACCCATTTAAAGCACGCCTCAGCGTGTTCAAATCGAACTTTAAAAAACGCGCGTTTTTTAAAGGTAACCATGACAACATCAACAAATCGAGAAACGTGAAGTCTAAATGACAAATTTTTTATTATTGATCTGACAGATACTTGTAACGTCAAAATATTACCACAATTCGTTCATTTATATGTGCTCCTCCATCCATTTGATGAACTTTTCATATTCTTTTTATATATATCACTGATTTCGCGGTATTAACCAGGATTCTGCCTCACTATTCAAAAATCGATATTAGAATAATTCATTTTGAGCTCTGGTGACAAAAATATTGATCTTTGGTAACAAATTGCAAATGAATGTTTTCTATTTCCATGACAACGAAAGGTATACTGATGTCACATCACGAATTCAACCTTCTTGCATTATTAGTTCTTATTTCATTATTTGTAGTAATAATACCAGTATATATGATTTCAAAGTGCGCCAATAAAAATAGTTTGATATTTTAAACACTTTATTTCGAGATCCGGTGCGCCGTCGTGCTCGAAATCGCGTTTTAAAGCTTATCCATTATACTTTAATATACTAATTTGAAACGAGTAAAATAAATAGAATAGGTGGCCCCCTAAAAAACTACCACTCAACGTCAACATTTCCATTCTTGTAAAATGCAAAATAATGGTAATAACTTCAACACGCATCGATTATCAAATAATCGACTTGAAATTTTCAAGTCAAATATCTAGAAAGCGGCTGCTTATAGCGACTTGTAAAGGGTAGGTTTCACGTAGATATGATGTAGAAAATAATTTTGTAACTAAAAAATGTGTTAGAAGTACGCTCAAAAAAGTTATGAATCTTCAAAAAATAAAAAGACGTGTAGGTGTCTACGAGTAAGAGCAATAATAATATCAGGTTCGAATTCGACACCTCAAAAAACGTCTCAATACCAATTTTCGTTTAATTAAGGTCAGTATTTCGAAAGTTATTTAAAAAAAACGATAATAAAAATAAAATTTCAACACCTTGTATCTTGGAAACGAAGCGTTTCCGGAAGTTTGTCAGAGTACTTTTGAATCACCCTGTATACAAATTCATTAGATTGACTCAGCTCAATCTCATCCGTACTGTCACTTATCATTGAAAGTTTATAAAGTTTCTGTTCGTCCAGTTATTTTCGCTAGCCATGTTTTTCGAACCTGCATTCATTTGATTCTGCACTAGTTCAACTGGGCACATTTTTATTATATATCAATATGTAATAACAAAAATAATGAGTTTCAGATAAACTGACCTATTTCCCCGCAAACCAAAATACTTATTGTTGCAGCAAGCCGATTTGAATAAAAGAATACATACATTCGGGAAACAATGCTTCGGAGTTCGTGCCTGATAAACAGAAGGCTCCCGCAGTGCAGCACAAGAGTTTCAAAACATTTTGTAAACGTCTCGTCCAGAAACAAACTACCATCTATATGCAACACAAAATACATTAAAAATCGCGTATTCGACCGGTATCCGCAGTTAACACACAAAAAGGCCCCGCGTATTTATTTACCCGGTTCCCGGTGTACGGTCATGAAATTATTTTACGCAGTGAAAAGGTTAATCTTGTACTTTTTGTATCTGTTAGAAATATTGATTTTTATGTAAAATTTTGAGCTTACTGGGTTTTCAGTAGTAATACCACTAGTGACTGAATTTTCGCGATAAGTCTGTCGATTTATTTCTAAACGAAATTGAGTTGCTTGAAAACACCACGAGTCCGCAGGACGAGTGGTGTTTTCTTCAACCAACTCAGTTGAGTTTAGATATAAAAGACAGACTTATAAGATAAATTCAATCACGAGTGGTATTTTATTAGACTATTTCACGAACAGAATGAAAGGTCAAAAAATTTAAATCCGGCAGAATGAGAGGAAGAAATTTATTAATAATAAATAATTCAAATTTAATTATGAGCATGAAATATTTATTTAAACTATAAACGATTTGTTTCAATTATAATTTGTTACCTATAACAATAAATAATTTTTTATGAACACGAACATAATATATTATTCTCGACTATAATTATTATAAATGGTGCAATTGAAAAAATTTGAATAGTACGACCGTTATTGGGTGGCTACAATGTATTGTTGGTATTATTACTTGATGTACTTGAAGTACTCCTAAAAGTATTCACTATATTCTGATGATTTTCAGCACTAAGATGTAAATACGGTTTCATCGAGTTCGAACTTCCATGTCCAGTAATTTCCATAGCTTGTTGTTCACTAACGCCGGATTGTAGTAACTGACTAACTGCAGTGGCACGATTAGAGTGATTTGTTATTTTTAGTTTTCTAGTATCTAATCCTATCTTTTCTGCAGATAGTTTTGATATTGTATTAATACCAATAGGGCAATTCTTGTACCAATTATTATTATTATATTTATTCCACTTGCCATTCACTGTCAGAAAAAGTCTGTCATTGGTAGTAATTCCCCTTTTCGATATAAGTTTCCGGTATAATCTCACAGGACACATTTCAGGATTTTTCAAATTTTGAGTAAGCCATTTAGTATCTGCACAGTTTTATCACCACCGTGGCGGGTTTTGGAGAATATCGGGTTATATGCAATTCTGTTTGTTGAACAGCCTTTGTTGTCAGTCTCTCCCTTAAAAAATGTAACTTGGAAAACGTTGCTTCGTTACCTCTCCAAGCTAGTTCTACGCAGCTATGTGAAAAAACTTCTTTTGGAGTCCCTCTGGCGTGTCTTCGTCCCATTGTAAGCACATATTTCTATATTCATCTGTAGTCATAGCGACAGAACTCATTTTATTTTTTCGGGTACAGCTTGCAAAATTTTCTTTGCTATCTCGAGCCGCCCTCGCCTCCTTGAACATTATATTTTGAAGGATCAATATGTCTCTGATACTCACAAAAATATTTTTCTTGTACTAATTTTGCATTAGTGTTCCATATGGTTTTGATAACATTCTCCTTGTAATCACTACCATCAATTTTTCGCATATTGAATGCCCAGTCTTTTAGAATGAATGCTAATCTTTCGTTGCTATTTTCTGCATCTAATTTGTAGTTGCGTTCCGCACAGAACGTCATAAATTGTCTCCATATATAAGATTTTGATTTTTTTGTGTTAGTGGGTATATTTACTTCAAAATTTTGGTTTATTACTTCATTTGAAGTAGCACCGAAGCGACTCATTTTGACGTTTGCAGCTACAATTATTTTTGGTCAAACTGTCAAACTTTGCATTGCGATCCGTATCCATGGTTACGTCGTTGAAAACACCATGCTGATAGACCAATCAGAATTGAAAGACAGCTGGTGTTTTCGCGATAATACAAGCTGTCTCTAGTTTTTGATTGGTCAGATTTTGTGAAAATTCCAAGGTGCGTGTAATAGTCACTTATAATACCACAAGAGCTTCAAAATTATCGGGTATTTCCCGATAGGTTCGTTGCAAACAAATGAAGGAGTCAAGTTTTTCAGGTTAAAAAATCACGAGCGCGAAGCGCGAGTGATTTTTCCTGACAAACTTGACGACTTTATTTGTTTGCAGGGAACCTTGAGGGAAATGCCAGATAATTTTGAAGCTCGTGTGGTATTCGGGGGATTATTTTTCCGTCCCAAATGTCGGCCAATAGAATTGCACCATGAGACGAAATGTACAGTTAACAAATAAGAATTTCATAATGAATAAAACAACATTTAATTAAGATTCAGGCTAGTGCAATTAAAAATAGAATTGTTGTAAACATTGGTGCATGTTTTCTTCAAGTCAGAGTTATCGGTAATGGTCCCAGAAGAGGTAGATGGCATGAGGTTTATGCTGTTGATGGCATTTTCTGCAGTAGGCTCACTCCTTCGCAGTTTCTTGACAATTAATTCGTGGTGTTCCTGGTCGAGTTGGAGATACGGCTTGATGGAGTTACTGTTGGCATGTCCAGTTATTTTGATTCCCTGCTGCTCTCCCAGGCCCGATTTCGCTAGATTGAGACGGCTGTTGCACGACTGGAGTGATTGGTGATTTTTTGTTACCAAGGTCAAGCCCAGCTTTTGTGCTGACTCCTTAACCCACTTTGAAATCGTGTTTTGGCCTACTGGGAATCCTTGTACCACCTAGCGCCTGGAACTTTATTCCAGAATGGATTTTGGGTCAGGAATAGTCTGTCGCTCTTGATATTGGCATCTCTTCTCTCTCAATTTCTGGAACAGTCTCACTGGGCACTTGTCAGGGATTTCCGATTCTCCACCAGCCACTTGCTGTCTGATAATTTTTATCACCACCTTGTGTGGTCTTGCTGAAAATTGGATTGTATTCAATTCTCCCAGTTGTTTCCCGTCATTTCGCTGTTCTGCCTTGAAGTGATGTATTGACGCCATGCTGCCCTCACCACCTTCCAAGCCAATTCCACTGATATTATCATGAATAATTTTTCTGAGGCCATCAGGAGTTTTCTCGTCCCAAACAGTGGTCATTGCATCCCAATCTTTTTCCTCCAACGCTGCTGCACTTGCCCTCCGTTTTTCCGGAATCGATTGTAAAGCCTTACGCTTGGCATCACGAGCTCCTCGAGCGGTCTTGAATGCAGCATCCGAAAATGGGTTGATTTTGATGTCGAAATCGTTCAAATACTTTTCTTGAAGTAATTTGGCAGTCTGATTCCACATTGTTTTTATTGTACCTTCTTTATAGTCTTCTCCATCCATTTTCTTCATATTGTAAGCGTAATCTTTCATAATGTTTGCCAATTGCGCTTCACTCGTTTCAGCACTCAATGTGTATTCCCTCTCAGTACAAAAAGTAGTAAATTGGTTCCAAACTGTTTTTTTTGCCTTCTCCGTATTAATGGGAACATTTCCTTTGACTTTTTTATCGATGGTGGACAGAGAACAAACTCCAAATCGACTCATTTTCATGCAAAATCTCCAATTGTCACAATTGAATTCAACCTGTCAGTTTGAAGTGTGGTTAATTTGACTGGATCATGTTTTGTTTTTTATATATAGCAACTACCAGAGAAAATTTTCAAAAAATTATCAGTATAATACCATGTAGGTTGTACCACGTGACGTCGAATGGTGCAATTCTATTGGTCGATATTTGGGTCGGAAAAATAATCATCGTAATTACGTTTTAATCGAAAATATATAATTTATTACTATTGTACATTAGAAAATGTTTTTTCACTTGCGGATCAAAATCGTGAAAACTTATTACTTTTTTTGGCAACATTGGTATCTACAAAAGTATTTGGCGCAATCAGTAACATCAGATTGCCTTCTTCAGTTTCGTTCGTATTTTTATTGACAAGGAATTGAAATTCGAACAACATGTCAGCAATTCAAATGAGAAATTAGCTTCTGGAGATTTTGCTCTGAGGCTAATGATAAAATAACCTTCAAAGGCAAAAACAGCTTATTATGTCTATTTTAGGGACCGTGATACTACAAAAACGGGCAGATATTTGTTCAAAGCAAAGGCAGGAAAGTAAAGCCAAATTTATCTCTCTCAGTGCATATTCATTAAAAGTTTCTGGAGGAATATTTATTTTGATTTGTTCACAGTACACCTACCAATACAACTTCATCATCAATTTGCAATCATGAAAACATTCCCAACGTATTTTACTACGACAGGATATAAAGTTAAACAAACAGTAAATGAATAATTGAACTGGAAAAGGCAACTTTTTTAATTGGGATTCATTTGAAAAACAAACCGTTCGAATTGAATGAAAATACATGAGCTACACAGTTAATCAACATTCATTTCCGAAATTAGAACTGAAATTTTTTGCCTATATTTTTGTACTATTTTTATTTGCATCACGTACATTGTATGTACTTTTCAGCAGACTGGACCATTCGTTCGATAGCGAGACAAAAAAAACCTGAGGCGTCAGAGTAGAATGAATATTCATACTGATGACGATTAGATTTGACTATATGCAGAACTTCAATATCAACCTCAACCAGTTTGGTTGGGATTAGGATCAATGTTATTGAAGAAAAATTATTGCTTTCTCGCCAACGTTTCGAACTTTAATAAATTCATCATCAGGGCACTGTAACAATGAGTTTTGCTTTACAATTCTTTTTGAGAAAAGTTGAGTATGGTAAAATGATAAAAACAATATAATAAGGAAAATGCCCACAAAATATTGAAACATTTCCAGGGGTTCAAAATAAGAATGTTTTTAATTATAAAATAAAAGAAGACTCACCAAACATTAGTTTTTTCGAGTATATATCATAGACAATAATAAATAATAAACAGACATAATTAACACTCCAGTCATCGAGCACTTTTAACGGAATTCTCTTTGGAGTACCACAGGGCTCAATTATGAGACTCTTACGCTTCCGGTTTCCTACACACCTACCAAATTTAAATCAATTTGGATTTTTTTTGTTTTCTCAACTTCACAATTTTTTGGCTAATTTCGTAAGACACCAGTAGAGATGTAATACACTCATCTGCTGAAGGGATTTTTTCTGTTTAAAAATGTCCCTAATCGGATATTTGCAAAGAAATAAAAATATGCTATAATAATTATGTCATACTTGATGTAAAGTGGTTCTAGTTTCAACATTCTACACAAAGAGTCATTTCAGTTAAGTGCCATAAATTCAATTCAATTTGCCCATCAATGAAACTGCTCTTCAGCTAAGAAGTATGCTAAGGAAATAATAGAATTGTATGTCACGGAAATTGAAATAACAAAGTGATTGACAATTTCACGAAAATTATGAAAGAGTAATTTTTATAAGGTAGTTGAATGAAAATGCTGGCTGGAAAAAATAGAAATCATACTCATTTGCGGAGAGAATTCAACTCATCGACAAGTTTCGGATATTTTCATTGCAAGACATCCTGAAAGACATATCCAAAACTCTATTGTGAGCAGGATTATCTTAAAGTTCAAATCGACAGATTCAGTGTGAAATACTTTTAAAAGACCTCATAATCCAAGAGTTTATGAAGAAGAAGCTCAATTAGGAATTCAAAATTAGATGCCAGCGCCAGAGTGGCGAAAATTCAAACCAGACATACGTACATTGTTTGTCTGTTATCTCAGAGGTTATACACTTGGGTTTGGAGTTTTTCTCAAAATATTTCTATTTGGTATTAGTTTCCAGTTTTTTTGTGTAGTGTTATTAATTTCAAGACTCTAGTGAAGTGGTGTATTTAAATCTTAAGACAATATCATTTGCGAAACCTCACTTTGAAGGAGACAAAGTTTCTGGACAGCTTAGTGAGTCATAGGGGAACTATTGTTATGAATTATTTTGAAGAAATGTTACACATTATTATTTGTGTATGTTCGAATTGAAAATAAAACTAACAAAAACGTTTTTTTTTTTTTAAATAAAACAAACAAGGTGATGTGGAAATGTGTTTTTTTATCACCTAGACATACATGAATAGTCACTTTTTTTCCATACTCTATGAACAATCTTCGGTATGTTGAATAATATCTTTCTTTTATCTTCCTAACTCTCTTTTTTTTTCTTCTTAACTCTCTTTGGAGGTTCTCTTTTTCACTTTTTTCCTTGGTCACACACGATACAGGAATATTTTGGGAAGGAACTGTATTCTTCTTCAAGATCCCAAGAGCCCGTCGTCTGTCTAGAGACTCATTCAATCCTAGATTAGTCTGCACCAGTATGTTACATTCATTTTCTCGCGGAAAATGATAAAAACTTATTCCAGTACAACGGGATCGTTTTGCCCAAGAGTCACATTGAGGTACACAACAATAATGATTCGAACTTGAATCACAAATAATTTTTTTCGTATAGGACGTATAATGGTCAACAGAACATTCACCAGGTAAACCAGAATTTCATTAAATGTCAACAATCACAAGAGATTCGACAAGTTTTAAGTATACAATGGCTAAAATCATATAAACAGCAATGTTTCGAAAAGTAAACAATGTACTTATGTATAGTTAAAAACATCGACACCAGGGGGAGTATCAGTTATTTTGAATTCCCAATCGAGTGGATGTAATACATCATCGAAGAACTAGAGATAGGACTGGTGTTATAAGGAAAGCCGTGAGACAAATTTTACACAATAATGAATTCAGGCCATTCAAACCTAAATTTATAAATACTTTGGAAAAGCGGAATTCTGACTACACTTGAATTTATCTCTTTCCCTCTTCCTCTCTTCCTCTCTTCCTCTCTTCCTCTCTTCCTCTCTTCCTCTCTTCCTCTCTTTCTCTCTTCCTCTCTTTTTCTCTTTCTCTCTTTCGCTCTTTCGCTCTTTCTCTCTTTCTTTCTTTCTCTCTATCTCTATTTCTCTCTTTCTATCATCCTCTCTTTCCCCTCTTTTTCCCTCTTTTTCCCTCTCTTTCCCTCCTTTTCCTTCTCCTTCCCTCTCTTTTCCTCTCTTTCCCTTTCTTTCCCTTCTTCTCCCTTTGCCCCTTTCTGGGTAATCAGTTCACAAAACTGTAGATGGTGCGCACAAGTAAACCCAAAATATGTGATAAAATGCCGAGATCAATATTCTTTCAAAACAAATGTGTGTTTCGGTGTGAATGGCCAATATTCCTTTCGGTAAAATTTAAAGTCACAAAGATACTTGCAGTTTTTAAATGATAAAATAAGTCAAGTTTAAGATGAAATGCCCCATGTTGAAAGTCAAAACTTATGGTTTAAATATGATGGATTGCTAATTCATAATTGGACAGGTTTTAAACAATGTTCCTTGTCACTACTTCGAGGT
This sequence comes from Gonioctena quinquepunctata, assembly GCA_018342105.1. Taxonomy (NCBI): domain Eukaryota; kingdom Metazoa; phylum Arthropoda; class Insecta; order Coleoptera; family Chrysomelidae; genus Gonioctena; species Gonioctena quinquepunctata. The sequence continues at coordinate 574,426 of JAFIRS010000110.1, read as the reverse complement.
AACGTAATTGGGCGTAATATAAATAGATCTTTATTTTTAAATAGGATATCCTATTATACAAATCGGCTAAAAAAAAAGTTAAAGTAAGAGATATGTGGTACATATTGAAAAAATATACAATAAAATATATAACAAACATTAAATAAAATACATTAAAAAGTTGGTTTAAATAATAAATATCATATTTGTGCATTTGAAACAAATTTCTTTAGTTCATTTTTGAAAATGTTCAGAGATGGGCTACTTTTAATTATATTTGGTAATTTATTGAACTGATCAAAACCTTTGAAAATCAAAGAGTTCACGGTGTTTTTGTGATTTGCTCTAATAATATATATATATATATATATATATATATATATATATATATATATATATATATATATATATTATTATTATTTTGAGTGAAGTGGTGGTGAAGGTCATGATTGAAGACAATGTACTGTTTGAAATAACATATGGAACAACCCTGGCCACCCAGGTCGCCAGACCTTACCACACTAGATTTTTTCCTTTGAAGATATTTGAAGCGCATATCATTCCGAAATGTCAACCATCTGGAGACAGTAATTCGATAATGTATATCAAATATTACTTATCAGTTTTCAAGAAACGCGTTTCAAAGGAGTTTCCAGGCGAACCATTATTTGCATTGAGCGTGATGACAGACATACAGAGATAGTAGATAATTGCACTCTACACCATTATGCCGATGACACCCAATTGTATTCAGCATTCTGTCAGAAAGACTGGCAAGTTGCAGTAGATGAAGTCAAACGAGGTCTACAATTCTGAATTGAAATTAAAAAGTCCCCAATCAGTCCTCTCTGACCCTAAACACAAACGGCTAAAAATGTGAATACACTCTGTCAAAACTCTGATAACATTCTTCAACAGCTGTATCAAATTGAAAGTATCCAATCCTCCAAAGTCAAATTGAAACTCTGTGAAATCGATGTGAAACGCTTAGAGAAAATTAAATACACCTATATTCGTTCATATTTCAGCTGAATTTGAGTCCAGTTGGTTGAAACTTGACAAAATCTGTCAGCACGATCTTCTCGTAAATACCCATGATTTTATCATTAAATGGAGGCCAGATTTGATACCTCCTCCAATTACGTTACTCGAAATGAAACTGTCTAATAATACCAAAACATTCATCAGGTTTTTTCACATGATGTTTCATATTTGATTCAATAAAAGGAAATAATCCGTTTCCATAAATATGCATAAATATCTGCAGAAATACTCATGTGTTGAATTTTTTTGGAGTGAGTTAAATTAATAATTCTAGCTATTGTCCTTTCCATGTCATGATTTCTATGGTATGAATCTGCAATTTCAATTATATATTACAGAGTGTATACCATTTTGAAGACAATTTCGATAGTGACTAGGAATTGAGAAACTAGGCAGTGTATGTGACAGCTCAAGTCATGAACAGGATTACCATAAAAAAGTTCCTATCAGTTCCCATTCTTTCAATGACTTATGGGTTATTTACCTAAAAAAAAATGTATCTGCAGTCGTCAAACTATTCAAATCAGATCCCACATATACATCGCTGTAATAAACATATCACCTTGACAAATAGGGATATTACATTTTTCGAATATGGTGGGGGTAGTTCTAGGGTGCAGCACATTCTAGCTCCATTTATGAGAAAATGTGATCCTAGATTTGACGAGTTGTAACCCTGCTTTTTCTTTTCGTCGCAGGGCACAATTGCGGCGGCTTCTCTTTATAGTTCGGGAGCGGGCGTGGTTCTAATAGGCATGATGTTACTAGTTTGAATAAATGAGTTTTTGTTTCTATTTGGGCGCCACTTAGTTTAAGGCAGAACTAAGAACCGAAAGAAAATTCAACATGTTATAAATTAAACTATATGATGGGTTCAATGATTTACTACTATGATTTTCCATACAAAATGGATGAATTGGAATTATTTGAGTTGCAAAGTCAAAGTTAATTTACAATTTACTTTTGGTACCCATATACAGAGTGGCCACTTTTTTAATGGGATTGTATTGGTAACTTTTAAACCATAAGAGTTAGAAGGTCGGTCAAATGGAGAAAAAGTTGCATTCATAGAGGCATTGTCAAGCAGTTCAAACAAATCGAGATTATCAGGGCCGGTTATTGAGATATCATAAGAAAAGTAAATTATGTCATTTAGATTTTTCTTTTTTTCCCACTTTATTTCGAATATTATAAAAAAATGTCACAGGAGTTTTTTGTTCGACAGTAAATTATCCTCAATTTGACATAATTAGATATCGTATCCAACGTTTCGTACGCTCTGGGCCACCATCAAACTTATTTTTTTCAATACGGACCTGCATATTTTATGACACTTTTCGAAATAACTTTTAACGCTGAATTCAACGATATATCATACATTGTCATTCAAAGTTGATTTTCAGGTGATTTTGAACCTTATCCAAATTTCTTTGGGTCGGATCTGTATTACATTTAGGTACCTTCAGTACCTAAATCCACTTACTCATCTTCAACTGAATGGAACGTAACAGAATCAAAGCACGAAACAAGTAATAATCATTTACAAATTTCAAGAGGTGAAAAACCTAATTCATAATAATTAAACGAAACTATCATTTAATGAAAGAAAAATCAAATGATTATTCGAAAGTAAATGATGAACATTAATGAAGTAAGTGTTCGAAATGTCCACCATTTCGTAAAATGCACTTTGCGGTTCTGGAACCCATACTTCTTATACATTTGCTTATTTCGTCTCCTTGAATACCTTCCAATACATTCTCAATCTTCTCGCGAGGAATCATTATTGTTGGATTTGTCATTTGTTCCGTTGAAACAAATTACAGAATCGAACTTTATTTTGAGATCATTACGATATAATTTTTGCAAGGCTCAGTATTCAAATTTAAAATCATTGTATTCGCGTCTCTTGACTATTTTATCAACAGCAGTTTTTGATAAATTGCATTCACTGGCCACAGTTCTCGATTTTTTTTCTGGGTTCAATTGAATTTGGGTCAGAACATTGATATCGTTGATGGACTTGTTTTTTCTTACATACACACAACTCTAGGTTTATTGAATGTATTATTTTCAAGTAGTAGGCAGTGGATAAAAAAGAACATAACAAGAAATGTCATATTATTCGTCACTTCGTTTATTATTGTGTCACAAGAACTTGTCATTAAATACTTTTCTGAGTAATTTCAATTTAACTTATTCGATATGGTAAGATACACGAATGAAGAGAAGAGAGATATGAACGAAGTGTACATAAAACTAGATATAAATTCGTTCAAAGCACAACAAAGGTATGGTGAATTATATCCCGAAAGAACAACACCAAATATTAAAATGTTTCGGCGTTTATCTACAACGTTACTTGCACATAATTCATTCATCAAACCTAGAGGTCCTTATGTACGACGAAACGAGCCCATCAATGACATCAATGTTCTGGCCCAAATTCGAATGAATCCAGGAATAGGATCGAGAACTATGGCCAGTGAATGCAATTTATCAAAAAGTGATGTTAATAAAATACTCAAGAGACACGGATACCATGATTATAAATACCAAGCCGTGCAAAAACTATATCGCAATGATCCTGAGAGAAGGTTGCAATTCTGTAATCGGTTTCAACGGAAGGTGCGGAATAACAACAATTTTGCGCACAATATCATTTGGGGAGACGAAACTACATTCACAAATTCTGGCATGTTCAATCGAAGGAACAAACATTTTTATGCCACAGAAAATCCTCACTTAATTCATGAAGTTAGATATCAATATCGTTTTTCTTTTGAAGATATGGTGCGGTTTGTTGAATAATAAATTACTGGGACCCTATTTTAATGACGGCAACCTAACCGGAGCAAAATATGTAGAAATTATAGAAGAAATGTTGGATGATCTTCCTATACGGTATCGGCGTAATAGTCCATGGTTCCAACAAGACGGATGTGGTCCACACAACTCACGAATAGTCACAGACTATCTAAATCGAACTTTTCCCGATTCATGGATTGGAACAAGAGGTCCAGTGGCATGGCCTGCCAGATCTCCGGATTTGAATCCGCTGGAATTTTATTTGTGGGGATATCTCAAAAATAAAATGTATGATACTACGAATCCGACAATAGAGATTCTTCGCGAGAAGATTGAGAATGTATTGGAAGGTATTCAAGGAGACGAAATAAGCAAATGTATAAGAAGTATGGGTTCCAGAACCGCAAAGTGCATTTTACAAAATGGTGGACATTTCGAACACTTACTTCATTAATGTTCATCATTCACTTTCGAATACTACTTTAAGTGTTTTTGGTAAATAAAGATTTATTATTATTATTATTATCATTATTAATAATCATTTGATTTTTTTAAATTTTTTAATTATTATGAATTAGGTTTTTCACCCTTGAAATTTGTAAATAATTATTACTTGTTTCTTGCTTTGATTCTGTTACGTTCCATTCAGTTGAAGATGAGTAAGTTGATTTTCTTATCGGAATGTATTGCATGTTGTTAATTAAACTAAAGGTACCTAAATGTAATACAGATCCGACCCAAAGAAATTTGGATAAGGGTCAAAATCACCAGAAAATCAACTTTGAATGACAATGTATGATATATCGTTGAATTCAGCGTTAAAAGTTATTTCGAAAAGTGTCATAAAATATGCAGGTCCGTATTGAAAAAAATTAGGTTGATGGTGGCCCAGAGCGTACGAAACGTTGGATACGAAATCTGATCATGTCAAATTGAGGATAATTGACTGTCGAATAAAAAACTCCTGTGACATTTTTTGATAATATTCGAAATAAAGTGGAAAAAAAAAGAAAAATCAAAATGACAGAATTTACTTTTCTTATGATATCTTAATAACCGGCCCTGATGATCTCGATTTGTTTGAACTGCTTGACAATGCTTCTATGAATGCAACTTTTTCTCCATTTGACCGACCTTCTAACTCTTATGGTTTAAAAGTTACCAATACAATCCCATTAAAAAAGTGGCCACTCTGTATAGCTATATTTGGTTTACACTTTTGTTTGTACTAAAATACAGTTTCAGCTGAAGCTCAGCTAAACTATGTTGAGAATAATGATAGGAAAAATTATAATACTGGACCGTCTGGATATCTTGTCGCGAAATTATTGACTGGTAGGACTGATATTAAATGGAAAGATCTAACCTTATGGGCTTCTGCCGCCGTTCCCTTTCTGTTGACTGTTGCTTTGAGGCCCGTTTCTGGGTTATGACAGTTTTTATTCGTTCCCCAAATAATTTCCCGATGTGTGTGGGATCCTATCCCGTAGGAAGTTTCTAGCCATCGAATATTTACTGGATACGTGACCTACGTAACTCTTCCCAATATGAAATTTGTGATAGGGTTGAGAAAAATGGCCGGCAAATCTTCAACAATTGAATGGCCATTTTCACACATTTATCAAACATTTACGGGAACACATAGCTTCGACGTCGTTCAACAGAAAATGCTCGAGTCGCGCGTATCTCTTCGCCAAATTTCGTTCGAAAACTTCGGTATCGGTTCTACCGAAAATAATCGAAAATATCGATTTCTCCTACCTACAAGGTGGGCAAACATTTTCAAATTGATTTATGATGCCGAAATGATTTTTTAAAGCTATTACAGTAACCCGTTTTGCGTTTCGTATAATTGTTCAAATTAAATCCTACGTACCTAAGCTAACTTCTTTGACGATATTATTTACTGTTACAGAGTTTTCGAGTTTTTCGGAATTAATATATCCAAATCATAGGGCAGATAGTTCTCAATGAAATGCACTCCGTTATAAAATAACTCTTTTAAACGTGCCACCGAATACATAATCTGGAAAAAACAACAAACAAAAACTCGAACTGAAACTAAAACTTGTTTTTTCCCCAGTCCAATGTGTGTGGAAGTGACTGTTGCAGGAGATTTCTCTCTATGCAAGAAATTACCTAATTGAACTGTATGTCAGAATCTATACGGCGTCGCAGAGTAATTGCCTGGCGTATTTTCCTTTGCGGCATCATGAATTATTACCCTTTTTACACTCTTGACGTTCAATATAGAAATTCTCTTGGCTGAAAGGGCGAATGGGAATTTTTTGCGTTAAAAATAAAATGCTTGGGGGATATATACTTTACCGCGGAGAAATTTTCAGTGGTTGCGGAGGTATAAATCGAATTATACTCACAGGAGCTTGAGCTTGAAAAACTGAAAGAAAAAGTTAATTACAATCAACTTTTTTACTTAATTGTGAGCTAGTTAAGCGCCCTCATTAATTATCTGTATGGAATAGTCTAGAGTCTAGATAAAAAATACCATTGTGGTTCACGATAGAATGTGATTAGTTCGATTCAATGGACTGTGTATGGAATATATAAAAAAGGTTCAAACCACACAATCTAAAAGTATCTTCCATTCAAAGACTATAATATCCCGATCCACTCGAACTCAATGAGATGAAAAGGAAACACAATCAAACGTACGGAACGATATTTGGGAATTAAAGCCGCTCCCCCAGGACCGGTTTGAGGAGCTGCGATCTGGAATACACACTCACCCAAACAATTGTTCATCTCATTATTTTTCCAATGTTGAAACGAGTTTCGCCAATATACCCCAGTAGATATAGACATGATTTTCCCAAAAGTTGTAAAACTTCAGTAGACTGAAGGGTACGTTCAAATGATAATTAGTCTGATTTTGCAACCCTTTTTTCTGAACGGAAGGTATTGAAAATCAGGATTTAATGAATTTTCACATTATTAGATCGGAAAAATTTGCAAAAGTTCTGCAAACTTTTGAGGTTTCGAAAAATAGCAATTTACATCCTCTGATGGATTTGCAACCATTCAAACAAAACGGAAATGTTTGTTTTATCGAAAAAAATTTGTTGTTAATCCTAATTTTCTTATGAAAATTCCAAAAGTTCTGCAAAGTCGAAAAAATAACTAAAATAATGTTTTTAACAAGAGTTTTGATTTGCAACCTCTTGCGTCAAACGAAAATTTTATTTTTTCATGAAATTGATTTTTTTATTAAAAGAAGAATGATGATCGCCAAGGTATATACAAACATCATTTTTCTATCGCACTCTTCCCCCAGACCAAATATTTCTCTCCTGCACATGTCAGGCACTGTTATTTTCATTTTCACCATAACTCAAAACGTTTTCCCTTTCAGATCTCATTGTACTATCACCAAAAAAAAAACAATAAAAGGAAAAAACCCTACTGAAGATGCATCCGGCCAGAGGCGAAACGTCTAAAATATTATAGGATAGTTTTATTCTCAACACAAAAATCCCAAACCTAAAAATAAACATATACCAGGTTTCAAGAAACCCCACACATATATATATATATATATATATATATATATATATATATATATATATATATATATATATATATATATATATATATATATATATATATATATATATATATATATATAATATATATATATATATATATATATATATATATATAGTTTAATATAATATAATTTCAAAAACCCCACACATTAAATATATATATATATATATATATATATATATAGATAAATTAAAAATAAGACAACGAAACAAGGCGTAAGAAATTTTCAAAGCTTATATTTTCCATATTTTCTCTCAGAACTGTAGGCAAGATATTGCATAGTTTTATTCCTACATACTTGAATGTTCTTTGGTCTATTGATTTATAGTATTATGTTGAAAAGGGAAACATTCTCAATTGAATATTGATAGAAAGATTTTTCTGTGAATTGAAAAATCCACGATTAAAATGAAGTTATTTTTTGTGAATGTCCAACAGAAAACAACTATTATATTATAGTTTCTATTGAATATTGATATTTGACTAAACGTTATAGCAAAAAAGTATGTTGATCATATTGACGTATTTCGGCATTCCATGTATTCTCTAAGAATTTCGGTGATATGGTTATTCAATGGTCCCGGCGGCAAAAGGGCATAGCCGGCTCTGGTCGAATAGCATCAAAAATTACTTGGGAAAACAGGTTTCTATCAGAAATGATCACGGTACGTTTATAATGAATCCGACAATAAAGCGTACTGGATTCTGATCGGAACGTGAGAAATGGTGGCTGCTGAAATAACCACAAAATTGCACGTTCTAAAATTTAATGGAAAGTTCGCTTCCCGGAGAAATGCTAGCGGAAGATTACCTCACGCGATAATTCAATTTGACGTAATTCAAACAAAACAAGAGTGTTTCCCAATTCGTTTAGATTTGATTGATGTAAGCTAATTTTCTTGGCTTGAAATTTGAGACGCTTCTGCTCAAAATAAAATATTGTTGTTTGGAGAAAATAATTCAATTCTGATGAGAAATGCTTGCTTGCTAGTCACGAAAATATCGTGAAAGAAACACTACGACAGTAGGCAAAGCAAAGGAAATCACTCTAGAGATGAATATAATTATTTTGACCAATATGTCACACAAATCATTACTTCAGGCATTCAGAGATTCATGAACGTTCTCGATTTGACCATTCATTGAATTCTTGTTTCAAGCAAGAAAAACTTAAATCACTGACAGTTTGACTCCCGCATCTGAAGATTCCATGCAATTGATTAACGAAATGTCTAATGTAGCATGACATGTCCCAGTCATCATCGTTATCTCTGATACTCGAGAATAAAAATCTTATCTCCATATTTTGGTGTTTTTTACGCCATATAGTTAGTTTGGGCATTTATAGAAACAAACCTAGAGAATCCAATCAATGTCAGGAGAATCTAAGTGAGGAATCTAAAGATATTTGGGCAGAATCTTAGCTCGAAAAATATCGACATAAGCAGTCCTAATTTTATGTAGAATTTGCGGCAAAATCAGAAGAACATATTATTGGAAAATCAGTTCCATTATGTTTCTTTCGATTTTGTCGACTTATTCAAATGACTTCCAAAAAACATATTTAAACAAAAATACATTCCAAGTGAAATAAAAGATCTCCGCCCTTGGTCGGCTTGACTTTGAAAACACTATACACGCATTTTCCAGGAATGTTCTATGAAAGTAACGAGAAAAAACTAAATGATGGAAAAATTCGGTGAGAACAAATGTATACAGAAGGATGTTTTATTCACACAGGGTGTCTCTAAAAAGCGCAGCGACTCACTAGTTAATCTGGGACCATTTGAAACCTCCCAGTATTAATGAGATTGTTGCGAGAGGCCAGCTCGCTCACCGTACCTCACACCTCTTGATTAATTCATTTGGGGCTATGTGAAATCCGTAGATTTAAAGACGGTTTGTGGTTCGTTGGGGAAGAGTTTAACACCCGACTATTCATTTGTCAAGAAAATAGATAATAACTTACCGTTTTTAGCTATGAGTTATAATACTACTCACGTAAATAAATAACTAGCCGACCCGACATTTTTATTTTCCCTGATTTTTTTTTCCTTAAAACTCCCATCTGCGTAGAATTTCTTTTTTTTGTTTTTGTTTGTTCCATCTAGGTTATGCCTTTGACTCCACTTTCCTGTTATCCCGTTTTTTCGTTATCCCGTTTTCCCATTATCCCGTTTTCCCGAAAAAAAAATTCCAAATCGTTCCAGCCGTTCTCAAGTTATGAGCTTACTAACACAATCAGACATTAATTTTTATCAAATATATATTCCTGAAAACTTTTCCAGGACAAATAAATTTGCGATAACTTTTCTGAAAATCCTTTCACATTAAAAAAAAATTATTAGCCAAATTGGTTCATTCGTTGTATTTATAAAATGAAAAAAAAAGTTATCCTGAACAGGATTCGTTCCTGTGACCTTCTGCTTGGTAGGCGACAATGTAACCGCTCAGCTAATTCATCTTTGGTAATATATGTCTTTTTCTTGGCCATTTTTCTTATATACCCGAATTTTCCAATTTACGGTCCAGGCCGTTCTTGCGATTTGAACTTACAAAGATTCGAGATTTATTTTTATTATATAATAATAATAATATACATTTATACTTGTTCTCTTTATTTTTGGACTATTTCATACGTTAATGAAATGTTTACATTTGCTACGGTTCCATTTGTACAACTTTTCCGTAAGATTCAACAATTGAAAAAATTGTAAAAATGGTACCACGAGGTAGGTACCACATTTATGGTGCCCATCAACATCAACAGCAGATAGCTTCCAAAAAGTTAGGACAGGAAAGTGAAAACCATTTTGTTCCGTTTGTTATGGTGTAAGTGTTCATAATTTCAAAACTATTAACTCTTTGATAGAACACCATTAGAATTTTACGTAGAAACCAAAAATTCAATTGTACAAAATAACCTAGTAAATCACCGCCCTTCTTTGAGAACCCGTATGAATAAAACTCAAGCAATTAAAGAGTTCGAATAAAACCCTACAAATTTTGTGTAAATTTTTTTTTTGTAATATGTGAAATAAACAAGTTACAAGGAGGCGACGAACTTTTGGTCCTCATTGTATATCCGTGGTGCAAGTCTGATGATCAATAGAATAAAAAAGAGATGGTGGATTCTTCGTTTTTTTTTATATAATGGAAAACATATATCAAGATTTTATAACGATTTGGGTCATATCTTCAACAATGGCAGTACCCTATAAACAACAACAATTCATTTTAGACATAATTCTTTTTTTATTTACAAGCTTTTATTTAGACATATGTCCTGGTGTCTGTCTGTAATACAATTTTGCAAGTTAAATTTGTCCCACTTCTAGTTGCCCGATTAACGTGAAATTTGGCAGGTGTTCATGGTTCCCGTGACAATGTATTATGGAAATTTTGTTAGAGAAACAAACAAAATGGCAGCTCTAAGATGGCGGACGAGACTTGTTATGGTCCGATTCGACTCAAAGTTGGTATGTGGAGGTTTTCGGGGTTGAAGATTGTGAAGTTCTGTCAAAATTCAGAGAATAAAAATGGCGGCTCCAAGATGGCCGACGATCTCTGTGATCATGGTCCGATTCGATTCAAAATTGGTATGCGGGGGTTTTCGAGCTCTAAGATTATGAATTTTTTTGTCTAAATTCATAAATTCAAAATGGCTGCTCCAAGATGGCAGACGGTCTCTGTGATTATGGTGCAATTCTATTCAAAATTGGTATGCGAAGTTTTCGGTCAAAGATTATAAATTTAGTCGAATATTATTGATTTTTTGACGAAATTCATACATGGAAGATGGCAGCTCTAGGATTGAGAATTTTATGTCAAAACATGCGTAATAACTACCTCTTGAAACTCACCAAATTTCATTCGCATATCTAGACCGGTTTCAGATCAATAAATAAATAGTCAGTTTTCAAGAAAACCTTCAACATCTCGGAAAACGAAGCATTTGCAAACAAAAGTTATATAGCAAACTGTCATTATTTTTTCGTGCAGAATCACCCCCTGAAGTCTGTCGCACTTATTTACTAACACCCTGTATGTAGGAGCGTTAAGATAGATGTTACTGAGGATAGCAGGCGAATCAACTGAGTTGTTTATGATTTTAAAGAGGAACTTCACGTCTGAAATTTTCCTTCAATTCGTTAGTGTTCATATGTTCAGCTCATTCCGAACGTACGGACGATTGTTAGGGTTGGATGGAAAACATTTTTTATTGACATAATCTGGAATTTATTCTGAACCCGTTCGAGTTTATTTATGTGAATGTCATAACCAGGGTTCCATATTACTGAACCAAAACTCAAAACACTATTGACGTATGACATATAGAGAGTACGGAGAGTTTGTGTGTTTTTAAATTCACGTCAAGTTCTCATAATGGAACCTAACATTTTGTGAGCCTTTTTTGAAATGTGAAAGAGCAAAAGAGCATTTTGGAATCGAATATTATTCCTAAGTCCTTTATATCCGTGACAGTTTTCAAGGGTTGAGAAGATATTTGATAAGAATGATTAGGAATGCTTTTTCCGCGCCCAAACAAAATGTGTTAACACTTTTCAAAATTCAGATAAAGATTATTTAGCTCACAGTAATTATTGATGTCCTGCTGCATTAGTGTGATATCATCAGCATCAGAAATAGAGTGATAAATGTTTAGATCATCAGCATACATAAAAAAATTGGCAAATCGAAAACATGGGGATAAACCGTTGAAATAAATATTAAATAGGAGTGGCCCTAGATGAGATCGTTAAAGCACTCCAGAGGTAATTTAGCGATATTCGAATTTGTGGTTGCCGATTGTTACCGCTTGACAACGATCAATTACATAAGATTCGAGCCAATTTAGCAGGTTGCCGTTTACCCCGACTACAGCGAGCAAAACTGAGTGATCGATTTTGTCAAAGGCTTTGCTGAAGTCGGTGTAAATAGCATGAACTTGGTGTTTGTCATTGAGGCAGGATGTACTCAGTATATGTGAATGAGTTGGAGTCTACTGATAGTTTCTTCATGAAGCCATGTTGTTCAATATTAATTATGTTTTTAAGGTAAGAACAGGTTATAGAAAATAATTTTTGCTATGATTGACAGTTTTGAAATCGGCCTATAGTTTCTGACGAGTTGTTCATTACCAGATTTTAAGATTGGGATTATATGAGCTTTCTTCCATACTGACGGATTCATTGAAGATTATGTTAAGTGGAACTGCAATATATTCAGCACAGTACTTGAGAAATGTTGTTGGTAGCTTATCCCGTCCCACTCCTTTATTTGAAGATTCTGAATTTTGAGAAGGATAGCTTGTGAGAAAATGTTATAAGAAGGAATGTTGTTATGTGATTCTTGATGAGCTGAAATAACTCTTTCGGATTGAAATCAGAGAGGAAATATTCAGAAAATAGATTGCAAATTTCATTGGTATTTGTAATTATCCTTTCGTTATCTTTTAACGTGTTAATTGAAGCAGTACTGATTTTTTTTTTATTTCACAAATTGTCATAAGTGTTTTGGATTTGAGTTGATACTGGTTTCACAATGATTGATTGATTTTATTAATTTTTTAACACGATTTTATTAGCTTCACTTGTACTAACAAACAATGTAATCAAATCTTGGAAGTCAATTTCAACCTACTTCTAATTGTCGTATCGAAATGAAACTTGGTATGTAAATTTGGATGATAATACTATAATTTGGTATTTTGGAGCTGATTTGATGATGGAGCCAGGAGGTGCATAGTGGAACTCTTCAGTGGCTACTAGTGAAATATGGTGAATGCACTGAGGCCGTTCTTAGCATAATTTACAAATTCAAAGATATGGCGAATGCACTGGTTCTCAGAATATTCGCCAAAATTTAGTTATGAATAACTTCCAACTTATGTGGATGAATCAATCGAAGAGTTTTTCTCCCGTAGTCTTTATTAGTCTCATGTAGCAATATGGACATAGAAGTTAAAATAGTATATTATGCAATGAGCACAAAATGACTCCTATTTTGCAAGACAATGAAATTTGCAGCACGAGCCGAAGGCAAGTGCTGCAATTCATACGAGTGCAAAATGGCCATTTTGTTGCGAGTTGCATACTATACTTTTTCTATGACAACATATCGTTCACGTTTAATACATGCATACATTGCAAAAACTTTGAAAGAAATGAACTGATGATATTTCATTACTCCGAATTCGCCGCTAATGGGCTTTCTATCAGAATTAAAATATAAATTGAAGAAATATGTGAATATTTTCTTAATTGCTATTTCTAATAGGTACACAGAAATAGAAGCTTATAAATGTATGTATGTATCTAATTGAAGTTGAATGTGCAATTATTGAATATCATATTTGGGGAACTTGATTGCTGAATACTTAATTCTTTTCGAAATTGATAATTTGTCGACGTTGAAGTAGACGGCTTCTCGCGATTTTCCATTTCTAAATTCGTTGGTATGCCTGATGGTATGTTTGTATTGCATTTGCAATTTCAGTTGCTATGTCAAGCTTACTTTTCTTCGATTCATCAATATATCCCTCAGCGACTGTAGTAGAATTCCAGCCACCGTGGCGTTTCAACGTGATTATGTCACCTCCAGCATCAATAAGAATTGTTGCGGAGGATCGGCGAAAGCAGTGCCCAGTATATAATTCGTAATTTGGCAATTTTAAATACTTGGCAATGTCTTTTCCCATAGCTCCAAACTTATTCAGACCTATTCTCTGAATGGTACACTTTCCTTTTTGATAATTAATGAAAAACCATAGACCATTAGCATTTTGAGGGCGAAGATTTGCGTATTTTTTATAAATTTCGTAGAATTTGCCAGTTACAGTAAAATTTCGTACTATCTTGGTTTTACTGTCTGGTATTGTCACTGAAACAGCTGAACCAAGATCATTGAAATGAGTAATTTTCATTTGATGTAATTCATGTCTTCTACATGCACCCATTACTCCCATAACTAATGCAACCTACAATGTAAATTAGTTTACTTAAACATATTTTTCATCAAATGGAAATATAAAACTTACTTTTGTTGCCAAATATATTTCATCTGGAGCCTGTTCAATGAAATTATCGATGTCATTTGCTGTAAAGATCTTTGACTTTTTGGGTTTGTAGCCGTTAGACTGCCGCTTGAGGAATGCTTTCAGTTTCGAATATTTTGCAATATCTATACATTATAGATACTAAGAGTCGTTCTCAGCATTGAGAAGTGTGACCACAAAGTGGAACTTCAAATTTTTTTGGCTAAGTCGAAAATAAGCTATTAAAACGTTCTCTGAAAACGATTTTGTCTTTTGATCTACCTTCCATTCCAAAAAAGTTTATAAGCGCGTTGATACATACTCTTCGACGTTTCCGGTAATAAATTCAGTGTTGTTACCTTCGCTGCTTCTATTATGTTCGGAGGTGTCAAATCTAAGTCAATATCACTATCAGTTTCCATTTTAATTAATAGTTTTTATAGAAAACAACTATGAAATTACTCGTTACCTACTAAAACTTCGACAGAAACGATCTGCTGACATTCCATCAATTTGTCGCTGAACGTCATAATTTGACAAGCCGTAGTCGTCGTGATTTTAGAGTGAACCTAGACCTAACACGAAATATTCCATTTCGCATTTGTTGCTTAGCAACTTGCCTAGCAACCGATGCAAAAATGAAATTCTGTACAAAATGTGCTTGTTTATGATTGAAGTTACGGTTATAAAATGAACATTTATCGAGGTTGTCGAAGAGAAATAAAATTATAGTTTGAAAAATAAAAATAAAACATGCATATATGCCAATAATGACTAAAAAGTTGAAAATAATAAGAATAAAGTCATTGACCAAACAATTTCTTTTTATGTAAAAAATGCTAACTAACTTCAAATAATGATATTAAGATAACTGATATCAAGCACCTCACGCTATTTTACATAAAAGAAAATTTTTTGGCCAATGACTTTATTCTTTTTATCTTCAACTTTTTAGTCCTTATTGCCATATAAGTATGCGTGTTTTTTTTAAGTTTTTTCAAGCTATAATTTTATTTCGTCGATGTTCCAAGTAACGATGGATAATTTGTGTTTGTTGCAATATCGGTTCCACTGGATATATCCTAAACGAAATATTTTCATCATCGATACTGAAATCCATGAAGTATTTATTGAATGGCGATTTCGTACTGAATTGGATGCAAAATGAGAACAGGCCGGTTGGAGTTATGATCGTTGGAAATTGATGCTAATTTGTAGAACAATAAAAATATAACCGATTGCGAATTTATGGAAGCGAGATACTGGGTATAGATAAAACGAGTACAGTTTATCCAGAACGAGCTCTAATTTGTTATCAGAAATTTCCCGATGAAAATGTATTTGCACATTTATCTGAGTGAATTACGCCATGTGGAACTATTCATAATAAAAAATGGTCTCGTTACTCAGACACATATCATGTATGCATCGCTGCCATGCATTTTCATGATATTTTATTACCGTTTCGTTTCATTTTATTTGCACACTTTAATTTTCTCTGTCTCTGAGATCACACAATTTAATGCCTCGACCCTGCCACGGATATTATATGTCGCTTTTTTACGGAAAGCGCAAAAATTGCCAACGGTGTTTTGCGGGCTTTTTACTAAATTGTTTTTGAATTGTTTATTGCCACAGATGTTTGAAACCCGGAAATGTAATATCACTATCTGATTCTCTCTCATACAGCACATACAGGGTGTTAGTGAATAAGTGCAGGGGGCGATTCTACATGAAAAAATAATGATAGTTTGCTATATAACTTTTGTCCGCAAATGCTTCGTTTTCCGAGATACAGGATGTTAGAGTTTTTCTTGAAAACTGACTATTTATTTACTTCTCTGAAACCGGTAGCGATAGGCAACTGAAATTTGGTGAGTTTCAAGAGGTAGTTATTGTGCATTTTTTACATGCAATTAAGAATTTTATGTTCATTATTGGCGCGCATACAGGTAATGATCTCAATTTTTCAATTCCTCGTTCAATTTGTGACCAAAAATCTCTCTTGAATTTTTTTCGAATGGGGCGCCGATTTTATGCAAAAAAATTAAACATCCTAACGCGTATTTTTCATTTCTTCATTACATTATCAAGAACTATCTAATACAATAACGTTTAACCAGAACAATAACAGAAAATAACACTAATAAATAAATAAAATTTGACAAATGTTCAAAATGACCTCCCTCAGACGTGATACAAGATTCAACTCTTCGCCTCATTGATTGTCGTATTCGCGCAAATATTCCTGGTATATTTCTTATCGTCTCACAGCCGGCTATAATTCGATTCCTCAGGTCTTCAACATTTTCGACGGGAGTGGAATGAACTAATGACTTGAGAAAACCCCAAATGCAAAAATCTAGAGGATTTGAATCCGGAGATCGAGCAGGCCAATGTTACGTACCTCCCCTACCTATCCAACGATTTGGATATACTGTATCTAAGTGATTACGCACAATAATGCTAAAATGGACTGGTGCGTCATCATGCATGAACCAGAACTGTTTTTTCAGCTGTAGGGGAATTTCTTCAAGAAGAACAGATAACTCTTCCTGTAGGAAATTAAGGTAAGAGTCGCCTGTTAGTCGTTGTGGGAGGAAATATAAACCGATTAAATGAACCCCAACCCATTTACTAAAACTGAGCTTAAAATGAGCTTCAAAGATTCCATATCATGTGATTGTTATGGAAATTTCGTATATAATTAGCCTCGTCAGTAAATAAAACTCTATTTGAAAAATTAGCAATTTGAGCGAGTTTAATGAATAATCCATTGACAAAAACTAGGCGCGGAAAAAAGTCTCTAGGTAGTAGAGCTTGCAAACGTTGAATATGAAACGGATACAATTGCTGTTCTTTAAGAATTTTAAATACAGTGAAGGTGCTTACATTCAGTATGTTGGCAATTTTTCGAGTACTTGTTTCAGGTGACTCCGCAATTAACTCGAGAACTGCTTCTTCTAGTTACACAGTTCGTACTTCTCGAGGGCGCCCGCAGTCAGCCGTTTATTTCTTAAATGTACCATTTTCGCGCAAACGTTGGTGAAGACGAGCAAATATCGTGTGATTGGGTACCCTACGTCCATTACCTCGCCATAGACAAAATGCATTTGTTTAATTTTCCATTCTTTTCGATAAAACAAAAATTGATTACTTATTATCATTAATGTTATACCAAACTAAAAGCTTAAAAATGAAGAAACGCTAATTTGACATTTCGTTGAAATATTCGTATTTAACAGAATGTTGACAGTAGCCTACTAGCATCGCTAATAGATAATGTAAAAGTAATGACAAATACGCGTTAAGATTTTTTTGTATAAAAACGGCGCCACATACAAAAAAAAGGGCAGGAGAGATTTTTTGTTTTGCATTTAGGGTTTTCTTAAGTCATTAGTTTATTCCACTCCCGTCAAAAATGTTGAAGACCTGAGGAATCGAATTATAGCCGGCTGTGAGACAATAATAAATACACCAGGAATATTTGCGCGAATACGACAAATTAATGAGGCGAAGAGTTGAATCTTGTATCACGTCTGAAGGTCTTTTTGAACATTTGTTGTAGCTCTGCGCCTATTTATTTATTGGTTTTATTTTCTGTTATTGTTCTGGTTTAACGTTATTGTATTAGATAGTTAGTTCTTGATAATGTATTGAGGAAATGAAAAATACGCGTTGAGACGTTTTATTTTTTGCATAATAACGGCGCCCCATACGAAAAAAAGGCAGGAGAGAGTTTTTGTCACAAATTAAACGAGGAATCCAATGGGGTACCATTTTTTCTTTAAAAAAATGGAGATCATTACCCGTATGCGCGCCAATGATGAACATAAAATTATTAATTGCATGTCAAAAAATGCGCAAGAACTACCTGTTACAACTCACCAAATTTCATTTGCATATCTCCACCGGTTTCAGAGCAATAAATAAATAGTCAGTTTTTAAGAAAAACTTTAACCCTGTATCTCGGAAAACGAAGCATTTGCGGACAAAAGTTATATAGCAAACTGTCATTATTTTTTCATGCAGAATCACCACCTGAGGTTTGTCGCACTCATTCACTAACACCCTGTATATACAATGGCGACAAATTAATTTTCTTCGTAATTTACAATTTATGAGTAAAATCATTTTAATTCTAGAATGACATTGTTTGAGCATAATTTTATACCTCCCCCTTCAACCCCCTTGGAGTGACAGCAAATTCTCAAAAAAAATAGAACGAGGATGTGTGTGATAGCTCATTTAGTGATTTCAGAGCTGCAAACATAAGGAAAATTAACTTTTACCTCCAGTAATTAAGTAATTTAGTATACCTGGATTATTTCTTCCAACTTTTTCCTAAGCTGGTACTGGATTTTTTCTTTCTTCCTATCATACTAAAAAAACGAAAACTGTGTGATTTATTTCATTTATTTGTTGATTGTGCCAAGTCCAACAGATAATTAGGTACTGTGTTGGCGAAATTTCCACAAACGTCTTTGAAATCCCCTCGAATCAGGGGGCCACAATGAAACCATAGTCTGGTAGTCTACTCGACAAGTTGAAAATGGTCTAAAATAGAGATACTGCTCTTAAAATTATGTTGATAGCTCATTGGATCCAGAATAACGCATAGAAAAATGTCCAAAAGCGTGTATTAGCACAAAAAAATTGCAAAAGTTATAACAATTGAAGATGAAAAAAAATGGCATTTCGTTGTTTGCCAATATTTCATAAACTATTGATATTTAAGAAATTTCAAAAAAGATTCAGAAAGAGGAGGAAATTTCCAATGAAAAACTCTATCTCCTTTATTTATAATTTTAATATAACGCTGAAAATGGGTCTCCGAGCGACATTTTTAGGTTGCACGCGCAGCGTCAAAAGCGAGTACGACACATTAATTTATTTATTTAAGGTATTAAATATTTTTTTTATCTGAACAAAATTATGGTTTATTCGGAACACTATAAATAATTTATTCCCGATGGAAATTCTACTAAAAGTTTATTTTTCAACAAGTTAAACGATTGTTAACCAACAAAATTTTCTCGAACTTCTGTCTAATTGTAAATGAAAAAAAAATTTAAATAATTGTCGTAAAAATTTTTCGCCCGTAGAGCCTTTCTTATATACATACTAACAAGATAACGCCATAAAAGTTGAAAAAATATTCATACTTTGTTTATAATATTTTTTGTACTTGAACAAAAACAAAAAAATCCAAATAATGTTGTTGAAAAAAAGTTGTTTTCTTAATCATCATATTATCGTTTTTTTATCAATACAAGATATAAATTGATTTGCAAGAAAAAAATTCCCGCCATTTGTTGATCAAGTTTTTATAAACAAATTGATTTTTCAATATTTTTAAAAAATTTTCCACTCATTATATTACAAATATTATGATTTTTGAAAAAAAATTTCCTTAATAACAATTTTTAATTGTTTATAATCGTTTTTTTTATATTTCTATTGTTTAAATAATTAGTTTTTTTTTTCTAAAAATCATAATTGACAGTCCTCTATGGAGTAACAAAAAACATTTTTTTTATCAACAATTCCATTGTTTATTAACTTACCAATTTGTTATAAACAAATTTTTAACTTTGTTAGATTTTTTAAATTAAATTTAAAATTTAAATTGTTATTATAAACAATGGAATTGTTGATAAAAAAAATATTGTTTTTTGTTACTTCATAGAGGACTGCAATTATGATTTTTTAAAAAAAACATTCTTAACTAATTATTTAAACAATAGAAATATAAAAAAAACATTATAAACGATTAAAAATTGTTATTAAGAAAAAATTTGTTTTCAAAAATCATAATATTGTAATATACTGAAGTTGTGGAAAAAAATTCAAAAATATTGAAATAATCAATTTGTTTATAAAAATTTTATCAATAAATGGCGGGAAAATTTTTTTTTGCAAATCAGTTTATATCTTGTATTAATAAAAAAACGATATGATATTGAGAAAAAAAAATTTGTTTAACAATTTAATTTTTTTGTTAAGTACAAAAATTATTATAAACAAGTATGAATATTTTTTTAACTTTTATTGCCTGATCTTGTTAGTATGTTTATAAGAGAAGCTCTACGAAGCGAAAAATTTTTACGACAATTATTTAAACATTTTTTTTCATTTACAATTAACACAGAAATTCGAGAAAATTTTGTTAGTTAACAATCGTTTAACTTGTTGAAAAATTACCGTTAAGTAAGCTTTCGGCACATTTCTCTAGGCGTTATTCTGGATCCAATGAGCTATCACACATAATTTTAAGAGCAGTATCTCTATTTTAGACCATTTTCAACTTGTCGAGTAGACTATGGTTCACAAGTGCCGTTTCGTCACGTTGGAAAAGGCCTTTACGTAAAATTATGACCAAGGTGTCATTGGATTTTAACTATTTAAATATGAATATTAAGGAAGGAAAAAAATCGGCACTTGCTGGATAGTTGAATAAAGAATAATCCGCCGGCAAAAAAATTATATCAATTTTATAATTAATTATGCTTTTGTTAATTAACAAGTTTTTCCAATTGGAAATAAAAAAAAACCTCGATAATTTTTGAACCGGCAGCCTAAAAAAAATGTCTGAGCTATTCTTTGAAGGCTTTAGAAAAGATCATCTGTGGAAAAATTAACAAAATTTAATTATCCATTTTTTTATTGACAATTGAAGATGCTGAAAAAGTAAAAACATGAATAAAACATTGTTTTTTTTTCTTCAAATATCCCAATTAATTTGTTTTATTGTTAGAAGAATATTTTTTTCACTACAATTGTTTAAAAAATTGTTCAAAACAAATATATTATTTATATAAGATGGTTCAATTTTTTTGGAAATGTAATTAATAATAAAATAATGATTCAAGAAAAATCGTCCCTAAAAAAAATTTGCCTAAAATCGCACTTGTTAGTTAACAATTTTTTTTTGAAGTTAATATTAATATTAAGAAACCATTTTTTTATAATTTTTATTGTTTTTTGTTATTCTGAAATTATTTTTTTCTTTTAATTTTTTATTTGTTCATTAAATAAACAATTTGTTATAAACAAATGAATTTTTGCGCTATATTTTGTTTAAATACTACAAAAATAAAAATAAATTACCATGTGTCGTTTTTGAGTAAAAAAAATGTTTCTATTTTTATTCGATTTTAAAAATTCTCATGCTTTTGACTTATTTTTTTTCATGTTTCTTATCATTATAATTATTATAACCTACAAACTATTGAAAATACGACGAGAACACTTTATTGTTCTCCATAAAACAATTTGATCAAATTGAGCTTTTATTTTAAGCTCTTACTCTATTATTTATTTACTTTTTTGTTATTATTTATAAAAATACCTCGAAAGAAGAATTTTGCTTTTAAATTTGATTATATTATAAACTATCAAAGATGCGAAAAAAATACTTCAGGTCTTTTTTGTTCTTTATCAAACAATGAACAATTTGGTCGAAGCGTTCAGTACTACATTATTTATTGAGATATGAGAAAAAATATTGAGGAAAAGGAAATTTTGACTTTTTCAGCCTTGGTATCTTAGAAACCAAAAGTAATATTGTCATAATATATGATTTTTAAAAGTTTATTGATTACTTCATGCATTACTTTTCTACATAAAACAGTTTTCGTTTATTTATTTTTTATTTTTTTGATCTTTTTTGACGTTTTTGCGGCGGTGATTCGTGACTATCAGTTTGCTTGCTATCTTCTTGGTGTTCTTGCTGTTGTTCTTTCAGAGTTCCAATCATATTATCCTCGTTCTTCGACCAAAAGCTCAAATTGATTATTGTTTGATAAAGAACAAAAAAGACCTGAAGTATCTTTATCGTATCTTTGATAGTTTATGAGATATTAAAATTCAAAAGCCTTAAAAAAAAATGTCGATGTATTTTTATGAATAACAACAAAAAAGTTAATAAATAATTGAGTAAGAGCTTAAAACAAAAAGCTCAATTTGTTCATTGTTTTATGGAGAACAATAAAGACTTTGAGTGTTCTCGACGAATCTTCAATAGTTTATAAGTTATAATCATTAAAATGATCAGAAACAAGGAAAAAATAGAGTTAAAAGCATGACAATTTTTAAAATTGAATAAAAAATAGAAAACAAGTTTTTGGCTTAAAAAACGATACATGGTGGATTTTGGTTTATTTTGGTAATATATAAAACAAATATAGCTCGAAAATTTACCTATTTGTTTATTACAAATAAAAAATTATAAAAAAAAATAAAAATTAATTGAGAAAGAACAATAGAAATAATGATTTTAAAAAATGATTCCTTAATATTACACTTGCACTTGCAAAAAACATTGTTAACTAACAAGTGTGATTTTATCAATAATTTTTTTTTTTAAGAAACGATTTTGTTCGTAAAAATCTTTATTTTCATTATTACTTATATTTCAAAAAAAAAATTGAACTATCTCATAAACAATGTATTTGTTTATAACAGTTTTTTAAACATTTGTAGTAAAAAATAAAAAGTAAAATATGTGGCTTTTACAATGAAAAAAATGAATCAATCGGAATATTTAACAAAAAAATCAATGTTTTATTTATGTTTTTACTTTTTCAGCATCTTCATTTGTTAATAAAAAAATGGATAATTAATTTTTTTCAATTTTTCCACCGAGGATCTTTTCTAAAGCCTCTGAAGAACAGCTCAAAAAAATTTTTTTTTTCCAGCTTCCGGTTTAAAAATTGTTAAATATATAATATATATAAATAAATAATATATTGAAGTATTTTTGTTTACTTCCAACTTGGAAAAGTTTGTTTATTAACAAAAGCATAATTAAAAAATTTTTTTTTCCGGGGATTATTGTTCATTCAACTACCAGAAGTTCTATTTTTGTCATTCCTAATATTCATATTTAACTAGTTAAAATATTTTATTTTGTTTAAGCATACGAGCTGTTTTAGCAAAATTGTTTATAACTTTTAAACTATTTGTTTGCGAGACATAGGCGTAAATCATATGTAGATGAAATTCCACATGCAATGACACCTTGGTCATAATTTTACGTGACGAAATGGCACTTGTGAACCAGACTACCAGTCCTATTCATTTTCATGCTTGAAACAGTCAACAAAATAGTCTCGCGCAGACAAATAGGCACAAAAAAGTTATCTATCACATCACCGTTATGGGTATTTTCATGTAAGTATATTCCAAACCAGTTGGTTATCTCACCCGATGAAGCAGCCAAGCAAAGCTTTTTCTTTTGACTTAATTTACAAACATTGAGATTTGGAACTGAAAACTTATTTTTATCAAAATGAATTACCTATAGCTTATATTACTCAGGTATAGATTGGGTTTTTAATGATATAGTATATTGAAGTATAAGTGGAAAAAGGGCTTTAAAACACGCGCGATTTTTCGAGCACGACGGCGCAGCCGGAGTGCTCGAAATAGAGCAAGTGTTTTTAAGACCAGTTATCCACGAATACATTACGTTATTTTTTTTTATTGGTGCACTTTGAAATCATATATACTGGTATTATTACTACAAAAAATAGAAATAAGAACTAATAATGCAAGAAGGTTGAATTCGTGATGTGACATCAGTATACCTTTCGTTGTCATGGAAATGAGAAAAACATTCATTTGCAATTTGTTACCAAAGATCAATATTTGTTGTCACCAGAGCTCAAAAATGAATGATTCTAATATCGATTTTTTGAATAGTGAGGCAGAATCGCGGTTAATACCGCGAAAATCCAGTGATATATATAAAAAAGAATATGAAAAGTTCATCAAATGGATGGAGGAGCACATATAAATGAACGAATTGCGAGTAATATTTTATCTGACGTTACAAGGTACTCCTGTCAGATCAATAATAAAAAATTTGTCATTTAGACTTCACGTTTCTCGATTTGTTGATGTTGTCATGGTTACCTTTAAAAAACACGCGTTTTTTAAAGTTCGATTTAAACACGCTGAGGCGTGCTTTAAATGGGTAAAAAGGGGCACCAATAAAAAAAAATATATTTTGAAGTATAGATGAGCTCAGCATAAACGTGACGAATTCCATTTTATGTACTTATGTAAATGGGTTCGATTCTAGAAGGCTGTGACAAACTGACAAGTAGCTACTCGAATGGTGATTTGGAATATGAAATTCAATAGATCGCATAATTTGTTACATGAGATATGAGATTCAAACAACCATTATTTTCCAAATACCATATTAAGGAATGTTCTCAAAACCAACGAGAATACTCGAACAGATTTATATCCTCACAAAATGCTTACCTAAAGTTGCAAAAGAAGCTGCTTTTTCGTAATAACACCATTGTTTGTTCTCACTTTTTCTTTCTCGCTAACATATATTATCAGTATCACAAGCAGTTCACATCAGTTTTCATGATGGAATAATTCCAAAACGCAATTTAATTAGATCACTTCCGACTTCCGATAATTTCGAACATAACCAATTCACGTCAACCGAAGTACATGGACTAACACATTTCAACCACGATACCTATGGGCGTGACCAGCACGAATGTTTTCAAAGCACACTCTGAGAATTAGGAAGAATAGATTATTTGTTACAGTTATCAGGTGGCTTTTTATGAACGGACACCCAACTATCTTGATCGATTTAACCGAGTCTGGATATATCAGTATTTCAAAATATTGTGGAAAAAAATCTTACTTAGTCATTTTGGTCTAATGAGTTGGTTGATTTGTTGGGATGATGTAGCCCTGATTATTCAGTGATTGGATGGTTTTGAAGTGTATATTTCGTGAAAACTTTCATTGTAATATTCCATTATATTAACGCACTGGATTTCAAAAGGCATGAAAGCAGGAAAGCCGGTATTTTTAACCGACGAAAAAAAAAAGGAGGAGGTTCTCTAGTCGACGCGTATATTTTTTGTATGTATTACTACGCACAACTTTTTACAGAGTAGTCCGATTTTGATGATTCGTTTTTTAATGGAAAGGGTATACCACAACGTTGGTCCCATTTGGATTTTTTTCAAATCCACTACTATGGGAATTATTTTTGGTTCACCTACTGAATTGTTATTTGTTAAACGATTCTACCACGCAAAACTTTGTACTGGGTTATCCGATTTGGATTTTTTTTTATTGTATAGGCTATGCTTCGAAGCTGGTACCATTTGAATTTGGAAAAAATTACACCCCTGCGTGTAGAAAAATAGGGGATGATTTATTGAAAGTTAAAGGATACTTGGTTTTACAATTAGAGTCATGGAAATTAGTAGTTGGGCTCTTCTTCACAAATAAAGATAAATGTATTGAATGAATGTGTTTTTTGTGGAGGAACAACATTTCTTGACATGTTTTTTGGGTAACCTTCCACAGTCTGAAAATGAAAATATAATCGGAAAATCTATACAAGTGTAGAAAGGGCAAACCCGATTAGTTCACCCTGATTGCGTTCACCAAATTATATTTCCTATGGAAAAATGATTCAATTAGTCAATAACTTGTCGTCTTCTGAATTTGCCGATCGATTTTTTTTTTAATTCAAAAGATACTTCTCTATATAGTTTTTGATTGACGTTTCGGGGACTATATCTGCCCCCGTTCTCAAAATCTTCTAAATCTCCTTTAATTGTTTTAATAATTTGGATTTTTTCTTGCAGAGTCTTTTTTGCTTTTCCAACTGACGGATGTCAATTGAGATCTGCCGAAAAAGTTTGAGAGTGACGTATTGCTCATTTGATATATGGGGTGTTGTTCAGATCAGTTTATTAGCATTCTACACTCCCTCTCTGAGTAGAGGTTACCATATATGATCCATTTTAACGGAATTTGTTGAAAAACAGTTGTTATTGGAAAGAAGAATACAGGCCGTTTCTTTCAATTTTTTCCTCTCTTAATGTGGTTCTTTCATCGAGATTTTTGTCCTATTCCATTCAATCGTATGATCGCCATTGGATGTGAGGATATGTTCTGCAATTTTTGAGCCGGTTATTTGTCGATTTCTGATGTAACTCTGATGTTCACTTTGGCGCACTTCCAATGGTCTTGACGTTTCACCTATATAACTATCACCACACGAACAAGGTATGTTGTAAACACAGTTCTTGGTACTTTCTTCTGCGTTTTTTTGTTTTGTTAGTGTTAGTATAGATCTCAGTGTGTTTGTTGTTTTAAATGATGTTCTCACATCATACCTATGTCCTATTCGTTTGATCTTTTCAGATAATCCGGGGACATAAGGTATTATGTTGGTTGTGAAATGTGTAGGTGGTGGGAGTACTCCTGTTGGTTGTGTTAATTGGTTGTTTGATGGATTGTTGTTTTCAATGATTGTTTTTTCCACAAACTGATCCGGATATGCATTTTCCTTGAGAACAGATTTTATGAGGTTTATTTCTTCCTGTAGAATCTGGTTATATTTTCATTTTCAGACTGTGGAAGGTTACCCAAAAAAAAGAAAAAATAAATGTGTATCAGCGTTTTTGAAAATTCAATCCTGAAGGGCTAAAATGGGGGTTGAAAGTCTGTATAGTTAGATTTAAAGTTAAGATCATGAAAATTGGTATTTGGGGGTCTCAGTTACAAATAAAAATATATTTTTCGGTGTTTTTGGAGATTCAAACCCTAAAGAGGTGAAATGGGGGTTAAATTGGGATTGAAAGTTTGTATAGAATTCCGTTAGTTTTGAGTTGGGGTCATGAAAATTGGTATTTGAAGTCTTTGTTACAATAGAAGAAATATGTATTTACTGTTTTAGAAATTATTTGTATGGAGGTCCCTTGAGTTTTTAAGTTAGGGTCATAATAATTGGCTCAAATACCAAATAAAAAAATGTGTTCCAGTATTTCAGAAATTCCGAGTGAATTTGTAAAAAGGAGTCACAAATACAAAATTCAACGCGGACAAAGATACTGAAGGAACGTTGCCCGGAAATTGGAAAATTCGGATATATAAGAAATTTGGCGAAGAAAAAGACTATCGGGTCATTCATTACCGAAAAGGAATTAGCTCAGCGGTTTCACTGTCGCCTAGCAAGCAGAAGGTCACAGGAACGAATCCTGGTCAGGGTAACATTTTTCCTATAAAAACAACGGCTGGACCGATTTAGGTACATGTTTTTCTGAATGTTGGTAATATCGGAGTATTACGATATAAGGTATTTAGGGAAAAAAAGAATTTTTATAAAAGTTATTGGAAATTTCTTTGTCTTGGACAAGTTTACATAAAAAAATTAATGTCTGTTTATGTTGGTAAGCTCATAACTGGACTAATATGGCAATTTTTTTCCAGGAAAACGGGACAACTAACGGAAAAACGGGATAACGGTAGAAAGCAATAACGAGATAACGGGAAACGGTATAACGGAATATCGGGAAAACGGGATAACTGAAAAATGGGATAACTGGAAAATGGGATAACAGGATAACGAGATAATAGGAAAACGAGATAAATCAGTACCGGGATAAAGAGAAAACGGAATAACGGAAAGCGGGCAGAGTCAAAGGCATAACCTAGATGGAACATCACAAAAAAACCTAGGAAAAAAATAAATTCTGCGCGGACGAAATTTAGGGAATATAGAAATTTGGACAGGACGTCTGTCGGGATATCCAGTTTATTATATTTGTTGAACATAGTATGGAAGGAGATAATTGGGTGGACGTTCGCTTTCTGGGAAAGACGAATGAAACAGAACAATATTTTTTTAGTAATCATGGAATTACGAAACTTTCTGCTTCCGGAATGAGTAATTTCAAGGAACTGAATCCAGGTCGTAGCTAATTTGGAGTACACCACTCGTTTTTCCGTCGCCGAATGTCTGACGGTGGATTTTATTGCAGTAATAAAGAAGTTATTGGGGCCAAGTTGGCTACCTATTATGACAAAAAAACCGTAAATGCGCGTCTTGCCGGCTCTCAGGAGCGGGCTTCCATAATGAATATTTAAGCGCCCGTCGATTCCGTCTTTCCTTCCCCATTCTACTTGCGGAAGTTGAAGTATAACGATATAGCGCAATTGTAATTGATGGAGTAATTTGAAAAGTTTTCAGTTTATATTCTTCAATTCTGCGTATCTCCGAAAGGAATATCCAGATTGTAGTTCACTGAT
This sequence comes from Gonioctena quinquepunctata, assembly GCA_018342105.1. NCBI lineage: Eukaryota > Metazoa > Arthropoda > Insecta > Coleoptera > Chrysomelidae > Gonioctena > Gonioctena quinquepunctata. The sequence continues at coordinate 545,907 of JAFIRS010000110.1, read as the reverse complement.
ACTTTATGGAAATTGTGTTGATGATTTACATGATCTCCAAATCATTTTTAAAAATTTATTTTTCAAGGAACTAAATTTTGTTTCTTCAAATAAATGTTTATTGAATTTTTAATATATACATATATATATATATATATATATATATATATATATATATATATATATATATATATATATATATATATGAAAGAGAGTAATATCGAGGGGGCTGTTAAAAACAAAATGGAAGGAATTTAATGGACATAGCCCTCAGAGAAAAGTGCTAACCGTAGACACGTGTTTCGGGCTCTCGGCCCTCATCAGTACGGTGGAGAAGTGCAAGGATGAACAACACTTGGTAGAAAGCGACAAATCAACGGAGTCAACAAACAGAAGCCAGCAACTCATTTGTGATTTATATATATATATATATATATATATATATATATATATATATATATATATATATATATATATATATATATATATATATAAATATATATATTTATATATATATATATATATATATGTGTGTGTGTGTGGGAAGTATTTGCTAACTAGTTAGGTACAAAACTAGGGATATTGGGGTAAGCAGCAATGAAAAAGTGAACTCTGAGAGAACATTCTAAGAAATGGCTTTCATTTCCCAAGAAAAGGATTGTATAAATAAAAAACCAGATAGTAACCACTAGGGTGAGATCTACTCTTATTTATTGTCTTTAGATATCGATCAAAATTGACAACAATGTAATATAATATAAAAAAATATATATATAAGAAAAAAAAAACATTAACCAGTCTAGCGACATCTCTCATTTATTGCCTTAGATATCAATCAAAATTGACCACAATGTAATATAAAATAATAGTTCTTTTTAACATTACCGCCACCTGGTAACATCAGTTGGTACTAATCTAACAGTTGGCAACAATGTAACTATTTCCAAGTGACACCCGTCAGGTGTCGTTGGCTCAAATATAATTGCGAGATTAATTCCTAATCTGCCAGTTTCCCTTGTCACACCACATAGAGTACACAGTTATATTTATATAATTTATATAATTTATATAAACAACGCTAATGTGGTTGTAGTAACTTTGAACTTCGTTTTATTCCTCGATCTACGTTTTTTTTCTTTTGTATCACTATGTTAGATGAATATATTTAACATCATTTAAACCAACCTCAACAAAGTTGTAAGTAGCATATTGTTTCGCACTTGAATATGTATTACTATTGGTTCTTTCATCTATTGTAGTCTCCCTGATGATGGAAATAAACATTTCCGAAAGCTTGGATAAACCTTAAAGAGTTTACTTTTTCATTGCTTCTCATCCCAATATCCCTAGTTTTGTATATATATATATATATATATATATATATATATATATATATATATATATATTGTTTGATCTGGGAACGCCTTTTGGTGATTTGATGATAAAGTGGACTGTATTCAAATTGAGATTAGAAACCCAATGCACTATTCGACTCACCAATATGTCTAGATGCTTCCGGTGGTTCTATATTTATATATATATATCTTAGGTTTTGGATTCATGAAATTAAACTAAATCGTCAGGCAATAGACGTTTCGCCCCTGGCCAGGGGCTTCTTCAGTAATTCTGTATTCATAATTTACAATTTAAGGTGTAAGGCATTTGGTGCTGAAAGATAAAAAGAGGGGGGTGAGTATCAGGATGCAAAGTTATTCATATAATAAAATGGGGGCTATGTTAATATATTGGGGGGTTATGAAAGCCCCCATTTTATTATATAAATAACTCTGTTCCTCGTTCGCAACTGGAGTTTTATAAACTAGGGACTCCAAATGTCCCCAAGAATAAAAATCTAGAGGGTTTAGATCTGGGGACCTTGGTGCCCACGCCTGGTTAGGTTCTTCTACACCCCTACCGATCCATCGATTTGGATAGACAGTGTTGAGGAATTCCCTGGCTACAACGCCAAAATGGGCTGGAGCCCCATCATGCATAAACCACATGCGGATACGAATTTCTAATGGTACATTCTGAAGTAGTCCTGGCAATTCATTTTCTGAAAAGTCTCTGCAAGTTGCGCCATTCAGTTGGAACTGAAGAAAGAAAGGACCTATCAAGTGATTAACAATTATTGCCGCCCATACATTTACAGAAAATTGATACTGATAATGTCTTTCACTAACTGCGTGCGGATTTTCCAGAACCCAAACATGGTTGTTATGAAAGTTTGTGATAGCATTTCGGGAGAAGTTTGCCTCGTCCGTGGAGAGTACATATCTTAAAAATTGAGAATTCCCAGCAGATTTTCTCAAAAACCATTGAAACATAGTAATGCGTTGGGGAAAGTATCGTGGCAAAAGAGCTTGTACCCTTTGAATATGGTATGGATAAAATTGTTGATCGTGGATAATTCTCCAAACTGTGGACTGAGTAGAATTGAGAGCTTCAGCAATTATTCTTGTACTTGTTTCTGGATTCTCCTCGAGAGCGTTCAAAACAGCTTTTTCCAATTCTGGGGTTCGGACTGCTCGTGGTCTCCCAATAATATGAGCTGCCCTCTTAAAGCTACCTGTTTCTGCCAAACGACGGTGGAGACTGGTAAATGTTGGAGCTGAAGGCAGTACTCGATTAGGAAATCGCTCCTGGTAAATATGTCTCGCTTCGCGCGCATTGCCATTTGCGAGGCCATAAACGAAATGCATATCGGCTAAATGAGCATTATTGTTTAAATAATCCATTTTTTCAAAATTAGTGTTTTAAAACTCACATAAACTTCAAGAAAACAACAAAACGTTTAACTGTCACATAATATGTAATCACCAAAACTACTTACACGTCAAATTCATTTCCTTAGCATTCTTGTGAAAAATACAAAATAATGGTAATAACTTCAACACACATCGATTATCAAATAATCGACTTAATATTTTAGTTTTTAGTTTAGAAAACGGTTGCTTATAGCGACTTATAACAAGGGTAGCTTTCTCACGTAGATATGATAAAGGAATTGATTTTTTTACTGAAAATTGTGCTAGAAGTACGCTAAAAAAAGTTATTAATCTTAAAAAAAGAAAAAGACGTGTAGGTGGCGCCCCCTACGAGTAAGAGCAATAATAACATCAGGTTCGAATTCGACACCTCAAAAAACCTCTCAATACCAATGTTCGTTCAATTGAGATCAGTATTTCGAAAGTTATTTAAAAAAAACTAAAATAAAAATAAAACTTCAACACCCTGTATCTTGGAAACGAAGCGTTTCCGGACATATATTTATTTGGACAATTCATATTAGAATATTGTGGGGAATCACCTGCTGAAGTTTGTCAAAGTACTTTTGAATCACCCTGTATATGCCTTCGACAGATGCAATTTAGTCAATAACAACGACATTTTTATAGAAAACATCAAGATTGCCCCCGGAGAACGATAACAAAAAACAATTATAAATGTATTAGATATATAGGAGCAAGAAACTGCACAAACTTCAGAATCTTTCCCTATACATAGTGCTTCAACATTAATTTTTTGAACTTTCAAGTTCCTTCTAGAAAAGATGGCAACCCCTCCATCTCATGCACAGTTCTACAATAAACTGCTTAAAACAAAACCATCAATAGACTTGAGAGAATGATCATTTGTTGAAAGAGTTTCTGATAAACATAAAAACGGAATACAATCTAGCTATGAAGATCTAATTTCAGAGCTTTGATTGTTTTAATATTTAGCGATTCTACATTCAGAGAAAGAATTTTAGTCAAAAATGTTATTTGTCCATCTTCGAGTCCTTGAAATCCTTGTTTCGCTTCTGTATGCAGATATAGAAAAATACCATAATATTCAATAGACCGTAGTAATTTCCAACGCATCTTTGTGATATAAAGAAACTGGAGTAATCCTGAAAGCTACGTGAACATTCTCGTTATCACAACTCACATCTCCGACGCCCATTTCGAAAATATTGAAACGTGGAACCTATCACTGAGAAGGAATGGATAATTCAGAATCCAATATACCGAACAAGACTTCAGTCTTAAGATCCCGTGAACCATAAAGCTCGTCGTTATTCAGTGTCTCTCCTTGCATCTTCGGAGAACATCTGGATCGAATTGACTCTTACCAGTGCCAAGATTTCAGTCATACTGACAATTTCACGGAGACGTGAGAAGACGTAGTTGAACTTAATGTATTTGTGTTCGGGCACGTGTAACTACAGGTTTACGTGAAAGAAGGAACAATGTTGCATTACCATTGTGGCTTTTAGAATGAATTTAAAGTTGTGGCACTACTCGAGACACGCGGAATCCTCTTTGCGTCTCGAATTCGCTTCCTTTGGAGGCTTGGAAAATAACAGTGAAGGGCAAACGTACAGCAAATACAAAGCTTGGGCTTGGAATGGGACAGAAGGAGTCACGAGGTTTGACATACAGTCAAGTGAAATGAATGAGAAACAAACTCGGTACAAGAACATTTTCACAAAAATCGGGCGAAAGATATAAAATGAATATTGAGAAGTTACGTAGATATCGAATAATCGAAAAATGAAAAAAAGGGGGGCAGTCAAAGAACAATACCTAAAAGCGAAAAAAACACACAACATTTCAATTGAAACCACCAAACACAACTTCTATTCTGAAAAACTGGCGAATCTGAAAATATGAACAAAACTACTTGGAATTTAATCTCAAAAATGTGCAAGAAAATAAAGATAATAGCAAAAATATTCTCATAAAACACGAAAACAATTTTTTCAGACCCATCGGAAGTATCTGAAATATTCAACGATTTTTTTGTGCAAGTCCCATATAAAACCATTGAAAAAATAAAAAAGCCCAATTTGATAAATGATACAGCAAATACGGCAAATAGAACAGTTGTAAATAGTATGTTTATATCCTACATATCTGAAGAAGAAGTCCTGTATATTATAAAGCATAAACTACAAAAGAAACACTCCCATGGCCCAGATAATATTTCAGGATACCTTATAAAAGAAATAGCTAATTGTATCATCAAACCACTCACTAACTTGTCGCTACAGGTTGGAATATTTCCAAGTAGAATGAAAACCGCTCTAGTCCTATTAAAAAAAGGAAATTCTGAAAATCTAGAAAACTACCGTCCTATAACAACTCCATCTTGAAAATGGATAAACGTGCAAAGTCCTACAAGGTACTTTGCAAATGTTTATCCATCGGAATGTCATTCAATGTCCGTCGAGGCATTAGCCAGGGAAGTAGTTGTTTTCTGATGGATATGCTACCATCATACACCTATTGTATTTTGTAGTCAGCTGTCTTGAGGGATAAGATATTTTTCATTTTCAATGTAATATAGCTATGTGTGGATCCTTTATTTCAAGTGTAGGTAGTGAATGGATCTAAGAAGGGAGTGTTGTGGCAACCTGTACTTCACCTTTTTTATTATTATTTCATCACTTGTTTTTTTTTCATGGGGTTCTTATGCTCATATCAGACTAGACATAGGAAGATTAAAAAAGATCGTTGAAGTTATTTTAAACCTTTTTTTTTATAAATAGATTGCATTATGGTACAGGTTGCTACAATACTCCCTCCTTTGGAGTGATACTTTGAAGAAAATTTCAATTTGTTTTTAATCTCTCACTGTCTACATAATGAAAAATTCTATTTTTTTTTCAATCTCTCACTGTCACAAGTGATCACAAAAAAAAAATGGAACATTGATTAAAATCTTGGTATTCCAGACCAAATAGTTGGTCAATATCATTAATATATCCATACCCAGAGACGTTTTCTACTTTATTCAATATCATCGGATCTCATAAGTATCAAATATAATTATTGCGGAAGTAAATTTAATTTGAACTGTTCATTCAATTCGGGCCAAATTGAACCCAAATCCGTCCCTGTACCAAATGTAGATGTCTGGCTGCAATCTTCCACACTCGATTCATGACTGATGAAATGTAAACAAATTTTATACCGATCGAATGAACTTTAACATGGAATTTTCTGTCAATATTGTTTTTTTAACTGCTGTCTGAAATGCAACTCGAAAATTCTCAACGAATTTTTTCTCTATTAGACTCTAATACGCAAATATTATTCGGGCAATTCTGAAATATTCATCATTATCGCGGAATTCACGGAAAGTGCAAGAAGAATTCAGACGTGATGAACTCATTAAAACCTCTTTCGCTTCGAATTGAATTCAAACGTTCATTAGCTTCTCGGAAATTCCAGACTTCTCCATTTTGAGTAAAATACCGAATAGTCTTCATGCAAGTGAAGTACATTATGCTGTACTGTAAATTTAGAGCCCTTTGAATCGACATGCTTGCTTAAATGTTCCAAACAATTTAAACGTCGGCAAAGTCCGCATAGTTGCACAAGATGTGTTTGTTGTATGAAGTAAAGATGACGTAAATATCCTAAGGAAACGAAGTTTTGAACAACAAACAAAGTTCCAGACTGATGTCACTCCTTGTTGATTCGCCAACTAAGTTTAAATTACGTCAGATATATTAGTATGTACTGATAAACTGTGTTAGTAAAGTCTCTTATGATTGATAAGACTTCTACAGAGGATTTTCCCTGGAGGTTTTCCATCATTTTTTTGGGTATCCAGAAACTACTTCTGTAATATCCGGCTATATACGGGATGTTATGAATAAACACACCACACCTGCAACACCAACTGTTATGAATACAGGGTGTTGTTTCTTTAGAAATCCCACACTGTAGTTTACTCAGTTGAGATGTTGTTGCCAAGTTTATGAAGGGCTATACTGGGTGTAAATAATTTATAAAAATTCACTGGCGATTTTTATCGAGCGACAGATAAGCATCGTCTTCCCAATATATAAATGTTATACATTTTTAGATAGCTGGGATCGTTGAAATTATGTAACGCGCCTAGCTAAGGATACTATGCAAATAATTAAAGCAGTTATAAAAACAAAGAAACTATATTAATAAAGAAATTACTTTGTTACAACAAATACACACAATGTATGGTATGACATTCTAATCAATACAACGCAAGTACTTCTATAGTACTAAGTACTTGTTCCAAATAAGTAATACAACTGACGGTAAGTTGCATCAATTTTCCAAAGCCCCTGTATAAAAGAACTGAAATTTCAAGAATCTAACCATATAAATACAAATAACCCTAGTAACCTAGATACAAAAAAATTCGGTTTTTAACTCATGTAAATATCCAATATTTCAATAATTCAAAAATGTAAAACAAATAAGGAAACTATATTGAATAAATTCACATTATTCCAAATAGATTGTAAGACAGATCTACAATTTATATGAGTCAAATACTTATCGAAACACTTGAACAGAATATTTGAAACTATACCAATTGAGAAAATAAAACAATAATGAAAACATTTGATATTGGTTGAATGAGCACGTATCATTCACCGAAACTGGATGAATCATCCATAAAATTTGGAATTTTTCACACATTGTATATAAAATTTATTAAATTCAATAATAAAACTGTGAAATAATTCTAGGTATAGATTTGCATTACAACAATAAATCAAAATATTTCGGAATGTATTCCGCAGTGATAGAAGTCTAGTTTTTATTCATACTACACATAACTGGAGATTCTATACAGTTGATCAAATGTCAAGGCTGATTAAATTTAGGTTTTGAAGAAAATAATGAATTGCCATACTCAAATAGGTGTATTAAAATTTCATATCAAACATCTCCTCTTCGGATAGAAAATTCGTAGAAAATCGAATAATACCATTCAGTTTAATAATAGTTGGAAAATATCTGAAATGCCAGATCAACACAAAAATACAGCTTACCATTTTTCCTGTTTTAGATTCTGGATGTCACACACAATATGTTTAGCAAACGGTTTCTAAATAGTTGATTACTAATTTTCAATTTATTCACTGCTTTCTAAGTTATTAATTAGTTGTTATTTTCAGTAATTGAATACCGCGCACTGACTCTAGGCTACATTTCGATTATTTATATTCGATAGATAAGACTGAGTTTCAATCTAACTACATACTGAGCTGTGTACATAGACTTTACTCAGTTGAGTCGAGTTAAGTGAATGAGCTCAGATGCTTGAATGAGCTTTGAGAATTGAAAGAGAGAGAATTTTTATTCTCCAATCCTTTTATAGTAATTCTAGTAGATGACGTTTTATTTTATGCGTGTTTAACGTGTTAGTTATTTTTATGTCTCACACGTAGAAGGATACGATGACAGTTTTTATGTCTCTAATTTATAATGTTAGACTCTGAAAAACATAATTCATAACTGTGCCCATATCTTCATCAGAGGTTTAGATAGAGAATGGTAATCATTATTTTTTCACTCAACTGAAGTGTTTTATTTTTAATTTATTTGTCCACGAAGTAATTAATGGCCCTTTTTATACATCAACACCAAATGTTATTACATCTTAGCGGATACATCTATATGTTTTTGATTTTTTATAGAGTCATAAATTTGATATTTCATTAAGTATTATCTGAATAGATGACTTTCAAACTCCTGCAATTTTCACATGTGATGACAGTTCAACTTCATGACTATAATTTGTTTTGTTCAAACTTATATCTTGGTTGGCATTTTTATTACTTCATGATGTACTTTCAAGCTCCATATGGAAGCTATTACTTTAGATGAATTTTTCCAACTTTCTCAGAATAGATTATTCTTTAAAATAACTTTTCATCTTCGAGGTGACCATTTCTTTCCATATAAATTCGTTATGTCTATATATGTATATTCTCGGGTCATGACACTTCATTTCAAAATCATTCAAATGGCATTGAGATAAAATGAGGAAGGAAAAAGATTCTTATTCACTTTGGAGGGCTATTTCACTTGAAATATTCAATTTAGTAACATTCCGTCAACAGGTAATCAAATATATGTATATACATATAACGAATATCGGATTGTTATATTGGATAAATGAATGAATCCGAATCGGATAAGTCACTTCGTTAACTATCCTATTCCGTAAATGCAAATAATTCAGTGACTGGAAATTATGGAACATTTTGAATATAACTATTTGAATCTGTGAGTGCTTTATGTATCGGATACCGTGCTACAATGATACAATGCAAACATAAACAATAGTGCAATTCACAACAGAGTAGTTTCATTTCAATATTTAGATAGGTATACGGTATTATAAACTGATGAACATTCATGGCCGGATATTCCGAGCAGAATAACTGTTTTTGGTCATTATACATATTCAGTGTCAATCAAAGGGCATTTGATCATGCTTCAGTCATTTAGCAGATGATCCTGAACGGAAAGTATTTCTTGGAAATAATTGCAGAATATATATTCAAAATCAAAACCAACTAGATTTAATAAAAATTAATGATGATTATTTTCAAAGATGAATAATGAGATCATATTTAGTTTGAGATGATTGAATAGTATCCAATTACAAATAGGGAATAACGTTGAGTTACATTGAAAAACATGACTATCAAAAGACAATATTTTGGTCAAATGCCACTAAAATGAAAACTTTTTAACAAAAAATTAAACCGACAAAATACGGAACTGAAAAGTAAAAAATAAAATGAATTTTCTTAGTCTCAATAACTAAGCTCCTAAACTATTGTAAGTAACTAATTTTGAGTCGGCGCCAAACAAACAAGCAAATAAATTGGGTAAGGCGTAAAATGATGGCATCGAATTGCGCGGTGACATTCTGATAATTTTTTTGAAGTAATTTGATGATCTTCGTTGATTGTTCGTTTGGCGCCGACTCAAAATTATTTACTTACATTAGTTTAGGAGCTTAGGTATTGAGACTAAAAAGGTTCTTTTTTTTACTTTTCAGTTCCGTATTTCGTCGGTTTAATTTTTTGTTAAAAAGTTTTTATTTTTCAAGTTTTTGTGGCTGAAATCTACTTATTATTACCCACTTGTTTTTTATTACTTCCAAAATACTTACTTACCCACCTTACTTCCACTATTACCAATAATATGATAATCTACTTTTAGTATTTGTTGTAATACAAATTATTTTTGTTGTTCTGGTTAGCTTATTTCATTACTTCGTATATCATTCCATCCTCTTATAGAATATAATGATTGTGACGGATGTAGGAGATCAAAAATAATGACAATGGCGATCTGTCATTGTCAACTACATATGTATGCCAATGTTCACAAGTGAAAAATCAATTATCCCCTATTTTTCTACCCGTAAGGGTGGATAATTCCATTCGAAATCCAAATATGATCAACTATAAGGTATACCCTATTTAATAAAAAAAGAATAATCCAAATCGAATAACCCAGTACAAAGTTATGCCTGATAGAATCGGTTAACGGACCATAATTCATATCAGATAATCCTTCATTTTGCTACCCTTAGGGGTGGATTTAATTTTCTAAATTCGAATGGGACCAACTTCGGAGTACACCCTATCCACTGAAAAAATAATAATCGGAATCGGAGGTCTAAGTAAAAAGTTTTGCGTCGTCATACATGAAAAAAAAATATACGCGTCGACTAGAGGACCTCCTCCTTTTTGGTTTCGTCGGTTAAAAAATCAGAAGATATTCCGAAAAGAACATATATTTTAGGCATGGAACGATAACAAAAATTCGGTTCTTACAAACTCCCGTCAATCAATAATAATGACAGTTTCACTATTTATTGTTTTCGAAAACATAACTTCCAAACGAAAGCATTCATTTTTACAAGGGTTCATTTAACTTCACATTTGTATGTATGTATGTATGTTTAGTTCAAGTCATCTAGTTGTCCGATTAACGTGAAATTTGGCAAGTGTTCATAATTCCGGTAACAATGCATTATAGAATTATTGCTATAGAAAAACAAAATGGCGGCTCCAATATGGCGGACGACTTTTGTGATTATGGTTCGATTCTATTCAAAATTAGAATGTGGTGTTTTGGGAAGAGCGATCACGAATTTTTTCATTCATAAATTCAAGATGTCGGCTCCAGTTGGCGACGAATTTGTGGTTATAGCCCGATTCCAATAAATATTGGTATGTTCCAATAAAATTAGATTTTTTGGCGAAATCCACGAATTTACGATTTGATGATTTGATGATTTGATGATTTGATGATTTGACGATTTGAGATTTGACGATTTGACGTTTGGACGATTTAACGATCTGATGATTTGATGATTTGATGATTTGATGATTTTATGATTTGATGATTTGATGATTTGATGATTTGATGATTTGATGATTTGATGATTTGAAGATTTGAAGATTTGAAGATTTGATGATTTGATGATTTGATGATTTGATGATTTGATGATTTGATGATTTGATGATTTGACGATTTGACGATTTGACGATTTGACGATTTGATGATTTGAAGATTTGACGATTTGAAGATTTGACGATTTGAGGATTTGACGATTTGACGATTTGACGATTTGATGATTTGACGATTTGACGATTTGACGATTTGACTTTTTGACGATTTGGCGATTTGACGATTGACAATTTGAAGATTTGACGATTGGACAATTGGACGATTTGACGATTTCAGGATTTGATGATTTGACGATTGACGACTTGATGATTTAAGATGACGAAGAGTTTTTTTATTATGACCCGATTCCATTCAAAATTGGTATGCGGATTTTTTTGGGGTCGGAAATTATGAATTTTTGACGGATATCATAAATGACTCAAAATTATTGAATGAAAATGATGAAAAAATCAAGGCAAATTTTCATACAAATGCACGTAAAAGGAAAAAATATTTCTTTTATTCTTTAACCTAGGTTATCCCGTGAGTAGCAGATTCAATAGCTTGTCGCGAATAGCTCTTTTGAATCTGATACAGAATAAGCTAGATCAAACAGTCAAATACATTATTTTTTCATTTTTAGTGCATCGTATGAACGTACCATTATACAGCGTGTGGCGTAACCCGCCTCGCATGTGAACTGACACGCTACACCTTCAAAGCTTGTATTGAATTTTTTTGTAATCATTTTTATTACAACTGACGCGGCAGTAACACGTGTCGTGGTTTGTTAACACGTGTGTGTCTTTTGTTTGCTTCAAAACCATTCATGATACACTGTGTCCCATTTAAAATGGGTCACCCGGATATTATCGTAATTCTATGGAATTCCGTAACAACCAACTTGAATCCAACTAACAAACTGAGACAACGGCAGCCCCCCAAGTGGGGCCCATTCCCGAAATTTTACTATCGAATAAAGTTATGAATTGCTAATATTCCTAAAATTCTAATTTTTGTCACCTATCAGACCTAAATATTAGGACTCTTTAACTGTATTTTTGTGTTGTTGATATTTTAATGCTTTTAAGTCATGCAAAGGGATGTTTTCTGAATTTATGATTTGTTCATTGGGAATATAACTTTGTCCAAAGTTCTGCTGCAAGAAAATTAAAAAGCATAGTTGTTTATATAGTTCATATATCATTGAAATAACCTACAATGATGTCACATTATCAATGATCACTCACTATACTTGAAAATCTTGTTTTGTTTTTTCAATGAATATATAATTTTTTCAATTCCTGTTGCAATTTATGGAGCTTCGAAACGGCTAGAATCGTTTTTTTTACTTTTTTAAATAGAATGTATCCGCATTTCTGATTTCGTTGTTATATTTTCCACTTTTGTTTGGAAAAATATATTTTTTTTACTCTTTATGTGAGAAACTGCAATTTTTTCCTGTAAATCTTAAAAATACATACTTCATCGATGTGAATTCTGTTTTATTCCATGCAAGACCTTTATATCGAAAATTATGAATATAAATATATCCGCAATGCAACAAGTGAAACGATTATGTGTAGAATCACGACTTTCACGATCCAAGCCACACAACTTCCAGGGCCGTGAATTCTTGTACACAAACAATTTTCCGATAAATAATCATGAATAAAACATAGACTTTCGTTTTCCCCCAAGCTCGCAACATACACCGTTGCCGCAGATAAATCACTACATACTCGATGTTTGCCTTCATTTACACGAATATATGTTATACACAATCCGAAACATACGAAAATATTTGCTACACCATTTGATACACAATCAACCCATTCAGTATAATTACTTCCGAAATCAAAACGCAATAGGCGTATATTATATTGATTGGCAGAATAGTGTATAACGTCTTCTATACCGATTTTTTTCTTTCTCTCGGAAAATTACATCAAGCGTTTTATGTCGACAGTTTTTAACATATATGAAGATTTTTTTTGGCCAATTCAGCTCATTCTTTATCAATACATGTACGAATTGAACTTTTTTGCATATTTTTTCTTCAATGGGCTGCTGGCTCCCCATATCACCACACACCCTCACTAAATATCTACAATATTTAATATTCCAACAATTTTTACACACAATTCATCATTGAAGTACCCAACGTATTGAATATTATTGAAGGGTGTTATGTATTTTTTTAAATAACTATAATACTTTCACAGCAGTCCCATCAAAATTGACAGGAAACTGACAGGTCTGTAAGAATGTATGCGTTGGGAGGGTTGCCAGGCTTCTGAATTAGTTTTTGGCATTCTACTTCACTATTTCAAATAAAAATGGAAACCTCATCCAGAATTTCAAAAACTCTCTTAGACGTGGAATTATCGAAGAAAAGACAGAGAATCAAACCGTGCATAGTGTGTTCATCGATTTCAAGATAATCTAGTAGGTTCAGCTGAAATCATATGAAAGTCGGTCTGTAGTTACATCCTGTTATGTTCCCTACTCCCAACTGTCATTGCTTGATTTGTTATAAACATTCAAAAACATATTTTTTATCGTTTTTGACTTGTAACTTGAACTTGAAAACTAATGAAGCAATCTCGATACTCTCGATGGACGAATTGTAGAAAATCAAAATGCAAAGAAAATGAGTCCAGGTACGATTATTAGTAACGGAGAAATACCGAAAAAATCGGAAAAATCTGCGTTTCAAAAAAAAATCATACCACCGCCATTTTTCGAATTTTGAAGCAGGCTCTCCACGACATAGTAGTGATTGATATGTACTTTATGTGGGAAAAACTCAGGGACTTTTGGATTATTAGTTTTAGCATAATTGCAATTTTTTTAATGCACATTATTGCAGCAGACCTGGGTGCGTCATAGGTGGTGCAATTTCAATAGTTCTGAAATATTTTGAGAGTTGAAGCATAGTACTACAAAATGACTATTCTCATTTTGCGTCAAAATGCTGCGAAATAGGTGAGAAATACTTGCAAACATGGCCGAAAACCGGCGAGTGCATGAAAGCGGCTCAGGAGTGGGGGTAGAGCAGCATATTCATAACTGGCGCAGCACCCCCACTGCTCAGCCACTTTCACGCACTCGCTCATTTTCGGACATGTTTGCAAGTATTTTTCACCTATTTGCAGCATTTTAACGCAAAATGAGAATATACGTTTTGTAGTACTATACTTCTGCTCTCGAAATCCCTTCGAAAAATTGAAATCGGACCACCTATGACGCATGAAGTGCATTAAAAAATTCAGATTGCAATTATGCCAAAACTAATGATGCGACAGTGCCGGAGTTTTTGACATATAAAGAACATAATAATCACTTCTATGTCGTGAAGAACCTGCACTACAACGAAGTGGCGAAGTTATGCATTTTTTTGAAAAAGATTATTTTTTTTAGTTTTTTCCGGTTTTTCTCCGTTACTAATTATCCGAGCTCATTTTTTTGCATTTCAATTCTCTACAATCCGTCCATTGAGAGTATCGAGATTGCTTAATTGGTTTTCAAGTTACAAGTCAAAAACGATAAAAAATTGCTTTTGAATGTTTATAACAAATTAAGCGATTACAGCGATTTTGTCAAAGAAATCGGCATGCCCAGCTGAGTTTCTCAGAACAAGTGGGCGCACAATGGGCCCAAATAGAGAGGCCTACGTGTACGGGGTTCTTCGGAACCAGCCCACCTTGTGCGAAGAAGAAGAAGAAAAAGCGATTACAGTTGGGAGTAGGAAACATAACAGGATATAACTACAGACCGTCTTCCGTATGATGGCACAGTCGGTTTCCTGGTAGTATTTTTGTCACAGAATCAATAGAGCAGAAATTCTATATTGATTGGCCTACTAGTGAAACATATTCACTTCAACTTGACACATTCCCAACGATGTTATGGATGTTCCTGAGGCACAATGAATTTCTTGTTTGCTGCGAACCACGAGAGATGAAGTTCAACAGTAGCTTCAATCCTTCCGGGGGCTGCGATATTACATTTTCCTTTGTAGTTCCGTCAATCGAAATTTAAATCGGAATCATCCACACATAATATGTTGATTGTCGCATTCTGATATGTGGAAAGAAAAATTCAAAAAATTCCTTGCGGAATTATATGGCAGTATATAAAGGTAGAGAAATACTTCTCAGAAAAGAGAAGGAGAACACAGAGTGTTTTTTCATACCTTCCTTCCATTTATATTGTCATTTTCCTATTATTCTAAATATTACTTCGTGAGAAAATATCAGAATATTTTAATACCAAAAATATTTCAATGATTAAACAAATGAATGAAAATAGTCTTCGAATATTCAGAAGCACTAACTTCCTGCTTTTCGAAAAAAAAATGTTTTCAGTCAACTGAAATATTTGTCTTTAACTGCGATCACATTGTTTCAGTGTACATACATGAATAAACTAGAAGGGTGTGTAAGAGCACTAGATAAGTTCTATGAAAACAAATGGAAGAAAATGTATGCATCCAGCATATCCTTGAAATATACCAAAGAGAAAATCCATGAGCTGTCCTTTTTTGTGGAAAAGACGGCATCCCCGACCCAACAGTACTCGGCACAAATCAAGCTGCCAAAAGTGCAGCGGTTAGCCTGTCTTCAGACTGCACGAAACATTAAATTCGAAAACTGAAAATCTGAAGATCCTGGAAAATATTTCCCTAGAATCCAGATACAAACCATCAGATATTAGCTATGCACGACTTTGAAATGCATTAAGTTGTCATAAACAACCACAACATATGCACAACGAACTGTCTCCAACTAGAAAGGTTCTGGTTTACTGATGGATCCAAGATGGACGAAAGGGCTGGAGTGGGAGTAACGAGACCCAGTTTCAAGCTCTCAAAACCTCTAGACAAAGTCCCAACAATTGTCCAAGCAGAAAACCATGCTATAAAAATTCGCGTCCTAGAATTCCTTGCAAGAGACTCCAGGGGCAAAAATGTTTATCCATCCTATCTGACAGCCAAGCAGCACTAGACTGACTTGGTACTGCAAACTTTCCCTGAGACAACTGGCTGTGAATAACCAGGCAATCAGGGAGCAGACAGCCTTACCAAGCAAGGGACGAACACTTCCCTTACCCATTACCCTTTTGAGGACTCTCCAAGGCCCACATTCAAATCAAATCAAAAATCAAAAATTTATTCAATATAAATAATACAATATTTGTCATTAGTACCATTCTCAATTTGGTTTACAATTCTTATATCTATAATGGCTGTTTTTATTTAACAAATGGAATTCTATATTTAGATGCATTACTGGAGTAGACTCACGCTAGGCTTTGAAGCCTGTGTTGTGATATCTAATTCAGTAAGGCATTTACCATGTATGTTTTTATGAATGACATTCGCATGTAGGGTAAAGATTTAGATTAGGTTACAGATTAGGATTCGAATGAGATTGGACAATTCAAGACGTGTTGATTTTGCTCTACAATTTGGTATGTAATTATTGTGAAAGAAGGTGCAAAACTTATTTATATGCACGACACACATTCACTAATATGTTATTCCGTAAAAAAGTGGAAATTTGTCAGGGTGATTTTGTACATACTTTTTTATTTCTTTTTTGAATATTTCAAGAGATTTTATTACTTTCAGATTTTTTGGAAGAATGTTGAATATTTTTGGGCCATAGAAAAGAAAAGAATTTTGTGTGACAGTTTTATTGAAAAATTCAGTTTGTACCTCCAAGTTCATTTTTGATCGGGTTTCTTTTGAATGTATGTGTGTGTATTTTTTTTGTGATGGAACATTCTTAATAGGCAGTTATAAGTGTACAGTGAGTGAATATTGAAAATGTTAGTTTCTTGATATAACTTATTTGTGGAAAACAGTCTATTTTTTTTGAAAATTATTCTCAGTAAAATGTTTTGAGCGGTTTGTAACGGACTGATGGCTGCTTTGAATGTTGCACCCCATGCAGGAATGCAATATTTGATAATAGATTCGGCAAGAGACGTATAAAGTACAACAAGATTTTTTTTTGATAGTATGTCGCGTAGTTCATAAAAGGTGTGCATTAGTACCCGGAGCCGTTTTGTAACGGAGTTAATATGCTCCGTCCATTTTAAGTGTTGGTCTAGTATGACTCCAAGGTATTTTGTTGAAGTAGTATGATCTGTGGTCTGACAGTCACAAGTGTTCTGGTTATTACAGAGTGGTTTGTGCATTTTCAAATTAAATTCTTTTGGTTGGTCACGGAGGGTGGGGGAAAAGGTCAGATACTTTGTCTTATCTACATTAAGCGATAACTTATTAATATTCAGCCATAAGTATATTTTTTGTAAGTTTGTTTCTGTATATTTTTTATTTCCTGCCATGATGGTCCCGTGTAAATTAGTACAGTATCATCGGCGTAACATATTATATCGCCTACAAAGTTGTTGATTTTTGTTATGCTGTTAATGTAGACAAGAAAGAGCATCGGTCCAAAAACTGTCCCTTGTGGTATACCCATTTGTACAGTTTGTTCCTCACTTATTTCGTTCCCGATTTTCACCCGTTGGATTCGATTGGATAGGTAGTTTTTCATCATCACTTGTGCATTTCCTCGAATACCATAGTTATGTAATTTTTCCATCAATAATTCGTGATCAACCGTATCGAAGGCCTTGGCCAGGTCCAAAAAAATGGCTAAGCATTTGGTTGACCTGTCCATGGCCTTCACGGCATTTTCAAGAAAATTCATAATGGCATTTTCTGTATTCGAGTTTTTCACGAAACCAAATTGTCTGTCTGTTATTATATGGTGCTTATCAAGAAATTCAATCAGTCTTTTCTTGACACATTGTTCGAATACTTTCGATAAAGTATTTATGATAGATATAGGTCTATAGTTATTGATTTGCGATTTTTTTCCTGCTTTGAAAATTGGTGTTACATTGGTAATTTTCCATTGCCACGGTATAACCCCCGTAGAGAATATTTGATTAATTATGTGGACAAGTGGCATTAAAATATTGGTATGAATAGTTTTCAATGTTTTTGAGTTTATCCTATCTGGTCCTGATGCGGAGTTATTCTTTAGATTTGCTATTATTATGACCAATTCATTATTTGTTGTAGGGTCCAAAAATAAAGATTGATTTACTTAATATCTGTTAAAACGTTTTTGGGTAAGTTTGTCTTTGGTATTTTTTGGCTCATGTTTTTACCTATTCAACAAAAAATCTATTAAATTCGTTTGCTTTTGCTGCATTATTACTGATCGTTTTTTTGTTTTCACACATTGAGTGAAAGTTTCTGCGCTGGGAAGCTGATCAAATAAAAACCCCAACTGCCAATCGCTGTTCATCTAAATCTACAATCTGCAGGCATCCCTGGGTGGATATTCCCCATATCTATATAGGTATCTGCCACGTGAGGCCAAAAGGTTACACGGACATTATCTCTGTAATTAAGACATCTCCGGAAAACAGACTATGAACAACATTAGTTTCCAAAGAAAAGATATTGTTCTTATCCAAATATGAATTATACCGAATTCGTTTTATGTCTGCCCCCTCCTAACAAAAATATATGAAACGTATTTTCATCACTAAGTATTCAAGTATACCTCCAAAAAGTTTCGAAGCAATGTTGTTTTGTTCGTTTGTTTGTGATATCTAGTGTGTCATTCGTTAAAGTCGTATTTGAATAATTGCTAGGCGTTTAGTTTGTTCTAAAATGTCTTCAAGAGAGTGTAAATCAAATGTTTATGGTGAAATTATCCTAACAGAAACTAAGTAACCAATCACAGAAGCAGTAAAACGGGCACCTTCCAATACTTCCAAATCTCGGTAAAGAACCTTGACAAAAAATGGGTTTCTACAGTCGTGTGTGAAAATTGTAAAAGTATACTAACTAATTGTGATTCAGGAATAAAAATTGCAAATTGGTGTCTCAATGTTGTGGATAAAACCAACAAATCATGCTGCAGACTGTTATTTCTGCTTCACGAAAACATTTGGTTTTAACAAGAAAAACAAGGAGCAATTGTATATGCTTCTTGTTTCGTCGGTCACAAAACCTGTGTTGCATTGTATTGGAGATCCTTACCCGTCTTTGTCCAGCAGCCCAAGCGGAATAAATGAATTAGAGCAGATGGAGACTGAAATGGAAGGACCTAATTTCAAACCAGAACACTAATTCTGACGGTGATCTTGGTGGATGTACTTTTATGGATGGAGAACCACACGTGATTTCCCAAAGTGGATTAAATTACCTAGTGAGAGACCTGCAGCTTTCAAAAAGTAAGTAGGAATTGCTCGTGATACTCGAGTGACTGTTTACCGCAGACAAAGTGATCAGTTTGCTGAGTTTTTTTAATCTAAAGATGGTTATATTACCGTGATATTAATGGTCTTTTTAAATCAACGGGTTTGTTCATCTTTCAAAGAATGGCGTTTGTTCAACGATTCTTCGAAACTAAGTCTTAAAGCTGTCTTATTACATATTTTTTCTAAAGTAGTCCATTTTCTCGAAGTGGAGTTATAAAGGTAGGGAAAAGTTGCATCTCAAAGTCTTGCTCTACAGAATATGATGTACTATTAGGATACATATGTATACATTTCGAAGATTGTTATCTTCATCTTCAGTGTATCATAAGAAGCTTGTAAGATGGAAAAAACTATTAATTTGTTAAAACGAACCCAAATAAAGTGAGGATTTGTAGTAATCCATGTAAGGTTAAAAGTAACTTATCTCTAATGGTCATCTTGTGGGTAAAGATGGTTACAGAATTGAAGTTTTTTATATTACTATGATTATAACCTCAAGGATGTAGCTTTCGCGTGTGAAACTTTCAGATTTCTCAGAGATTAAAACCTCCAAACATTCAACAAGAAGAATGTTGATACATTTGGGCAACCTTTCTTGGAGCCAAAATTCACACACTATCAAAATTTCATTAGTATAAGTCGATATGAGTATAGATAAATGCCTTGACCCATAAGAAGGTCAAAATCAGTCGAATTCCACCTGAAATATTTGTCGAATCTTCCATTATCCTTTATAATATTTTCCACTCACCTGAATTGGGTTCGTTGTCGCTGTTGGGCCTCGCGGACGGTGCGCCATCTCGTGCCTCGATCTCCAGAGCATAGGCTCCCTGCTTCTCCCTGTCGAACACCACCTTCGTGAACACCTCCCCCGTCTCCTTGTTGATTTCGAAAAAGTCCTTACCCTCGTTACGGGGCGAATCGACGATGAAGTAGTAAACCTGCAATATTCGAAGACGATAATGAGGGTCGGGAAAGTGCTTTGTTTGGATAGTTTGGTGAACTATCAGAGTTACCCGGCGAGAGTGGAAGAATAGATTAAACCCCGATTCGAGTTCCTAATTCCGACAGATCCAATGAGAGATGGAGTGTTGAGAGCGCCGAACTAATGGGAGGGTTCTAACGAACAGACAGTTTTCTTTTTTGCAGACGAAGCAAGAAGCAGCTATATGCGTCTGAGGTGGCAGGAATCATATATGTGTGTGTGTAATTCTGGTACTAGGTTTAATACAAAAAACTAATTACATTCTTCATATACTATGTTCCAAAAACAAGTTATATTGAATACAATATATGCAATTTGCTTATTGAAAAACAGTAGAATTTCCTTTGTAAATAACTGAAAGAGAGGGGAAAAAATGAAAAAATCATATTACTTTCTAATCTAATTCCTCATACCAATGTCACATCTGTCGTCGTACCTTATTCACATGAAATCACTTCTACCGAAGTAATGCAGAAAAATACAGGAGTTTTAGGAATAGGTCGTTATTATGACATATTTCCAAGAGATAGAAAAAAAGGAGGAATATAAAGATAATGAAGATAATTAGAGCTTCGAGTCAAAAGAGTCAGCCTGCGCATGGTGGTTCATCGATATAATATGTAATTGAAAAACGAATAAACACAGCTTTGATATTTTTAAAGCTATTATACGAAAAGTAAACACACTCTCAGTAATTGCGTAATATGAAGATGAGTCCGCAAAAGCCATTTGCGTACGTGTTGCTTAAAATATTTTTTTGTATTAGCTTTCCAAAGAATGTTTCATGTAGGAACACTGATTTTATTTCTGCTATCATTACGCAAATATATTTGTGGGCAGCACCGGCAGAAGGCCGTGTGAAATATCGAATCAGATTTTTTATCACCGACGTGTCAAATATGTCAATAACATTTGCTTTTGTTGTTATGTTCTCTAATTGTGTTTCCAGTATTTTTTCCAGGATCCAACTATACTATCGTATTATTTATAGATAGTTCAATGTAATAAACTTGTAAGTAAATATGTCAACCATTCAGAAAGATACTCCTAATTTGAAAGAAAATTGTAAATGTATTCAGTATACAGCAAAATCCTGTTTTTCGCTAGTTTGACATTCGAATCGTGAATGCTAGATGTCGCCCACTTCTTGGTAAGTAACATTTGAAATTAATGAAATGTAAATTGTTATCATCCAATAAATGTATGTAGGTTTGTGTGAAAATCAAAACTCGATTTGAACCCAAACTAAACTAAATCATTTTGTTTGCGATTGTTCGAAGAAAGAAAGTGTGAAAGTCATCATGTTTGTACCTACCGCAACAATAACCATTGACAATTTTATTCTAAAAAAAAATCAAAATTCCTAGCTTATCTGCAGCAAAATGATTTTATAGTATTCATAAACAGCCGGTATTGTTCAGTTATGTATTATGAATGAATAAAATTCAGTTCGTAAAGTGTTGCCATGACGACACTTTACGGACAAGTTCGTAAAAGTAGCATTTTATGGATTTTTTTATTCCCAACGTGGCCGTTTTGGGGAGCGTGTACAAAAACTTTTTTTTGGGGGGGAAGCGGGGGTATCGTTAAAATCGATGGGGTCAACTAGGAGAAGGAGTTTTTTTTTCGCGTTCAGACCCTCAAATGGTCCACCGTCCCCTGGCACAATCCGCATTTCTCTACTACCCCCCTAGGCTGTGCGTTTCCCCGTGGGCTCTTTTGAATAACGAGAGTAGTTTTGATTATATCTGTCAAACTAGATGATCAATCACTTCGATTTTTTTTTCTCAATATCTGTGATATCTTGCTCTAGCTCCTCCTCGTTTTTCATAAACTTCTTAATTTTAGTACTAACGGTAGAATTAATAATGTGCGCTTCCCCGTGGAATATTTTGAATGACGAGGGTAGTTTTGATTATATCTGTCAAACTATATGGTCAACCACTTTGATTTTTTTTTACAATATCTGTGATATCCTGCTCCAGCTCCTCCTCGTTTTTCATGAACTTCCTAATTTCAGTACCAATGGAAGAATTAATAATGTGATGTTTGCCCATGCATGGTCCATATGTTACGTGTTGATTGAGTCAACTTTAATTATATATATCTCGGGTTCGGGATGGTGAAACTTGTTAAAATTTTATAGAGGTGTTGTTCACATGTTAAACAAATTTTAAAAATTTCCTAATTCAATTGTCTCGGGGCGGTACTACCTTAAGTAAATAAATACCGAATTTTCCTTGACGCGCACTGATTCTAGATGAAACATTTTCTCGCTCCGATATTTTTATAACACTTTTAAATGTTCATTTCAATTATTTATGTTTGACCGTTAAGACTGACATACTTCGAGCTGAATTTTAATCTGACCACATACTTTGACGTGCCCAACTTAATTCGAGTGAGGTGAATAACCTTGGATGCGTGAATGAGACTGAATTAATATTTTGATTCCTTCTCATATTACTTCGCGGCCTCCCGTGGTTTGAAACGTTAGCCCTTTGTCTCCCACGTAGCAGTTAGTGATGACAACTTTATGTCGTTGATTTATGGGGTTCGATATCCCGGATCAATAAAAAACAAGACTTGTTTTTCTTATGTTGATGGTTCACACATATGATGGCAATTATATTTTCTAAGATAGACCACTTCAGAGTTATTTTTATCAAGCGGTGATTATTTATTATTTACGGTCGTGTTCATGTATTAAAATGCGCTGTTTTAATTGTTAGCCATGACCTAAATGATTCACGTACAAATAAAAAGTGTAGGCCCTAATATTGAGTCCTGTGGGACGCCTCTAATCAAATTCCTAGTCTCAGATCCGAAAATTTTAGTTTTCCATGTTGAAATTGTGCGGTGACTATTTGTTTTTGATCCTCTAGAAATGATGAGATCCATTCAAGTGGAGAACTTCACAAACCATGTGTTATCAATATTGATAGGAGTTTGTCATAATTAACGCAAAATAGTATAGCAGTGCATTAGCCTCGTCAACCATAATATATAATTTTATGATAGAATGAAGACATTGCGGAAACCTTGTTGTTTCTAACTGAGTATTTCTAATCTATCTAAGAATGGTAATTAAACGTTATTGAGAAAAATGTATTCATATATTTCTGAAAGGCCATAAGAAGAATTTCTTATTTTCTTTTTGGAAAGAGGACCACTTTTCCTGTTTTCAGAATATTTGGAAAGGCACCGCACTCAAAAGACATGTTAATCAAGTGGTTTTATGAATCCTAACCTCCGAGTGGAAACCAACCCGATCGCGAAAAAGGAGAACAAATCGCTAAAACGTTTATAAGAGCCCCACGGTTCCCATCCATATTCATTTGTTATATCGTGAGTGACACATTACAACAGCGTAGTTGCGGAGCTCAATAGATGTACTTACTTGATTATTGGGAAACGTTCCGTCTTTGTCAATCGCGTTGACTTGAGTAACCTTGGTGCCGATTGGCTCCCCTTCAAGAACGGTTTCTTGTTCTCTTTCGGTAAACAAGGGGATCTCGTCGTTTACATCTTCTAATTGAATATACACAGTGGCTTCGGAGGCTAGTTGCTGTGCTCCGTTGTTCTGTGGAATGAAAAGTAATTAGTGCTGATACCATAATAGATATATATCTTATTGGTTTCTCATTTCGGAATGTTTCCATCATCGAGAAAAAATCTAAGGTACGCTAATTTTCAGTTGCTACTCAGATGAGTAGATTCATCAATCCTTATAGTTTTTTGCTAATTGAAAACTATCTAGGTAGCTTGTAGGTAGGTAGCTTGTAGCTAGGTAGCTTCAATTTGGTTCATTATGACCAATTCAAAGAGGCTTCGTGTTGTGTTTGGTTGAGGAGGACATTGAATGTTGGAGTGTATTCAATGATATTTCCATATCTTGATTTTCTAGAGATTTATAAAAAAATTGAGAAATACTCTAAAGATTCCATGAAAATAATTCCGAATCTACAACATCTACTTTCTCTCCACAAATGATTTATAAGCGGTAGATATGAAAAGTAAGTTATTCAGGAATATTGAAGCGTCGTATCCAGTGGAGATTTTCCGCTTCCTAAAAAGCAATCTCCGCTAAATTCTTGAGGAATCTCCTTTCATGGTTCATGAAATATTCCGGAACTGTTTGATAAACAGATATATATTCTCGTAATATACAAAGAACTCTCAACTCTTCGATCCTAAATTCCCAATAGGTTTTGTCGAATTTCAAGCATTGTTTTTACGGTAGAGTGAATAGGTTCGGTAATGTGGAATAGCTATATTACTCTAAAGCTACTTATGCCATCTTCAATGTAGTAGCCAAAACTTATTCCGATTGTGAAGGCTACTACTTCGTTGTTACATCAACGCTGTTGGATCTTACATAACCTCAATAAGTAGACAAAACGTGGTCAATAAATGTGAAAATGTTCAATACCGTGATTGAAAATTTTTCTTCTTTTCTGCTTAAATTATTTTTAACTAGTCCAACAGTAAGTAAAAAGAATGAGGTATCACATATAAATCCACTCAATTCATTTGTGGAATAGTCTATTTTATAAAGTTCAATGTCAATCTGATCAGTGTGGCAATATGGCATTGTGGACTATTCCACATTAACTAAGCTTTTCTTATTAAAATATTTGGTCATTGGGTCATTGTAAGACATGCGAAGAGCAGTAGAAGCTATAGCAGAAGAGTTCAGGTTATTTGGCAGCCTCTAAACGTTTTAAAGTTCCTAGCACCACTCTCCACAGATGCTGCAGAAACGCAGAAAACATCAACCAAATAAAAAAAACATCTCTGGGCAGGAAACCTGTTTCAAGAGCAGAACTAGAGCAAGAGCTTGTGGAGTATTTACTAAATATGGAAGCAAAACTATTCGGTTCAACGAGAAGCGATGTGCGTTCTTTGGCATATCAACTGGCAGTGCTGGTAAAGATTGGCTTCGGCGGTTCTTGAACAGACACCGTGATGCTATAAGAATCCGAAGACCGACAGCCACTTCAGTCACCAGACCTACGGGGTTTAGCAGAAAAACAGTTAATGAGTTTTTACCCTTCTCGAAAAAGAATGTGAAAAAATAATGTATCTCCAGATAGAACTTTTAACGTGGACGAAAGCGGTCTATGCATAGTTCTGTCCAAATGTTCAAGTGTTATATCGATGAAAGAAAAACGTCAGTTAGGTTACATCTGCTGAGAGAGGATCACTCATTACTGTTGTTATGTGTATGAGCGCATCTGGGAACTTCATTCCGCCCTAATCGTTAGATTGTACGCCTTAATAGTTCCATAATCCAATTGTTTTCCCCCATAATAAGAATAATGAATAACTGAAAGAGGCGCTTCACCTTGATCCATATTTACTTTCCATCCATCAGGATGGATACAAACGAATGTATTCACTACCTGGTTCAATCATTGTATAGAAAAAACTCGTCCAAAGACAATCCTGTTCTTCTGATTTTAGATGGACATGATATACATGCCAAAAATCTTGATGTTGTAAATATGGCCAGAAACTCCTTTGTCGCCATACATGTCATAGGATGCAACCATTAAATAAGACTACTACTCTGGAAATGTATTACAATTAAGAAATCCCAACATTTTTAAGAACTAACTTACGTGAAATAACACTTTTTGATGTTGCAGAACCGTTTGGAAGAGCATACCTCAAAACAAAATCGGGTAAAAGAGCTGTGAAGGGATTTTTTGGCAGCTGAACTGAATAACAAACTAATGATGAAAACCGTAATGATTAACAAGAACAAGTTGATCAAGGCGTTCAACAAGGCATTCAACGACACCAATGAGGTACAGTTCGTCCACAAGATATCGTTCCAGTGCCAGCTTCAAAAAAGAGAAGAGGAACTCGTGGGAGAGCTCCAGAAGAAGCAAGAATCATCACATCCACGCCAAATAAAGAAGAAAAAAATAAACAAACTGGTGGTAGAAAAAAACAAACGGTAAAAAGCGGGGCATTTCTGATACAGAACCTAAACCGGTATGTTCAAAAGGGAAGATTAGGCAGAAAAAAACATTTCGTTCAATTTCACCTCAATCTTCTTCTGAAAACGAATCGAAAATTTCCGTACACGATGATTCATCTACTGAGGAAACATTTCCATCTGAAAATCCGACGGATGATGCTGCCTGCATTTTTTGTGAAGGACAGTTTACTGAAGATCGTGGTGGAGAAGTATGGGTCATGTGTATGATGTGCAATTGTTGGGACCACAAAGCATGTGCTGGTGCAGAAAAGGAAGCCTACGTTTGTTATTTTTGCAGATAAGCAACTCCAAATGTTTTCAATTTTTAGTTTACATTTTTAAGAATTCTACCCTTTGTGTTATTTATGTTATGTGTGAAATAAATTAACTAATTCATTCTGATCATAATTTTCCTACAGAAAAACCCATTCCACTTTACCAAGCAGGTATATTCCACATTACCCTACCTTTTTCATATTTAAATTTTTTTAACATTTCTCGAGTAACTGATGTAGTAAAAATAATGATTGCTGGATTGAAGTATAATTTCTCCCACAGGTGTAGAATAGTTTTTACAACCACTGATTTATAAATGAGATTTTTTTCATTTTTTATTTTTTTTATGCTTCAAAATAAAAGGATTCACATTCACCGTCCTCACTCTAATGATTAAATTACAGCGTAACCTTAGAAATGATAAAGTAAATGGGAGATAACGATTGACAGAATAGAAGTGGGTGAGTAAGCAAATTACGAGAACTTGCTGTCGAATAATTGAAAAAATTCTAATATGATACAAGGTTTCACTCTTGGGCCTGTATCATTTTTCATATACAGTGTCACCGGTAAAGTCCGCTGGATGCAATAACCCAGATAACACAGGATATCCTATGGATATCCATTTTATGTCCAATTCTGGTCGGGATATCCCTGGATTTGAAATGGACATCCATAAGATATCCGTCGACGGATTTGCAATGGATATCCTTCAGAAGATATCATATGGATGGCCATAAGATATCCGGAGCAAATATGGATAAGTTTAAATTGCAAGATTGATTTTTATTGTGTCAATTTCTGAGTTTCTTTCATGCTCGTACATATGGATTAATTTTTTTGGAAAAATCTCATGTTTCGTTTTTCTACTTGATTTGAAATGGGTATCCATCGACGGATTTGAAATAGATATCCTTCAGAAGATATCCTAGGGATGGCCATGAGATATTCAAAGCAATCATAAATGAATTTAAATATTCTTGTAGATACACAAATTGTACCTTTTCCTGGCCTGGCCATACTTGACGAATAATTACTGGCGACGTCTGTCATTTTATTTTGTTGAGGAAGGTCATAGTCATAGCACTGAATCCAAACAAAAGTCGTGTTTTTTTTCTATTTTCCTTCGTTTTTGATACCCTGTTAGTCTGGACATAATGGTTTTCATCTGTAGCAATGACTGTTTCCAAAGGGAATTATATATTGGCCGAATACAAGTAAATATGAACTGAAAAGGACATAACATATGAACATCCATTATTTCCAATGCATTTATGTGTTTGCTGTTTGAGTTTCGATATTTTCAGAAATGCTGAAAAGCACGTCGTTACATTTGCCACAATACTCGAGTTTTTCAAATGTCACAGTGCCCAGATTAAAAATGGTGTGAATCAGTAGATTCGAACATTCTCCTATTGATTCCACTGAAAAAATGAATCTTTCGGAAGAATATTTGGGAACTGGATCGAAATTCAAAGGTGCTATAGGTGTATGTTTTTCTATTCCTTTTTCTAGAATTCTTTTTTTAGGTACCTAAATGAAATCACAAAAATATGACTTTGTGGAACGATGCCTTTCTTCCATGCTCACTAATATGTTTGCCTCCAAATATAGCTGGTATGGAGCATAAAAAACAAACTGGACAACTGAAACTGTCTGAATTATCACTAGGTGAAAAGCCCACCTCAGTGATTCGACAGAAAATAAAAAAGCTACTGAAGAAGCCATCTAAGCTTGGCTGAGAAGGGCCAAAGAACGGCATCTGTCATCTTCTAGAATAAAGGAAACACCTGATGGACGAAAAAAACAGCATTATATTTTTCTTTTACTTGATTTTTTTTTATTATTCTGCATTTAATATTGTTTTTATTTTGGAGTTTACATATGCATTTTATTTGTTGATAACCCCGAAGTTTATGAGATTTTTTTTTACACCAGAGTTTATTATTACATTTTTTTTTGTTCAATACTATTATTTCATTTCCCTCCAGATCGCTATTACTATATTTTATCTTCGATAGATATCCCCGAAGGATATCTTTAGAAAATCACTCAATAAGGAATCTTTCACATAGCTTTTGAATATCCCTGAAGGATATCTCATGGATATTCCTGAAAGATATCTTTGAAGTATATCTTATGGATATCTTTGAAATATATCTTATGGACATCTCTGGAGGATATCTTATGAATATCCTTGAAGGATATTCTATGGATGTACAGGTTGTTCCACTTTGGACATCTATCGGATGTCCATAAGATATCTTTTGGATATAATTGGATGTCCATAGTACATCCATAAAATTCATGAAGGATGCCCAATGGATATCCATTGAATGTCCATGTATTATCTGGGAACGAACTAGAAAAGTTTGTATGCACCGTGGGTGTTAATAGATGTGTATTCCCTCAGGCGCCTAGGGTTTGTAAGATCGTCGCCATCAGGACATAAACATCTACTAAATACCCTTGGTGTATTCATCTCCCCAAAATACCCTCGAATTTTATTTTTTGACGGGATAAACTTTTTTTTGGTACACTCAAGTGTTGTTTTCATCTAGAAATAACTCTCGAATCTAAAATATGACAAAATTACTCAAGCTAAAGCTCTCGTGAGTTTTTCACCTTTGTTTCTCGAAATATTTCCGTGAAAACTTCCGCACAAAAAGTTTTTATCCAATAAACAAATAAATGAATGACTTACCTCAACCCTGATCGTTAGATTGTACTCCTTGATAGTTTCATAATCCAGTGGATGGTTGACCTTTATATCGGCCCATGTGAAACCATTGTCAGTCCGCTGTTGCAAGTAAAACGTGTGAAACTTGTTGGTTTGAGCCGTAGAACCAGGCATCAGCCGGTAGAAGACTGTCGGGTTGTTTTCTATGCCGGAGCTAAGCAGAAAAAATTGAGGAAAAAGTCTGCATTGAGAATATTCACCTGATGTATGCTCTCACCAAAAAAATAATCTAGTACGTGTATGGCGATCAAAAAGCAAAAACTTCGTACGGAAATACATGGCTTACAAAAATATATCAGCCACATGCAAAATTCGCGGCAAGGGTCATGACACTGGATTTAATCGAAAAAAAAACAGGAATATGAACGAAAACTGCATTGTTCATTCGTCTTCAAAATAGAGCCACCTCTTTGATCCAATATAATAAAAATTATTATTGAACGTGATTTTGGCTTCAAAAAAAAGGAAGAACCTATTTTTTCTCACAATTTTTCAATAATTATTTCTATATGAGCTGTGTTGAAGAAAACATGCTCATATGTCGATATATAATAGTAGTAACGATGAGTAAAAAAAGTAACATGATGAAGATCCTTCATATTTGTCAAAAAACTGGAAATATGGATTGAAATTCACCTGGAAATAGTTTTTTCTTCATTTTGTCAAAGATCAAAGTATCTTTGAATGCCCAATTTAGGCATTCTTAATGTTGGTTACCGGAATAACATTGTAAAAACTGATTAATTTTCAGAATTTTGGACATTCAATTATTTTCTACGAAAAAATCGTAATTCATTCGAAAAATTGCTTTTTTTCCTCCATCACTCGATCTGGGATCGGTAATTATCAATCAGACTCCTCTGTCATGACCCAAAAAATATATGGTACATGCAACCATCAAAAAACTATTCTATCCCGATACTGGGCATTCAAATTTTCAAAAAAAATCGTCCAGACAATCTAGAGACGATCATGCAAAACAAAATATTCCGAATGCCTCAGTATGTTTTTTTTTCACGTTCTTCGCCAAACAACTTATTATGTGTATATGTGTGTACTTGCCAATTAATAATTGCTTGCTGAAAATCAACATCCCGAGCAACTACTGCCATCTACAAGATGAAGTATGAACTATAAAATCAATGATTCCACAGACTAATGCGTAGTTTGGTTCAAGATCAACAGATGGCGCTCAGATCTACCCAGCTAGTTTCATTATTGACATCGCATCAGCATCATCAAATGCGAATAATGATTGAAAAACACAATTCTAGAAGCAATTTTGAAACATTAACAATCATCCAATGGCACCATCCAAGCGCGTATTCAAGGGAGGCTAATGGGGGTAATTACCCCACAAGAAACAGTTTTTTTTTAATTGATGGAACCACACTCCACATCACTACTCAAATCTTTTTCGATTTTTTCCGCCAACGAGAATTTGCTATTTAAAAAAACTGACTTAGTTTTTTGGCAATAGCCCAAAAACTATTGTTGATAGAGAAAATAAAAAAAAGGTTCATGAAGAGGAACTCTATTTCAAGTATTTATAATATTAATTCAACGTTGGAAATAGGGCTCCGCGTGGGCGTTAATGCAGGAGTACAGCACCTCCCGAGAGAGCAATGCACATAATTATTTTTTTATACTATTGAATATAAATCTAAAAATTCAAAATAATTATAGTAGTTATACTTGAAAGAATCTAATTCCGTTAGAAAAAAAAATTTTGATTGAATTTTGATATTGTTAATCAAGCAGTTTTTTTGGAACCGCCGATTTTATTAGAAATCGACTTGTTCGCAGAATGACACCATAATGTTTTTGCTTCTAGGAGAACATTTTACATGCGTACTAAGTAATATCACGTTATCAAATTGTTTAAAGGTTGATTATTTTGTTGATTGGGTATTTCTAAAGTTAACAAAATATGAGAAATAGAGTAGATATTCAAATTTTTTTTAATTGATATTTAACATTATTATCAGTTTTATATCTGACAAAGGCATTTTACAACATTTTGAAACAATACGATATATGTTTATAAAATATTTATTAATAAATGGATGAGTTGAATATTTTTCAAAAATTGTTTTTTTTTCATTAGGTTGCTAAGAGTTTATTATGATTGAAAAAAAAATTGAAAAATATTTTTTTTATTGTTTATAATAGTTTCTTTATTTTTTTTTATTATTTAAATAATATATAAATATTTTTTTTATTTAAAATTAATAATTGGTTCTTCTCTACCTAATAAGATTTTTTTTCATGAATAATGTAATTGTGTATTTACTTAAGAATTAAACAAACTTTGATTGGCCATTTGTTTTTAAATGGTACAAAAATTAACAAAAACAACCATATACGGCATTTTTATAGAATTTCCTAGAAAAATTATAAAATCAAAATTGTTAACAGTTTGTCGTATATGGTTGTTTTTGTTATTTTTTGTTGCATTCAAAAAAAATTTATAATGCCAATCAAAGTTGTTTATAACATATTGTTAAGTGAATAAACAATTACATAATCAATAATGACATTTTTTTCATTAGGTGGAGAATAACCAATCATTAATTTTAAAGAATTTTTTTTTTTAATAAATTATTTAAATATTAAAAAACAAAACAAAAATTATAAACAGTTTAAAAAAATTGGGAATATTTTTTTTCAATCATAATAAACTCTCAGCAACCTAATGCAAGAAAACAATTTTTGAAGAATATTCAACTTATTCATTTGTTTATGAATATTTTATTAAAAAAAAATTAAATCGTTGTAAAATGACTTTGTCGGATAAAATTGATAATAATGTGAAATATTGAAAAAAAAATTTACAATATTTACTTAATTTCTCATATTTTGGTAACTTCAGAAATTTATAATTGACAAAATAATCAACTTTTATACAATTTTATAGCGTGATATAATCGAGTACACATGTAGAATGTGCTCTAGGTTTTTAATAAAATCGGTGGTTCCAAAAAAATTACTTAATAAACAATAGCCTCACATTATCAACATTTAATGAAAAAATTATTTTCCAACGAAATTACGTTCTTTCAAGTGTTCAGCTGATAGTATTATTTTTTTGATTTTTTTTCCTAAATCTTGTGACGCTAACATATTTCCCTTGATAAAAAAGTGTCTTCATATTTTAAATACAATGCCAGTTAGTGTGGTTGGTTGGATTAGCTCTACGTCATGTTCATAGAGATGTGCAATTAGATGTTTCAAATGTTATTGAAAGGTTTGCAAAAAAGAAATACAGGAGACTGGATTTCATTTTGTGATTTTCATTTTTATTTTAACGAAAGATATCTTTGTTTTTGTACCTACTTATAAGTAGATGCATATATATTTTGTATTTTATTACATTTTGTTTTCTTGTTACTTATGTTTTTTGTAAACGAAGTCCATTCTGCTCAAAGTGGAGTGGATGTATGATGAAATGAAGTACTCGAAATCATCTCCGCGAAATGTATTTAAAAGGACATGTTTCGGAGCTTTAAAGCTCCATCTTCAGCTGATACTTACAAAATATCATGGAGGAATAAACAACATAAAAAGTGGTAATTTGCTGACCTGCTTTGCTGACCTTAATAAATGACCACTTTTTATGTTGTTTATTCCTCCACGATATTTTGTAAGTATCAGCTCCGAAGCATGTCCTTTTAAATAAATTTCGTCGAGATGATTTCGAGTACTTCATTTCATTATGTTTTTTGTACCTATAAGTAGAGTTATTTAACATTTTTATGTCATTACCCCGGGCATAATTCCTAGATACGCCACTGGCACTATCTATCTCGTTTCATTCTTGACATCCCTAACCAAACAGCGCCAGCGCGATAAGTCATTGATTTGTAGAATCATGCCAGCATCCGTATTAATGGAGTAGTTGCTCGACAGATGGCGTTGAAAATTTCCAATGATGAATTATAAACTAATGTAAGATGGAAGGCGATACGGGTAGGTAGGGGGCCGCTGAATGTTGTTAAAGGTGTTGCTCTGTCCCTTGGCCCCAAGCTGAGTGAAGTTAATGCGTGTGGTGCAGGCTTCAACAACATTCAGCTAATCTAGGATACAGTTCGGAATGAAAAGAGGGACTACACACCGAAAGAGAGAGCTACAGGATTCGGGTCTGATAGAAAATTTCATGATGATGACGTTTTTGTGTATTTTGGCAAATTCCTCCAAAAAACATTGTTTGAACTTCAGTCATATACGAATTTGAAGTATCAATAGGAGAGCCCGGTCGATTTTCATACGTTGAACAACCGGACGATTTTAAAGTTTTCTACACGCTTCGTCATGGAAGTATATCCATAAGACAGCAACTGTGCCGGCGTAAATCGTTCCAGAAATAATAATTATTGATCAATAACCAGACGCGTTTTTTCAACATTTACCTTGAATTCCCGGACATATAAGAATCACTAGATTGTACATTTCAATGGGTTCGACCTGAAAAACTAACTGAGCCACGTCAACCCTCGGCAAAGCAGCGATTAAGGTGTGGGAAAAAGACTGTTTACTAGTATTTTATCCCGGACAGACAAAAAAAACTCAACAAAAATTGTAGGTAAGGACTAGACGTACCCAAAAAACAACTGTGCCAACATGTTGCAGGAAACCCCCGGCACAGTGGGGCAAATCAGTTATTAACAATGGAACAAAATTCTTGATAGTCAATCTAAATTTGTTATTTTATTTCATCAGTATTCGATGGTATTTTGATGAAATGTCTACGAATGTCATGAAAATTGTAACGAACACCTTTCGAAAACTCGAAGAATGAAAATGTTTTTCATATATTTAGCCGAATCATCTACTCTTTCACATGGATTGAAGAATTCAAGACCGTGAATTGGTTATATTCCATAATTTTCTGCATCAAATCATAATATCTAAACCGAATTATCACTTCTAGGGAGCAAAATTAAAAAAACTGGAAAATATGCTGTTTTTATAAAATCCAAAAATCCCAATGATATTGTATACGTAGTTGGGAAGTCGATGAACGTCATAGTCCCTACGGAACACATTTTGAGTTATTAACATATGAGATGAAGAAAACGAAAATGAAGTGAAGAAAAAGGCAAACCAGCAAGTGCTCAGGAAAATTTTTTGAATCACCAAGTAAACCAATATTTTTTACAGGAATCGAATCGTTTATCAACTCGCGTTATTATCCGATGCAATTACAACCACAAAAAATGTTAGTAAACAATTTCTTCGACTTCCGATGTCTCCGAAGTGTTAATATGAAAATAGGGTTAAATAAAGTACTGATTTTATTTCATTTTGTCGATATTGATGTAATTATTGAGTGCATCTGTGTGGCGCACCGCTCCTCAAACATTCAAAAAGAATACACAATCTGTTTTGATCAACATAAGCGCAACAGAGATCCACAGAATTTTTGACAGCCATGTTTGCCCATCAATCAAAGATCGAGTTGAGCTCGGCCCATCGTACACAATTACTGGTCCGAAACAAACTACACCAAATGATTTCTTGAAAAGTTTAAGAAACAAAAAATTCAAAGAAGCTATCGTTTCGGTTTTCTCAGAATTTTTGGCCAACTTCTCGATAGCTGGGAGTTTGGGGTCAGGGTCAGGACGGTTGCGTCATTGAAACCGAAGAACCATGATTGTTATGTTTTCATGAGGGAATCGACG
Source organism: Gonioctena quinquepunctata (assembly GCA_018342105.1). NCBI lineage: Eukaryota > Metazoa > Arthropoda > Insecta > Coleoptera > Chrysomelidae > Gonioctena > Gonioctena quinquepunctata. The sequence goes on along the minus strand of JAFIRS010000110.1, from coordinate 510,719 downwards.
CCAGAATGATGTTTCATAAATCCAAATCGGAGCTGAACAATAGAATAATGGTAAAAGCCACTGACACCGAAAGTATTCATTTCACTTCTGAGTCCCATGTAAAATTTCCCAAAGGGCAGGCACTGTAGGTAAAGAAGATCAGGAGTGCGTAGATTGCACTGCATTAGCTGAAACATTTGCATCATTGTTGTGTAGTGCTTTACTCGGTTTCCATGCCTTTACCGGGGGTGACAGCTTTTTACCGCAGGGATAAAACAAGACCCTTCAAGAATTAAAGAAAAATATCATTCCAACCAGTTTTACAACCAGTTTTCCAACCATGCTTCGAATCTTTGAGGAAACGAACGATCTTTTGAACTGCGATGTGGAAAATGCGACGAAACAAAAATGTAGCACGCTGCGTCTCGAACAATGTGGCTGGGTAATAAGGGATATATTAGAACCCGTTTGGTTTGAGGACAACCCTACTCCCTTAAACATAGATGATATTCTGAAAGATGGCCCTTTCGATAACACAGTCGTGGAGAGCGATGATTTGAATGATTCTGATGCGGAATAGATTCAGCATTGACATGTAAGTTGTTACCAGCTGTTATTTGATTGTAAGTAATCATATTTTGTGCAACGTTAACCTAATGTCGGATGATTGTTCGGGCAGTCAGTATTGTATTCGACCTCATTTTCATCGCCGCTTAGCCACTAACTCTTCCTTGAAGAACCACATTAAAGTAAAAAACCAAGTTACTTCGAAACGATCATCAATTAATCCACCTTTTCTAGAATCTCAAATAAAGGGAATGGAGATAGTAAGATTGTTCGAACAATTTTTTTCGCACATTCTCCAGAAAGACACACCTATGAAAAATCAACAATTAATGATCAACTAATCCATTTTGCAATAATAAACTTAAATTACTTCGGTAATTTATAGAAAAATTACAAAAGTAGCCGGATTCGGAGACATCAGAAATTGAAGAAATTGTAAAAAAGAATTGTAGTTGTAATTGTGTTGGTTAATAACGCGAGTTCCGATTCCTGTGAAAATTATCCCGAGCACTTGCTGATTTGCCCCACTATACCGGGGGTTTCCGGCATCATGAAAGACGGCACATTTGTTTTTTGGGTACATCAAGTCCTTACCTACCATTTTTGTTGAGATTTTTGTCGACCGGAACGAAAAGTTAGTAACTTGCGGCTTTCTCATCCCATTATAGTTGCGGCAGGATGGGACGGCAGTTTTCCTGATCGTACTTATTGAAATGCATATTCTAGTAACTTTTTCATTCATCCGGGAAAAAAAAATAAATGTAAAAAAAGTGTCTTTTTATTAATTAATAATAATTACTTCCAGCACGATTCACGCCGATACAGTAACCGTTTCAAGGATATGCTTTCATGACGAACCGCGTAAAAAACTTTAGAATCATCCGGGAGTATAAACTGTATAAAAATCGATCAGGCTCTTGAACTACATCAAGTACATCGAGAAAAAATAATGTAATATATATCGTGAAATTGTCGTCGTTTCTTTGTTCTGAGTTCAAAACCAATTAATTTTCCTACTGGTTTCTGATAAATATTTGGAAATAAAAAAACTTTATCTGGAGCCAATTTCCATGTACATCCTATATTGAAAAATGTAATATAATTCAGGTAATACCCTAACGGTATCACCTGAATTCGTTTCGAATACTCAATAAATCATTCTCCATAGTTTTCCCGTAAACTGAATTATAAATATTCTATAAAATTGATGCTTTTCGAATTTAAATAATCGTTAGGAATCACATGATTTCTGAAATGGATTTTGGAGGAATATCAATTTTTGTTTTTCTTCGAGATGACAAGAGGGCACGTGCTGGCCCATTCATCGGGTAAAGCGTGCACAAACAGACGGACGTGTGCCGTATAGCGTTCGTGCTGCTACACGGCGACATCATCACACTGACTTCAATGATTACTGATAGACTTTTGAGTACGTGAGCGGTACTTCGAGGCACCGACCTGGCCTTGACTGACACCACTTTGGCCCCCACCGGAAAATTTTCCCGGATGAAGATGGGGCCGTAAATTGTGTGGTCCCAGACCGGAGGATTGTTAGCTCGATCCACAACATCTATCTGGACTTCCACGGATCGGGAGAGGGGAGGATAGCCTTTGTCTTGGGCGGTAGCCTCTAGCTTGTAGGTCTCGCGCTGGATTGGCGCAAAAATAGTACACCAAAATTACGATTTTTTTTTATGGAAAGAAGTTAAAATGATCCGACATCCATTCAACATTCACGAGGATGCCCTCTTGATGACTATTTCGGAAACCAGCGAACATTTTTCGGACCACCTCATAGCATTAACATGGATTGAGATAGAAACACAACACAATGATCCTGAAATGTAAATGAACCAGAATGTTCGAATGATGGACGGGAGTTAGTTTCTTCAGAAGAACTTCATGGTTTTTTTTTTGTAATATTTCTCCCTCTTCTGATCAGCTTTATGTATCACCTGAATATTGAGAGGCGAAAGCAAGGATAATAAAAAATGAAAATTATAGAAGTTTCGACGTTCATTTGTCGTCTTCTTCAGGGCTGAAATGACATAAAATATTTTTATAAAAACAGAAAAAATTATAGAAATAAGAATGATATAACAGACATAATAAAACACAAAAACATATTGGTAAGAAAATGAAACAATAGCTTTTCCAGTTATTCAGACAAATATTATCAATGAAATGATGGAATATTTCATTAAATACTCCTCGTTTCTTTGTAAATTGTATCTGGAAGCTTCAATTCAGGTCAATTTTGTGGCCACCGAAATGAAAAAAGGGAATGAGGAAGGAATCAACCAACTGATTGTAAATTTGTTCTATTGATAATACCTGTCAATTTATTGTTATTTGTATAATTTTTTTATGAGTTTAAGACCTGAAGAAGACGTCAGGTGAACGTCGGAAATTTTCTGAAACTCAGACCAATTTTCGTTGTCCCCGTTACTGACATCCCAATGGACTACCTAAGTCATGACGTCAGACACGATGGGCGGAACTTACGAACCTTTCCATCAAAAATGCAAATACATGTTGAATACCCATATATAATTTTAATTTTTCCAGTTTATTCGTGATTGTATTATAAATGAGAGAGGACCTACTGATATTTTGTTCTAGTGAGGCCAAATTTAGGATTTCTCATCATATTTCATAGAGAGATAAGGGTTGTAACATATTTATGGCTTATTTAAGATAGTTGAGGTTATGTCATTGTTTTGTTCTAATTCAGCCACCTTTACTGGCATTTTTTGTTTTGGAGCATTCCAAGAACACTCTTCATCTGCAACGGATATGTTGTGATGTCTAAACAGAGCCAGTGTGGCAATATGGTGACAGTGTATCCCCCTGCGGCAAGAACAAGTGGCTGAGATAATATCACCAGCTGACTTACTCAGTGGGATCTACAATATAAACATGATATTATAAAAAAAGTACATGAAACCTCCCTCCACAGTATATGTTTTATCTTTCATGCTAGCATGTATTTCTCCACTGATAATCATCAAATCAATGCAGTGGTTGGATTCTCATGCATTTTCTCTTTTTTTAATTATTATATTTTCATTTTCCAGGAACTCGTTAGTGCTAGGAAGCTTTAAAACGTGTTTTGAAGTCATTCTAAGCTAGAATCTTGAAAATAAAACGAAATATTCAAGCAAAACATACAGAACAACAATCAAAACAATGACATAACCTCAACTCTTTTAAATAAGCCATAAATATGTTATATTCCTTACCTCTCTACATAATAAAAATTCCTAAATTTGGGCTTTCTTCAACAAAATATTAATATATCCCCCCTTATTTTCAACGCAATCACGAATAAACTGAAAAATAAAAATTCCCCATGGGCATTCAAGATGTATTTGCATTTTTTATGGAAAGGTTCGTGAGCTACTCCCTTTTGTGACGTCATACTTTGGCAGTCTATCTCCAATCAGTTTGAAGGACGTTGGTTATTATGCGGCAAGTTTCAGCCTGATGAATCAGTTCTATGGTCTTATTTTAAAAATATTCTGTAAATTTATAGAGATCATCAATTTAATTTGAAGTAGAATTTCCCACAGTAGAAATGTACTGCGATAATAGTAGTATTGACCGGTAGTATTATTGAGAAGATTTTGTATGCTAGATCGGTGTGATTAAGAAGCTCATCCGACTTTCTTCTCAGCTTGAAACTGAAACGAAATTCGAATGAACGTTGAAGTGGGAATTTAGGAAATGAATTCCATGGATTCTAGTTATACAGGGTGTTTCCTAAGTACTTGTAGAAAATTCAGGAGCATGTTGTGACGTCAAAATAAGAAGAAAGGTTTCCATAAACATATGTCCGCAAGTTATTCGTTTCTGAAATGCAGGGTGTCAAAATGAATTCTTATTTTTATTTTTTGTGAATACATTCCAAAATAATTGTGATATTCGAGTAAAGTTTGGTATCTGGGTGTATATTTCAATGACAAAATCAAATTTGATGTTAGTTTGTCTCTTTCGTGGGGGCGGCGCCACCTACATGTCTTTTCAGTCATTTGAAATGTCATAACTTTTTCATACGTACCTGTATCACGTTTCCAAGTGAAAAAATCGCTTTTTCCAACATTTTTGTGTGAAAAATATATTCTTGGTAGAGGTCGCTGCGCGCAACTGTTTTCGAGTTATTGGGATTTGAAATAATCGATGTATTTGAATTATTTCGGTGGGGCTCGTAAGTCGCCTCTTAGTAATAAATATCGGAAAAGAAACGCTTTCATTAAATGGTCTTCTACATTCAACACTTGAATGTAGTCAAAATATGCTTCTTGTTTTTAGTTACATGGTTTTTTTGGACTCTTTTCCGATTGAAATAAATAACATTCAGATGAGTACTTGTCATGTCATTCCAATCCGTTCTTGTGACAGTTCTTGTTTTCTGTATTTGTGTTTCAATCTTTTTCAAATGGCAGCATACACGAATAGCGAAATGGCTAATATGATTTACGTATACGGTCTTGCCGATGGCAATTGCTACGAGGCTAGACGTATTTATAATAAAAGATTCCCTGATCATCGAGCGGCGAATCACCAGACATTCAGAAACCTTTATCAGCTGCTTATGGAGTCTGGATCCTTTAAAAAATCTCCAGTGGCAGGCAGACCGTTGGCTACTAGGACAACAGAAGTTGAAGAAGATGTTCTTCAGACAATCGAAGAAGATTTACAGACAAGCACGAGAAAAATTGCGCAAATTCTGAACGTACATCACAAATTAGTTTGGGTAATTCTCAAACAAAATCAGTTGTATCCTTATCACATACAGCGTGTCCAAGCATTGTAGCCCCGAGGTTTCCTTCTCCGTATAACATTTTGCCAATGGATACTGCAGAAAATTGCACAAAACCCTCAATTTACTGCAGATATGTATTCACTGACGAGGCACATTTTTCAAAGAACGCCATGATGAACTTTCATGTGTGGTGTGACGAAAACCCTAACGCAATAGTTCAGTCCAGGTTTCAATACCAGTTTTCATTGAATGTGTGGATTGGTATTGTTGGGGATTATTTGATTGGTCCCCACTTTTTTCCAGGGACTCTTATTGGAAATTCTTATCGTGATTTCTTCGAGAATATTTTGCCCAAATTACTTGAAGACATTCCACTTTTACTGAGACAAAGAATATGGTTCATGCATGATGGAGCGCCAGCGCATTTTACTTTAATAGTGCGTGAATTTTTAAATCAGCGATTTAGAAACAGATGAATTGGTCGAGCCGCTGAAGTTCCAAATCAATTCTGGTCCCCAGATTTAAATCCAATCGTTTTTTTGTGGATCTAGTTTATACGATGCCAATAGAAACCGAAGATCAACGTGGGTCCATGAATAATGGTGCAAGGTGGCTATTTTGAACAATTACTTGTAATATTACCCTCAACTAACTGGTTCAATATTAAATTGGTTTAAATTACTGTTTTTTGTCCTTCTTTATTTAACGTCGGCCTATTTCTGCTACAAAGGCTAAACACTCCTCCCAACCGAAAATTTTGCCAAATTCTCTGTTGTTTCAGAGGTAGGGTTCTTTAACGAGCTCAACATCCATGAACTTGGAACCGACATCTTAACGTCTCCTCCGAAGGACGGCATATCTATCGTCTTATCTCGTGCTCATTGATGAGACGCCTGCAGCTGCCTACGCTACAGTTGTTAGGACATTTAACGTGGAACTTCCTTGTCCGGTGGTCACCCATTCGAGTACTAACCACGCCCGACAATGCTTGGCTTCATATATCGATAAGACTCTTGTCGACCTAACCAGCCATCGGTGCCCGTCTTAATTACTGTTATTATTATTAGTATCACATTGTAATAACACCCGATTACTATTTTAAAATAAAATTAAAGAAAAATAATTTCTTTAACTAAATTTATTTTGAATTTAAAAATCTTGTCATTCAAAATTCCTTGCATCGATTATTTAAAATCCCAATATCTCGAAAACAGTTGCACGCAGCGACCTCTACCAGAAACATATTTTTTACACAAAAATCTTAGAAAAATCGATTTTTCCACTAGAAAACGTGATACAGTTACGTACAAAAAAGTTATGACATTTCAAATGACTGAAAAGACAAACTAATATAAAATTTCATTTTGTCATTGAAAAAACTCCCAGATACCAAACTTTACTCGAATATCAAAATTATTTTGAAATGTATTCACAAAAAATAAGAATTCAACTTTGACACCCTGCATCTCAGAAACCAATAACTTGCGGATATATGTTTATGGGAACTTTTCTTCTTATTTTGACGTCAGCAACATGATCCTGCACGTACTTAAAAAACACCCTGTATATTTGTATCAGGAAGAGACCGTATCAAAAAATGTTTCTGGATCCGAATAGCAAGTGACACCCCAAGAAAACGTTGGATCAATGTAAGACTCCAAAGGTGAAATAGGGTGAATGGAATTCGGGGAAATTGTACTATCAACCCCCATGCATCCGATAACGATTCGGGCTGATAGGACAAAAACCGCGGATTTCCTCCACTCCGAAAAAATAAACAAAATGGAAAAGTGGATAATGGTCTGGTAGTATGGACTTCCTAAGGCTAGCCGCCGCCCCGAGCTGTAGCCCCTTCGCGCAGCCCCCCACCCACGAGCTACGGGGCGGCGGCGCCCGCCTGCTTACGCCTCTTCCTCGATACCAACCTGGCCTTCACAGAAGTCACTACAGTACCCACTGTGACATTTTCTCTGATGTGAATGGGGCCGTACTGGGCATCGTCCCACAATGGCGGCTTATTGTTTCTGTCAACGACGTCTAATTCTATGTCGACGTCCGCGTAGGATGGCGGGAATCCTCGATCGGACGCGCGCACGCGCAGACGGTACCTGTCTCGCTACATACAAAACACGAGAGCACGGTCAGGTCAGGTACATGGGACAAACCAAACAGAACACACTCAGACAACGAAATAGCGAATCAAAATAAATGTATAAATGTAACTCAATCACACAACAGAACAGAAGAGAAAAAATGTCAGGAGGATCGCCTGAGAAAAATAATTGTCCTTACAGTGAATCCGAAGTATCCCACTCCCGTTTTACAAGAAATAGTTTTTGCAACAACCAACGAGTGGTGGCCCCTTACCGAGGATGCGCTGTAACAAAAATTGAAGTGGAGGTGGCTAGCTCAGTCTTTACTGATCTTTGGGATCATCGTTCCGGTCCCAAAAGGGCTATTATTGCAAATTTAATCTGTATATTTCTTTCTCTGGTTATTCTCTTTTTACTTCACGCGCAGCTGAAGGACCACCATTCGTTGCTTGTATTGTAAAGATCTCCCATTTTCAAGTCTGCCAAGACTCAAATGGAGCTATTTTTGCGTAGAGTTAAGGCCAGATTATTGACGTATGACGAAAACAAAAGTTCCAGTATCAGCCAAGATAATTTCTAGTAGTGTTGTTGCCGGTTCGATCAGAGAAGGGAATGAGATTCTTCGAATACACTGTATTAGCACAATTATTCTTCTGCAGTATTGTATTTTCAGTACAATGCCAGCGGGACTGTGTTTTGGCCTGAAATAAACGTTTAATAACATTTAGTTGATCTTCTCGTCACCTCCTTGGACCAATATGCGGTGTAGACGATTTTTCAAGATTGTTAGATTCTAAATAGCTTCATCCAAAACTGTTTCTTTCATCATTCAGAGCCATTTTCCAGATCAGGATCCAGGACCCTAAAATATTCAAGCATTTTCAATATCTCATCCTTCCATCTGAACCTGAAATTCCGCCGGTGCAAACCAGATCAAAGTTTGCTTTCCCCAACGAAAAATGTAACGGACGAAAAATCCAGGTGCTCTCGGAATTTCATTCGCTAAGAATAATCTAGCAATACCTGATTTCTCAATCAGCCTAGTGATCACTTGCACAAAAGCTGAATCTGAAGCAGTTAAGCAAAGTTCACATTCTTCACGGTTAAAATACAAAAACACCAACAAAATCAACATTTTTTTTTTAAAGGAATTGTGGCGTAATGGACAGATTATTAAATTAAAGAAAAAAAGCATCCTCAAGTGGGACTCGAACCCACAACCTTATGCTTTCCGGACATACGCTCTTACCACTGAGCTATCGAGGCTATAAGAATCGACACACACTCGCGAACACTTTACTTCCTTAATTTAATGTGAATGTTGGAATGAATCGAAAATCGAACGTACTTATCAATGGCCGTCGAGACCCGATACCTATTCACCCAACATCATCGTCGAATTGACGATTTCAGTATAAGATCTAGGAAGATGATCTCCAACCACTGATAAGATTTAGCCAAATATATAATGTGAAAGTGGGAAATTATTGTCCGAGAGAAATTATGAAAAAGGAATTTGTGGCACATTAAATTAAGGAAGTAAAGTGTGTCGATTCTTATAGCCTCGATAGCTCAGTGGTAAGAGCGTATGTCCGGAAAGCATAAGGTTGTGGGTTCGAGTCCCACTTGAGGATGCTTTCTTCTTTAATTTAATAATCTGTCCATTATGCCACAAATTCCTTTTTCGTAATTTCTCTCGGACAATAACTTCCCACTTTCACATTTTTTTTTGTTAGGAACTCCATTCGAGGTTATTCAAACAAAAATCCCCACGAGTTGTAATTCAGATATACATGACGGATGACCAACCTCGGAAACATTTATTTTCGAATTAAAATATATTCAATACAAATAGTGACGGAGCTGCCAAAACACAGTCCTCATAGACTAATAATGGCAATGCAATGTCAACTTTTAGAAGCAGTGTAGCTTATAGGACTGTCAAAATCTACAGCCGGATACAGTTTTTTTTACAGTACATAGCTGGTACTGTGCTGTACTGTGTCACCAATTTACTTACTGAATAACATCCCTGTTTCCATGGTCGGAGGTTATAGTGAAACAACAGAAAGAAGTGCAATCAAATGAAAACAAGATAAAAAATAATCAAAGAGACACTCGTCAGTAGGCCATTGGAGCTTTAGGTCAACAAATTCGAAATGTATCAGAAAGTGCTTTTTGGAGAGAAAAGATAATGGTTTTTTTTTTTGTCCTGTTGGTATCAAATTCGAACGGTATGAAAATATAGAAATACTTTTCACTAAATGTAAGCTCAAATAGTAGCTTCTGATCGACACGATAATCGAAAAACTTAATTGGAAAGAGTTAAAGAGGCCATCTGACGAGATAAACGAATAACCATATCTGAAAATAAATTCAAGCAGGCTTGTCATGCAAAAAAAAATAAAAAAACTCGTGAGGGCGGGGCGGGAGCAAGGATGTGCAAAAATTTTTCATATTTTCCTTGGCAAACGACCTTCAAAAACCGATGGACGTTTTGTATCGAGTCGTACGCCGCCCCATACACAGGTTAAAAATGTCACAATGTCTTGAAGTGCCGCAAGAGAAAACGTTGCCCCCCGGGTTTCAAAAATCGTCCTCCTGCGACACTTCTGACCAAAATCGTTACATGGTTCAATTAGTATGTTGCACCTGCAAAAAATCACTCAAAAATCACATCACAGGCTCAAAAAATCATGTCGACAAAAATCTCCACTGTCTGTGAGACAAAAATCCAACCGGCGGCGGCGGCCAAAAAATTGCTGAAGTAGCACCTGGCTTCAAAAACAAAACACAGCGCTCCTTGCTACTTCAAAATATAGTAAAAGGGTAACTGAGTACATTACATTCACATTCTCTATACATATCAGGAGGCTCTGTCGGTACGCTTGAGTTTGAAAAAAACGGTCTTGTATCTTTGACAGAAAGGTGCATTGAGGGCTACCAGGCTTTATTCTTCCACTAAGCGATGCCATTTTGGAATAGGGTAGATATGTCGGCTGTAAAATTATTATTTTTGAGGGAAAGGGCTCCTCCGAGGCTTTTAACTGTAGGATTAAAGAAATTTGGCTTTTCAATCGATGAGACGGCTCGAATTACTCGCCTGTCGTCTTGGTACAAATATGTTTCACAATAATTATTTTGAAATCGAATGACATTCTGTCATTCTTTCACAATTTTATGATTTGTTTTGTATATTATCAACATTTTAACTAATCCATTCTGAAGATTGGACATGCATATCGTACATTATAAAGGCGCTACAAAGTGAACAAAATTTCACCCCTTATCAGTGCTGCCAATAGATCGAAAAGAAATTAATCGAACCAGATTGTCAAATTACCCGGAATATGTAAAATAGCGTTTTGCAAATTTGACGTAATAGAATTATCGAAAAACGTACAGAATTTACAAATCTCACTGCTAAAATATAAAATATATGTTACGCCTGATTTTTCAGTAGTCGGAGTTAGAGATTTATAACAACTTTCTAGGAATTCTTACTTGAGATGTTTTTTTATCAACCATTTTTTCATCTTTGATATGATTAAAAATATATTCAATTCAATTGGCGTCAAACAGTAAACAAACAACATTCAAACAAACATAACCTCTATCTTTGATTCAAATTCGTCAGCGTCAGATGTCAATCTTGTCATTTGTCATTAAACTTCTGTAATGTCCCGTGATCCCATAGTTAAGCAATTTCTTCTTCTTCTTTTTCATTGGTCTTGGGAGTCAGAACCATTAACTTAAACCATTGCCTAGGGTCCCATATCTTTTTAGAGTCATATGGAGTTTGATTTTTGATGCTTGGGCCAAGAGCTATAAATGGGCCCAATTTTTGTTTCAATTTGACAGCACTGCCCCTCAATGACAATAACAAACTTTTGAAAGAAAAGTGCCATGTGAAGTGGAATGAATAGAAAAAATCGAATTAAACGGTTTTCTTCACATAAAGGATTCAATATAAAATTGAACCAGAAAATGGTAGATCTCAGGTGAAAAACAACTACTTTCCTGGCAAATACCACGCAGAACATTGAATGATATTCACCTGAAAATCCATGCATACTTCCATAAAATATCAATGGACATTGAATGCAAATGTTTCTTTCTGATAAGCTCGATTATGTTTAATTTATGTCGTGTTCACCTAACAATCCGCATACCGGTTTCAGGCTTCTTGGCCCTCATCAGTACGGAGTAGTCAACCAGCCAAAGGTGCAAAGAACTCTGGCTGAAGTGAGACACAACGTAAACAAACCATCATCGATCTTGTAACACCTATAGGTACGCCGGAAAAGATAAACTTTTACTGGCGGTACCTAGTGACAGAAAGAAACACTCCGAAAATCTCCCACCTCGATAGGTTTCTAAATAGAAGATTCCTTCTCAGTAGGAGTGGCAAGCCCGTCTAGCATATAGTGAAAGAAAAGTGCCATGTGAAGTGGAATGAATAGAAAAATCGAATTAAACGGTTTTCTTCACATAAAGGATTCAATATAAAATTGAACCAGAAAATGGTAGATCTCAGGTGAAAAACAACTACTTTCCTGGCAAATACCACGCAGAACATTGAATGATATTCACCTGAAAATCCATGCATACTTCCATAAAATATCAATGGACATTGAATGCAAATGTTTCTTTCTGATAAGCTCGATTATGTTTAATTTATGTCGTGTTCACCTAACAATCCGCATACCGGTTTCAGGCTTCTTGGCCCTCATCAGTACGGAGTAGTCAACCAGCCAAAGGTGCAAAGAACTCTGGCTGAAGTGAGACACAACGTAAACAAACCATCATCGATCTTGTAACACCTATAGGTACGCCGGAAAAGATAAAGTCAAAAAACAATATAGATATAGTGAAAGAAAAGTGCCATGTGAAGTGGAATGAATAGAAAAATCGAATTAAACGGTTTTCTTCACATAAAGGATTCAATATAAAATTGAACCAGAAAATGGTAGATCTCAGGTGAAAAACAACTACTTTCCTGGCAAATACCACGCAGAACATTGAATGATATTAAATTGTTTTTCACCTGAGATCTACCATTTTCTGGTTCAATTTTATATTGAATCCTTTATGTGAAGAAAACCGTTTAATTCGATTTTTCTAAACAAACTTTTGCTTTTAACTTCGGTGTTTGACAACTCTACCTCACTCCAATGTTCTACCCCTGGCAGCCCTACAACTTTAATGAATACGAAACTTGCCAGAAAAATACAGGGTGTCCTAGAAATATCCTCATATTTATATCAGGCAAGGTATCGATATTATTTTCGGTGAAGACTTTTTGGAGATATTTGTGTTTAAAAAGCGGACCCCGAGGACCGAGGTCAATGATACGGTCACCCACGGATCAATTTCATGGAATTTAGGAAATGTATTTTCATAGGATGGACACTATCTATTATATAATGGAGGACTATTCATTAATATCTTTTGAGGAGAGCCAGATCGCCTCTAATTTCTATTGTATTTGCATTATCTGAAAAACAGTATTTTTTTTTTATTTCCTCTTGAAATATTTTTGAAGTATGAAAAGAACCATTTCGGAACAAAAACTATTAGGAAATAACAATAAAATAAATAAAAATTCCATATTTATAAAAGTGTTTTGTTTAGAACATCAAAACCTCCAATTTGAAAAAGCGAATGATGAAATTGTGGTTGCCTCTCGAAAAATCGGACAGATCGGATTATTGCATCGGAATTGAGCGCAAGTGGAACTACAAATGTAGCGAAATAATCGTCGGATGTATAGTCTAGAGATATTTAACAAGGGACCATTGATTCCTTCTTTGTGCCGAGTCGGGAAAAGTTAAGAAGCCAAAATTGTACATTGGACCGCATTATTCGGCGATGTGACGAGAGCCAATAAGAAAAAATAGAGCGAAAAACAGACTGAGGGTGGCGGTTCAAGAGACGAGGACGCGTAGAAAAAGTCGGTCGATTTTAGGGGGTCGATTCCGAGAATTCGGACAGAATGTCCACGTATCACGCGCGGCGAGCAGCCACGGGCCACGAAGTTGGCCTACAGATTATTTTCATCCGAAATGTGGCGAAATTTTGTTGTGAGTGACATTTTCGGTAGCTAGGCTTTAGATTATTAGAACAACAGAAATGAAGGCGAGTGTTATACCAAAATAATAGGAAAATTCCCTCGGAGTCACTTGAAAACTGGGAAATGCCATCGGTTATGGGAAGAAAAATTGTTGCAAACTTGGTGAGTTGCGACGCTTCTAGTAATTCATGGAATAATCATAGTTTTTTATGGAATACGAGGATGAACATCTGAACAAGTGAACATTTGAACAAGTCATAAGGGGGTTACAAGAGATGGGTTGAGAAAAAATTTTTTTCATATAGTATATGAATGTGACCATCGGGTCGAATTTTACAGGATTACTTGGAAGTAGAGTCGTTACAATTTGTAGGAAAGACAAATATTTTGCAGCACGTGAAAAACTACGTTGGCACAACGGACTATTCTCAAAGCATTTTGGCTTAGATTATCGTTTTGAAGTGGGTTGTTTTGGCTATGTGACTTATATTCAACCTTTTTGAAATTTTGTTGCTAAATTTTGATGATGATTCATTTGTGAAATCAATATAAGTGCTAAAGTTACTTTTTGAGTCTTATTCAAGGGGATGCTGAAGGAAAAGAATCAGAAAAGCATAAAGTCTAGTTCAGTTTGAAAGAAATAATCTGAAGATGCTAATGAGAGGAAATTACTTGGGAAAAGTCTAGATCACCTTTTAGACAAGAGCTTTTTTTTTCAAGGAGACAAAAAAGTATTGAAATAAAAAAAATCTAACAAGAGAAAAGTTATAAAAAAAAAGATTGCGCATTTGTGAAGCCACAGCCGAGCACTCTTGAGGAGAATCGGTGACTGAAATAGAGAACAGTGCCTTCTATCATTTTATTATAGAGACGTTTTATAACTAATTGTGTTATGTGTCGAATTGAATAATAACAGATTAATTGACTATTTTACGGAGGTGATTTGGGATGACATAAGAATGGAAAATATTATATTGTGGGACAGTTTTGAATAAAGCAATTTTTTCAATGAAAGCAACTTTGAAATTGCTAATATTTTGATCACCATAATATTCAAATCATCCTTGACCAAAAATATTAATATAAGCTTTTCTTAAAAATAAAGGATAAAAATTAATTCCCAAGATTCTTAATATTGGTATATTTCATATTAAAGCAAAAAAAGAAACTTCACTAGGCTAGAATTCTAAAAATGTTTCGAAAAATAATCATTTTCCAATAGTAGCAGACAATGAGTAGTATTTTTTTCTATTTAAACAGCGTGTTGTTGCATTGCAGTCTGAGAATATTTTTCAGTTGATATCCAATCATCAATTTCATTTTGCGTTTTATAATCATTATGTATGTTTGAAGGTTGTAGACGATGTGGTAACTTGATTGCTCTCGTTTCGGACGTCCGGACATCTTAATGGATTTAAAAGGTTTTCACGACGTTTTGAATTCTTGTATCTGCAATCGTCTTCAGGTGAAGACGATTGCAGATACAAGCATTGCCGAATTGGAGACAATACAATCAACATAAAAGTTGGGGACCATTTTATGCTGGCTCTCCTCATTATTTCATCGACAGTGTTGATCATACGAGTACCTAAATTTCCCAAATATATTTTAAATCGCTCCAGAGATTTATGGACAAAGAATCTTCCTTGGCTTCCATCCGTCAAACACAAATACCTCGGAGATGGGAAAGATTACGAAAGTTATGAATGTTTCAGTCACATTTTAGTCCATACTAAGCGTTGATGAAACTTCTGGGACACCCTGTATAGATATGATATTTCATGGTATAATAGTTATTGGTAGTTAATTCGAATATAATTTGAGGCATATTCACTC
This sequence comes from Gonioctena quinquepunctata, assembly GCA_018342105.1. Taxonomy (NCBI): domain Eukaryota; kingdom Metazoa; phylum Arthropoda; class Insecta; order Coleoptera; family Chrysomelidae; genus Gonioctena; species Gonioctena quinquepunctata. The sequence goes on along the minus strand of JAFIRS010000110.1, from coordinate 495,406 downwards.
TGTAATTATTGATATCTGACATTGGCATTCAATAAATATTTTAATATCAACTCTGATAACTATCCAAGCCTCCTGCGATGTAAGTAAAATGCGAACGTGGTTTATGTGCTGAACTTGATCACGATATAAGACTGAGGAAGTCGCTTTATCATCCCGTCATTTAAAATTATACAGATACTACAAAAAAGTAGCGACGAGGATGAAACAGTCTCATAGCGTATCGAGTCCGGTGTATTTGAAAAAAAATCGAACCCAAAGTACAGTAAAGTACTAATAAAGATGTTTATGCAAGGTGTGCCGTACAAACAAACTCATCGAATAAAAGTTTACAGATTAGTGCAGCCGATTAAGTAAAGATCGACCTAGCAACTGAAAGTAAGGTGCGCTGAAAATGAAGAAAGAAGCAGCTATATCCAGCCGTACCTAGTCTCCGCCTCACTAGGTCCCTCTGTGAAAACTGCCCGCAGGAGATGCTGAAACGTCAATACTCATCCTCTCACGCATTCACACTTGAACCCTTACGCGTGTCGCGAATTTCCATCATACTTACGTCCAGGGGCTTCTTCAACACTATCCAACCTGATTCAGGTTGGATTTCGAAGTACTCTAGGTCTGCCGGGTTGGAGCCGGCGTTCAGGGTATATATTATGGCGCCGTTGTTGTCGGCGTCTTCGTCGGAGGCCGATACGCGCAGTATATTCGTTCCTATACTGGCGTCTTGTTTGACGTTTTCCACGTATTTCTTGAAACGAAAAAATACATCAAAAAATTACCCAACGTAATGCTATTTTGCTATATGCTATATCGTGAGTCTGGACACTTGTCAAGTTATATCTCTCAGGTATACCATATCGCCTCTGAAATTCGGTATATCAGAAGCTTCTGTGCTGGAAATTAAAATTCAAGAATCCATCATGAGTATTTATCCAGGAAGCATATAAACATTTCTAAGATGTTTTGCAAATGTCACATTGATATCGAAATAAAATGCGACTACGCCACTCGATTTGTAATACTTTCAATTAGCGTTACCCAAAATTCACAAGAAAAAATTAGCATTCCGGCAAACATGTTACGCACTTCAAAAACAGCCGACAGACAACATAAGCGGGCCATAATCATGATACGTCGTCGGCCCGGCTAGCCCGTGTCGCGACGGCCATCAGTAGGCCTCCAGACTACCACCCGCTTTATTACATAGCGGGACTTCAGCGGATAGACAGAGTTAAGATGAACTGATATTGCATGGTACAGATTATGGTGCGATTGCGGGTATCCTACTAATCAACCACGTCATTCCACTGTTGGGATTTCATCAATGATCTATGCAAATATACAGGGGCGTCCAATTCAAAATGCAGTACGTGGAAGTATAGGGTAACTTGGAAGGCAATGAGCATAAAGACGGTTTCAATGAAAACAAAATGGCCCATTTCAGCGCCTAAGAACAATCTAGCATTATATCTTCGAAAACAATGAAACTTCATTGAAGATAGGTCATTATTGTACATAATAAATTCACCAAACATTCAGAATCGACTGGTTCATGGACTAGATATATACAATTGAGTTTTTCACTCTCTGAAGCCACTAATTGTAGAGGATTTCTGAAACTGTATAGCCAGATTGTTCCTATTTACCTAAACAGACAACTTTTTCTCCATTTCAACCATTTTCATTGTATCTCAAATGGTTTCCAAGATACTCATCCATATTTTCCACATATTGCATGTTAAACTGGCCTGGAAAAATATTTCACCGAATCGATAGAACGACAACACACACATCTGAAAAAATCCTCGCCACTGTGATTATTTTTTATGACCATATACCACAATGACAATGACCAGACAAAAGAAAATACGCGATTTGACATCCTACACGAAATCAGCAGTAGGGCCAACTGCCAACGTGATATTCAGTAATGCCAATGTTGCATTTTCATTACAGAGGTCGCAGTGGAGCGGCGCGTAATGCCACATACTGTGTCAAAACGACATCGGCGCGATTATCGCAAATCTTTAACGGGTAATTTCTGGCTAAATTCAAAACATCCATAATAAATATGCGTATGTTCAGCCAAAGCGGCAAAACTGATATCATTCCAATTATTTACCGACATCGGTGTGCCGCTGTCGACATCTGATCGCAGTTAACAGCAACGGCCCGCCTATTTATCGCTCATTCATGTTTGCTGGGGAGTATTTATCCAGGAAGCATATAAACATTTCTAAGGTGTTTTGCAAATGTCACATTGATATCGAAATAAAATGTGACTACGCCACTCGATTTGTGATACTTTCAATTAGCGTTCCCCAAAATTCACAAGAAAAAATTAGCATACTTCAAATGCATATTACATTATCAAAATATTAAGTGAAAAATTGCGTCTGTGAAAAATACGTGGAAGGAAAAATTGTGGTATATCAGACAAATTATTAAATAAAACAAAAACCCATCTTATGCCTGGAGCGTCGGAATATTAGCGAGCTTTGCTAATATTTCGACGCTCCAGGCGTCTACCCAGCAAACATGAAAAGCAGTAAATAGGCGGGCCGTTGCCGTTAACTGCGGTAAGATGTCGGCAGCGGCACACCGATGTCGGTAAATAATTGGAATGATATCAGTTTTGCCGCTTTGGCTGAACGTACGCATATTTATTATGGATGTTTTGAATTAAGCCAGAAATTACCCGTTAAAGATTTGCGATAATCGCGCCGATGTCGTTTTGACACAGTATGTGACATTACGCGCCGCACCGCTGCGACCTCTGTAATGAAACTGCAACATTGGCATTACTGAATATCACGTTCGCAGTTGGCCCTACTGCTGATTTCGTGTAGGATGTCAATCGGGTATTTTCTATTTTGTCTAGTCACTGGTCATCGTGATATATGGTTATGAAAAATAATCACACTGGCGGGAATTTTTTCAGATTTGTTTGTTGTCAATGTTGTCATTCTATCTATTCGGTGACATATTTTTCCAGGCCAGTTCAAAATGCAATATCTATGAAATATGGATGAGTATCTTGAAAACCATTTGAGATCCAAAAAAAAATGGTTGAAATGGAGAAAAAGTTGTCTGTTTAGGTGAATAGGAACAATCTGGCTCTACAGTTTCAGAAATCCTCTACAATTAGTGGCTTCAGAGAGTGAAAACAGTGAATTGTATATATCTAGGCCATGAGTCAGTCGATTCTGAAGGTTTGGTGAATTTATTGTGTACAATAATGACCTATCTTCATTGAAGTTTCACTGTTTTCGAAGATATAATGCTAGATTGTTCTTAGGCGCTTATATGGGCCATTTTGTTTTCATTGAAACCGTCTTTATGCTCATTGCCTTCCAAGATACCCTATACTTCCACGTACTGCATTGTGAATTGGACGCCCCTGTATATTTGCATAGATCATTGATGAAATCCCAACAGTGGAATGACGTGGTTGATTAGTCGGATACCCGCAATCGCACCATAATCTGTACCATGCAATATCAGTTCATCTTAACTCTGCCTATACGCTGAAGTCCCGATGTGTAATAAAGCGGGTGGTAGTCTGGAGGCCTACTGATGGCCGTCGCGACACGGGCTAGCCGGGTCGACGACGTATCATGATTATGGCCCGCTTATGTTGTCTGTCGGCTGTTTTCAAAGGGCATCTAGAGGCCCACGCGTAACATGTTTGCTGGGTATTATTCAAAATTCTACATGCATTCCTTTCGGACCTGTCCGTTGGCCGATTGAACAAAATTTTAATCGATATGGGGCTGTATCTAAACATATTTTAATAATGTATAATTTACATAGGCATAATTTATGGGCGCAAGGAGAATATCTAGATGACAGGAATTGTTTTTGGTGATGAGGCAACATTTGAAACCTATGGAACGATTAATGCTCAGAATTCAAGATACTGGCCCGACGAAAATCTACTCTGCTTAATGAATTGTGGAAGGCAGTATTCACATTAAGTAACCGTTTGGTGTTACATATCGAATACCAGAATAATTGAACCTTTGATGGGAATGGCTAATTATTTTTTTAAGAATGAATTTTTCAATACTGTAGATGAACTTCACTGGCAGAAGAAGTTCAACTACTCTTTTAATTGGATCTATCCAATTGTCACTTCGAACTGACAATTATCACTTTGAAGTGACTATTGTCACTTCGAACTGACAATTGTCACTTTGAACCGACAATTGTCACTTCGAACTGACAATTGTCACTTCGAACTGACAATTGTCACTTCGAACTGACAATTGTCACTTCGAACTGACAATTGTCACTTTGAAGTGACAATTGTCACTTTGAACTGACAATTAGTCACTTCGAACTGACAATTGTCACTTGAACTGACAATTGTCACTTCGAACTGACAATTGTCACTTTGAACTGACAATTGTCACTTCTAAGTAACAATTTTCACTTCGGTATGAGGATTGCAATACTCTGGACGGAGTTGTTGGTGGCGTTTTCTCAGAATGAGTTTCTGAGGTGTTATTTACATGTATTGTTGCCATTTTTGTTGATGAGCAGTATGCCCATAAATTGACTGAAAAACGATATTATTTTAGCTTGGAAATGTCTTGTGACAATTGTGTTAAATGACAATTGTCAGTTCGAAGTGACAATCGTTACTTCAAAGTGACAATTGTCAGTTCGAAGTGACAATTGTCAGTTGAAAGTGACAATTGTCAGTTCGAAGTGACAATTGTCAGTTCGAAAGTGACAATTGTCAGTTCGAAGTGACAATTGTCAGTTCGAAAGTGACAATTGTCAGTTCCAAAGTGACAATTGTCAGTTCGAAAGTGACAATTGTCAGTTGAAAGTGACAATTGTCAGTTCGAAGTGACAATTGTCAGTTGAAAGTGACAATTGTCAGTTCGAAGTGACAATTGTCAGTTCGAAGTGACAATTGTCACTCCAAATAACAATTGTCAGTTCAAAGTGACAATTGTCAGTTCAAAGTGACAATTGTCAGTTCGAAGTGACAATTGTCAGTTGACAGTGACAATTGTGATTTCGAAGTGACAATTGTCACTACAAAGTGACAATTGTCAGTTCGAAGTGACAATGTTAGTTCAAAGTGACAATTGTCAGTTCGAAGTGACAATTGTCAGTTGAAAGTGACAATTGTCAGTTCGAAGTGACAATTGTCAGTTCGAAGTGACAATTGTCAGTTGAAAGTGACAATTGTCAGTTCGAAGTGACAATTGTCAGTTGAAAGTGACAATTGTCAGTTCGAAGTGACAATTGTCAGTTGAAAGTGACAATTGTCAGTTCGAAGTGACAATTGTCAGTTGAAAAGTGATAATTGTCAGTTCGAAGTGACAATTGTCAGTTGAAAGTGACAATTGTCAGTTAGAAGTGACAATTGTCAGTTCATAGTGACAATTGTCAGTTCGAAGTGACAATTGTCACTTCATAGTGACAATTGTCAGTTCAAAGTCACAATTGTCAGTTCAAAGTGACAATTGTCACTTCAAAGTGACAATTCCTAATATTTAAAAAAAATTGTTGTTGGCCCTCATACGCCTTCGTAATTATGCTTATATTTCTGTTAGAAATGAATTTGTTCTTGTAGAATTCGGTAACAGCCATCTGGAAGTATCACAAATCCAGTGGTGTAGTCACATTTATTTTTTTTCAATTGCCAACACGATTTTTTGATTTTTGGAAACGAAGAAAATTCGAAGCGGGCCTTGAAATTGTTAATTTCATTCTGAATTAGAGCTACTGAAGCTGTATTATTCAGAAGAACAAAGTACAAATTGCACTTTTTCATAGGTGCCCCGCACTAAGATCTCTTTGTATATATCAGAGAATAAAACTAACTATTTCTGAAATAAATAAGAACATTGTAAACACAATTTATTGAAGCGAGTGCCTTTTGTTTGCTTAAATATGGATTTTCATCGATAATTGGCCTGAGAAACATTGACGCCGACAAGTCTACTCAGACTGCAATATAACCTCCAACTCATAACTCATACATATTTGGTAATATCATTTCCTACTCACTTGTCTGTCGAATAGAGGCGGATTATCATTGACGTCCGTGATTTCCACCGTGAAAGAGCAAACGCCCTCCAGCGACGGCTCCCCTTGATCCGTAGCCTTGACAGTTACCGACACGAACTTGCCGTCATCGCCTTCCCTGTCGAAAACTTTATTCGTCATAACCTCGCCAGTTTCCTCGTCCACCGTGAATTTGGTACCCTTCTGGTTGGGTTGCTGCACGATGGAGTACTTAACCTGGCCGTTCACCCCTTTGTCGTCGTCCGTAGCGTGTACCTTTATCACGGGTGAACCGTTAGGCGCGCCCTCCTCAACTTTGGGATAGTACGTCCCGCAGTCCTTGAAAATCGGCTTATTGTCGTTGACGTCAGTTATGAAGACCACAACAACAGCGGTGCTGGTGTGGATCGTGGAATCGCCGTTGACGCAACATGCTCCGTCATCCATAGCCGTCACGTTCAGCTCGTACTTGTCGCGATCCAACGAGATAGCTTTGTTGTGCAATCGGATCACTCCGGTGATCTCTTCGATGACGAACTGGCCCGAGCTCGTGCCTCCGCCGACGAAACCAAATCGTACGTTGTCGCCGTCCTTGTCAGAAGCCACCACCGTCGTCACCAACGTATTCGGACCAGCGTTCTCGTCCACGTTCGGTGTGTACACTTGCTGGGAAAACTTCGGCTCCTCGTCGTTTTTGTTTTTGGTGTAGATACGAACCGTGGCTGTGCCGGTCTTGGATGGCTCGCCCTTGTCTTTGGCTGTTACACTGAATTCATAATACGCGTTGTTGTTGTCGGCGTCCAGCTGCTTATTGTTGGAGATTATACCGCTCGGGTCGACACTGAAGTGGTCGTCCGACACCAAATACTCTATTTCTGCGTTTGTTCCACTATCCGCATCCATGGCTTTGACTTTGAGGATGCTGGTACCGGGTGGAATGTCTTCGTCCACGTTGTGAGCCTGGTAATCAGGTAGTTCGAATTTGGGCGCGTTGTCGTTCACGTCGGTTACTCTTATCGTCAACTGAAACGAAAGATTGAAATGAATGAACAATAAGGTGGAAGAATAATTTAGAGGGGAGAAAATCAGATCAAGGTTGTGGAATACCACTATATGAGGATAGTCTGAACATGGCAGCACTCGTCAACAATATCTAGGAAAGCGTTTGCGCATCTTTTGAAAGGTACTCACCAAAATTACAGCCATTTTGGACGCGCAATTGTTGTTTGACGATCGTTTGAGTGAGTCGATGTGCAAATGGAAAAAATCGAGTATCGAGCTGTCATTAAATATTTGTTTTTGAAAGGCAATACGCCTACGCAAATCAAAGACGAGTTGAACGCCGTTTACGGAGACTCTGTGCTATCATTTACCACCGTGATATTTTGAGCAGCAGAATTTAGACGTGTCCTTAGCAACTTGGGAGACAATGAACGTTTGGTCCAAAAACTGCAACCAATGACAATAAGATCGCTCAAGTTCACCAAATGATGCTAGACGACCTTGTAATTGAAGTAAGAGAAATAGCAGAGGCTATGAATATGTCCAATGAACGTATTTGTCACATATTGCATGAAGAATTAGGGATGAAAAAGTTTGCTCACGTTATACCGAAAACTTGTTCAAATGAACATTTCCAACGCTTTGTTGTTATGACCCGGGAATATACAAATAAAGATATAACGAATTAATATGCGAAGAAGTGGCCACCTCAGAAATGAAAAGTTATTTTAAGGAATAATCCATTACCTGGTTCATCAGAAACGTCTGATGTACCATATACCGTGAATCAGCCTGTATAAACATGTTTTTCAGTTGCAATGAGATCTGTTGAAGTGGTTAAGAAATATATTTGAATGAAATATAAAATGTGAACGAAAAAAATTTTTGTGAATAAATGTATGAATTTCTCTTCCACTGCCGAACACACTTATGAAATAAACCACTATGAAGTCGAAAATGCAGACGAAAATAGCTATCTCAGGATGTTAAAAAAACCCAAAAAAATTTTAAACTAAACTCAACACGCATGATACCATTCTGCGTGGGATAGAAAACTGATTAGGAATTACAACATCAATTTCTAAGATTTATTACAGCGATTTAAAGTGAAAACATGTTCACGTCTCCCGTTAAGAAATACAAACTCTCATTCTAACGCATAAAAACGGACATAAATAATTGCTGGGGAACAACAAACCACTCTAAAATGCCTTTTTAGAAAATATAACTACCATCAGATGTGTGTATCCTATCTGAACCGCTGATAAACATCAGCGGATGTAATAAATTAGGGAGATGAAAAAAGAACATCGGAAAAACACGTCTTGTTGTTATACTCATCCCGAGAATCTAGCATTATAAATCAACGACATAAAGTTGTCATCACTAACCGCTACGTGGCAGACTGATAATAATGCTTGAAACCACGAGTGACCGCAAAGTGATATAAAAAGGATTGGATTAGGAATAAAATTCAATATCATTCACTCAGGTCACTTAACTCAGTACACAGTTCGAAGTACCAACTATTTTCGTTACTAATATCTGATGTAGTCATATTAAAATGGAATCTTAACGGTCAAATAAAAATAATTAATATGTATATTTAAAAGTGTTATAAAAATATCGGTAAAGAAATTGAAAATTAATAATAAGAATTTAGTTATCGTTTGATACAAATATTGTGTGTGAAATCCAGAAATCTGTAACAGTTTCAAAAGGATAAGCTTTGTTTTTGTGTTTTGTATTGATTTGGGATATTAGATCTTTTCCAACTATTATGAAATTGAATAGCATAGATTTTCTACGAAATCTCTACCCAAAGTAAAAATGCTTTTTCTTAAATGTGTGTACAATTGAGTATGGTCATTTGCTGTTTTTTTTTTATCATAAATTTAATTAACTTTGGACTTTGAACTACTCTATAGAATCTCCAGTTATTTGTTGCAACATGCATAAAAACAAGACTTCCATCATCGTGAAATACATTCCGTGATATGTTGACTTATTTTTGTTAATGTGAATCTATACCTATAATCATTTCACAGTTTTATTATTGAATCAAATTAATTTATATCCAGTGTGTGTAAAGATTTGCCAATATTTATGAATCAGTCATCCAGTTTCGTTGAATGATACGTGCTCATTCAAAAATATGTTTGTATTATTGTTTTATTTACTCCTTTAGTAGAGTTTCAGATATTTTGTACAAGAGTGTCTATAAGCATTTGACTTATATAATTATAAAACTTTCATACATTGATTTGATTTTCACATCTTCTTTTAAAAAAATTTGTTATTAAAAAAGAATTTATATTAGATAGATATATTTATTCATATGAAAATTGATCATTATAAATTCAGTTTTTGTAATTGATAGATTTTCTGAAAGTCAGTTCTTCTATACAGGGACTTTAGAGAATTGGTACAACTCACTGTCAGTGATATAACATTATTTTACAAGTTGTATTACATTATTTGGAACTGGTATTTAGTACTAAGGAAGTACTTAAGTTGTATGGATTGGAAGATCATACCATACAGTGTGTTTACCTATGTGTTGTAACGAAGTATTTTTTTTATCAATATAGTATGTTGCTTTGATAAGTGCTTTAATTATTTGCATAGTTTCCTCAACTCGATTGGCGAGATACACAATTTAAATGATTCCAGCTCTCTAAAAAGTCTATAACATCTATATACTGGGGGGACGATTCTTCTCTGCCGCTCCATTAAAATCGCCAGTGAGTTTTTATAAATTATTCACACCCAGTAAAGCCCCTCATACATTTGGTAACATCTCAACCAAGTGAAATAAAGATTAAGGGTCGGTTCATTATACTGCTGCCGCAGTTAAGCATAAATCAGAGTTTTGGCACCGATTGATTACTGTAGACGAAACTTTGATACACCCCAGAAATAAAAACTATATTTTTGGATAGTAAAAAAAGGAGAAACCATTACAGGAGCATATTTCGCATAATTACTTGACGAACTGAAGGCAGTAATTGCTGAAAAATAGCCACATGTGCAGAAAAAAAAATTCACTAAGACAATGCGCCGTCTCAAACCTCAGCGGTTGCCATGGCAAAAATCCACGATTTATGGTTTGAACTGCTTGACTTTTTTCTGTTCCCTTAGCTTGTTGCGCGCGGAGGACAGAGATTATCGTAAAATAAAGAGGTCATCACCTTCGTAAACAATTATTTTGCGGAGAAAGACGCCGAGTACTACTACGGGTTAAAGAGATGGGAGCATCGATGGAAGAAATGTAAAGACTTACAAGGAAACTATGTAGAAAAATAAAGATAAATTTGAAAAAATGTCGGATTTTTTCAGGCCACCCTTGTATAATATTTTTCACAATGAATGGTTTCGACTTACTGACTTCCGTTAAACTACCTATCGTGGGTCGGTGGGCGAGGTATAGAGGATCAGCCTTAAATACCCTCGATTAGCCGTTTATATGAAGTCCGACCATTTATACTTTGCACCGACCCAGGTAGTTTTGATGTAGTCATTAAGTCGAAACCATTTATCGTGAAAAATACTATACCATTGACTGAAAGGGAAGATCGCATTGATGAGGAACGCCATAGGGATATTTACTGAAAAGAAGACACTATTAGTCTTATATAAGGAGAGGAGATCACTCATTTTATTATAAGTTTATATTGAACTTGAATTGCTCCAAAAAACCTTGAAACTCACAAACATAGTGTGAAGCCCTGTATCAAATATTTAAAATAAGAAATTGTACAAGGATTGATTGAGAACACTCTTTCTGATGTTAATAACCGAACAATAGAGTAACGCGAAAGTACCATGAAAATATTAATTTCATAATAAGAGAACAATGTCGAGATAGTGTGAGCAGTCGAAATTAGTATTTTGTGTGGGTACAGTGAATTCCTATAAAATAGTAGGCATCAAGTCGTTCATAACAAAATTTTCATCAAAACTCAAGAAAATATAATTCAAACATGTTTATTATCATATCATTATAGAAAAACGTGAATATTAAATGAGTGCAAGAAGACGACAAATTACGCTAAAAGGAAGAGAACAATAGAAATAAACATCGCTCATAAAATGTCAAAATTTGGGTAAATATACAGTAAACTAGAGTGATTCAGAGTGGTTCTAAATCGATGCTTAGAGTAAGTAAAATATGCATGTATTCATGTATGGCAAATTGGTTATTTGATTTATTTGAGTATGCCAAACTCTCAGTACATATCAAATACCAGAAGGTCAAAGATGGAAATCCAACTTGATCAGTAATATCACACTACAAATGATATTAGTAACTTTTAGACAATTCATCTTTAACTATCCATAATTATGGAAAAGTGTATTTATTTCGCGTATTCCAAGAAGCTGTATCATGATTTAATTTTTATCTAATACGCATATATATTATTACTGTCGTGAGTGTATCATTATTCTGAATAACCTCTGAGACTTGTCACGTAAAAACCAAATTGAACTCCCCATCCTCTACTATGTACTGGGTGACATTATTTCTACAAGCCGCTCTGTCGAAATTTTTCTGTTATTTTTCGTTTGATCAATAACACCCAGTATAGTTAAGGTCTACCTTTAACAATATTAATGAGCAGTAATAACAATTTTGTCTACAAGACTGATGGTCAAGGCACTTTGGAGAAGAGCTTATGTAGTTCAGATACTCTATTCAGCTGGACTAAAGCTTCTTTGGTTACCTTGTAGTGTTCATATAAAAAATAATCATACCTCTACTGATGTGGAAAACCCTCCTGAATCTTCGGTGGCTGTTACTACCAACGAATAGACATGTGGTTGGCGTAAGTCTTCAAAATCCAGTTCTTTCGCCAACTTGACGATACCTGAAGTAGGACCGATGTTGAAAGTTCCGGCACCTTGTCCTTGGGCTTTGAGCGTATACCTGATTTCTCGATCGGCAAAAGATTTGGCTTTTACCGAAATGATGCTGAAAAAATGCAGGATTATCAGTTATTAAAATTATCTACAATATTAATTTCAGTAATTTGAGTTCGAGAAAAACAAAAACATAGTCGACGAAAGAAATTTGTGATCTTCTGATGAGAAAAGTCCAATGGTGTTGGTCGGTTACCTCTCCAATTGATGATACCATATCTCACAAGAAGAAATTAGTGTGCCTCTGACAACATAAACCTATCTGACTCACGTGAAATAAAATATAGTATGTCCCAAGGGTCAGTCTGGGGCTTCTTCTGTTCATTATTTGAATCAATGTATCTTTCATTACCATTTTCAAAACATGATTTGTTAATTAGTGATGGAATTATAGCAAAAGACTACTGATATGAAAATAATCATATCTGTGTGAATAGAAATAAAATACAAACATTAAATTTCTTGAATCAAACACTGTCGAAGGATGACCCGGTCAATCTTATAGGAATTACTTTCAATGAAAATCTATTCTGGTCCGCACAAATTAATGAACTCAAAATACATTCAGGTTTATGTTAACTTGGGAAGGGCAAACATTATTGAATGTCTTCCATGGTCTCACATAATGCCACTTGAATCATGATCTATGTCACATTTATTCTCTACTAATTTATATATACAAACTGTTTCCCATCCATGACGTGTTAGAATTGTGTCAGCTCAATAATAGCAATTATTTTTGAGACAATTGAATTCAAATTTGTTGAAATAAAACTTTCGAGAATGCTCTGAAACCTGCGACTTGATTTTCTCGCAAACATGTGCTCCTCTCTCAAAAAAACTTCATCTTCTCATGAATGATTTGTGAAGAAATGACTTTGAATTGGAGTCATAATTTGTTATTTCTCTTCCATGATTTTTTAATTTCTTTTCGAGAATTATTCACTTCAATTCATTGCAATGAAATGAAAAACTTCAATAATCTACTGAATCATTAAAAAAAATCGGATAATTTACGGTTCGGAATCAACTTGAAACATCTTTATTCACTTTAATTTTATGAATTTCAATAATTTTCTCTCAACTCTTCTGAGTACATCTTGTTTCACATTCTAGTTACTTCATTTTCCTATATATTTTTCATAAACTTGAATGTTCCTTAGGAAAAGAAATATTATTATTAATACCATCAAGATATAGGAATTCATCATTGCAACTATCCGATTAAGGTTAACTGCAATCAACTCTCAGAGCAATCAGTAATAAACTCAACTTTGTAGAAACTAGCGAAGCATCAATCAGAACAACTCAGGTTCTGAGTTTAATTAGAACTTTGCTTCGTCGTGTTTTACGTCATTTAAGCATGGACGCGTTACGGATCGTTTTTCATTACTAACTTTGAGTTTGATAAAAAGTTTCAATAACGTTTCATAAGGCGGAGTTTCCAGTTACGTAGGATTCAGTTTTCCTAGCATTGATTTTCCAATAAATTCACTAAAACTCGATTTGTATCATGAAATCAGTGTATTGTCACACTGAGGGTATTAATAAAACTAGAAACTGAACAATCAAAACGTTGACCAAAAGACAATACCGAAAACGACAACATACCTATCCTTGTAGAAAAAAGATAACAGCCAAAAAACAACTACACCAGAAGATAAACAAAAACTAACCAAAGAAGTGCGAGATTTATTACCAAAAATGCTTCTGGGAAATGTGTTTGCCAATTCTTCCGGGCTTTCTGATGATCGTGGGAGCGTGAAATAGAAAAGGCTACCTTAGGCATATTTGTTGACCTATCGAAAGCATTTGACACGGTCAGTCACGATAAACTACTGGAAAAAATAGTCTCCTACAATTTCATAAAAAGTTATTCATCTGGTAGAGAACAGAGGGTGAGAATCAACGATGTTACTAGTACCTACAGAACCGTTTCCTATGGAAACGGTACTGGGTCCATTATTGTTCTAAATTTATATAAATGGATTATTTGAAATAGAAACCCAAGGAAAAATATTGAGCTTCGCAGATGATACAGTCATCCTGTATAAATCAAATACCTGGTGACATTTGAGGGAAATTGTAGAAAAATACTTTATTGGAATAGAAAAATGCTTTAGGGGCAATAAACTCACACTTAATTTCACAAAAACAAAATATTTACCATTATCTTCCTATTCAAATGGACTACCAAATATAGGACCACTCAAAATAGGAGAAAGCTATGAAATAACGGAAGATAAATCAATAAAATACCTCGGCATTGTAATAGATCATCTGAGATGGGATCTACAAATAAAAATGTGGTTAAAAAACTGAGTGGTTTGCTATACAGATTGAAATACCCGATAGATTTTCTTGACACCAAAAATTTCAGAATACTATATTAAGCTTTGGTTGAATCGCAACTACAGTATAATGGGATGGAATGAATACTATACAGAAATACATTATCGAAATAATATATCATAAGGCGATAATTTGTTTTGGGAATCCAATTTTATTGATTTAAGAAAACTATTCTGTTTGAGTATTCTAAAAAATATAAAAAGGGAATATTGTATTACATCCTTCTAATCACAACTATGATATGAAAAAAAAATAATACGGTTATATTACCAGCCTGTAACAAAACTATAGGTCAACGAAATGCAGCTTACCTGGGACCTAGATTGAACAATATGGTACCGGATTATATAAGATATATTGATAACAAGCACCGTTTCAGGAAGAAGGCTAAAAAGTGGAATGCCAAAATGAAAGATCTTTTTTCATGATATTGTGAAACAAAATACATAAGTAATAATCATTGCATAACTGAATATTGCAAATGCAAATGAACTTTATTATTATTATTATATTTATTAGTTTGTAATTAGAATTATACGTGTATTGTTAGATTATTTTAAATATATATATATATATATATATATATATATATATATATATATATATATATATATATATATATATACCTCACTTGCGTACTAAATTGATGATATTCCATTAGTTACTCATTTTAAATGTGATATGTATTGTTCGTTGATTTATTATATTTATTATGTTCATTTATATTATCTTATCCCTAAAGTAACAATAACTTTCATAAATTGTTTTGTAATAGTTATTTATGCAACAAGTGCAAAAAGTAATTGTTTATTGCACTCGACGTGAAGTTGTCCGACGAGGCCGTCAGGACGAGTTGAACAACACGTCGAGTGCAATAAACACTTTTTGCACGAGTTGCATACAATATTTTTTTTACGTTCATGCAGAAATCAATTTTTTTTAATTTAGGTGGCATTAAGTGTGGAAAAATGAAAGGCGTAATTTAATAGCAAAATTATTAATTAGCACTATCGATTTGCATTGGGAAAGTTAGGAACTAGTACCTATGTTAGGAACAATTTAACTCAAACTTTATTTTTGATAAATTGCATTTTCTAGTATTTCCGTAATCCAGTACGCAATAAATATGATTGAAAATAATATAAAATATGCATTTGCTTAAAATGTAATACAATATCACAGAAAATAGAGAAAAAATTGCGTCGATTTGACCTTTATGTTTGTCATGATCACAAATGACAGATGTATAATGACAGATGAGTGCAATAAATTTTTTTTTTATTGGTGCCCCTTTTTACCCATTTAAAGCACGCCTCAGCGTGTTTAAATCGAACTTTAAAAAACGCGCGTTTTTTAAAGGTAACCATGACAACATCAACAAATCGAGGAACGTGAAGTCTAAATGACAAATTTTTGATTATTGATCTGACAGGAGTACCTTGTAACGTTAAATAAAATATTACTCACAATTCGTTCATTTATATGTGCTCCTCCATCCATTTGATGAACTTTTCATATTCTTTTTTATATATATCACTGGATTTTCGCGGTATTAACCGCGATTCTGCCTCACTATTCAAAAAATCGATATTAGAATCATTCATTTTTGAGCTCTGGTGACAACAAATATTGATCTTTGGTAACAAATTGCAAATGAATGTTTTTCTCATTTCCATGACAACGAAAGGTATACTGATGTCACATCACGAATTCAACCTTCTTGCATTATTAGTTCTTATTTCTATTTTTGTAGTAATAATACCAGTATATATGATTTCAAAGTGCACCAATAAAAAAAAATAACGTAAAGTATTCGTGGATAACTGGTCTTAAAAACACTTGCTCTATTTCGAGCACTCCGGCTGCGCCGTCGTGCTCGAAAAATCGCGCGTGTTTTAAAGCCCTTTTTATCCACTTATACTTTAATATACTATATTGCACAGTGCAATAAAGAACCACTTCTTTCACTGAACATAGTTCAATAAAGTTTTGTTTTTTGCATGAACGTAGAAAAATATATTTCATTATGTAGTAGCGCATGCAGTCACACACAAGTACTATAACAACTCATAATTGTTATACAGGGTGAGTCAACAGGATTACCGTGGTTCATTGCTCCTCAATGTATCACTAATTCGATTTCTTATATTTTTTTGTCGAAGGACCATCCAAGACCACCTCCCAAAATAATTTTCATTCATGCAGGGTGCATCACTGATGCGTGGCTAACCAAAGTTGTTCTTTTTCAAATGAAACACCCGGTATATTTTCATATATTCCAATCGGCTGTTCCATTGGCTGCTCAACGATTTTTTCAATTTTGAATTCCGTTGCGGCGTTGCCGAGAATTATTTAAAAGAAATCTATTTTGTAGACTTCTTTTCGAAAAATTACCTATTTCACATTTCGAAATATTTAGTGAAGATAATTGGGGAATCGTTGGTCGATATGATGTTGTTCATTGAGAATACCAATAATTTGGAATAAATTGTACAGGATGTTCGATACAACTACACAAACTTAGCCATTTTCAAACATCGGTATTTTGATTTTTTCAAATAAAACCCCCTGTATATTTTCATTTAAATCAACTCTTTTTTAATAACTCTACACTTTTCATTATCCATGTCATGTACCTAAGACAACTCGTTTCTGAGATATTCTAAATCCAAAATATGGATATTTTTCCACAGAAAATATTGACGATGTTCGCCTTTGGTATAATATTTGGAATTAAACTTTGCATAAAAATCATATTTATTCGAATCTAACAGAAAATAACAATAATTAATGCAGCAAATGTTCAATGTGCCTGCCATTTTCAGCAATACACACTCTCAATCTGTTTCGGAAATTAGTATCCACATGTGCCAGCATGTCCCCTCAAATTTCCCTGAAAGCAGTACGAATTCTTGCTTTCATATTTTCAGGAGTTGTAGGCGGAGTTTGATAGACAACCCATTTAATGTATCCCCATAGAAAAAAAGCACTTTTTGTAAGTTCCGGTGACCTTGGAGGCCACTGAACTGGCCCTCCCCTACCTATCCATTTTTCACGGAATTCATTACCAATGTATTCCCGCACAACAGTGTGGTAATGTGCAGGCGCGCCATCTTGTTGTAGCCACATTCTCTGCCTTATTGCCAATGCAATATCATCTAATAAATTTGATAAGTGACTTCGCAAAAATCTTAGATATTTTCTTCCATTGAGATGA
The DNA here is from genome assembly GCA_018342105.1 of Gonioctena quinquepunctata. Classification (NCBI taxonomy): domain Eukaryota; kingdom Metazoa; phylum Arthropoda; class Insecta; order Coleoptera; family Chrysomelidae; genus Gonioctena; species Gonioctena quinquepunctata. The sequence goes on along the minus strand of JAFIRS010000110.1, from coordinate 477,894 downwards.
CCGTTGAAAAAAAGGGTCCAATTACACGCCGTTCAATGATACCTCCCCAAACATTCAGTGACCAACGTTGTTGGTGATTGACATATCTAACAAAATGAGGATTTTTAATTGCATAATGGTGCTTATCATGCCGATTCACATGGCCATTGTTGTGAAACGTGGCTTCGTCCGAAAATAGAACATACTAAAAAAAGTCGGGTTCTTGGTTGATTTTATGTACACCCCATTGGCAAAATCGCATTCGCTTTGGAAAACCTCTTTCAGTCAGCTCCTGCATTAACTGCATATGATATGGATAGTAATTGCATTTTTTCACCATCCGAGAAACACTACTTTGAGATATTCCCAACTCCCTACTCAAAATACGTGTACTCACATGGGGATTCTCGGTAATATGCAATGCAATATCAAGAGTATTTTCATCATTCGTTACAGGACAAGCACGTTAAATTTTTTTGTAAAATACTTTTCCGTTTTCCTCAAATCTTGTTTTGAAGTCTCGAAATGCTCGCTGGTCTGGATGTCTTCTCTCAGGAAACTTTTGTTCGTATAACATGATGCCAGTAAGCAATTGCCATCACTTTCCCCCAAAACATACACCATTTCAACCATAACGATAATTTTTAACACAACTGGATTGTAGTTTACCTCTATTTACAAATTCCGATTATCATTTATTCAGCGGTAGTCATGGATAACTAAACTAGAAAAAATAGTTACATTTGAAAATTTCTTTAGCTATGCTAGTTATTCATGAGTTGCCAAGAATGCTTTTGAAGATGGAAAAAAATAATTGAAACATCATTCAGTATCAGAATTTTCTATGAACAAACATGTAGATAAAAAAATCTATAGAATTGTTGATTTGATATTGAACAATTCTCTTAAACCAGAATATCTCGGAAACGAGTTGTTTTAGGTACATGACACGAAGGATGAAAAGTGTAGAGTTATCAAAAAGGGGTTGATTTAAATAAAAATATACGGGTATTCCATTTGAAAAAATCAAAATACCGATGTTTGAAAATGGCTAAGTTTGTGTTGTTGTATCGAGCATCCTGTACAATTTATTCCAAATTCTTGGTATTCTCAATGAACATCATCATATCGACCAACGATTCCGCAATTATCTTTACTAAATATTTCGAAATGGGAAATAGGTAATTTTTCGAAAAGAAGTCTACGAAATAGATTTCTTTTAAATAACTCGGCAACAAAATTGAAGAAATTGTTGAGCAGCCAATGGAACAGCCTATCGGAATATATGAAAATGTACCGGGTGTTTCATTTGAAAAAGAACAACTTTGGTTAGCCACGCATCAATGATGCACCCTGTATGAATGAAAATTATTTTGGAAGGTGGTCTTAGAAGGTCCCTTTGACAAAAAAAATATAAGAAATCGAAATAGTGATACAATAAGGAGCAATGAACTACGGGAATCCTGTTGACTCACCCTGTACACTTCTGTGACTCACCTATGTTTATTACATTTTAATCTAATAGATTGTGTTTTTTTTATCAATAAACATTATTAGTATTATTATTAATTGTCCAACCAATTAATCGAACGTATACTTACTCGGAATCCTTCTTCTGATTCTCAGGAATCTCAGCCTCGTAACTCGGCATATAAAACTGGGGAGCCCTCTTCCCCCCGACGATCGACAACCGTTCCTCCGGCGTGCTCTGGAATCTCCTGTCGTCCACCCTCCCGCTCTGGTCCTCGGCTTTAACGTACAAAACATACTCCATATCCAATTGGAAAAGATCCGTACCGCGTGTCCTTACAACCCCCGATCTTTCGTCCACCTCGAATCTACCCCCCGTCCTGTCCCTGACGATGAAATAATGGATGTTGTGGTCCGTATCTGGATCGCGAGCTTGCAAGGTAAACACGGGGGTGTTGGGGGGTGCGTTCAGTTGCACGACGGCTTGCATGGGGAGGGGGCGGTTGATGAAGTAGGGGGGTTCGTCGTTCACGTCCCTCACGTGGATGATAACGCGTTGGTTGTCAGTGTCTGGAAGAGATGGAAGGCGGTTAGATCAAGGCGAGAGATATAGTGCGGGAAAAGCGGTAGAGAAATTGGAAATAGTACAGTAAAATAACGGAAGAGTGATTCGAATGGGGTTATTTCCAGATATGATATGAAGTGTCTATAGGGTTCACTAAATGTTGAATTATATTTCTTATGGATTTCTCAGATTTAGTATTTTATGTTTGACAACTTGGGGCTGCTTTATCAATACCAATTAAAATTGTCATACACTATCAATTGAGATATTACAGGTATCCAATATGCTAACGATTCATTTCCTTTTTAATAAAATGGAATTTCAATAAATCAAAGGAACATTTATACATTTTTTATTGACATCACACGATTAGATTTCCACAGAATTTTTATTTAAATTCTGTACATGATAATAATTGTTTCTTGACATGTTTTTTTTGGGTAACCTTTCACAGTCTGAAACTGAAAATATAATCATAAAATCTATATAATTGTAGAAGGGGCAAACTAATTAGTTCACCCCGATAAGTTACTGCGTTCACCAAATTATATTTCCTATAGAAAAATGATTCAATTAGTCAGTAACATGTCGTTTTCTGAATTTGCCTATCAGTAAAATTGTAAAAATTTAAAACATACTTCTCTATATAGTTTTCGATTGGCGTTTCAGGGACTATATCTGCCCCCGTTCTCAAAATCTTCTAAATCTCCTTAAATCGTTTGAATAATTTGTTTTTTTATCTTGCAGAGTCTTTTTTGCTTTTTCAAATGTATAGATTTTCCAGATTATATTTTTATTTTCAGACTGTGCAAAGTTACCCAAAACAACGTTGTTCCTCCACAAAAAATCACATTCATTCAATAATAATTGTCATTCACCTGAAGAAGCTACTGCGTTAGCGAAAAATGTTGAGAATTTGATTAAAAATTATGTGGAACTCTAATCGTGTGTGATTTGGAAAATATATTTTTGGTGTTCATTCCGTAATTTTCAAAGTATTTGATACAAAATTGATTCAAAACATGTTAAGAGGAGACAAGTATACTTAAATAAAAAACCAACACAACACAATTTGGGAAGCACGGAAAAGACAAGAGGGGCGATAATAATGGTTTTCAAGAACATGAAGACCAGTTTGGTATTATATCCAAGTTCTAGCATGGTTTTTGCATATATTTATTAACTTCAAATATTGATAAAAAGGATAGCCTATGTGAAGCCAAATCAATTTACATCGATTTTCAAAATCGGGCGCTAAAAGTGAATGCGCATGCGCCAAGAAATGAACAAGTTTTTCATCGAAAGCGCGATTTTGTTCGTCCATCTCGTACTAGTAGTCAATATTCCACGTGAAAAACTGTTGCAAATTCTCATTATGGTAACATAACCACGAAATTGTGACATTTCTTTTCACGTGGCGTCTGGTATTCTGGTCGAAATGTCAAATAAATAATATAACCTTAAATATTTATGTCATGAGTCGAAATTGAAAAATTGCGCATGCGCAGTAGTTTTCAGGCGCCCGCATGAAAAAGGACAGACTGGTTTTCGTGACTTTACTTTGTTAGTTATCCATATTGGTAGTTACTAAATATATAGGTTTTTGCCCAGGTAAGTCGATAGAGAGTGCACTTTACACTTTTTTCCGGATGTGTCTATGACTCACTTGATGAAAGAAAATATGTGCATTTTTCTTCGACTTATCGAAAGCATTCGATATTATTGACTGATATCATTTCCAAAAAAACTGCATTCTCTTGGTTTCAGAGGTAACTTTCTTTCTTACCTGACTCTCAGGAAGATACATGTCAAAATAAACAATTGTCGGTCACAATCATATGACATTGACCTTGGAGTTCCTCAATGATATATATTGGGCCTCTCATTTTTCTGCTCTTTATTAACGATCTGCCAAATCATGTAACCACAGATTATGTAGTTTTGTTTCAATGAAATAATGTGAGCACCGTGCATTTATATTATCAAATGCATTGTATTGTTTAAAAATACATTCACAATTATGTTCGGAACTGTGATATTCATAGGATACGTATGAATTTGCCAAGCATGGAAAAGTCATAAGGCTCCAGAAACATTCAACTTGCTTGTATGAAAATTGTCCCTCTTACGTAGGTGCGAAATTATTCAACAAACTTCCTGATAATATAAGAAATTTAAATAGAATAAATAATTTCGAACTGGAACTCAAAGAATTTTTGATTACCGGTTGTTTGTATACTCATCAATACATGAGTATTTCAATCAATAATGTGAACTACACTCATATTTTCTCTTTTTATTATATTTTTGTTTCTACCCTTGTGAAGCTGTGATATATTTTGTTTAAATGTAGTTTGATTGGGAATGATTATTTGTTTGACGTATCCTACATCATATAAATATTTATAAATCTATCTATCTATAAATAAGTTCAACCTAATGAAAATGAGCTGTCAATTATAGATTACCTTCTGATAGACAAAAAAATAGTAGTATAATGAAAAGTGTTGCAGTTAAGAGAAATATATAGGGACCACTATCTCGTAGTGGTGCGAATAAAAGGGCAAAGGCAGCAATGATTGTGGAATAAACAGATAAAACAAAATTCGATGGAGTGCAGAAGAAATAAAGACATAGGTTGGGTTCAAAAAGAATAATTGGCAAGTATACTCATAAAAAAATTGCATAGAAGTATAAGGAACAAAGAAAAAGTGGAAAATTTGAACATCAAGAAACTAACTTTTTTTTTCTTTTCAAATATATGATAGTTTATTTTTTTCTTCTTTTATTTTTTTATTAGTTCGAAATTTTTTCTTATTTATGCTATTTTAGTTGAATTATATAACATCGATTTGTTCGACAAGCATATTTGTGATATTTTCTTTTCTTTGATTTTATATTTATCATCGTATAAAATTTCCAAATCCAAATGATATTGTACTCGCGTTCATTTTTTAATAATTCATTTCTTGGATGGTTTTGATAAATTCCAATAATACGCGTTTGTACTATGTTTTTTTTAATCCCAGACAGTTGCTGTTAATTCTGTTAGGTCAATGTTTATGTGCCTATTGTTCACATCAGTAGTTTCCCCTTTTCATGTAACAAAATTCTCTAATCAAGTTTATCCGAAAACAGATTTCTGTTAGTCGTTTTTTATGACGCCTGAAGTATTATTTGGATTCATACTCAAACACCTTTAAAACTTCATGAAACAAGCCTCATGGATTAATATACTGAATAATCAATTCCTCATTCAAATTATGAATCCTGCTTTTTTCCAATAAAGCTCTGCAACCGGTATTTTTCAATAGCCTGTCAATCAGTCATTGGAAAATATGTGAGGCATCAAGCAGATTATTCAATCGATAATACTCTTATCCTATAGGCTCACAGTTGCAGTACAATGCCCGAATTTTTATATTATAGTTATTTTGGAAATGGAATTCGAACTGTTTGTAGTTCACATATCAAAATATTTCAATATCAATCGTGGGGAGTACTACTATGCAACTAACAATGCAGCAAATCATTCGCCATCTATCCAGTAGTAGATTAACTTTTAAGTAGCGACACAAACGCCATTTTCATATTATCAATGACTGGTTTTGTAAACAGTGTATGAAAAGAAAACAACATTATTTCCGGTTATTTCTATAGACTACTTCGTCTAAATTGATCTGGTTAACGAACTGCAGGTGAGTGTACCTAATCCGGACATGCCAGGATGTATAGTAGATCCCAGTTGGACATTTTCAGGATGATTTGGTTATTAATGCTACATGGAATGACATGTGTCTAACCGTATATTTACTGTTTTCACCTACGTTTAGAAAAATGAGTGCCTCAGCTCTTCTGAAATATCTTTTTAGACGATGCAAGAAATGCCAAAGAGAAACTAATTTTCTGAGAAACCCATAATGAAACGGCCTCGGGATGCAAAAAATGTCGTAACCATTGACAAATGACTTTGAAAATGCTTTCAAATATTCTTTTGAAGATGCGCTTTCCGATAGGTTTCCATCCGATTTGAAGCGGAAATACACCCGCAATATATAAAATTATAATATTTCATATCACTATTCAATGAGGGATCGAACTTGATATTGATGCCATGCGGTAACGATATTTTGCTATATATGGATGGACGTTTTGGAGAAGTGTGTCGAACCATTCGTGAAACTTGATGTACTTTTTCCACTAATATACCGGGTGGCCACAAAAGTATATCCCTTAATAGTCTGACAATTCTTGTCTCATATTTATGGTACTATTATAAAGAAAAAGTTACCTGGCGATCCAAAAAATATCAACGTTTTCAATTCGAATAATGAATCTATGTAGTTCATATATCGTTGCAATTCATTATTAATCAAATGCATTATTCACTGCGTTGGTTATAGAAGTTTGTCGTAGTGTGGAAAAAATTATTAACTATCATAACCCGAAAAATTAAATCAAACAAGTATTTTTACAAGCAGAAAAACCGAAATATTAGACGTATAGTATCGATCGATTTTCAAGATTAATTTTCAGATTTTTTGAGTTTAGATCCATATTTATACAAACAACTGCAATTGAAAATGTTCATGAATGAATGAATGAACAAAAACGTCCAATATATGAACTAAAACTTCCACTATCCATTGGATAACGCATTGTGCTCGCTGAGTTTATTGATTGCCTTTCATATGTCTTTTTCTCTTCATCATGATCTTTCTCTCAATTAATATTTTCACAAATGAAAGTCAATATTTGTTTAGTTAGGATGGGGATCAAGTTGATGTAGAAGAAAAATTATTCTAATTTTGCCAACGTTTGGAATTTCCTCAAATTTATCGGGGCTTTGTAAAAATTGATTTTTTAGAATTATACAAATTGTAAAATTATTTTGTAGTCGCCACGATGATACATCTAATAAAAGAGATTTCTTTAAATTATAATGAGGTACTCACTAAAAATAGGTTTTTCGAGATAAAAAAGTTGAAAAATCCTTCATTATAGAAACAAAAAGCGAAAATACGGGAGAAACATATATTTTAAAAACCACACGTAAACGTATATTGAGATTGAAATCGAAGAACATTCAACCAGTTTTTGCCGCATAGGAAAAAACGGTGGGCAAAAAAAATTATTGGTAGATTCATGGGATTCATTTAAAAAAGGGAGTATTTAACCCCACTATGTCTCTTCTCGTGATTACACTGTCTCATTAGAATATGTTGATCGTTCAACTGAGGAGATTTTTTGACAGAAGTGGTTGAACATCTAAAACCACAAAAAAAGAAAAATCTAATTTTGGGCCGTTTTACCCAAAATGTTCAACTGGAGCAGTGATTGATGGTTTTTTTTCAATATCTCTTTCATGTTCTGATATCCCTTTTTCAAATAACGTGCTGTTTGGCCTATATAGCATTTCGTGCAATTTTCACAATTGTGTTTTTTATAGCACATTAGATTGAATTTCTGAAAGAGTTTTGTTTTTTTGGCTATTATGGTTTGTTCTTCTTTCAGATCTAGTGCTAGTTTTTCGAGGAGATTTTTAACAATCGTTATTTTATTTGTTTAATTTGTTTTTTTATCTATTCAGCAATTTTATTTTCGAAATGAATGTTCTCAACTAATGATTGTACAACAGAAAGGTCCAAAGTCATTGTTATCATGAAAATAATCTAGAAATAATAGATAAATATATACTTCTCTATTATTTCTAGATTATTTTCATATTTATTATCATATAAATTATGGAAGTGGGTAAGTAAATACTTGAAATGTGGTTCCAACTGAAATATTATTTGGAATATTAAAATTTCATTCGAAATAAGAAAATTTTCTATATAGGCCAAACAACAAAAAAGATATCGGAACATGAAAAATACTATCAATCCTGTGGTTCCAATTGAAACACAAACACAAAAAGAGGCATAGAGAGATTGAATACTGCCGTTTTTAATTTGATCACACAAATCTTATCACCTTTTTTTATTGTTCCGTATTATAATTTTCATTCCGATATTTATTCCCCAATTTCAACTTTTTTAATTAGCACTATTTTTGGTGAGTACTTTATGATATTTCAATGAAACCCTTTTCATTCAATGTAATGTAATTTGAAAAAAAAAAGGCCCTGTTGAATAATTTAAATACGTTCAAAACGTTGGCTAGGAAACAAAAGTGTTTTCTAATTAAATTGATCCTTATCCCAAGCAAACATTTTTCGAGAGAATCGTTACTGGATCACCAAACTCAACAGATAAATCATTTAATCTGAAGAATTTTTTAAGAATCTCAAATTACATCTATCATAATTATATTATGCACAACTTTTGTGGCCACCCAGTATGGTGAAACTGAACATGGCTAAATCTACAACTGAAAGTAATTCGTCTGAAAATGTGCTTTAGTAAAGCTATAAGCAGACTAGCCGAACAAAAAAATATATAGAAACAGTTCAACATATAGAAGAAAATTGTGTTATCTGAAAAGTCAATACAGGAATTTTTGTTGTTGAACTCTTCTATGATATTCAAAGCAAAAGCCAAAACTATTCAGTATAATAATAACTTACACTTCAATCCTGGAGAAAGCATGTAAAAGAAAGAATGATTAATCACTTGTTACCATGACAAATGTCAAGAATATAATGAAGTTCACAAATTATACTGTGCTACGTTATTATGATTAAATCTAAGCACACAGTGAAGTTTACAGGTGATAAAACTTGCTTCCATTTCTCATTTCACTAATGACAAATGAAATGAAAGTTTCAACTTCCTGGATTTTACTTGTATTCAATTTGTAAAGGGGAGATATGAAAATCAGGAACCTACGAACTCAAAACACCAGCATATTCTATACAAAAAACAACTCTTAACATGGACATTGATGTTATTTTTTTGAAATACGTGATACATATCTGTGTGTGTACTAGATTTCCTTTTCTGTAATACCTTTCTTTCGTGTTTCCATATTCAAACCATTGTTCAAACTTGAAGTAGGCAATGTTCAATATGGCCGGGTTTGGCGTTACTCTTCACCATTTCCGAAGGTTGCGCTACCGTCACTGGATGCCGCTCAATCTACCGATTTGCACTCTTTAGCTGACCTCTATGCACAATTATTCTGATTATATTGATTGATATGAATGAATTTCGGACTTTTTAGTGAAATAAATAAGCTGTATACTAGTCAGTAAATGCATGTTTCCTGTTATCGGGCTAATATCACAGATTAATGGTACAAGGGGTATTTAGGCATCCAAAATCTCCCCTTTTTACAAGCTTTTATTTAGTTTTACCTGTCCCGATCACTCTCTGTGGGTATGTTAAATTTGACCCAATGCATTATGGAATTTTTGCTAGAGAAAAAACAAAATGGCGGCTCCAATATGGCGGACGAGTTTTGTGATTATGGTTTGATTCTATTCAAAATTGGTATTTGGGGGTTATCGATGATAGAGATCACGAACGTTATGTCAAATTTATAAATTCAAGATGGCGGCTCCACTATGGCGACGAGGTTATAGCCCGATTCAAATAAAACTTGGTATGTGGGGGTTTTTGGGGTTGGAGTTCCTGATTTTTTGTCAAAATCCATGAATTCAAGATGGCGGCTCCAAGATGGCGACGATTTTTGTGGTTATAACCTGATTTCATTCAAAATGGGTGTGTGGGGGTTTTTTTGGGGTCGGAGATTATCAATTTTTGAATAACTGCAAGGAATTTAATAAAAATGATTGAAACAAATTTCAAGACAAGCTTTTATAGAATGCACTAGGAAGGAAAATATAATTTTTTGATTGTTTGACCTAGGTTATTCTGTGAGTAGCAGATTCAAAAGCTTGCTGCGAATATAAAATAGGTATTGTAACGAACCTAGGCCGGACCTGTCGCCTCGCGCGTTGCCGTCGACAGCGATGAGATCATCCCCGGAGATATTCGAGAACCATCCAGTCGCACTGCCACGGAAAACAACGGTCAATATTGGAAACAATTGGAACATGCCAGAATTCGAAACATCGAGAATGCTGTATCGGAGATAAATAGGCGACCCTCAAGTGGAGTCGAAACGGTCTGAACGAGCCCATACGATCGAGCTATTCAATGGCGTAGTAATATAAATTAAGTTGTAGATTAAGTGTGAAATAAATTATTAAAACCAAGTTAAGTTTATTTACGTTACAATTGGTGTCGGAAGTGAGATTTTGAAAATAAACAAGTGATCGTGGAGTGGATAGTCAGAAAAATAAATTGATAGACCTTTTTGTACGCCCAAAATAGACAGTGGCCCGGTTTTCGCGAAGTGGACAATTGTGCGTGGGAATATAAACTGATACACTCTTCGCGTGAAACAGACAATAGACTGGTGGCCCGTGGAAAGAATTCGCGAAGTGAATGTTTAACAAACTGATAAACTTTTTCGTGTGAAACAGACTGATACCTCGTCAAAGACAAAATGTGTTCAAGAAAAGTGCGCCTTGCGGACTTGAAGGTAGCGGAATTGAAACAGGAATTGGAGGAAAGGGAACTGGAAACAACGGGTAAAAAGCAAGTACTCCAGGAAAGACTGGCAGAAGGACTTATACAAGAAGGTGAGGACCCCGAAACATTTTTATTCGAAGTTCCCGGAGGTGATTTGAGTCTGATAATAGAAAAACTTGAAGAAAATTCAAGAAGTCTGGAAGAAAATGCTAGAAATCTGGAAGAGAAGCTTCAAGAAAATTCTAGAAATCTGGAAGAGAAGCTTCTAGAAAATTCAAGAAGCCTGGAATAAATGCTAGAAATCTGGAAGAGAAGCTTGAAGGAAATTCTAGAAATCTGGAAGAGAAGCTTCTAGAAAATTCAAGAAGCCTGGAAGAGAAGTTCCTGGAAAACACAGAAGGCCTAAAAAAGAATTGTGTGGTGTGGCTAATTTTCTAGAAGAAAGAATGGGAACCGTTGAGACAGAGATAGATAAAATTAGGGAGCAAATGAACACGGAGGTAGATAAAATCAAAGATGGGGTCGAGGCAGAAATGGACAAAATAAAGGAAACGATCAGTAAGCTGGAAAAACAAATTAATAGTGCGTCCTCCACAGAGATGGTTAACGAAAATGCAATGCTGGACTTGAGTTTGAACGTGGATGAAGTTCAAGAGGGTATAAAAGATGTCAAGGTCATTTCAGAAATAGGGAAGCTTTCCATGAAACCGCCTCAGTTCGACGGAAAAACTCCATGGGCAAATTACCGCCGGCAGTTTGAAGCAGCGGCCAAAGCAAACGGATGGAATGCAGGGGAAAGAGCTGTAGCACTGACACTTGCATTACGTGGAGAAGCGACAAATATTCTACAAACTCTCACCGCCCAAGAACAGGAGGACTATGATCAGCTGATTAAACATCTAGAATTACGATATGGCCACGCCCATTTGGAACACGTATACCACTCCCAACTGAAAAATCTCTGCCAGAAAGCGGGCGAATCCTTACAAGAATTTGAAACTGACATTGCACGCTTGGTTCGTCTCGCATATCCAGCCATACCGGAAAATGTAATGGAGCGATTAGCGGTTCAGGCATTCTTGGATGGACTCCGTGACCAAGAAACCAGACAAGCGTTGATATTAGCTCGTCCAACACATCTCGTAGACGCACTGGCACGCGCTTTGGAATTCGAAGCAGCAAAACAATGCTGCAAACGCCAAAGTAAAGTTCAAACGATTGAGGAAGACTCACAGGAGCCTGCTAGTTTGGAAGCTGCCATAAGGAAGGTGATGAAGGAAGTGTTGCCTGAGAAAAGGCAGATATTATGCCGGAAATGTAGGGCAAAATTGGACATGTGCGTAGCAAATGTCCAACATTAATCGACTCCGATGCAGGTAAACTAAAGAAGGTCGTCGTGATGGGGCATTCGTCGGCATGTTTCCGGCAAGCCCCGGTTAACAACGCATATGTCGCTATCCTTCAACGACAGAACAAAGGTGTCTTCGTAGACGGTCTCATCAATAACGAGCCTTGCACCATGCTGCTGATACAGGTGCGACTAGGACAATTCTCGGCCTTCCTTTGCCAGAACACCGGAACGGATTGAACCGACAACTTGAAGCTACGCACAGCAACAGGAGCCAGCTACTGTATATGGCGAGCTACCGATTGAAATAATTTTGGGCAGCACTAAAGTGAAACATCAGGCACTTGTAGCGGACATCGAAGACGATGCAATCATCGGAATGGACATCATGAATTCCAGAGGGTTTGAATTGGATTTCAAAGACGGCGTCCTACGTGTCAACGGAGAAGAGCTGGTGCTTCATGGGAGAAGTGAGGGGTTGATCCGTGTGTTGTTGGCTGAAGATGTAAGCGTACCTGAGAGGGCTGAAACCATTCTGGAGGCTCGCCTGGACGGGAGTACGAGCAGTGGAAACGTGGTGATGTTCGAGCCCAAACTTCATGATGAGAAAATTGGACTAGGGATTGCACTAGGGAAGACCTTGTTGCGTGCTGACAAATTTGTGCCCGTAAGGGTCATGAATGTCAATTATTTTCCAGTGACCTTGAAGAAAGGAACAATATTGGGGCACTGCTCGTCAGTTTCCTCAGTAATCCGGAGTGTACGAGGTACGATTAGCCAACCCAACAACTTGCCCACAGAACTAGAAAAATTAGTTGCCATCTCTTCCAAAGATATAAAACCAGCTCAACAGCCCAAACTAAGAGATTTAGTTAAGAAGTACCAAGACATCTTCGATACCGGACAAGGAAAAGGAGGTCGAACTAATGTGGTCCAGCACAAGATTGACACTGGGGGTGCCCGACCGATCCGGCAATCAGCAAGAAGACTTCCTCTTGCCAAGAAGGAAGAGGCTGACAAAATAGTCAGCGATATGGGAAAAGAAGGAGTTATCGAACCATCTGACAGTCCCTGGTCCTCTCCAGTCGTACTGGTGAAGAAAAAGGATGGGTCGACACGCTTTGTAGACTATCGCCAACTTAATAATGTCACGAAGAAGGACAGTTACCCTCTCCCGAGAATAGATGACACCCTAGACACGTTGGCTGGTTCCACGATTTTCTCGACCCTGATCTGAAGAGTGGATACTGGCAAGTAGAACTGGCTCCAGGAAGATCGAGAAAAGACTGCTTTACCATCGGCTCAGGATTGTGGCAGTTCACCGTTATGCCATTCGAGCTCTGTAATGCTCCCGCCACATTCGAAAGATTGATGGAAACAGTACTGAAGGGACTCTCCATGGAACACGTGTCTAGTGTATCTCGACGACATAATTGTGGTCGGCAGATCGTTTGAGGACCACGTGAAAACTTGGAGGAAGTATTCCTGCGACTGAGGAACTCCGATTGAAGCTGAGCCCTAAGAAAATGCCATCTGTTCCAAAAAGAAGTACGATACCTCGGCCACGTTGTCTCTGGGGAAGGAGTAGCAGTGGATGACCAGAAGATCAAAGCTGTTAAGGATTGGCCCATCCCAAAGACATTCACCAACTTCGAAGTTTCCTTGGTTTATGCAATACTATCGCCGATATGTGCTGGATTCGCCAACATCGCTAAACCACTGACCAAGCTCACGGAAGGCCAAACAAAGTTCCAGTGGTCCGAAGAATGTCAAGACTCATTCAGGAAGCTGAAAGGAGCTTTGATCAACGCACCTATACTGAGCTATCCCTACCAAAAGGGAAATTCATTTTGGATACGAACGCCAGCAACGTGGGACTTGGAGCTGTCCTATCTCAGATCCAGGAGGGACAGGAGAAGGTCATTGGTTATTTCAGCAAGACGCTTAGCAAACCAGAGCGCAATTACTGTGTCACCAGGCGAGAGCTGTTAGCTGTTGTAAAGGAGTGGAACACTTCTACAAGTACGTGTATGGAAGAAGATTCCTGTTGAGAACTGACCATGCAGCTCTCAGATGGCTCTTACAGTTCAAAATCCTGAGGGTCAAGTAGCACGTTGGATCGAGACTCCAAGAATTCGATTTCGAGATCGAACATCGAGCCGGAACTAGCCATAAGAATGCAGATGCCTTGTCGCGAAGACCATGTCCAGATGATTGCTCACATTGCCGACGAGCAGAAGAGAAAGAAGCAACACTTTTAGAACCGCGGCAATGGATGACAACTGGAATGACAGCAAGATCCAGAAAGACCAAAGAGAGAGACCCGACCTTGGCTTAGTCGTCAGCTGGAAGAAGGGCAATCGAAGACCATCATGGCAGGAAGTCGCAGGTTACTCGCCGGCTGTTAAGTCCTATTGGCACAATGGAACACTCTTATTCTGGACAATGGGATCCTGAAACGGGTGTTGAGGCCGACATTGGTGGGAAGACAGACGCCAAATAATTGTTCCCAGGAACAGAAGAGAGGAAGTGCTGCGGGAAATCCATGATGGAGTCGCCGGAGGACATCTGGGAGTGACAAGACCCTGCAGAAAGTGAGGCAAACGGTTTTACTGGGCCAATTGTCAAGCTGACGTCCAGGACTGGTGCAGAAATGGCTGATGCGCTGCTAGCAATGGACCTCGAATACGACCCAAGGCCCCGATGCGTCAGTACAACGTAGGCAGCCCGTTCGAGAGAATCGCCATTGACATCGCCGGCCCGTTTCCCGTATCCGACTACGGGAATAAATACATCCTTGTGGCAATGGACTACTTCAGTAAGTGGGCGGAAGCCTATGCCCTGCCAACCAGGAAGCCATCACCGTCGCCGACGTCTTGGTGAAAGAATGGATATGTCGATTCGGTATTCCAATGGAGCTGCACTCGGATCAAGGCAGAAATTTCGAATCCAACCTTTTCCAAGAAATATGTCTACTGCTGAACATCCGCAAGACAAGAACCACGGCCCTACATCCGCAGTCCGATGGAATGGTGGAACGGATGAACAGGACGATCAACCGCCACTTGTCCAAGGTTGTCTCTGACCATCAAAGAGACTGGGACCAGTATCTTCATTTGTTCCTGATGGCCTATCGATCCGCAGTACACGAGTCAACCGGTCAAACTCCTGCTAGTATTATAATGGGCCGAGAACTGCGACTGCCTTGTGACCTGAAGTTTGGGATACCGCCAGGACAAGACACTGCGGGAGAGGACTACGTCAGCAAACTTCGGCAGAGAATGGACGACATCCACGAACGAGTCCGGTTGAACATCCAGAGTGCCAGCGATAAAATTAAGAAGACCTATGACATCAAGGCCGACGCAGGAGGATTTAAGGTTGATGACCTGGTTTGGCTGTACAACCCCAAACGTCGTCGTGGACTATCACCAAAGTTGCGGAACTCGTGGGAAGGCCCGTATAAAATCGTGAAAAGGATAAACGACCTTGTGTACCGAATCCATAAGCCACCCCGAGGAAACCAAGGGTCGTCCATTTCAACAGGTTGGCCCTTACGCTGGAAACCATGACCAAGTTCGCACCCTCAAGCCACCGGAGGATGATATGACGTTCGAAAGTTTATGTCCTTGTATTCAAACGGGCAGAAAGTTCTACATGGGGTTACTAGAGAGGAGTCACGAGACCTTTCGAGGTGCCTGCTGACTACGCACTAGCGCACTGTGTGGCAGAAGATCTTCGAATGTCAGGGGCATCGCCGTAGTGTTCTCCAAGAAATTTGGTCAACTCCAAACACTGCGGGAGCAGAATCCAGAAGTTGGTGGGGTGCTACAGTTGAAGAAAGGCCAGAGAAACATCTACTACCTAGTTACCAAGAGGCATTCCCAAGATAAACCGTCCTATGAAGATGTCTGGAAGAGTCTCACCAAACTAAGAGATACTATGGTGGACCAGAACCTGGTGGATCTAGCAATTCCAAAATTATCCTGTGGTATTGATGGGTTGGACTGGAGAGTCATAAGAAGTATGCTGGAGGCGATATTCAGATCCAGCGGCGTCAAGATTTTGGTTTGCTGTAACCCTCTTCCACGACCGATCATGAAGACCGTGGAGTGTTACTTCCATCGAACTTCACGGTGCAGATATGGGGAGTCATGCAGATATCGTCACACTCCAAGGATGAAATTTCGGGACGAAATGTCTTTAAGAAGGGGGCAATGTAACGAACCTAGGCCGGACCTGTCGCCTCGCGCGTTGCCGTCGACAGCGATGAGATCATCCCCGGAGATATTCGAGAACCATCCAGTCGCTCTGCCACGGAAAACAACGGTCAATATTGGAAACAATTGGAACATGCCAGAATTCGAAACATCGAGAATGCTGTATCGGAGATAAATAGGCGACCCTCAAGTGGAGTCGAAACGGTCTGAACGAGCCCATACGATCGAGCTATTCAATGGCGTAGTAATATAAATTAAGTTGTAGATTAGGTGTGAAATAAATTATTAAAACCAAGTTAAGTTTATTTACGTTACAGTATTCTTGCGTTGCAAGATTTTGAATCTGCTACTCACAGAATAATTTAGGTCAAACAATCAAAGAAATGATTTTTTCCATTTTAGTGCATTTCTATAAAAGCTTATCTTAAATTTTTTTATCATTTTTAGTGTCTTTCCTGCTTTCCTAGGATGGAAAAATTCAATGAAAAGGCAAATGAGAGAAAAAAGAAATATTGGGGAACATTAAAAACTTGAGGAAAAATATACAGGGCGATTCAAAAGTACTTTGACAAACTTCAGGAGGTGATTCCTCACAATATTCTTATATGAATTGTCCAGATAAATATATGTCCGGAAACGCTTCGTTTCCAAGATACAGGGTGTTGAAGTTTTATTTTTATGTTCGTTTTTTTTAAATAACTTTCGAAATACTGATCTTAATTGAACGAAAATTGGTATTGAGAGCTTTTTGAGGTGTCGAATTCGAACCTGATGTTATTATTGCTCTTACTAGTAGGGGGCGCCACCTACACGTCTTTTTCTTTTTTGGAGATTCATAACTTTTTTGAGCGTACTTCTAGCACATTTTTCAGTAAAAAAATCAATTCCTCTATCATATCTACGTAAAAAGCTACCCTTGCCACAAGCAACAGTTTTCTAGATATTTGGACTTGAAAATTTCAAGTCGATTATGTGATAATCGATGCGTGTTGACGTTATTACCATTATTTTGCATTTTTCACAAGAAGCTTAGGAAATGAATTTGACGTTTGAGTATTCTATTTATTTTTACTCGTTGGAAATAGTTATTTTTGTATCAAGGGTGCAAAATCTGTATTTGTTTTAATAAAATTTGCAAGAAATGTTGAATATGTAGAATAAAATCAAATAAAGGAAACTAAATTGTATTCAAATAAATTGTTCAAAGTGTCCACCTTCAGCAAAGATACAGGCATTAGGTCTTCTAGTCATTGAATCTCGTACCCTCTCAAAAATTATTGGTGTGTTCCTTATTGTTTCACAGGCATCTACTATTCGGTTTCTCAGATCTTCCTCGTTCGCTACTGGAGTTTTATAAACTAGTGACTCCAAATGTCCCCAAAAATAAAAATCTAGCGGGTTTAGATCTGGGGACCTTGGTGCCCACGCCTGGTTAGGTTCTTCTACACCCCTACCGATCCATCGATTTGGATAGACAGTGTTAAGGAATTCCCTGGCTACAACGCTAAAATGGGCCGGATCTCCATCATGCATAAACCACATGCGGATACGAATTTCTAATGGTACATTCTCAAGTAGTCCCGGCAATTCATTTTCTAAAGAGTTTCTGTAGGTTGCGCCATTCAGTCGGAACGGAAGAAAGGAAGGACCTATCAAGTAATTATCAATTATTGCCGCCCATACATTCACAGAAAATTGATACTGATAATGTCTTTCACTAAATGCGTGCGGATTTTCCAGAGCCCAAACATGGTTGTTATGAAAGTTTGTGATAGCGTTTTGGGAGAAGTTTGCCTGGTCCGTGAAGAGTACATATCTTAAAAATTGAGGATTTCCAGCCAATTTTTTCAAAAACCACTGACACATAGTAATGCGTTGGGGAAAGTCTCGGGACAAAAGAGCTTGTGCACTTTGAATATGTTATGGATAAAATTGTTGATCGTGAATAATTCTCCAAACTGTGGACTGAGTAGAATTGAGAGATTCAGCAATTATTTTAGGAGTTGTTTCTGGATTCTCCTCGAGAGCGTTCAAAACAGCTTCTTCCAATTCTGGGGTTCGGACTGCTCGTGGTCTTCCAATAATATCAGCTGCCCTCTTAAAGCTACCTGTTTCTGCCAAACGAGGTGGATACTGGTAAATGTTGGAGCTGAAGGCAGTACTCGATTAGGAAATCGCTCCTGGTACATACGTCTTGATTCGCGCGCATTGCCATCCGCAAAGCCATAAACGAAATGCATATCGGCTAAATGAGCATTATTGTTTAATTTTTTTTTTTAATTAGTGTTACTTACAGAAACTTCAACAAAACAACAAAACGTTTAACTGTCACATAATATGTAATTACCAAAACTACTTACTTAAACGTCAAATTCATTTCCTAAGCATTCTTGTGAAAAATGCAAAATAATGGTAATAACTTCAACACGCATCGATTATCAAATAATCGTCTTGAAATATCTCCAAACGGTTGCTTATAGCGACTTTTAACACGGGTAGCTTTTTTACGTAAATATGATAGAGGAATTGATTTTTTTTCTGAAAAATGTGCTAGAAGTACGCTCAAAAAAGTTATGAATCTTCAAAAAAGAAAAAGACGTGTAAGTGGCGCCCCCTACGAGTAAGAGCAATAATAACATCATGTTCGAATTCGACACCTCAAAAAACCTCTCAATATCAATTTTCGTTTAATTAAGGTCATTATTTGGAAAGTTATTTAAAAAAAAACGTACATAAAAATAAAACTTTAACATCCTGTACCTTGGAAACGAAGCGTTTCCAGACATATATTCATTTGGACAATTCATATTAGAATATTGTGGGGAATCACCTCCGGAAGTTTGTCAAAGTACTTTTGAATCCCCCTGTACAAGCAGGAAAATAAATAATTTGAAAAAAGGACATGATTTACGCTTGGACATGAATGGAAATATAAACGTGTTTGGATAAAGGTTGATATTTGAAACTTGGTGGTGTATTAGTAACTATATTTGCCTGAATATTACTGTCGATTTGGACAGCCACAACGAGATATTTTCAACGGGTTTTCTCAAGCACTTTTCCATCATCTCACGTAAGCTCTTATTGATCGAGAATGAGGCTAGCATCCCAATCGTGACAATCGTTCAACTTCTAAGACCCCATATTCCCTAGACAAATGTCCGCCGCACCTACAGGACATGTACAGACTCCAGAAACAACCGAAATATTCCGAAAGTGGCATCGAAATATATTTTCACGAATACAGTTACATTTGTTGTACCTATAAATTTGGTTGGAATAGCGATAATAATTGAATGATTAATTTTAGTAAAAGTAGTGATCCAATATAAAAATATAATATTCACAAGGTTTGTTGAGGTTTGAATCAGTTTGGCTGAAGAAAAACTGTTGTTTCCTTGCCAACATTCTATTAAATTTGCCTTCAGGACTTTATAAAAATGAGTTTTGGTAGGTTGAAGATATTTAAAAATATAAAAAAGAACAATTAGAAATAATAGTAAATAATGAAATATTGTTACAGAGTCCTGAAGATGAATTTAATAAAGTCCGAAACGTTGACAAGGAAACAATAGTTTTTCTTCAACCAAACTTCGCCAAATCTCGAGCCTTCTGGATATTAAATGATACAAAATTCAAAAATACCCTCCTAAAAATGTGTCGAACGTTATCACATATTCCCCCGAGAAAAAATATTAACAATAACGAATATTGAGACTTTCAAGCGCCTCACAAGCGATATTACTTTTATACCTACGAATTCACTCCTCAACGAAATTGAATTTACGAGAATATCATTGAATGGGAATGTAATAAAAATGATATAGCGGCATGATATCGCTAAGTGCCTAGATGCAAACATAAAAATATGTAAATATATTCATATAGGAATTTATGGGTCCCTTGAAACGCCTACTCAACACGGGACTCACCATCTTTATTATTAAAGGCAGTGGAATAGTTCGGGAGCTCTGTTAATGTGAAGAAAAGCGAGATATTTTCAAGATATATAGAGGCATATAGAGACAACTAGAACGTTGGATGTCAACAAAATTCACATAATTCATTATGAGGTTTTGTGTTTAGTAATGGTTATATTTCGAGAAGCAAGAATCTTCAATTGGTAACTAATCAGAGTTCGATAAAGGTGAAAAATATATTTCCAGTAGTTGCAGACAAATAAATATCGCCCATTATATATCACACTGGCTACTTAAACAGTGAGGACTACAAAGTAACGGATAAATTCATTTATTTCTGACCGGGATATTATAAGCTTCATATCGTCATGCTTACGCTATCAATAAAGAGGGTTATAACTCCCTTGGGATATTAAAGATTATTTAATTCCCTCTACCTTTAACAGGTAAAAATGAAACAAAAAATGCTAAAATAAACATATTTCATTTATTAATGTCATTACAAATAATAATTGTACACTTTTGAAATGTTTCCTGAAAATTACTTCCGCCACTGAAAACAATTTTTTCTATTGTATGGCTGGTGCTTCTGTTCACTACAGTCGAGGTACCTGCCTCTTCTAATGGCAAAGTAGACAACATTTTTCCGTATCAGCCACTTCAGATATATCTTGTATTCTTTTTGGTATAGGGATCCACTTTTCGATGGAAGTAATGATTGTCTTTCTTTTTCACCTTTTTTCAGAATATCCTCCATTATATCGAAAAATGATCGTCGATTTGGGGTGAAAAACACGTTTTTAACGCAAAAACAGCGATTGATAACAAAGGTCTGTTTATAAACAAGTAACATAGCAACAACCTGGCAATAACCAAAACTCCTATAATCTATGGTACCTATTTCAAACATACCAGAAAGGTAGATAATAAATTGAAATATTTATTCCGTATTAAAAATAAACAAAATTTTATTAAAATCGGTCAGAAATAAAAGTATCTATGTACCACGGGAATTAATGAGCCTTAATTACCTTGATACATAAATCACTATTTCTACCTAATTTACAATTTATGAGTAAAATCCTGAAACACATCCACTTTTAATTCAAAAATATCATTTTTTTATCATAATATTAAAACTCCTCTTTCAACCCCCTTGGAGTGACAACCCTTTGGAATATTTTAAATAGAGGAGGGTCATTTGAGTTTTTAATTCTCCATTCAGAAATATGTTTTTTTTTTCTGTATATATTAAAGAAAATTAAATTTTAAATTTTAAAATGCATCAATCAAATGTATTCTATACAATGCCTATATGCCAAATATCTGTTAAATCTGACTTTTCCAATTGATTTTGTGTTATGAATATTCAATTAAAATGTATCGTTTTTTCTGATAAAACACCGTAGCAAAACACCCAACAAAAAGAAAGTAGTGAAAGGATTTCTTTTCACATAACAAAAACAAATTTACATTTAAATTCATTTATTTGCTATAATTGTGCAAACTTATCAATCTAGTTATTATTATTTTCATTGTTTTAACAATCAGTATTTCGGTTACCCAATGAATTGAAATTTTGATATTATTGGGATGTGGTGATAAAACAAGAATGCAAAAGCAGGTATGCAAAATCTTCAATTCTATATAAGTATCCTGACCGTCGCATTTTTCCGTATACGGTTAGTAGAATTGAAAACGAATTTCGTAAATTTAGAAATATCACAGATATTCCTAAATCTGGTGGGAAACGCATTTTATCAGATGAAACGAAATTGGAAATATTGTTAGATATTCAAGATAATCCTGCCTGCCTGCCCGTTCTCCTGATTTGACCTCACTTGACTATTTTTATGGGGTTATTTAGAATCTAAAGTCTACTACAACAGACCAAATAACGTCGATGATTCAAAAGACAGAATACAACGGGCGCCCAGTTTGAACATAGAAAATTTAATATTTCCCGATAAAAAATGTGGTCCACCGTTTATAACCATATTCTTAATTTATCCGTAGATTTCTATGGACTATTTTCCTGATTATTCCTTAACCAATTAAAGGGCCTACAATTTCTCGAAGACATCCAATCAAATCAATTTTATGGTGGTAAATGTCTTTTCGGTGTTTTATACTGACTATTTCCCTCATTCATTTTGGACCAATTAATTGACCTGAAAGTTTTCATGCAATCAGATCAGTTTTATAGTGATGAATGTCTTCTTGCTGTTTTTGCTAATAAATGCACACTAACTTCTCGATAAATGCACAGTAGCTCCTGGTAAAATTATACAACACATTCACACAACCAGAAAACATCCGGGCTGATAATAATAATAGTGTCTTTATTCGAGTCAAAAATATTTCAAAATCAAAAATGATTTCATTCAGCCATAATATATCGATGGACCAATATACATAGGTAATATAACTTGAAGGTAATAATCGTGTAATGTTAGCAAAGCGGAAACACTAAAGAAAACAAAAAACACAAAGTATATCCATGAACAGTTAAGGTATAGTGCCCTATAAACTACCTCCTTAAGCAATTTTCTCGGAAAATAATGAGAATTCTGGGCACAACTACATTACAATTGATTTTATTTTGGTTGAATTTATATGTTTTCTATTGAATTTCACAAAGTTTTAAAGAATAACAATAACATTTTCTTAAAAAAGAAATGAAAAACGTGAAGTTTCCAAATTTTCTATCACCCCATCTCTAAAACCCAATTTCTATTAACGACTTTCTTAGTTTTATTACAAATCCATTTAATCAACTTAAAGTAAGTTTGATGAAATTACAGCAGTTATTAAGTTCATATAAAATATCAGCATACAGCAAATTGTAACACAAATTTTAAACTTAAGATATCAAGAACAAAATAATAATTTATAAAAAAAAATCACAAATTGTGGTCATTACAAATGTATGTGGGAAATAATAAAACAAAAAACAAAACATAAAAAAACATTCTTCTTTGCTATTTATTAGGTATTATAAAAGCTTGTGAGAGATATTATAAACGCATTAATTTTATGAAACTGGGTAATATTTATCAGAAATTAGAACGCTTCAAATAAATGCTTGTCAAATAAACTGTTAATGTTTGGTATTTCCAAGGGGAAAGCAAGAGCTGTATTGACCATTGTTTTATCAAAACAAAAACACCAGATGATAACTTCAAGCCATTCGTACTAAGAACACCGATAACAGATCATTACCCCATTATACTAAATTTAAACTTCAAAGAAATAATTAATAAACAAAATAAATCCCGATATAAAAAAATAACTGATATAAATAAACAAAAAAAAAATTATAAAAAGCATAAATTGGAGCGATTTTTATACAATAAAAAATGTCACCGAACTAACAAATATTTTCTATGAAAGAATAATGAAAGCATTAGAAGATAAAGATAAATCATAAAAAAAACGAAGAGGACCCCGTGGATAACAGAAGCAATACTAAATTCTATTAAAAATAGAGATAAAATGTACAAAGCCTGGAAGAGAAATCCTGATGATTGTAACTTAAAACGTAAATTCTTATCTTACAGAAATAAGCTGAATTTGTTACTTAAATCTGCCAAAAGTAATTATTATAAAAATAAAATATTGGAAAACTCAAATAATAATAAAAATGTCTGGGACATTGTAAAGGAAATAACAAATTCTAAAAAATGTACAGAAATTATAAAAGAAATTGAAATTATTGATGGCACAACTACGGATGAAAATTCAGAAATGGCCAATGCGTTTGTAAAATATTTCACCAATGTAGGAGCTGATCTTGCTAGCAAAATAAAAAATAAGAACTATCAACCAAAAAGGAGTATAAATGAACAATCTTTATTCCTAACACCTACGGATGAAAAAGAAATCAGTGAACTCATTACCGGATTAAAATGCAACAAATCTCCTGGCTTTGACAAAATAACAGCAGAAATCCTAAAAGAAATCAAAAATCATGTCTGTAAACCTATTTCGCACATAATCAATAACATCTTTTCCCCTGGTGTTTGCCCGCCTCAGTTTAAAAAAGCAATAATCAAACCAATTCACAAAGCGGGTCCAAAGAAGTTGACTAAAAATTATAGACCTATATCAGTTATATCCAATATTGCAAAACTATTTGAAAGAGCGTTGAAAAACAGGATCACATACTTCACTAACAAATTCAAATTGATTAATAACCGTCAATATGGATTTCAGCAAAATAAATCGACCCAAGATGCTATAGCGTATTTGACATCAAAGATATCAAAAAGTTTGGACACTAGGAAAAAATCTGCTTGTGTATTTTTAGATCTTGCTAAAGCATTCGACACGGTCTGCCACTCACAACTACTAGATATTTCAGAGGACCTAGGATTTCGAGGGGTAGCTAGAAAATCAATAGAAAGCTACTTAAGCGACAGGAAACAACAGGTATCACTCAATGGTAGTTTGAGTATAGAGTGCACTGTGGAGTATGGCGTACCACAAGGAACTGTGCTGGGTCCAGTGCTCTTTATACTCTACATAAATGATCTCTTTAACATTGAATCATCTGGAGAAGTCATCAGCTTCACAGATGATACCGCCATAATTTTCGAAGCTGAAAATTGGGATAATTTGATAGAGAATGATTTGAAACTTATCAAAAATTGGTTCGACTATAAGGTACTGACAATCAATTTCGAAAAAACGTTTAAATGCCCTTTTCATGTTATGAAAACACAAATCCTCCATTTAGAGACGTGAAAATGAATAATAATTTGAGAATAAAGCAGACCGAGACGATTAAATACCTAGGAATAACAATCGATAAACATTTGAGATGGAACATACATATTCTGAAACTTTGCAATGCCCTGAGAAGTATCTTATATCGATTCAAATATATCGCCAAATGTTTTGAAGAACAACATCTCAGAATTATTTATCACGCATTGGTTGAATCCAGATTGACATATGGGATAATAGGATGGGGAAGTGCACTAAAAGAACATATTAAAAATCTTGAAGTTCTTCAAAAAACATTTTTAAAAATTTTACTGAACAAACCTTCCCGATACTCATCTGATTTGATATACTCCGAATCTAAAATCTTTGACATTCGTCAACACTATTTCCTTGTATCATCCTGCTTTGAATTCAAAACTAAAACTAATCTTCGGAGAATAGAACATTTTTACGAAACAAGATACAAATCCAAATACTTAAAAACACCTCTTGCTTTAAAGTCTATAGGACAAAGATGCTTTTCGTATTTAGTACCAAGGTTTTTCAATTTTATTCCAGTTGAAATAAAAGAAATATCTTCGTATAGAGGATTCAAGAAAAAACTAAAAAACTATTCACTTAATTCACCTAGAATTACTGTTCATGAGCTCGTGGAGGCTGGTATAACGGCGTAATGAAATCTCATTCCATCTCAACTAATCAGTTTAATGTCTTCCTTCAATTGCCTTTTTATATATCATTTTCTATGTATTAAATTGCATATTTTAATTCTGTAATTTCCATTTTTTATATTTATTGACCACTAGGATGGTCGTATACTAGGCAAGGGTTATTTTTTTATCAATTCCTGTTGATGTAAAACTTCAATTGTCTTCACTATATAATTTTTCATGTACTTTCCTGTACTTTTATGCAAAAAGGCTGTGTATTTAAATTGTACGTATTTTGTAATTTACAGTTTCGCATTGGTAACTGCTCTTTTGCTTTAAACCGTACATGTGTTATTTATCAAATTCAATAATGTGAGAAAATCTTAAATTGAATTCAAACATACTTTCTCATCGTTTTACTCAGTATTCATCGATACTAATTTTAAACATAGGCTACACTCACACCACAGACAGTCACTGACTTTGTGGTTTTCTGTTTATTTGTGAAAAAATTGTATTCGTCGTCATCTAAATGAAATTGTATTTGCACATTCTTTCTTTATAACAAATAAACTTATTATTATAATATTATTATTATAATATATGAAGAAGCCCAACTTTAACGATCTTTGTGCAAAGATAATGTATTCGATAAATGAAATATTATGTTCAATAAAATGTCAATTATTATTGTGACTATATCTAAAAGGGCATTAATGACATACAAGTGAAGTGTATCATTGGTCTTCCCACATCAATAGTTACAAAAAAAATCAATTGAATGATTCATTCGAGTAGTTCCTGATCTATATAAAAACCATTCAATACCATTATAATTTATATCACTCTGTGAGCCACAAGTGTATTATACTCGTACTAGCTAGTAAGCTTACAGTGATTAATAACTCAATTAAAATGATATAACTTTCGACCATTGGTTTGTGGCCTACATGTTATCAGGCAACTATTCAACAAAATCTAGATGCATTATACATGTAATTGACTCCATTGTTCATTTTATCGAATATAAACAAATACATCAAAATGAAGGACGAAACGTTAAATGAAATAATTTGCGTTCCAAGCACCTCAGGGGTTTCCAAAAGGGAGTTCGGGATTCGATCATTGAATCGTTAAATGAATATTGTTTCGAGCTCATTTTTTAGTGTGGAGTTCTTGCTTCTGGACATTTTTTATGGTGGATTCAGATTGATAATGAAGGATTTCTGTCAGCTTCGCCAAAACAGTAAACCATATTCACTAATTCTTCGCGAGTGAAATTCATGATTAACAATTATACGTGTACAATTATAGAATGTTTAAAGGAATGTGTCAAATTTTACGACCACGGCCTACTCGATTCCTATTTTTTTTTTCGAAAAACCGTCAACATTTCCTATTTTGCACCAAAGCTCGCAAACTTCCCAAAGTATACACTACAAACCTATATCGATGAAAAGCTCTTTAACAATAACATGCAAGGATGCAATGAAATATAGAGTGTTGTATTTGAAAAAATCGAGTTATTGCCATTTGTAATTTATGATTTAAAAAAACTCGTAGTAGGCGATGGAACATCGATACCGAGTTCGCTTTCACATCAAAACACGTGATAAAGCCTGAGGAATCGACTCCAAAAAAGTTGGTCAACTTGTCTTGAATGGTTTTGAAGTTATGAATTTTTCTGTGGGTCTATGCACGACGCTATTTTGCCACATAAATTGACATAAGTACAAAAACTATAGCAGATAAGTCTAAGAAATCAGTGTGTTTAATCGACAATTCAGTGGCGAATCCAAAAATGTAACAAAAATAGGGGGTTGCCGTTTAAAAAAAAACAGAACTCAGTTTTTTATCTTATTTTGGGACATCCTATATTTGAATAGTAAAAATTGCCGGACCTATCGTTTTGAAAAAAATCAAGTCGATAGCTTGCACAGAAAAAAGTTATGGAGCTCGCACACACCCCTGGGTCACCCTGTATACGTGACTGGTGACTGACGTATAATCTAGTCAATACAGCTGATTATAATTTTTTTGTTGATAAGTATCTCAAAAGCCATCCCATAAATTTTGGCACGGTATGAAAATACTCGAGCATATTTTTTTTAACAACTTTCACATACCGTAACCTTTAGCTTCACCGCTACTGGAGTAGCTGGTAGCTGACGCTCAGATTTCTTATGTTTAAAGGAAAAACTATTATTATAATGTTTTTCAGTCGGTATGAAATGACTTCTCCAAATCAAAGCCACCTCCCGTATTGTATGGGAATACGCCAAAAATTAAACTTTTCATGTGTCAAGTTTGAGAATTCAATATTACTTTGTTTCCATATATAGTTACAAAACAAATATTCCATGGCATCCTTCATTTGTGAATAAAATTAATAATGTTTTTTCAAAATTTTGTCAAGTTGATTGTAATAATTTATGTCCTTGGAATAATTTTCGATTTTCGGGAAAAGAGTATGTATACCTTGTAGGCAAAGCCACATTTCGCGACTCCGTATTGCCAGAAACGTAAATTATCATACAATCAAAATAGCATAACCTCAATTTCTACAATGTTCGTCAAAACAGGAACGTTTACAAAGCATCAGAAGATTCTGTAAGCAATTTGGGTTATTCAAGGAAATACAGTTGAACTCCTTGAATATTATATGCTTCAAAAACGAGGTGGGAGAATCTTGTAGTGTCACGTCACTCTATAATCGCATTTCGGAACTGGGGCTGCAAATAGCATAATGCTTCAGGTGAACCGGACTGCTTTCATTAATTAAACAAACTATTCCTTATGCCCGAGGTATGCAAAACGTAGACTGTAATCTCCAGCTCGCAAGATTAAATTGCGTTTCTCATTTGCAAAATGTGCTATGTATTTTGTTCGCGATCGTTTGAATTAAACCGGAAATACAATGGTTTCAGAGAAAGAGAGAGAGAAGATATGAGAAATGAAAAATCGGTCATTACTGATGAAATTTATCTAGGCAAGAAAAGATCATTCCTTACTGTTTTTCATGATAAATAGATTTCTTCTATTTCCAAAAATCTCTAAAAATCCTTTATTTCCCTAAAAACCATATTTGGAGTATTACGAAGATGCAAAAAAACAATTAGCCGAATCGGTCCAGCCGTTGTTTTTATTAAAAAAAAATTACCCTAACCGGGATTCGTTCCTGTGACCTTCTGTTTGGTAGGCGATAGTGTAACCACTGAGTTATTTCCTCGTTTGGTAATAAATGACTCGATTCTTTTTCTTCGCCAAATTTCTTATATGCCCGAGTTTTTCAATTTCGGGGTAACTTCCCAATTTTTTTTTGTATCAACCATCCGCGGGCTAATACGAACATTTAAAATTAGCCAAGTCAGTCCGTTCTCGCGTTTGGCGCTTACAAAGAATCGAGATTCATTTTTATTATATAGATTTCATTCAACCTACGGAAAGATGTTCTACTCTATTGCGTATACGATATCAATATACAACACCGAAAATATTTTAGGTACATTCAATGAAAACGGTGAGATAAAGCAGAGAAAACTGAAAAACCTGGAGTAAATGAATTAATTTATGATTCTCGTGCAAGTTTCATCATAGGCCAAACAGGAAAAGCATTCAAAAAGCGAATATACGAACATAGTTACTCCTTTGTTGAATTCGTTTTATTGATGATTCATAACTGATCGAACAGAAACAAATGTTTTTATAATGTATACACCCCCACCCTCTGTGCTGCATCCCCTATATCGATAGTCACGTACAATGGAAGCCTGGTAGATCTGCGGAGTGCCCTTTTCAGAGATGAATAAATCCGGCGTACAATGGTCCAGATTACGAATCGAGCTCGACGAAATCAAGATCGGAGTTTGAAGAGGAACGAAAAATCCGTGAGGATAATTCCAACTACTCTCGAAAGTTCGAATACAGAAAGATGCTCGAGATGTCCAATGATGTTCCAAGAAGACATTGATTAACGTGTACTTTGATTCGTGTTATGGATTTCATTGGAAAATATGTACCTCTCCAATATTTCAGTGATATTGTAAGAATGGAAGTCTGCAATTATTTGATATTGCGAAGTTTTACTCAAAATATAGATATAATAATAATTTATTTTCCATATGACAAGAAATTGAATTGGAATAGTCAATAAAATTAATACATATTCACAGAAATAAATTACATACATACAGAAAAGGAAAATCACAGACAACCAAAATATGTATGTCACACAACAGAACAGAAACATTTAGTGGTGAAGTCACTTATTTCCCCAGTTAGTAGTGAAATATTCTTTTGTTGCATGAAAGAATTTTGCAACTAGAAATTCCTTAAGTTTTTTTTGAAAATAGGCAATGAGGAGCATTCTTTAAGCTCCGGTGGTAGCTTGTTGGAAGCCCGTAAGCCATTTTTATCTGGAGAATTAAATTCAACAATAATTTTGCTGAATGGTACGTGAAAATTTTCTCGATTACGAGTGTTCATTTGATGGACATCGGATTTCTTAATAAATATTATTTTATTCCTAAATACGTGAAGACATTATAGTTCGAATATATACAAGGAAAGAAGAGTCAATGTTTTATTGCTAATAAATAGATTTTAACAAAACTGGTGGTAGTAGACACATTAGCAATACACCTCATTACTTTCATCTGTGCTATAAATACATCATCAGTCATAACGAACCAACCCCAGAAACAAATACCATATCGAAGACGACTCTCCACTTGTGCATAATACACCATCTGCAATAGGCGATATCACAGTCCGTAAAATAAAGGCGTGGAGTAATAAACCCACATTTAGTAGGCAAAATCCAAAGATTATGGGTTTCTCCTAGCAGTTCGTACTTATACCTATCTGGATTTAATACAATAAGCGGTTTTATTACTCCATGTCTTTATTTTATGGAATATAATTTCTAGAAAAAATACCATAATGTCCAGAACAATAAGAAAAATGGTTGTATTTTTTGAATTTTTTTTTAAGTAGTTTTTTCTGTTTGAACACTGCGGAAACCGCGCTAGGATGTGACGTAACAAGTTCAGATCTATCGCCGATCGCCGACAGCTTGAGATAATTACAGAGTTGCCAAGCGTTATTCATAATATTTCTTCACAATGTGAGCAGGCTGAAGAAATAATGACGTAGCACTTGGTATACATACATACATACTAGTCTTCTTTTCAATAAAACCCATGCTGACTCAGGTTCTTTTTCATCCATAGGATGAAACAGAATAACATTTCCTCAGAAGTTCCTCAGAATAGTGACACTGGCAACTCGCCGATCGCCGAAAGTGCCAGGAATTACAGCGTTGTCAAGCGTTATTCATATTTCTTCACAATGTGAGCAGGCCGAACAAATAATGACATATCACTCGGTATACATACATATTATCCAAGATTAACTAAATCAAGAACAGCTTTCAAATACGAAGTTCTGTTTTATCCATAAAATGAAACACAATACCATTTCCTCAGAAGTTCCGCAAAATAGTGACACTGGCAACATCTAGGAAGATATTGTGTAATATTCGAATAAACGCTTCTCTAAAACCCTAAAATTCAGTGAGACATTCAAACACAGCTTTATTTTCGATTTTTTCTAGTCTAGGAAAAACTATGCATACATAATATCACTATATTTCAACTTAAAGCACATATGAAGCAAATTTGAGAGTTTGTGATCTCGCCTATTGATTATGTGTGAGGACTGTTCGCAAATTTTTCAATAAGTAGCATTGTGACTGAAGAAATCAGGTTTCAACAATGGATTTTCCAATCAAGATATTCGTCAATGTTCATTCCCAAAAATTAAGTATCTGTGCTGGATATCGGCACATCATTAACGGCAAGATTAGGTTTATGGCAAACTCGTTGTCCATTATGAAATATAAGTTACTGTGTCTTTTCAATAGTGAAAAAGAGAGAATTATCAGACGACCAAGATGCCAAGGATTGATTCAACCGGCCCCAGAATAGAACCTTGTGGAACACCTATATCAATAATAATAATAATATTTATTTGCATCAGTAATACCTACAATAGTTAATAATCCTAATTATAATTTAACATAATATTTAGTAATAGTACTCTGACACAAACAAATAAAGAGAAAGAACACAAAGCTTTCGCTGTCCGTGTCATATCCCATTCATTCATTCATGCGACACTAAAACATAACAAAGAATTATAATTTTTAATAAGACACATACATATAATGAATGCACACATACATATACATAGATACATTCCACACATACATACATATATATTTACATAGATATACATGTAATACAATATTGAAGCAGGAAAAAAAATAGCCTAAACGAAGAGAACTGATGGACATATAATCATTTGGGCATATTGAACAGTAATAGAGGACTGATAATATAGAGCATGAGGAGTAAGCTGGATTAATGGTAATTTTTTTTTATTTTTTTTTTTTTTAGTTAAAGAAGTTATGTATAAGTTGTCTTCGATTACTTAGTAGGAATGACTTAACCTTATTTCTATAATATACTTCAGAATTGGAGATGTTGAAAAGGGACCTTTCTGAAATAATATTTATGAATCGTGGTCCTAAAAATGATAGACATTTGGTACCCACTGTTTTATTCGCTAGTGGAGTTCTCAACTTATTTGAATATATAGCTCTTGTTGGGTAATTATGTGAAAGAAAGTCAATATGTTTCCTATTCTTGTATAAAAAGCACACTGCTTTTAGAAAGAAGATCTGTCGAATATCTAGTATCCTAGCTTCTTTATATAAGTTATCTGATGGGTAGGTTCTTTCTTTTTTTAATCCACAAGGATTTTGTAACATTTGCTTCATTATTTTGTTTCCTCCTGAGGCACACATGCTGCTTTCGGTTTCTCAAAGAACTGGTAAGCCATAGATCTTTAATACCATAACTGGCCAGTCTGTTTATCAAAATATCATGATTGACACAGTCGAATGCCCTGCTGAGATCACAGAATATCCCTACAGGGCACTCGCCAGAGTCAATAAGATATGTTATTTGACTGTAAGAACAGTGAATTGCTGATATCCTCGATTTTCCATTTTTCACTTTAACTTTCACACTGGCACTAAAATGAGGTATTTACCAAAATGGTTTTAAAACATTCAGTGTATTGCCATGTTTCCGACCAAAAATGCAAGAATATAATTTGTTTGGGTCGAAACAGTTGAAATACCGAGCCTTCATAGAATATGACCACGATTGATTAGTCCAGTAAAACAGGGTAGAACAATTCATGGAGAGTTAATCAGGATCTCCGGAAGGAAATGTAAAAACAAGTAATTTTTACTGCAGGAAATGTACCACAATTATGGGTTACAGAAGATCTTCCTCAGAAAATAGTTAAGTAACATAAAAATATTGTTATGAAAGAAAATAAGATTGTTGATAATTGTTTTCCATCAGGTTTTTCAATGCTCAACTTGAGAGCACTGAAATATTGTATTTTCTGACCAAGTTAGACATTTCGTAGTTTAGGGAAAAAACTCAGTTATTTATATTGAAAGGGAAAACAATCTCAGTTGAATATTGAATAGGAGAATTTTTCTGAACATTGAAAAATCCAGGATGAAAATGAAGTTATTCTTTGTGAATATCTAACAGAGAACAACTACTTCCCCAGCTAAAGCTGCATTGAACTACATGAATAAATGACAGGAAGTCAAATTTGAAAACGCTTGAACTACGATCCTGTTGAGAAACATCATCAAGTGTTCAAATCGCTAACCTGTTGTGAAGTAGGCGCTATGGAGGCGTGTTGCAGGTCCCCCTAAATACTTTTCTCACATATTTAGTTCATTGACTTTTGAGCGTGGGAATTTTCATCTAAATTTCTAGTATGTAAATTCGTTCATTCAGGCATATTATTAGGTATGATTTAAGGTCGTGGTTCTTCCTTATTTCAACCATTTTCGCATAGAGCTGTAATTACTTGGAAACGATCCCCGGGAAATTGCAGCCTATTATTTTCGCGTTCCTGTCACGACAGGAAAATCGTCATTATCCACCGATATTTCCAGTGAAACTGGGCGAAAATTGTAGTCTATCTAGTCCGGTGTATGACGAAATTATGCAACTGCTTTCCATTATCTCAGTTCTTCCAAAATATAATGTATCCGCAATTGATGGAATATATTACACACGAATACAGAATTTCAAAGAAAATGTTGTTGGGAGTGATATTTTCGTGCATAATACCACTATCCTTGTTTGTAATATATAACAGAAAACAACTACATCCCCGGCTGAATCCACGTTGGACATTGAACTATAGTACTGCAATATATCGAAGAGACTCATTATTATTCATTGCCGATAAGGCTCAACGGGGGACCGACCACAAGCAGAGACGTACTCGATTTAATGAAATTTTCACGGGATATGTTTTATTGACGGCTCGGTTTAACAAGTTATTTTGCTGGTATAAAATATTATGTTTACTAACGAGTGTGAAAAGTGGTACTTTATAGTGAATTAAACAAAATAGATGGCAGCAGTGCCACAAAACCTAATACTCATACAGCGAACAACTTTGACATAATATGTCAAAGGTCCTCCTAACATTTCAAATGACATATGGATGAGAGTTAATCAACAATTCTGTATGATTTCCACTTTTAAACAAACAAATTTGAATAAAAATCCGATAACAATGTAGAAGAAAAAATGGAAAGGTTTTCAACAACCTGAATTTGTGTTGGAAGGTGAAAAATCGCCCCCCCCCTGTTGGAAAAACCAAGAAATGCTTTCAAACATAACCATTCTTTTCACAGAAGTTTTTCTTTTGTAGATAAAAATCTGAAGAAGCCTGGAGGCCTCTAGACGAAACGTAACAATATATAATTAAAAAAAACACAGCTTTTATGTTCCTAAAGAACCTCAACCCCGAGAAAAAAAAATTCCTAAATATTTTCAAGGTTCAAGAAACAAACCAAATCACTATAAATATATATATATATATATATATATATATATATATATATATATATATATATATATATGTGAACTGCATCAGATTATTGATAGTGACACCTATAATATGTGCGGTGAAGCTTAAACCTAATATCGTGGAATTTTAATAGCACGAAATTTCGTGCATATTAACAGGTCACCAACAAATGTGTCAGATAGGCCTACCCACGATACCAATAGTCGTACCCTGCCATGCTTTAACGCAAACAAATATCGAGAATAAGAGAAATCTGTTTCGAATCCAAAAGAACCCACCATCCGTCTACAGCCTGTTTCATGGTTTCCCAATCATCAGGACGGCTTGTGGACTCTTTCAAATTCGTATCAGATTTCTCGTAGGTTAATAGCCTTTAATAGCATTAGGCCAATACAAACATGTGAACTGCATCAGATTATTGATAGTGACACCTATAATCTGTGCGGTGAAGCTTATCACCGCACAGATAGTACATCGTTTTTCATTATATTTATATTTATATATATATATATATATATATATATATATAGATATATGTATATAGATATATATATATATATAATATGAAGAACAGGACCCAAGACAGCTCCTTGGGGTACCCCGCATTTGATGATCACTATATTGATAGTTGATTTTGACTTTTTGTTTTCTGTCTGTTAGATAACTTTGGAAGAGCGAAAGCACTTGGCACCCGTGACTTGCAATGTTTCCAATAACTGTATGTGGTCCACCGTATCGAAGGCCTTAGCAAGGTCAACAAATTCACATAATGATGGTTTACTTTTGTCTAATGCATCGTACATTTTTGTAGTAACAGCGGATATTGCATCTTCGGTGGATCGACCTGACTGGAACCCGAATTGATTTTTTTATCTCAAATTATATTTGTTAATGCAGGATTCCATTCGTTTTTTTTTAGAACTTTTTCATATATTTTAGCCAG
The DNA here is from genome assembly GCA_018342105.1 of Gonioctena quinquepunctata. Lineage (NCBI taxonomy): Eukaryota > Metazoa > Arthropoda > Insecta > Coleoptera > Chrysomelidae > Gonioctena > Gonioctena quinquepunctata. Next base: position 442,612 of record JAFIRS010000110.1, on the reverse strand, counting down.
ATTGGATATTGGTCTATAATTTGATGTGACTTTTTTTTTGTCGCCACTTTTGTGCAATGGTTTGATGATGACAACTTTGAATTCGGGGGTGATGCTATTTCTGTATTCATTTATTTCATTATCTCGGCCGTAATGCCATCGATACCTGGTGCTTCATTGTTTTTTAATGTATTTATTGTATCTGTTATATATACATTACCTAGTTAATTTGTAACTATTGTTAGCTTCACCCTATATGGGTTGTAGATTAGAACATCGCGGTGTGTGACAGTCACGTCAAGTGATTGACGTATATTCCGATTTGACGGAATTGATTTGTAGAATCTTATCCGAAATATAAAATATAAAATAAAAAAGAGAGGTTATTTAAATTGAGTAACCAAAACATAACAGTATCGATTATTTCATGTTCATTCGTAGGTTGGAGAAATAATGATTGTTCATTAACTATTCTCCTTGGAATGGTTTCCGAGTTGACAATTTTTCTGGCAAGGCTTGGGCTAACTTCTGTAAAGAATTCAACGAAAGCTTCGGCCGTTCCGAAGTCATTTTCTGTAAGCCTGTTGTCAGGATTTAGTATTTTGGTGATTTTGTCAGAATTTTGTTTTCCTCCACCCATATCACTAATTGTCTGTCTTCCATAGATTCTTCGCATATTCTTTTCTATTTGCTTTCTATTCTATAGTCTTGTTTGTCTATTATCATAATATGATTCACATGGTTTCGGTAAGGTTATAAATTCGGTGTTGTCTTTTTTTTTGTGCAATATGTAGAGGTTATCTCCTTGAAATATCGATTATTTTTTAACAGCCGTTATAAAAAAAAAATCTTCGGAGTTTTACGTTTTTGCTTTATGAATTTGGTATTATTGTTAATTGAAGTAGGTGAAGTATTTATGAAGGAATCGGTTGTAGTCGATAAGTCATTAGTATTATATAGGGCACTCCAATCAAAATTGTTCAGACTACTTTTAATTTTTGGTAATTGATTATTTCTATTACATGTACAGGCATTTCATTTTTGTTTTCATTTAGATTGATGTTCAGGTTCATGAGAGTTGTTTTGTGATCGGTCAGTATGAGGTTCTTTAGTTCGCAAAAAATGTGGTCTGTGAAATAATGCAGTCTGGTACCGGAATTCATAGTGGAAATGAAATTGAATTCACTAAGAACATCAAGGTATTCCGACGTTGTTTTATCATCCAGAAATAGATTGGTATTAATATCACCTACAATGATGTAGTCGTCGTATTGATTTTTGAGCTGACTGGCATAGCTGTATAACTCGGAAATACATTCTGCATCATTGGTGGAGGGTGGTCTATATATGGCTGTTAATGTTATGTTTTTATTCCCTATAGTAAATTTCACTTCAATGGCTTTACACTTTCCGATTTTTATGTGGTTGGTAAAATGGTTGAGCGACTACAAAAGGATTCATCCATAAAGATTCTCCCAGCCGATAAAGGGAACGCCACGGTTATCATGGACACCACAACATATGATGACAAGATAGAGTCGTTACTCCACGCAGGGAACTATAAACTCTTGAAGAAGGATCCGACACCCACTATAGAAAGGAAGATCTACAACATTCTGAGGAAATTCAAACACTTCATTCAAGACAACGAACGATCACATCTAACGCCACACTACATACAGCAAACCACCGCATCTCTACGGGCTTCCGAAAATCCACAAACCAGACATGCCACTGAGACCGATCACCAGCTCACGGAACTCACCAACCTACAAGTTATCGAAATACCTCCTACCGATACTACAACCCTTAGAAGGAAATAGCAGTTCATACGTCAAGGATTCCAAGCACTTCGTTGACACCATCACAGATGTTGAACTTGGACCAGAAGATCGTTTCATCAGAATCGACGAGGAAAGCCTTTACATCAATGTCCCTATAGAGGAATCTCTCTAAATCATCAAAAGGAAACTCGAAGAGGATGACCAGCTGCACGAGAGGACTGACCTTCCTACCCACGCAATATTGGAATTACTGGATAGTAAAAAAGGTAACAGACAAAATTGAACAAAAACTGAAGAAACTAGAAGAGGAAATAAAAACTCAGGCTGAAAGAACGTCTCATCTACAGCAAAAAGTGGATATAATGGTAACGAACAATAATCTCCTGGAACAAAAAGTCGATGATATATATCAGAGTATGAAAGCCACCCATGTTTGTGTATACGGGGTAAACGAAGATGCCGATGATGAAGAAAACCTGCGAGAAAAAATCAAACTCATTATTAACACAAATACTGGCCTGAATTTAGGAAATGACAATATAGTTGGATGCTACAGAATAGGCAGGAAAATGGATATACCCAATAAAAGCAGACCTATTATATTAAAGTTAGCAAACACGGAACTGAAATCCAAGCTGTTTAAACACGCATATAAGTTCAAAGGAAAGAAAATATTCATTGCAGAAGACCTGACAATAAAACGCAGAACTATCCTGAAAGAAGCACAAAACGTTCTTGGTATGAGAAATGCATGGAGTTTCAAGGGATGCATCTTCGCCAAGCACGAGGGGCGCAATGTTAAAATAAATTGTGTTGCTGACATTACTCAATACACAATACAGTCAACCTAATGTATTATGTTCACCAATAATAATAATATTTTTCTTCATCTTTTTTTTTCTCTCTAAATACTCAACTTTTAATTGTTAATATTTCACGACCTGGCTGATGATAATGAATTATAACTTTATATGCATAGGAGTAATTTAAAAGTTCTGATTCTTAATTTTTAATTCTAAATTATTAAATAATAACTGTTAACTACCTAGATATCTACTTGCTAATTTATCATTCGCTTATACTTCAAAACTGACATGTTGGAATTTTTGGAATTGATGGAGAATGATGAGGAGATGGAAACAACAGTTTGTCAAAATTTCGAAGAGAGTAAAAATCAATGGAGTGGTGAGCAAATTTTTAACATATTTCACTTTAACATCAGGAGTTTAAACAAAAATTTTGATGAACTTCTAATATACTTGGAAAATATACAAACAAAAAATATGGATATAATAATCTTATCCGAAACATGGATACTGCAAGACTTCGAAAACTTTAAAATCCCCAATTTCGATATTTTATATAATAAATCACAGTTTAACCAAAACGATGGTGTAATAGTATACATAAATAGTAACATTACGTACTCAGCAACCATAAAGCACTTATCTGAAGTCAATCTAATGGAAATCTTATATGAAATCAATAACATCACATACTCATTGACATGCTCCTATAGGCCCCCCTGAACAAATTTGGATATATATTTATTGGATTTAGAAAGCTATTTCTCAACCCAAAATATGAGCGATGTGAACATATTCATGGGCGACATTAATGTAAATACTTTGAACTTAGCAGAAACTGCGGTTAATAGATACATATGTATGCTGGCAGAGATAGGATTTTTTTCTTTTCTAAACAAGCCAACGAGAGGTCCAAGTTTGATTGATCACATATATATTAAAATTAAGAACAAAAATACATATAAGAAAATGGAAATAAAGACATATATTTTCAAAACTGACATAAGTGACCATGACACCTTACTACTATCTATTAAAACTGGTAATACAAAAAAAACAAAACGAAACTCCCGCGATACCCTACGTCAAAAAATAAATAAACTTTTGTGCACTGAAACTTGGGAAACAGTATTCCAAACGGATGTACCAGAACTAGCATTCACATGTTTTATCAACCAAATATTACTACATATCGATAAAAGTACACAAATTAAATCAAATAATTCAAGAAACCACACCAAGTTGAAACCTTGATGACGCTTGGCTTACTCTAATTCAATAAAGCATAGGGATTACCTCAAACAAAAATCAGTAAAGAAACCTTCAGAAGAACATAAAATGAATATAAATGCTACAGAAACTTTCTATGCAACTTAATCAGGACAACAAAAAACGAATATTACAAATATAAAATTAATGAAGCCGGAAAAAATACCAAAAAAATTTGGGAAACGATTAAAGATATTACTAATGAAAACACTCTTTGCAATTCCCGGAAATTTGACATAATTAACAACAGTAACCGAAAATGTAGATCAGATAAAGAAGTAGCAGATGAATTCAACTCTTTCTTTATAAATGTGGGTGAAAATATGTCGAAAAAAATAGAAAAACCGGCCCAGCCAACATCGGAAATTAAAAGAAGCATTAAAAATTCGTTATTCTTGCATGCTGTAACTGAAAATGAAATTATGAATATAATCGCTGGTTTGAAAAAAATAATACCTCACCTGGTCCAGATAAAATTTCAGTATTCTTCGTAAAACATTTCAAAAGTATCTATTAAAGCCATTATGTCATATCTTCAACTCAATTTTTTTGACTGGTAAAATTCCTTCCGCTTTCAAAGATTCTATCACAACTCCGATTTATAAATCGGGGGATAAACATAAAACAAATAACTACAGACCAATAACAGTAATCAATAACTTTGCTAAAATATTTGAAAAGTGTTTAAAAAATAGACTAGTTGATTATTGTAATATAAATGGGATTCTCTCCAAATCTCAATATGGATTCAGAGAAAATTTATCGACTGAAGGTGCAGTTTTTGAATTGGTAAACAATGTTTTCAGTTGTTTTCAGGATCAGGAAAAATGCATCACTGTATTTTTAGACTTAGCCAAGGCATTCGACACCGTCAATCATGATATCCTTTTCAGCGGTTGCAGGATATTGGAGTCAGAGGAATGCCGCTCGAAATTTTCAAAGATTACTTATCTAACAGAATTCAGATAGTAAAAATTAATGACTCATATAGTAATCCGCTACCCGTCAGCATGGGCGTACCTCAGGGAACAGTAATAGGCCCTATTTTATTTTTGCTCTATGTAAACAACATTTTTAATATCAGCAATTTCGAAGGAAAACTATTATCTTACGCCGATGATACTGCTGTAGTATTCGTGGGTCGAACTTGGAATGAAACATACGAAAATGCAAATAAAGGAATGAAAATGATATATAACTGGCTAAGTAACAATCTATTGAGTCTCAACATAGACAAAACTAAATTTATAACTTTCTCTTCAACAAGAAAAGACCAACCTGACGAAGACTTCCTTACGATTCACAAATATACGTGTACAGAAAACCAAAACTGTGGATGTTCCCGAATATGTAAAACAAATACTATCAGATATTTGGGCGTCATGATCGACCAATTTCTACGCTGGAATGATCACATAGATCACATAGTAAAAAAACTCCGCAAACTAATTCGAAAATTTTACCAACTAAGGAGTATCTTAAGTAGAGATGTCATATTGACGGTGTACGGTGCTTTGGTGGAGTCGATAATTAGATACTGCATCTTAGTATGGGGTGGCTTATTTAAAACATCACTACATAATCTTGACGTAATACAAAACACACTGATCAAAATCGCCTTGAAGAAGGATAGGAGATATTCTACAGAACTACTTTACGAACAAAGTGGTTTGTTCAAAGTCAGAAAATTATATGCTTATAACTGTTTATTATGGATTTGCAGTAACCCCATTAACATTATTACACATAAATACAATACGCGAATGACCTCCAATCAGGCAATTACAATACCACGTTATAGATTGAGTCATAACCAGAAATTTGTAACATATTTTGGCCCGAAATTATACAATAAGCTACCACTCCATATAAAGAATATCAATAATTACTGTCAATTAAAGAAAGAACTTAAAAGTTTTCATCAGAAATTATTATGATCAATTGCAGGATATCTTTGAAAATGTTTGAGCTAACCTGCTCTGTCTCTATCTTCTTATTACCCCCCTCTAGCCATAATTCTCCAACTGCGGTTTTAAACCTAGTAAGGTAGACAGTAGTATAAAACTAAACGACCTATTTGAGTTTTTATGTTTTTATTCTATTATATATTATATAACACAACCAATATCAATCTGTAACAGCCACGACACAAGCCTAGCTTAGGTGGCTACAGATTGTTTAATACATGGTTCTATGATAGGATTATTAATGATAATTAGAATTGTAAATTGCAGGGAAAACATGTAACTGAATGATTGAATGACATGAAATGAATAAATTACTTACTTACTTACTTACTGCAATGCTGCCTACAGAACTCATATTTCCAGGAAAAGGACCGATTCTTCTCTCAAGTCGACGGACTCCCGATGGGATCTTCCCTTTCTCCAATCATCGCCAACCTATACATGGAGTGGTTCGAAGAATTGGCTATACGGGAGGCAGAATAAAAACCAAAGCTGTGGTTGAAGTACGTGGATGACACCTTCATTATATGGAATCACGGAGACAAACATCTCCAGGATTTCTTCTCAAAAATTAACAGAATCAGGGATTCGATCAAATTCACGATGGAAATGGAAACCAACAGTGCCCTACCCTTCCTCGATGTGAACGTTGAGAGAATAGGCAATGGAATTCGCACCTCCGTCTACTGAAAGAAGACACATACGGGGCAGTACCTCAGTTACAGCTCCAACCATCCGAGTTCGACGAAGAGAGGGATCGTGAGGACATTGGTAGAGAGAGCAACGCACATATGCAACGACGTGGAGTCACTAGATGCCGAATTGAACCACATCAGAGAGGACCTCCACCGGAATGGATATCCCGAGAAACTCCTAGAAGAAGTATTGAAACAACTCCGGAGAACGAAGACATCTGAAGAGCAACAACAAAGCACAGTGATCTGCCTTCCGTACATCAGAGGTGTCTCCGAGAAGATCAGAAGGATCGGAAACAAGTTCAACATCAAGAGCTGCTTCCAATCCGGCAGTTTCCTGACCAAGACCAAACCTGACAACAAAAATGAAATCAGTAAGAATTGCATTTATGAAGTTCCATGTGAATGCGGAGATTCCTACATTGGAGAGACAAAGAGACCGTTATCGGTAAGATTGGATGAGCACAAGAAAAGGACTCACCGTGGAAAAACATCAAAATCGGGAATCGCTGACCACGCCTGGACTGAGCACCATCGAGTTCTATGGGACGACGCAAGTGTTCTACATAGAGAGTAGCATTGGTTCAAACGAAAGTTCAAAGAGGCCGCCTACATCGAAGCCAATAACGCCTTTAGTCAACCAAGCGTTGAGATCAAGAACGTATGGAAACCCCTGATTGCTCTTTCTGGCGGGCTGCAGAGGCGCGAAACTTCACGCACCACCACACCGCGCGAAATTACACGCACCGCTGCACATGGCGAAATTGCACGCATCATTGCGCCGACAGTCATATAAATTGGTAAGTAGCACCTAAACTTGTCAGTATTCACCTGAAGACGATTGCAGATACAAGCATTCGAAACGTAGTGAAAACCTTTTAAATACATTAAGACGATGGACGTCCGAAACGATAGTAATCAAGTTACCACCTCGTCTACAACCTTCAAACAAACGACTTTTCAATATCACAATTCCGATTTTTATGTAGTTGGTAACATAATTGAGCTACTTTTCAATATAAAAAAAATTGTTTTCAATACCTAGGCTACAGTTCACATCCTTCTACTGTATTTCTGTTAACAATTGTGCGCGCAGAACCATGACTAATGACAACTGAAGTTCATTCTGTGGGTCTGATTCGATAATATAACGACAAACTTGGCGAAACACGAATATTTGTGAGGATCTCCTCCCTCCAAATACCCAGACGCTATTCAATGAACCGCCGAATAATACGTTCCCAGCGGGACATTCAACAATACATCCAACTTTCCTGAATGCAGTAAACTTGCGAATTGGATTCAGCTTTGACTTGATTCAGTTGAAGTTGGCTCTATCACTATATGCTGAGCATAATTAGGAACTTCGTCAATCTGATGAATGTCAAATCTGATTCCACTAGATTGTATTTCCCTAGCATAAGTGGGAAATATACGTAGTTTTGATGTTTATGAAATTTGGAAACTTCTCGATGGTAGAATCTACATTTTCTTCCCTAACAGGAAATTAGTTGAAGTATTCGAATCTAGCACGGGCTCTTTTCTCTGAATGATTCTGTTCAAAGTAACCTTTTCAATTTTTTCAACTCCTTTTATTGCATAACATGTGTTGTGAAGACAAAAACGTTACGAATTCAAAATCAACTATCTCAGTATCAATTGAATATTTATTTTTCACTTGATCGTTACTGCTTTATAATACCTTGGCAATGGTTGCTATTAACAGACCCATAACGCCCGGGGCGTTATGGAGGGCAGTATGAATCATAACGCCCGCTAAATGTTTTTTTCTGTAGTTCAATAAATTAATTACTCAGAAAAGTTTTATTTATAACTGTACATAAAAAAGGGACTAATTATTTTCTCTCAAATTAAAATTATAATTTTCGAATGTTCCTGAAAAATTAGTACCAAGTTTGAAGTTCTGTGAGTTGACCGATGATGAACTCCTCAATGTGCATTCGGTTTCGTTCGGAACGTTAACATTTTCTTTTTCGGAAACGGAATGGGCTATCATTGTAGCAATTTTGTTCTTCGAGGAGATACTTTCTTCAATATAGCTCACCGCTACCGTACTACTCTTCCTTTTTCCATGTAATTTTAGTGTATCAAAGGAAGCACCACCTTGAACAAGAAGCGTTGACGACGTTCGGCGTAGAGAATGTCCGGTGTAACCTTTCGGGTTTTCCAAATTTAGGTAATTCGCTATGATAGAAGGAACACTTCTTATAGTATTTTTACCTACAGATAACTCAATGCATTTATTATTTCTGTAGGTTAAAAAAAACCTACGTTGTTTACATCCTTTTGGGCGTAGTGCAATGTACTTTTAAACTAAGTTCAAGGCTCCTATTTCGCTTTCTTCAACAATGGTGAAACTTTTTGAGGTGCAGGTCTTGGTTTCTGGTACCTTGATCAGTAAAACGGCTCCTCTGTCTTCAATGTCATCAACTGTCATCTTGACCATTTCATCACGTCTTAAGCCTCCAAATACGCCCATTACCAGAACAACTTTATGTAGCAGAAAAGTATCCTCTGGAGCTTTTCTTATGAAAAGTAATACTTGTCCACCTTCCAATTCCTTTGATTTTTCAGGAATGTATCCTCATGAATTAACTTTTAGAAATGCCATCAGTTGACTGAATGCTGTTATATTAATATTTTCTTTAACAATCAATATTGATTTCAGCTGTGAGTATTGTTCAGACTGAAATAATGTAAAATAAATAAAAAATATTAATATTTTTCATGAGATAAACTCACCAGTTCCTGGAAGTATGCCATCAAGACAGTTTCATTTACGGTATCCACTCTGTTTTCATCTTTCCATTTCAGAAAATGGTCTTACTCCTTCTCGTATAAGTGTTTGGATTTCACAGGCAGTAAATTTCCTAACGCTTTTTCAGCTTTGAGCGTCACATTCTGTGAGATATCCATAATTATTATGAACACAACCGTTTTTAGTTTCCTCCACTAACAAGCTTGTCAATTCTTACAAAAATGCAGCGTCGTTTCATTAAATAAACAACCCTTAGCAACCTCTTCAATGTTTCCATGGCGATTGCATAAAAGCTCACTTGTGCTCAGTTGCCGACCAGAACGCAGTGAATACTATGAGAAGAAATTTATGAAGTAAACAACGTCGTTTGAGATAATTTTTTCGTGAAAAATAAAATATTGTATGCACCACGAGCGTTACTAGATCCTAACGCCCATCAGGCAACATTCATCTCTCGGGCCAAAGGCCCTCGGGTGAATGTTACCCTCCGGGCGTTAGGATCTATATAACGCACTTGGTACATGAATAGCTATTGGGCCTCAAATTTTCGTGGGTTCGTAGAGGAGTCAGATAATGATAATGTTCAATAGGATGATTCCGGGTGTCAACATAATCTGTAGAGATTCAAACTCGGCGGGGGTGTTGGACTCAACCATTGGAATAATTTTCAATATTTCATACTCTCCCATCACTTCCTATATACACATATCAGAAAAGTCTGAGGACATTTGAAAAAAGTTGAGAAATGTAATTGATTAGATTTTAGATGTATCCTATTTATCAGTTCAAATACTTGTAAACAATTTTTTCTGCCAGACACATGTGAAACAGTTAAAAAAAACTGGATATTCGTGATATTGCTGCAAAAAATGGAAATTGCAATCGTCGTCGAATTGTTCGATCTCAATAATTGTGGCGATAACTTGTGGGAATAATTTGTTTTCAATCGTTGTTTATTATGGAACGACGTCATTTAAATTTAGAAGAGATGAATCGAGTGGTATGTCTGGTTCAAGCTGGCATGAGACAAATCGATGCAGCTAAGCAAATGGGTGTTTCACAAAGTGTAATCAGTCGGTTATGGAGGCGTTTCAGGGAAAGTGGGAGTCCTGCAGAAAATCCTCCAGGACGTGGACGTTGTACAACAGCAGTACAGGACAGATTTTTTATATTAACCGCAAGAAGACAACTCACAATCCCAGCTCCTGAGTTGGTTGCGGACTTACAACGTGCGCACAATTTAACCATTTGGCGAGATACTGTCAGGAATCGTCTTCACGAAGGTAATCTTCATTCTCGGAGGCCACTTAGATGTCCATCTCTTTCTAGACGCAATCGCCCCTTCAAGATGGCTCAAGATTTCCAGAACTGGGATGCAAAAGAATGGGTTACAGTTTCATTCACGGATAAATCAAGATTTGAATTTCATCCAGATTCTCAACGAACAAGAGTATCGAGACTCATTTTGTCTATGAACAATAGGTGTACAGCTGTGATTATTCAACAAGGTGGTCTTACTCTGTATTAAGTGTTGTTTTTATAATTTTGAGAGAATTTTCTAATGAGTAATGAATCGTACATTTTTCATAAGTTTTTTCCTTCGCAGTTTTTCTGTATTCCACCAATTTCTCACAGAATTTCCTTACTACTGAACATTTAATAATCAAATATATACATTTTTTCAATGCAATATCCCTAGAATTTTCCCATGTGTGAGTATATATTTCTATTGTCATAAGTATGTTGCCAATAATTCATTTAATTTGCACAACCTATAAAAAAATATAGAAATCAAAATACATGAATAAAACTTTAGATCTCAAGTAGACAAAAATAATATTCAAGTTGGAACATCCTGTACGCTGAAATCAAATCAGAAGGAAACATGACAGCGACCTGTCGAAACATTTCGATGAAAAAATGAAAAAATATAAAATTTAGAGTACAGAAAATTTTCAGATATGAATTTTAACTAACTCTGTATGTATTATGTAAGGTATAGAAATGTAAATTGTATATAAAATCCATAGCACAGTTTAGAATGAGGAAAAGTGTCATAGAAAGTGAGTAAAAACCTAAAATTTGTGAGAAAAAACAAAAAGTGATGGTTGCCAGGAGGCAAAATAACAAGGTTATGGAGATATGAAAAATTATATTTGGAAGAACACAGTAACAAAATTTTGCTAATCAATAAATACGAAAATACACCAAGAACGGAAGCAAATCAGCCATTTGACAATCTAAGCCATGTCCAGAGACCAATAGGCGTTGAAATTGCCAAAGAAAACCACTTACCTCCAGGACACAGCCAAATTCCTATCCGAGACGCGGCCGACAACAAGGGGGCCCTGCCACAGTGAAGATGCAAACTCAAATAGCCAAAGAACACTTCCAGGATTCGAGAGAAGTCTCAAGCTAAACGAATCACAGGTACTTTTTAAAAAAGGATCCAAACAAAGTGAACGTATTCGGGTCAGATACTTATTTGAGTTCATTTCATGACAGTTTTTCACTGTCTTTTTTCAACTGTATTTCTTGTTTTGCTTCCATAATTCAATATAACATTTTCACATTTCACTGTTTGATCAGAGTATCACAGATACGATAGATTTCGCAGGGTAGGTATATTTAGGCATTCGATTCAATAAAAGAATAAGTATTTGACTATTTTCTGGATTTATTATTTATCTGTTGATCACATTACAACCAATATTACATAAAACAGTACAGAGAAACATTGATTTCAAGCTGAGCAACTAGATGGCACCACTGAATCCTGCTTTGAGAGGGAGTAATAACATGTTTCCATAGGCGTACCGACTGAGCTGGGATAAGGTAAAAGAATACAGGTAAAAGAGTATTTGAAAAAAAGTAAGCAACATATTACTGTTATGATACAAAATTTTCAAATAAAAATAAATCAATTAATCAAACTCATTACAACAAGTGGCAAATATTTTATAATGATGCCTAGTTATTAAAAAAAATAACAATTAAAAATAATAAAGAATTAAAATACTAGCAATAATAGCATCATAATAATTGGCGCCACCTCGTTTAAAAGGTATCGAAAAAACCTATTCAATGATACTTATTTTGTTTGTGTTTATGGCAGTCTTAATGGCTCATTAGTAAACTTTAAATTTAAATTCCATTCAGTATGATATTAATTACAGATTTGAGAATCAGTATCTACTTAAAGAAATTGCTCGAAGTGACCTCCATTTACTTCCTGACAGTGAAATATCCTATTTTTAAACCCTTCTCGTACTTTTGCAAATGTGTCTGTGGAAACAGCCTCAGATTCTGTAACAATACGTTGTTTTAAAACGTCAATATTGTCAGGTTCAGTGGCGTGAACCTTCGATTTAAGGTAGCCCCACAGAAAAAAAACAAAGGTGTGAGGTCCGGTGATCGAGCTGGCCATCCCGTTGAACCTCGTCGTCCAATCCATCTACGACGATACTCGACATCAAAATACCGTCTTACTGCACCGTAATAGTGTGGAGGAGCACCATCCTGTTGGAATATTATTTCCAAATTGCCGAATTCATCTGGATTATCTTCCAAAATTTCAAGGATTAACGGTTCTATTGCGTTTTGCAACAGCTCCAGATAAACCTCACTAGTTGAATTGGTATTTGAAATAAGAGGCACAACGATGTGGTTTCCCAGGATTCCTGCCCAAACATTCACCTTCTGGGGAAATTGGGTATGTGTTTCACAAAACAGGTGAGGATTTGCGTTACTCCAATACCTCACATCCTGTGTATTTACATTTCCATTTAGATAGAAAGTGCTTTCGTCACTAAAACAAATTGTTTTGACATAGTCTGGCTGTTGGTTAATTTTCGTTTCCATATTTTCACAAAATTCTAGTCTTCGGTCTGGGTCGTCGTCTGAGAGTTGATGAACCATTTTTAATTTGTATGGATGAAATTTGTTTTTTTCAACCCCCTGTGTACTGTACTTCGACTGACTTCACAGGTAGATGCAACGTGAGTTGTTGAAGAAGTAGGATTAACTATTATTTATTATTCAAACTTACGAAGAAGCTCCCTTAAATAAGTCCTCGAAACGGGGCGATCGGGAAACCTCTCATTAAAAATGCGTTCTGCTGCATGAATATTTTGTCCAGTTTCACCAAGAATTAGGATCGCTGCTACTTTATCACCTAAAGCACGTACCATTTCGCTTCTTGAAGCACTTAAACGTTCGGCTCACAACAGTTTGACAAATTATTAAAACGTACAAAAATATTAAAAGTACCATAAGCTGCTGAAACAGTTGAACGTTCGATCAACAATACACAAATTATCAAATGTACAAAAACTTGGACAATTACAAAAACGTCGAATTAGGGAGACTAACAAAAACGTCAGCTTATTTGACAACTATCCAGAGGCGGAGCTTGAATTTGGAATTTTAGTATTAACTGATTTAATTCATCACAGCTTTGTGTTTTTTAAGAGCGAGTTGCCAAAACTGCCATAAACACAAACAAAATTACTATCATTGAATAGGTTTTTTCGATACCCTTCAAAAGAGGTGTCGCTTGCCATAGGGTTCCATTTAAAATTATTGGTCACAATGGCCTTGTGACGTCATCTTTGACGATTCCGTCATCTATCATCACTAGTAGGGAAGTTTACAACCTTCAATATTCAGTTTCCAAATTTCACTTGTTTATGTATAATCGTTCCAAACATAAGAGGGGGGGGAGGGGACTTCTGAGAAGCACTGTATTTATATATATATGTGTGTGTGGGAAGTATTTGCTGACTAGTTAGGTACAAAACTAAGGATATTAGGGTAAGCAGCAATGAAAAAGTACGCTCTTTAGGGTTTATCCAAGCTTTCGGAAATGTTTCTTTCCATCATCAGGGAGGCTACAATACATGAAAATAACCAATAGTAATACATATTCAAGTGCAGAACATTATGCTACTTATAACTTTGTTGACGTTGGTTTCAACAAAGTTGTAAGCAGCATAATGTTTGTGTTAATAATAAAAGAAGAGTGGGGGGAAAGCTGCATGTTCATAAAAAAAAAGTTAATCAAGCATTATTTTTGATAGATGTGCGAAATTTTAATTTGCTGTCAGTTAAAAATGAAAACAAAAACAAGATACTCCGAGGTCTGGCAATCAACATTCCTTTCTTTCAATTGCAAATAATGTATTAAATAACTGTTGAGGCCAAAGTCAACAATATCGTTTATGTGAAGTGAAAAAACTGAACCTCGGGTAACATCCAAAATAGTACCAACAGTTCCTTCACACAGAGGTGATTGGAGAATAATAGCGATTTCAAAACAGTTGGCTCAGAAGTGTAATTTATTGTGAAAACCATACATTAAATTTGAAGCATTACCTTGTGAATTGATGAAACAATATTGAAAACGGAAAATTACGTACGTAATTATGAATGATGGACTGAATAATCAACCGTGAAAATAAAAATTATACTGCGGAAAGTACTCTATAATTCTGTATTGAAAACGTGTGGAGTTGCGAGCTCATTATGTGTTATTATTTATTACATAATATTAGGTGGAGAGATGTAGCCACCCATAAAGTTCTCCGTCCCGACAGTCGATTATTTTTATTAGTCTAAAGCGATCGTGGGCGGCTAGATTAATTATTTCGAGGAGTTTTTAACGGGCATGGTAATGTATTCAAATACTTGTTGCCGACCACTTTCGATTTCGTTTCACTGTAGGTGGCATACCGTCGGTCGTCCTCCATCGGATTATGTCTCTCCTGGATTTCCTGTGATGAATGAGCGTACTGAATCCGGTGAATTTACAAAAGGATTATCAAGTTCTCACTGTCGGGATTGTTCAATTTGTAATGTAATGAAGTCGACTGACCCGCATATTATCCGATAATTGAAACTCATATAATATACGTTTTCCATTCAAAAGGCAATTTGGGATTCGAAAACTATTTTATCGGGGTTTTGTTTTGCAAATGTATGCATTCACGGAATCCCGAAAATAAGTCAACTAAATATATATATATATATATATATAAATATATATATATATATATATATATAAATATATATATATATATATATATATATAGTGCTTCTCAAAAGTCCCCTCCCCCCCTCTTATTTTTGGAACGATTATACATAAACAAGTGAAATTTGGAAACTGAATATTAAAGGTTGTAAACTTCCCTACTAGTGATGATAGATGACGAAATCGTCAAAGATGACTTCACAAGGCCATTGTGACCAATAATTTTAAATGGAACCCTACGGCAAGCGACACCTCTTTTAAAAGGTATCGAAAAAACCTATTCAATGATACTAATTTTGTTTGTGTTTATGGCAGTTTTGGCAACTCGCTTTTAAAAAACGCAAAGCTGTGATGAATTAAATCAGTTAATACTAAAATTCCAATTTCAAGGTCCGCTTCTGGATAGTTGTCAAATAAGCTGACGTTTTTGTTAGTCTCCCTAATTCGACGTTTTTGTAATTGTCCAAGTTTTTGTACATTTAATAATTTGTGTATTGTTGATCGAACGTTTAACTGTTTTAGCAGCTTTTGGTACTTTTAATATTTTTGTACATTTTAATAATTTGTTAAACTGTTGTGAGCCGAACGTGTAAGTGCTTCAAGAAGCGAAATGGTACGTGCTTTAGGTGATAAAGTAGCAGCGATCTTCATTCTTGGTGAAACTGGACAAAATATTCATGCAGCAGAACGCATTTTTGATGAGAGGTTTCCCGATCGCCCCGTTTCGAGGACATATGTGAGGGAGCTTCTTCGTAAGTTTGAAACAACGGGTAGTATTAATGATGCGAAACGATCTTGCAGACCACAAATTTCTGATGAGAAAAAAATTGATATACTGGCAGAAGTAATAGTTAATCCTACTTCTTCAACAACTCACGTTGCATCTACCTGTGAAGTCAGTCGAAGTACAGTACACAGGGTGGTGAAAAAAAAACAAATTTCATCCATACAAATTAAAAATGGTTCATCAACTCTCAGACGACGACCCAGACCAAAGACTAGAATTTTGTGAAAATATGGAAACTAAAATTAAGCAACAGCCAGACTATGTCAAAACAATTTGTTTTAGTGACGAAAGTACTTTCTATCTAAATGGAAATGTAAATACACAGAATGTGAGGTATTGGAGTGACGCAAATCCACACCTGTTTCGTGAAACACACCCAATTTCCCCAGAAGGTGAATGTTTGGGCAGGTATCCTGGGAAACCACATCGTTGGGCCTCTTTTTTAAAATACTAATTTAACTGGTGAGGTTTATCTGGAGCTGTTGCAAAACGCAATAGAACCGTTAATACTTGAAATTTTGGAAGATAATCCAGATGAATTCGGCAATTTGGAAATAACATTCCAACAGGATGGTGCTCCTCCACACTATTACGGTGCAGTAAGATGAAATTTGGATGAGGAGTATCGTGGTAGATGGATTGGACGACGAGGTTCAACGGAATGGCCAGCTCGATCACCGGACCTCACACCTTTGGATTTTTTTCCATGGGGGTACCTTGAATCGAAGGTTTACGCCACTGAACCTGACAATATTGACGTTTTAAAACAACGTATTGTTGCAGAATGTGAGGCTGTTTCCGCAGACACATTTGCAAAAGTACGAGAAGTGTTTAAAAATAGGATATCTCACTGTCAGGAAGTGAATGGAGGTCACTTCGAACAATTTCTTCAAGTAGATACTGATTCTTATATCTGTAATGAATATCATACTGAATGGAATTTAAATTTTAATGTTTACTAATGAGCCATTAAAACTGCCATAAACACAAACAAAATTGGGTTTTTTCGATACCTTTCAAAAGAGGTGTCGCTTGCCGTAGGGTTCCATTCAAAATTATTGGTCACAATGGCCTTGTGACGTCATCTTTGGCGATTTCGTCATCTATCAACTAGTAGGGAAGTTTACAACCTTTAATATTCAATTTCCAAATTTCACTTGTTTATGTATAATCGTTCCAAAAATAAGAGGGGGGGAGGGGACTTTTGAGAAGCACTGTATATATACATATATATATATATATATATATATATATATATATATATATATATATATATATATAAAATAATAATTTACCATACAGGTTTTTTTTTTTTTTTCTGGTAATATGAATAAATACATATTATTGTCACAAATTCATAATTCAAAATAAATAAATCAGGCCATTCAATATTCAACAACAAAAAATAGGCCGACAATGCAAAACATTTGTGCACAGTTTAAGCGACCTAGAATTCCCAACGAATCAAAAATATAACAAAGATAATTGCTGAATTGCTAACCTCGATCCAGTCGATGGATGAAAACAATTAGTTTTCGAGGTAAGGGGAAAAACAAAGGGGAGTCAGTAGTTGTCAGGTCTTGGTGTGTGACACAAGTCATTGGTCAGTGACGTGCCCCCTGAAGAAAGAGCTGGATATAGAAATGTTGTTTCTATTTTTGAGCTGCCGTTCTGGCAGCGTTGTATATACAGTCCTTAGGTGTAAGTATATTGTTGTATATATTTATGATTGTAATAAATATTGTATGTTTGTTTTTGTATTGAGTTCATAATCTGGTTATCACAAAATACCTCTGTGCTACCAACCCCCTTTAAGGCCCTTAAGGCAATAATAATAATATATAATAATACACGTTTATTAGAAATAAAAGGTACATAAACATAATCAGTAGTAAATAAACATGTGTAATCCACTATAGGCGGGGCCTGTGCGTGGATAAAGTGAGGTTATATATATATATAAATTCTTGTATAAGAGTATAAAAAGAAAAAAGGAACATGAAATATGAATGTAAAGGTAGATAGGTATAAAAGATGTGTATATATTTGATGAGGTATGTTAAAATATGAGGTAAGTATCAGGTTTTTCTGTATGGCATGATTAGTCAATAAGACTATGAATTGTTGTTCTGGGCAATGATAAAATATACAATTTCAGGTTATACTTGAATGTAGTTGGCCTTGAAATATTTTGAATTTCAGCTGGGAGACATTGGTATAGTTTGGGACTCAAATATGTCAGACTTTTTTGTCCTTTTGACTTTCTCATAAAAGGAGTCAAGTATGTGAGTAGTTTGTTCCTTGTATTATATTGATGTTCCGGGTTCTTTAAGTCGTGCTTAGAATTATGTTGTTTGATGTTGCTACGTAAAAAGAATAGTTGCCTTGGATCCATAATTCTAATTTCATTGAATAAGCTATCTGATGGATACTTTATATCTTTGTTGAATATAATTTGAAGTAGGCGCTTTTGAACAATGATTAATTTTTCCAGGTGAGACTTACTTACACCTCCCCATGCTAATATTCCATACACAATATGTGGTTCCACCAATGCCTGATATATCGTTCTCATTGCTTTGAAATCTAGAATATATTTAACATTTTTAAGTTTATAAATTAAAAACTGTATTTTCTTAGTGACGTATTCGATATGTTTATTCCATTTCAGGTTATTGTCTATCATAACACCAAGGTATTTGATCTTATTACAGCTGCATATTGAGATGTCTTCAGTGATTCGTAGGCTATCATAAGAAGGAATACTTCTCTTATCAATATGTATGGGTAGAAAAAATGTTTTTTTAAAGTTAATTGTTAAAAGTCTAAAGTTGAAAAAGGCTTGAATATTACGGATATCATTTTCTGCTTGAATTTTAAGTGATAGCCAGTCTTCATGACTGTAGAAAATTGCAGTATCATCCGCATAAGTGATAATAGTGATAAGTGTAATAGTGATAAGTGATAATAGATCATTCAAAATATATTGAACAAAAGTGGCCCCAAAACAGTTCCTTGAGGTACACCATATTCTATTCTTTGAAAATTGCTCCTCACCATCTTCAGTTCAACACATTGAAATCTATTGGAAAGATAACTTTCGAATAATCTTAAAGCCACTCCTCTTATGCCGATGTTTTCCAAGCATTCCACAAGCAAGTCATGACTGACCGTATCGAATGCCTTTGAAAGGTCTATAAATACACATAGGGAGAGTTTTCCTGCATCAAAGGCATTATACATCTTTGTTGTAAGGGCGAGGATTGCATCTTGAGTTGATACTCCTTCTTTGAACCCTTATTGGTTGGCGGAGATGATTTTATTTTTCTCAAGATATTTGGTAAGTCTTATTTTTATGATTTTTTCCAGTATTTTAGCAATAGTGGTTATTAATGAGATTGGTCTGTAGTTTATGACATCCTTCCTATTACCTGTTTTGAAAATTGGTTTGATCACTGACTTTCTGAAGATGCTTGGGAAATGTCCTTGCTAGAGGCACTTATTAAATATGTGAGACAGTGGTTCTTTGATCATCGGTGATAATAATTTTATTGTTTCTGCTTTCATTCCGTCAATACCTGGTGCTTTCTTGTCTTTGAGCGATAAAATGATATCATTCATTTCATCAGCGTTGGTAGCATTCAAAAACATTGAGGACAATGGATTATTTTTCTTAGGAGGTTGAAAATAGACCTATGACATATGGTGGAGGCGCCGGGCAACGATCCCGGTACTTCTCGCAAGCCAAGCTGGATCGAAGTTAGCAATTCAACAATTCTCTTTTTTATATTTTTGATTCTTTGGGAATTCTAGGTCGCTCAAAATGTGCACAAATATTTTGCATTGTCGGCCTATTTTTTGTTGTTGAATATTGAATGGCCTGATTAATTTATTTTGAATAATGAACTGTTAATTTGGGAAAGTAAAATGATTTTCCCCAACTTGTGACATTATAATATATATGTATGAATCTTATTCGTTCTCTATGAATACGTAGAATAAGATTACTTTATTTTTAGTCAATTACATATTAAAATGTCCTCCCCTCCCATCAAAATACCACATAACTGTATTGTCCGTAGTTGACACTCCTATTGAACAAGCAATAACCCTAAGCAACATAGTCTATTTATACTATATCAAATGATTTGTTCGTGTTGTTTCACGTGTCCTTTCCTTTCTACATATTTTAAATATCACGAAATTTATCGAAACCAGTGACAGATCACTTATCGGTTATTACTGTACTCAATCCACACCATACTGTGTATATGGATATGTACGTTTATATTTATACTTATATTGAATAAAGTTTATTATTATTATCATTATTCAAATCGGTGCATGAAGGCAGAACTTCTAGAATATTAGGTGTATCAGAATGAGATTTGGTATAGGTGAATGGTATGTGAAGAGGAGAGTTTTCACCGGAAATGGCTCCGGTTTTGAATTTTTAAATTGAATAGCCCGTATATTATAACATTTTTTGATTTCTGAGACAATTATGGATCAGAATGTGACATTTTAAGAAGTTTTTTCGCCTACTTAATTTTTTTATAGTCACTTTTAATATTGGCTCTAGGTAGCCATGATCGGACGTAAACTAATCTGAGGACCTCAGGTGATGTCAGAAAATAACAATCGCAAAGTTTTAGAGACTAGTATGATAGATAGGAATAAGACTGGAAAAATTACATATTCGTGTCTAACTATTATTTTTCAAATGGCAACCATTTTTGGACAAGCACTTTCCGAAAATAGGATTTTTTGATGG
Source organism: Gonioctena quinquepunctata (assembly GCA_018342105.1). Lineage (NCBI taxonomy): Eukaryota > Metazoa > Arthropoda > Insecta > Coleoptera > Chrysomelidae > Gonioctena > Gonioctena quinquepunctata. The sequence goes on along the minus strand of JAFIRS010000110.1, from coordinate 421,744 downwards.
ATCTAACGATACTAATTTATTTGCGATTGGATTAAAAATAAGAACATAAATTAAATATTACTAAGGAAAATACTGGATAATAATTTATTTACTTTTGTCTAGTGTGCCATGTTTAATCGATCGCTGAGTTATAGATATTTGAAGAAAAAAAAAACAAAGTTTACGTGTATTTTAAATGGGAAATCTTTCCACGCTCTGGGAAAGTACTTAATGTTAATATTAAGGGCTCAAATTTTCAGAGATTTTTTTTTGGACATTTTCAACAAAATTTTTGGTAGGGAGCAAAAAACGAAAAAAAATGTAAAAAAACACCCTAAATATTCCATATTGTTCAATGGTACGGAACGCTTGTCACTTGAATCAAACTTGCACTTGTCCGTTTCGTTGAAATAGTTTCTCTGAAAACTCTTCAGTAAATTGAATTTTGCGATTTACCCAACTATTGCCGATGACCTATTTTTTATTTACGTTGAACATTTCTCGAATGTCTATCAAATGAAACGCGTGTCGTTAATGAGTACAGTAATTTTTCACATCCATTCATTACGTCACATATTTCACATCCTCATTAGACAAAACTTTTTTGCCATGAAATTATGAGAACAATTCACGCTACTAGTTGACGGTGAATGCAAACTGACAAAACTTTAAATGGAAACAAAGTGTCGTTCTGATAAAAATGCGCATTTATTATTTTTAACCCTGTAATTCCCAGCTTCGCTACTAACTAGGGGTATTTATGGTCGCAATTTTTCCTGCGAAGGTAATAAATTACGAAGGAAATTCTAATGAATATAAATAAAAGCCATTATTTGTATTCTAACAAGAAAATTTATACATTAGATAATAATACCCTGCGTAGATATATCTGAATAATAATTCGTTGGGCGTACTTGAACTGTATAGTATCGATCAAGTTTCCGATTTTTTATTCATCAGAATGAGATGAAATTGACGTAATTTTCCTAAACTGTTGGCAGAACCTATTTTTGTGTTTCTAATAATAATAATATTTATCGACTCCAAGAAATATTAATGTGACACCTCGTTTCAAAGGTATCTTAATTCTGTATCCAACAGTGTAAACATTTTTCTTTTCTGTTAATCGTTAGGGGAGAAATGGGCCTTTGAAATCTTGAAATATTTTCTGTAATTTCACCTCACCTATGCAAGTTTAAAATGAACGGGCTATTGACTAGTGACTGCTCAAACAAGGAAAAATTCAAACGGATACATTTTATTATCCTGCTATGGATGAACATTTTCAATAACACAAAACAACAAAAAGCAGTTAGATCATGAAAAATATAAATACTCAGTGTTTATTACTTACTGATTATTAGACTCATTATCATCTTAATCAGTGTTCAAAATTATAGTGGTTGAGAATCCGTAAAAATATTAAGACATGTTTTGTTCTTTGTAAAATTCGACAAAATTTTGGGAAGCGCCACTCGCCTAACCTCAGCTGTCTTGATGTCTTGATCAGAGCTGTAAGTTAACGCAATTGTCGATGCAATAAACATTCAAATAATATGGAATGTTGAATTGATTGTGTGGTAAATGTACAAAAAGAGTACATTGCTTGCGATGGATATTCAAATAGAATATTCAATTTCAAAGTGATGAAAACAAACGAACCTCGTTATATCCAAACTGGTAGATAGAGTCAGAACTAGTAGATGAGGTCAATACAGCTTTGAGGCACTTATCAAATCACAATTATCACAAAAACACACACAAAAGACACAGTATTGAATTGTTACCCTAATAGTATCGGCTATCATTGTGACCTAGTGTCATTGAGAATAACATGTGAACACTGTTGCCAACACTGTTTCTAAGATTCTCTGGTTCTTACAACTAAACACCGAACTGTGTTTGAAGAGTGGAAGATGAGAGAAATCACTCGTCACATTTATGAATGAAGTAGTAAATTTCAATTCTGGTTGGTTCCTGGAGTCGCTAATCACGAGTCAGGAAAATACTGGGCATATCTAAATGAGTAAACGCTTCGGGCGATTTCGTACTAGAGATATTAACACAACATTATTTTTTTTTCATAGAATGGCAAATTTTTTAAATTATATCAAGGTATTAACACTCTAAATTGACTTGAATTCCTTATTTTAGAATTGCATGATTCATTTGTGTTAAGCTTTGGCTTTAAAATGCAGTCGTAGAGTTTTACATACCTGCTCAGGTTTGTGTTTTGCGATTTGTTCATATTATTGAAATTGAAATGAGAAACATAGAATTATTTGATATCCATGTACAATTATAAAGGATCCATTATATCATCGGCGATGACCTAGATAATTCCTTCAATCCCGATAATCTAATCGCGAGTTTTAATCCTTGTATTAGTGGCACATAGTTATCTAATTCATCGCCGATGATTTAATGGATCCTTGTTACCTTGATTCCATGTTTCTTATTTCAGATTCAATAATATGAGTAAATCACAAAACATAAACCTGTAGCAGGTATGTAAAACTCCTCGAATGCATTTTAAAGCCAAACCTTACTACTGATGAATTATGCAATTCTAAAAAAAGGAATTGTAGATCTCTTCAAGTCAATTTGGAGCCTCAATAACGCGATATATTCAGAAAATGTTCCATTTAAAAAAAAAATTATATTATTTTAATATTTCTAGTAAGAAAACGCCCGAAGCGTTTACTCATTTTAGATATGTATGTATGTTTATTGACATAATATGGTATAGTTACAAGTTAAAATTTAAAACATTTCAATGAACACATATAAACCACAGAAAGTATCAGGGTGACAGCGGTGAGGTAATTAAAAATGTGACAAAAAAGAAAAGAAGTGATTTTACATATCATCATAAAAATCATCATTGCATAACTATGGCATCACAATCAAAACATATAATCAGTTAATTTTTAATCAAGGATTGTCAATTAATTCATGTACCTCTCTTCTTGGCCTACTCATTATATAACTTTTACTTCAGTCTTAAATCTTCTGACTGTATTTTCCTTTTTGGTATTATCTGGCAAGGTGTTGTATAATTTAGTCCCCAAGTACAAATAACATCTGTCCGATATATTTGTTCATAATGGTTGTAACATACATTTGTTTATTTCTGGTTTCATAGACATGTGTACGACTGTGTAATGCACCTCTGTTTAAGTATTGTCTTATATTGACGTGCAAATAATATATCTGTCGGATATCTAATACTTTCGCTTCGGCAAAAAGTTGATCAGTAGGTGTTTGTTCAATAGTAATTTAAAACATTTATTTTGCGAAACCTGTATTGCATTATAGTGTGCTCTTGAAACACCTCCCCAAACTATGATTCCATAACTCAAATGTGATTCTATCAAACTCTGATAAACTATTATTCTTTCTATTTTATTCAATAATTCGACAATTTTTTTATATCTATATAAAATACACCTTAATTTTTTTGATAGGTAGTCCACATGAGTTTTCCATCTGAAAGTACGATCCAACATTTTTCCCAAATATTTAAGTTCATTTGCTGGTCTTATTGTGAAAGAATTTTGTATGGTTATATCATAGTTTGGAAGAGCTGTCTCAAGTCTACCGAATTCACCGATAATAATCTGTAGTCCACCAATAATAATCTGTAGTCCAGCCAGGTTTTGATTTGGGCAAAATCCCTTTCAATTTTAATTTTCAAATTGCACCAGTTTGTGTCCTTATAGATAACCACAGTATCATCAGCGAAGCTGATGATTTGACCCTCTTTCTCCAATAAAATATGTTATTCATATAAATAGTGAATAACAAAGGTTTTTCAAATAACTTTCAAAAAAACTATGTGCTGGACCTCTTATTCTCATGTACCCTAAGGTTTCCAGTAGAATGGAATGGTGGACGGTGTCGAAAGCCAAGTCAAGAAATATACCGACTACTGGTTCACCTCCATCTATGCATCCGTAAATAGTGTTTGCTAATAAATGTAATGCATCTTGAGTTGACTTGTGGTTTCTAAATCCGAATTGAGAGTTTGAAAGTAAATTATTTTGTTCCAGGAATTTGTCTACTCTTGCTTTCACAATCTTTTCTGATACTTCAGTCAGGCTCATTATCAGTTAAATTGGTCTGTGATTTGCCACATCATTTCTATCTGCACAGTATTTTCCTGACTCGTGATTAGCGACTCCAGAAATCAACCAGACTTGAAATTTACTACTTCATTCATAAATGCGATGAATGATTTCTCTTATCTTCCACTCTTCAAAATACATACGGAACAGTTCGGTGTTTAGTTGTAAGAACCAGAGAATCTTGGAAACAGTAGTTGGCCACAGTATTCACATGTTATTCTCAATCACACTAGGTCACAATGATGACCGATACTATTAGAAAAACAATTCAATACTGTGTCTTTTGTCTGCGTTTTTGTGATAATTGTGATTTGATATTGACCTCATCTACTAGTTCTGACTTTATCTACCAGTTTGGATATAACGAGGTTCGAATCTTTTTCATCACTTTGAAATAGAATATCTATCGCAAGCAATGTACTATTTTTATCCAGACATACTGGATGTATGAAACGGTATGGTCTGGTCTTTTAGCATACTGGAGAGTGCGGGAAGATTTTAATACCATCAGAAACATTATTTGCAGCCCAGCAACTTATGTAGTTCTCTCTCTCTTTTATCTCTGGCCAAGTACCTATTTTTGGTCACTTCCTCTCATCGCATGAAGAAGTTCACTTTAAACAAAATACAGATGGAGAACTTAAAAACCTGCTCCTCGTATATGATCAAAGTTCATTCATATCCTCTATGCGAGACATCTATATCCAATTAAGCCTTTCCAATGGAACTCTTGATCAACAAAGACTTGTGAAATATGACACCCCTAATAACTGGGGGTTTGATCACCGCCATGGGGGCTTAAAATGTAATCCTTTCATTTACTGACCACTTGCCTGACTTTTAAATTAGTGCTAGCCTGTTGTATGGACTGGACAGAGAGAGAAGTCACTTTTAATTAGTTGTGGCATTGTTACTGGGGTAAACAGCAGCTGCATGAGTCAACTCATAATCTGATTAGAGACCCCCTTGACCTATGTAACTTGTGCGGTACGGGCCCAACATTTGCAATGAGCACCCATTTTATAGACGGGGAAGTTCACTTCCAGATTCGGTCACAATTCAATAAATGAGTGTTCATCCGTTCATTTGTTAGGTACTTTGAAGATTCGTATTTGGATCGACCCATCAAACCGGTATAGTGACAAAATAGTTATTCTCTGATGGATATTCATCATACAGTACAGTAGTAGTATTGAGAAGTCTCCATCGGATGAGCACATTTTTCAATACGAATTAGTATTGTTTGAAGTTCATGCCAGAAAATAACCCAATTAACCCAAAATTATGAATATGTCGACTAGGGTGAGTCCGGGGGAATTGGCCGTATGGGAGGGATATACAATCAAAATATTTCATAGAATTCTTACTAGATGTCGCCAGTTGTTGCTTAGTAGAAGATAAAAAAAATATTATCAAAAGGAACTCGACTCGAATAGAACTGCGTTGGACAAAGTCAATAAACAATCTAACAAATAAAAATCCATCGATAAAAGAGATAAAAACTGAGATGGACACCTCAAGACCACCAAATAGACATTGCAAACTCATTCAATGAATCCTTTTGTAATACCGACGAAAAATTAGCTTGTCATATTCTTGAAAAAAAAGGGAAAGAAAGATTATATAAATTTGATTTTTCACAAGAAGCTATTGAATATGAAATAATATGAATCATTAGAGAATAATAAAATATCTCGGAATCGACAATATAAAATCGGAATACCTAAAAGACATTGTGAACGACATTGCTGCACCACATATAATTAACATGTCGAGCAATCGCGAAATATACCCAGACGCCTCAAAAACTCTAGTATTAACGCCCATCCATAAAAGTGGCAGAAAAAGTGATATAATTAAGGCGGTCTTCCATACCAGCTTTTAGCGTCAACTTTTTTATAAAGAAGTGCTGCTATTTCCAAATGACCATTTCCATAGAGCAGAACAAACGCGGCGTTTTTTACGTCAACTGTCAATTAATACTTAGTGTTCAGGTTAAAGTTACAGGATGCCCATTAATAGAAAATTGCATTTTTCCCATTTTGTTTTAATTACCATTTGCCACAAACTCACCAAACCAAACGGCACTTCCATAATTTATTATTTGTTGGTTATAGACAAGGAGAGCAACATTGATTTGTTGAAAATATGAACAGGATGTTCATAAAATCAGATGTGGATTTTTCAATTCACAGAAAAATATTTTTATCAATATCCAATTGAGAATGTTTCCCTTTTCAACGAGAGCAACATGTTTATGAACAAGGATGGTCAACAATTTGATACTGAAAGTAAAACTTGAACCAACAAATAGCGGCATGACCTTGAAAAAGTGGCGGCTAGTTTTGAAGTACTCTGATTGGCTGGAGGCAAGAAGCCAGTTTCAAAAATCTGGTATGGAAGGACGCCTTTACCGACCCATATCACTCATATCGAAAATGTACGAGAAAATTCTGAAAAAAAGGTTATTGTCCTACCTGAAAAAAATGAAATAATGTCTCCAAATCAATACTATGATTGATAAAAAAATATTATTATTATTATTATTAGTTCGCTTCACGTGGTGTGTAAGTATAAGCGAAATTCTACTTGATTGTTTTGACCATTACTGAAATCTAAAGAGGTTTATGGTCCACACTGCACACTAGTCCCCATGACGAAAAAAACGCAATTAATTAATTTTTTTTGCTCAATCGTCACTTTGGCTGTCAAAAATAATGAAAAAAACCATGACAAAAACATTGTCACAAAAGGGTAGTTTCTAGGAGAGGGTGGTTGAAAAAATAACGGTTTTGAGTCTGAAGGGGTTGAAATAAAAAAAAATGTCACAAAGGGGTGGTTTTTAAAAAGGGTGTTTGGACAAAAAACAGATTCAAGCCTTTTTTCGCGGAATTGCTTTAAAGACTGACGAGAATCAGGGGAAAAATATTTAAAAAATCTTGTCACAAAGGGGTGGTTGTAAGAAGGGGTTGTACGAAAACAAAATCCGAATCGAGCATTTTCTCGCACGCGGAACTGCTTCTAAGGCTGACGAGTATCAAGGGAAAAATATTAAAAAACGTGTCACAAAGGGGTGGTATTTAGAAGGGGTGGTTAAACAATAAAATCAGATTCAAGCCTTCTTTTTACTGAATTGTTTTCAAAGCTCACGAGAACCATAGGAAAAGGGCTTGGTTTCAAAAGGGGTAACTTTGGTATTAGATCAAATAATTCAAATGATGACTTTTTGAATATTTAACTTTAATTACCGAAATCAGTACCGAAAATCTTCTTAGAATATTGTTTATAATATAGAGAGTCACATTCTAGCAAAAAAGCCGATTTTTTCATTGTGGGTCAAAAATGTTTTATGCGTTTTTGATTCCCTCTTGCAGAGGTTCACAATTGATTTAATATTTTTAAAAAGTTCAAGTATGAACAAGCAAATTTTTTATATGTTTATATAGAGATTTCAGGCTATCCATCAGATTTTTTTTCAGAGCGGGGAGTCGCGGGACATTTTTGTAAGTCTAACGAAAGTTGAAGATGTACGCACGTTCATTCTAATAACAGCACAGAAGATAACTATTAAATCGACCAATTTACCTTATCAAACATGAAATAAAAACTACATACTTCGATTGACTTTTCTTCTGAGTTTCACAGAAATGATCCACAAGATGCTCTTTCTGGAGCTAATCGAACCCGGAAGAAAAAGTACACGTATGACGCCGAGAAACGTACACGATATAATGGCCGTCTTTGTCGGGCCGAAGAGAGCAAATATTTCGCAATAGTTACCCGCAATTCTGAGAAAAGGTTATCTGGTCTTTTGTTTACCCGTCACAAAGTTGGGAGCGTGTACGAAAACTTTACAAAATTCGAACTAATTCCGTTTTTTCGTTATTTTGGACCACTGTGCACTGATGTGATATTATTTTGTGAAAATAATGGTAATTTTAGTGTTTTTTGAACAGTTAGCGTGCCTGGCTTTGTTATAACCTCGAACTTTTACATGTATTGTATTCATTTGTGTACATTTTAGGTGTGGCCATCTCTTCTAGAAGATTAGTCGGAGTGAGATGATCATATGACCATTATAAAGCAACTGTATGTATTAAGACAAGTAGTGAAGACCCACGAAATTTCAAGGACCAATGAGATAGATTCGGGTGTGCCGCAAGGATCGGTTCTAGGTCCTCTGTTTTTACTATACATCAATGATCTATCAAATCTTAACATTTCTGGTAAACTAACATTATTTGCAGATGATACCACAATTTTGTGGAAGAGTGAGACAGTTGAAGTTCTTAACGAGAAAATATGTTGCGATTTAAGTCTTGGTGTGATTCAAACCTTTTATATTTTTTTATATTTTATTTATTTATATTTAATATCTCAAAAACGAATATTGTCTCCTAAATGTACTCTTCACGATGTGAACTTAGAAAATGATATCATTGAAAATAAAGATAAAACGAGTAAAATAAAAATTTCTTCCGGTTGTTATGCAATCAGAGTAATTGCTAGGGAGCTTGGAGTACCTACTACTACAACAGCCTATTACGCTTTGTTTGAATCTAATTTGAGATATGGTATTCCTTTTTGCTGGACTCGGTCCTCAAAATTCAGAAAAGGGCCGAGAGATATATTGGTAAAATTGGACCACGCGATTCATGAAGGCAAATATTCATTGATATGAAGATACTGACTGTTGTAGCTTTGAAATTGGAAGTCATTTCTTCTCATTATTCCACAAGACTAAGCTCTAGGAATAATTTGAAATTACCATTACCTTCGTCCTCTCTACTCAAGGATTCGTTTATTTATAACGGAGTTGAGATGTATAATCATTTGCCAATCGAAGTCAAAGACTCTGATGTAGATAGCGTGGGTATTAGAAAAAACATAAAAAATCTACTGTGTAGAAGACCGTATTATGTTGTACAAGAACTTTATGACGATAATGTGATGATAGTTTATTTTGTATTGTATATTTATTTACATTTTATATTGTATTTATTTACATTGTATATTTATTCACTTATTAATTGTATATACTTTTTATTTTTTTGAACCTGTGATTGAATGACCAGAAACACTGTGTTCCGTCCAATATATTGTTTTATATACCTGTATTTGAAGCTTTGTCAACAACATTATCATCTTCGGACAATAAAATATATTTATTATTATTATTATTATTATTATTATTATTGATTGGGCTGTGATGTATCTTTTCAAATAAGTTGTTTTACCAACATTTTTGTTTAAGAGAGTGCTGTAAAAAATGATGATCGGTTTATGCGGCTGCTGAAACCTATCAAATACCGAGGAAGCCCTTTGGAAGGCGATGTAAAACTAACGACAAAAAGGGACCTATGGGACCATCTTCCATGCTTGTGGAATGAAATGAGACTGAGACAAAGATATCAAATCAATGCAAGAGAAAGGTTTTTCTTTGACGATCGATGACATCAGAAGCACAGCCTATGAGTTTGCGGAGAAGTTGAATAAAAAAAGAATTCAATAAAGTAAATGAAAAATCTCTTCGAAAATAGAAAAGGTCTTTTTTCCCAAGACTGCTGACTGCAAATCCCTATACAATATGTGTATGATGGTCGAATAACCATAAAAAAACAACTACTTCCCTGGCTAAAATATCAAGGAAAACATTTCGCGAAAGTCATTTTTTCTCAATTTATATATTCATGTCTTTTTTACACAGTTCTGAAAGCGGAACATCTTCGAATTATCGTTCATTCAACGTACACTTTACTATTTTTTAAAGCTCCCAGCAGAATCTCATTCCAATTCCAGACGCATCTTACCGTTGTGAAAAGATTTGTGAATTTGATTTTCTATTCGTGAGTGCTCCTCGCGACGTGGACAGAAAATACGTTGGGGTTTCCAATCACAGATTGTTCGAAGTGTCCTTGTCCATAGGAAACTTTATTTCATCGGAAGCCTTCCAACTTTCTTGAAGAGATATAACAAGCGTGTATTAATGAAAACAAAGTTTTTTATCCGTTTCTGCTCTAATGAAGAAGCTTCGATGAGTTGTTATGGGAAATTTTATATAATATGAGAGTTAGTAGTACTCGTGTTATTGCTATCTCTTAGTCATTTGAAATTATTTTCAACTCTCTCTGGGTTGCAAAATTCGAGTCTTCTATAATTGTATCATAATGGTATGAATACATACCGCTAGTTAGTGTATTGGGATATCCAATGCACAAAATAACGATTATTATAACATTCATTCACTGTACTCCTAGCGATCTACCAAATACGTATATAATAATAATCTTTATTTTCTAAAAAAAAAACTTGAATAAATTACATTGAGTTTCGAATTGTTTGACTTCTATAGTTCTGAATCAATGTTTTCACAAGTAATATAAATTTTTCCTGTCTCAAATAACAAATATTCTGATCATATAACTCGAAATTAATTCACAATCAAATGCATTTATCTAACCAATCAAATCCCAAATATCATCGAATATACGACCTTGTTGCTTGTATATTCGCGAATATACTCGCTATAAAACAGGTATTTACCATTGTTTATACCAAACCTATGAAAATAATTCAGTCACTGTCAAATGATGTTCAAGTCAATTTGAAAAATGATGTCCGACCGTTTCGAAAACACTTCCTTAGAAGTAATTCGAAAAAACGTAGAGAAAGTTACACCATTTTTAAGTGTATGTTTGTAATAGCTAGTGTGTGTTTGTAATAGCTAGTGTATGTTTGTAATAGCTAGTGTGTGTTTGTAATAGCTAGTGTATGTTTGTAATAGCTAAGGTGTGTTTGTAATAGCTAGTGTATGTTTGTAATAGCTAGGTATGTTTGTTTGTAATAGCCACTTGTGATAGATATTTTGGGTAGAGTATACTTTGATAGTTTTCCGCCAATATTGTTGCAAAAGTACCATTCGACCAAATTTCTTTTAAAAAATACCCCTCCCGTTTTGCTGTCGGGGATTTTTTAAAGAAATTTAGTCTCGTGAATTTCTACAATAATATTGACACAAAAATGTCAAAGTATACTCACCAAAATATCCATCACTTGTGATATAATTACTGAGTATCATCTGCGTACTGATGAATTCTACAGAATTCGATGTATTTGTTCGATAATGAAGATTTAATTTTTGGTAATTTCACTATTATAGCTCGAATTCCGTTAGTGTGCCCTGATTGTTCGATGCAAAAAGCCATATCACATTCAGTACTTTCTTTTGTTCTTCTTCGAAGTCATATATCCTTAGCAAATTGCTATCTGTTTTGTTAAGGTCAAATTTATATCAACGGACGCCTTCAAGGTTTGTAAAGACATCTCTGTTGATTTGTAAGTATTTTGTCCGACTTCTTGTTGAATCTATATTCTGATTCTGATAAGTTTTTACATACCTAACAGATTAGTTGCTCAGTGGGGGAGTCTGTGCTAATGCTGTAAATATCATTATTTTGATGTGATATCAAGATTCGGGATGCGCATTACCTTCAAAACGTATTGTAGATATATCACTATATTTTCCACTACTCAAACAGTTTATTATAAACCGGTAAAAAACTACCTTGGAAAATCCAGAGGCTGGTGTATGTCATAAAATAAATAATAGTCCCGAATGTTTCAGCATCTGTGAGAATGATGAGTTGTACCTCGTCTACAAAAATACTGGGTCTTATAGTAGACTACAAGCTTACATGGGCTCATATGGAAACTATCTGCAATAAACTGCGTAAAAATTGCTATGCACTGAGATTTTTGGCAACTGTATGTAATAAAGTGTTTTTGTTGAATCTATATTATTCTACTATTCACTGTCATCTGATGTGGGGTACAAGCTCATCTGCTGAAAAAGTCTTCATTTTGCAAAAATATGCAATCAGAATTGTTACCAATAATAGTTGGAAGGAATCATGCAGAAATTGATTCAAAGAAATTAGCATACTTACCGTCTCTGGTATATATATTTATGAGTTATGCGGCTTTGTACACAAAAACAAACAAGCTTTCTCAACTAAACACTCGCTCTTATGACTTATCAATTCCAAATATGCACCGAACCGCACTTTGCCAAAAGAGCCATCTTTATCTTGGGCCAAAACTCTAAATAAACTAGATGACCATATAAAAAGCGCGCCGAATTTAAATGTCTTCAAATCAAGGCTGAAAAAAATTGCTACAAGCTCGAAGAATTTTGACAATATTTTGATAGGATTTCTTCCATATACACTTCATTTATATTCCGTGGTTTACCGTTATATGTATGTTTGATATATTTCTACTGAAGTATTCCTTGTTATTGTACTTATACAGTGTGACCCATTTAAAATGGAACCACCCCTGTAGAATACGCATTTCTCAGTCAATCTCAAAAATATTTTTTTCTGATATTAAGCATCAAAAACTGTATCTTGACACAAATTTTCATAACTTTAGTTTCATTTCCAAGGCACTCTATGGTTTTTTTTCTTTGTTAAAAACGGCAAAAGTTTATTAGGCATTTTTTTTTCCAAATTTGACTACACCACTTTTAAAAAATTGTTAACAACAATTACAACAACTTCAATTTTGGAAACAAAGTATTTGATTATAATTTTTATTTAGATTTCAGACATATTTGAAATCTGGCAACACTGCCGATACAAAGTAGAGCACAAGTGAATTTGTACAGCGAAAATCCGAAGTCGAAAGCTCATTCCGTTCAACAGTTATAACTACTGAAACTATGGTAATGTGAGCGATTTTTGTGGTGTACTAAATCACAGCCTACTATTGATTTAGTACAATACCTATGCCCAATGTATTAGTTCGGCTTTACTCAAATTATTGATACCTTCTCTAAAAGCTTGTTTCAGTTGAGTTTTGCAGAATAAAAAAGGAACATTTTTTTGTCCTGCTGTCTGTTTTATTATTGAATGAATAATTTTGATACTTTAAAACTTGATTCGGTTCATTTCGTTTTTATCGGCTATTGAAAACTGCATCACTTGAAAATGAATTTTTAATTTTCTGTTATTTTCGAATACACTTATAACCTAAACTTAAATAAATGATTTTAAGGGAATATAATTCACAAATCCAGTGGCGTAGTTAGATTTTTATTACAAAATCGCTTCCACCAGAAATTGCTCACATTACCATACTTTCAGGAGTTATAACTGTAGAACGGAATGAGCTATTGACTTCGGATTTTCGCTGTACAAATTCACTGGTGTTCTACTTTGTATCGGCAGTGTTAACAGATTTTGAATATGTCTATAATCTAAATGAAAATTAAAATCAAATACTTTGTTTCCAAAATTAAAGTTGTTGTAACTTCGTTGTTAACCAATATTTTTTCATGAAATTTTGATGGTTTTCATTTATAACGACTACGAATCCAGTGGTGTAGTCAAATTTTAAAACAAAGATTGCCTTATAAACTTTTGCCGTTTTTAACGAAGAAAAAAAAACCATAGAGTGCCTTGGAAATGAAACTAAAGTTATGAAAATTTGTGTCAAAATACAGTTTTTCAAAAATAATATTTTTGAGAATGACCTAAAAATGCGTATTTTACAGGGGTGGTTCCATTTTAAATGGGTCACACTGTAGATATTTTATCTTTGTACTTTTCAACAAGTATGTTCAAATTAACCTCAATGATAACTAGTAACTATCTAGTAGTAATATTTTACTGTATTGCTAACCTTAACCCGCATTATTTGGTTTTTATTCTATATCTCAATGTAGTGGATTCGGTTCATTGGTAGTACATGGTACGTATTTTGTTTTCTCTACATTGAAAGTTTGAAATTACTGCAAAAAACTCGTTAAGAACTATAGGGAATTTCGTATTTCATCTTTCAACTCGATCTGTGAAGACAACAATTGTTCCGTCTGCCAAACTAGTTATATGAAATTGGTAAGCTGCTCGTTTCATCAACGTAAAGAATAGAGAGGATTCGCCCTGTATACCAACTCTTTCGACAAGTGAACAGTTTGAATGCGTTATTTATTCTGTGTTCAACCGAATGCCCGTGGACATAAGATGAAAATAAAAAGGAAGACATATTCCCAACAATTCCGAGGAAATCCCAGCGCTTGCCATATCTCATATTGGTCTATTTACAAACGCTGATTTACGTTTGCCAAGTTGGCACGAAGTGGCTTTCGTGCAGACATGTTTTTCAGCCGACATAATTTGTCGGAAAATTTGCCACAGCATGATAAAGATCATCTCACACATATAAGTACCGACTCAAAGCTAACCAAAGGATGGAAATTATATTTATTCCAAGAACGGCGAGTTATTTACTGGTGGAAAATCGAAGCGACAAATTTCTCACTCAATTACGGCATATACATAATGTAATTGGTTAGAAATACAGGAATCTTCAATATGAAGGAAATCCCTAGGCCAAATTAAGGACACAGTTAATCGAGTTACGTCGTCAATTTTGGTTCCAGCTTTGTTAATAGCATCGCAGATCAATTGGTTTCCGACTTTATATTGCAGTAACAACTGAAAAATTGTATTGCACTGGCCACAAGTCAATTTCTTAGTTTTTCGGCCCCTTCTTATACACGAACCACCACTTCTCTAATTATACCTTCCAAATTTTTGTGAAAATAGGTCTATACCATAATGTGAGGTTGTATATTTTTTTGTTCTATTCGGTTGATGGCTATGGTACTGTAAACATCGGCGTAGTGAGCTCTGTATTTTCGATATTCTAAGTGTTACTTCAAGACTTTTGAACCTGTGAACAAAGTCATATATCTCTGAAAGTACCGTTATGCGTGGATTATAAAGTTTTCATACTTTGTGAAAGTGGGAATTAAGAATAGATACTCTTGGTTCTTATATATCGAGACAATTCCGAACAGTGTTGCCAGTTTACGTAAAATGAGCAAAATAACTCGAGCTAGTGCTTCAACAGCATCGAGTAATATCGATGAAACTACTCTAGAAATGATAATAAATAAATTGGCTCCAAAAATCACAGCCAAAATAGAGGAGCAGCTGGAAAAACTGAGTAAGCAATTTGAGAAAATGGATATTGAGTTAAATAACGTGGCGGTCAAATTGAATGCATTAGATGAACTAGCCCATTCCAATCAAAAAGAAGTTTCGCTACTGAGGAACAAATTAGATTCATTTGAGCAGACAAATAAGATGAATACTTTGAGTCTGGTTGGAATGAAGGAAGACGTTAACGAAAATCTACAAGGTAGTATCCTTCATCTATTTAATGATGGAATGAAAATCAAATGTGTACTTGGAGAAATCAACAACGTCTTTCGTATTGGTAAATTAAATGAGAATACTCAGAAGCCAAGAACGGTCATAGTAGACTTCGTCACATACCTGAAGCGAAACGAAGTCTACAGAGCCAGAGCTGCATTGAAGGGTACCGGGATATATTTGAATGAGGATATGATTGAAAAACGCTACCAACTTTTAATGTCAACGAAGAAAAAACAGGGTGCACAGAATGTCTGGACTAGATATGGAAAGATATACACGAAAGTTGGCAACCATGTGAAAATAATAAATGAAGAATCAGATTTGTTGAAGGTGGATGAAAAACTTCAACTTTTTTATCTACCTTGTCTACCTTTTCTTTTCTCTCGATTGTTTTGTTCCACTTAAAGTTGGGTTTATATTGTTCATATGATGATAATTAGTGAATATTCTCTGAATGATTGAATACATCTGAATTCATAATCTATCTAATATTTTCTTTTGTTTATTTCAGTTTAGTGTATTTGTTATATGCATGTCTCAGGGCTTACTAATCGTTATACAATACTAGGATCAACTTAGCTATATTACCAGAATGTTAGGGGGTTGAACACAAAATGCAATGCATTTTTTTAGATCTTTGGAAGATGACTACGACATATTAATGATAACGGAAACATGGTATACAGGAAGGAGTCAGGGATGGAGAAATCGTAACATGGAAGGTTTTTACTTGATAAGATCTGAAGTTCACAAATAAAAAATGCTAGAACAAATATTGAATTTAACTCTGTGAAACTTAACATATATTTTACAAAACCACTTAGTGCAGTGTTGGACGACTCCCTTCAATTCTGGTACAATTCTGGTATTATAATTAATAATCTAGTAATTATGATAAATATATAATAGCTAATATTATAGTGTATTTACTAACAATTTATCCATGTAATTAGGCTAATAGTCTGTGTGGATAATGAATAAATAAATAAATGAATAAATGAATATGAGATTCGAGATTTCTTCACTACAATTAAAATGTTTTTGACGGGTATCATAGATATGAATAGGCCGGCTCACAACTCCGTTTGAATGGAATACATTCACTCTGTAGTAAAATAGTTGCATCATATCCATAATTCCGCTCACTTTATACCGGGTGATTCTCTAAACCCCTATAACTTTTTTATTATTGAAGATAGAAAAACGGAATTTGAGGATTGTGTTCTATAGTACATTTTTTGATATATTTACCTGCTTTGCCGTACTTCCGGTTTGACCGGAAATGACCCCAACTTTCGATTTTTGAATGGGACATCCTATATTTTTACTAATTTCGAACGAGAATGACATTCTAAATCCAACAACACCTCACTTGTCAATATTTTTTGACAAATAAAGTCATTTTTATTCCAATTTTTATTTTTCGATCTAGAATGCCATAGATCATGTAAATCGCTTCATTCTTGATCAAGTAACATGGGAAAAATACGACTTTGAGGCTTATGACTTCACAGTCGTTTTGAGAATTATTCAAAAGTCGCAAATATGAATTTTTCCAGTTTACTTGATTTTTTCAAATGGAAAGGGTGTGGCTCTTTGGCTTTTTGTGAAAGATCATTTTATTACGAATAATTTGATACCACACACTTTCACTTTATTTTCACTATTTCTCTGAATAATTGCAAGAAGCGATCATACCTAATAACAAATAATACGTATTCGATATACGTATGCACTAAGTCCTGTTATTCTAGTTATCCGTGACAAACAATTGAAGCTGTTGCTAGTACTACCTAAACAAATGGGCTAATAAATATGCTGTTGTCACTTTTGAAAATTTATTTGTTGCGTAGTTTATAATTTGATATAGAAAATTATTCTAGAAACGAGAAAATTGACATGTTGCTGATTTACGGAGAAGCAAAACAGAGAGATTCCCTAATCGTCACCATCCCATTCGGCATTATTTTCCAAAACTGGAAAGGAAAATGCGACATGAACCAGAAGAAAATGCCAATAACTTCATCGTCAGTGAAGAAAAAGAAGTAGACTATTGGCCTATGTTGAAGTGAATTGTACGGCGTCAATTCGCCAAATTGTTTCGGAGCGTAATATTCGTCCGTTTGGAGAATTCTTCACAAATATAATTATCGATCATTCAAGTACCAACTACAGCAACATCTTTACGATATTGACCACAACCGAAGATTAACTTATTGCAACGGGTTTTTGATTAAATATAGAGAAGATGTACGTTTTCCATTTGAAATTATTTATTCAGATGAAACTCGATTCACCAACTTGGGTCTGTTCAATCGGAATAATAAAAGGTACTGGTCTCAAACAAAGTTGCAACTGAAAAAAAACAATTGGAATAATAATTACTTTATATGTCAAATATTGACAAGTGAAGTGTTGTTGGATTCAGAATGTCATTCTCGATCGAAAGAAGTAAAAATATATAGGATGTCCCATTTAAAAATCGAAAGTTTGGGTCATTTCCGGTCAAATCGTAAGTACGGAAAAGCAAGTAAATATGTCAAAAGATGTAAATTGGACTATAATACCCAACCCCCAAATTTCATTTTTCTATCTTCAATAATAAAAAAGTTATAGGGGTGAGCTACCTTGGAGAATCACCCGGTACAGTGAATCAGAGAAATATTTTGCGTCATTATTACATTCTGAAACCTTTCTTGTACGCCATTACCAGAATTTCGTATCGAAGATGATTTTCTATTAAGGTATCGCATAATATTTTCATTGTTGTTGGTGATAAGTAGTTATTCAGGTATTTAAATGTACATAAAATGCTTGACGGTTATTTATAATGTAATTTAAATGTACATTCCATTTTATATGTGTGTTCAAATATACCCCAAGGTAAGTAATTGGATTTTTTTTTAATTCAGTTTCATTGGTGATTACCTCAATTTCGATGAGTTGAAATTGGAAACTTCCGGCTTTGTAACAGCTGAATGATAAAAAATTGGTTATGTCCATGTTATTTGTCAAAATGCTATTGTCAAACCACTTATTAATTTTTTGGAAATCCGATTCAGCTTAATGTTTCAACCAACACCATGTTCCAGGTTCGTAAAATATACCGGTGTCATTAGAACACCCTATGATACTGTCACAAGTTAGGGAAAATCATTTTACTTTCCCAAACTACCAGTTCATAATTCAAAATTAATAATTCAGGCCATTCAATATTCAACTACAAAAAATAGGCCGACAATGCAAAACATTCGTGCACATTTTAAGCGACCTAGAATTCCCAAAGAATCAAAAATATAACAAAGAGAATTACTGAATTGCTAACCTCGATCCAGTCGATGGATGAAAACAATTAGTTTTCGAGGTAAGGGGAGAAACAAAGGGGTCAGTGGTTGTCAGGTCTTGGTGTATGACACAAGTCATTGGTCAGTGACGTGCCCCCTGAAGAAAGAGCTGATAGTATAGAAATGTAGTTTCTATTTTTGAGGTGCCGTTCTGGCAGCGTTGTATATACAATGCGCGTCAAAATTATGGAACAAATTCGATATTTCGCAAGCCATGTACTTTTGACAAAAATCCTAAAATAGGCCGATTTTTATTTTAAAATGCCGATTTTTATATGTATATTCTAAAGAGGTTATGTCACTGGTTTTGACATGGTGACGTAATCGGTAATTTTTTTAAATTGGAATAGATGTCTTGTGATACCTCATCTGAAAGACCTTTCAATACTGCATTCAATGATAATAATTAATTAGATATTTTTTTACAGAGTGAACAAAAAATAATATTTTATTTCAATAAGAGAATAACTTTATATCCAACAAAATAGAACAGTTAAATAAGATGTTCGAAATGCCATCCACCAGTCTCTTGACAATAAGCAAATCTACGGACACATTCCTCTTGCACATTGCGAATAACTTCCGGAGTAATTCTGTTAATTTCGATCCTAATTCGATTTTTCAACTCTTGTAGATTTTGCGGCCTATCTACATAGACCTTCGATTTCAAATAACCCTACAAGAAAAAATCCAGGGGCGTAAGATCTGGAGATCTTAGGGACCACTCTATCGGTCCGCGTCTACCAATCCACCTCCTAGGAAAACAGTTATTCAAAAACTGACGAACATCACGTGCATAGTGCGGGGGTGCACCATCTTGTTGCAACCAAATACTTTCATTTGGTGAGTTAGGATTGTTAGCGTTTGGAAAAATATATTTTTATTATTATTACATCATGATTATGAAATTCTTGTATTGTCATCGGTCCTTGATATGTGTGACAAATTTCAGATTATTCGGAAGATTGGAAGTTGGTGAATATTTACTTCCAATATTTTATTACATTGTGAGTTATTTTGTTACAAGTAAAGATAATAAAAGCGTGTTAAAAAATGCAAAATTTTACTTTTTTGAGGCGAGGCTCTAATCCCTTAGACTGCCCTGGCAGACTAGTGAGTCAGTGCTCTACTACACCAATGGATCCTTTCCAAATATTAATAGTTAATAGTCTAAAATGGAAACAAAAGACAATCACAAATTAATGCCATAATAGGCAAGTTAGTGTCAAATAAATGTCAGTTGAAATATCAACAAATATTCTTCACAAATTCTAAGTGAAAAGATTCTAAAAGTAAACTATGGCTACTTTGAGTAAAACCCAACGCATAGAAATTTTAATTTTTATTGGATGCGGAGATAGAACCAGAACTCAGCAAGAGGTATGCGACTTGTTCAATGCGAAGTATCCAAATAGACCTATCAGTCGTTCAACAGTCAGTAAGATTGAGAAAAAATTTAGAGAAACTGGTCATGTCAAACATATGGATATGGAAATTAACAGAATTACTCCGTAAGTTATTCGCAATGTGCAAGAGGAATGTGTCCGTAGATTTGCTTATTGTCAAGAGACTGGTGGATGGCATTTTGAACATCTTATTTAACTGTTCCATTTTGTTGGATATGAAGTTATTCTCTTATTGAAATAAAATATCAATTTTTGTTCACCCTGTGAAAAATTATCTTATTAATGATTATCATTGAATGCAGTATTGAAAGGCCTTTCAGATGAGGTATCACAAGCCATCTATTCCAATTTAAAAAAATTACCGATTACGTCACCATGTCAAAACCAGTGACAAAACCTCTTTAGAATATACATAAAAAAATCGGCATTTTAAAATAAAAATCGACCTATTTTAGGATTTTTGTCAAAAGTACATGGCTTGCGAAATATCGAATTTGTTCCATAATTTTGACGCGCACTGTATAGTCCTCAGGTGTAAGTATATTGTATATATTTCTGATGAAAATAAATAGTGTATGCTTGTTTTTGGATTCTGAGTTCATAATCTGGTTATCACAAAATCCCTCTGAGCTACCAACCCCCTTTAAAGCCCTTTAGGCAATAGACTTATGACAATACTTCCCTGGTTATTGTGTGAAAAAAGGCTTGAACAATCACGGGCCAAAGACAGTTCCCTGAATTGAATACATTCAGAATATTTCTCTGTCTGGAAATTCTTTATGTAGCGTTTGTGTTTCACTTCGGAAAACAGAGATAAAATCCATGGGGAATATCGAAGAGCTCACAACAAATACTTGCCGAATCCATTTGTAGAATGAGAAAGCCAAATATTCAAACGCAGCATTCGGTTCTCTGGAAAATGACTTTCAATTCGCGCGTTCGCTTCGCGAATTGTACCAGTACTCCACCGAAAAAATCCCATTAGTATAAATTCAAATGGAACTGGAATTTCCGAGCCAATCTTCGACCCGCATAACACCCCGGTTTGACAGTTCAATTGCGAACGAATGCATACAAAATTACCCCGGTTTATTGCTCACATTCGAAAATTCAAGGAAAATGCGTCTCATTCCCATGTTCTCGGCTGCAAAAATATACAGAGTGTTCAAAATACTCTATAAACGGAGTGTCAACGACTCTATTGGACAAAGTTTTCGCATATTTTTCACTTTCCGGTCACTTCCGGTTTCACCGGAAATATAATAATAATTAGCTTTATTCACGTTAAAATATACAAAAAAATGTGCTCAAAAATATCGTGAGTAAAGAAAGAAGAGTGATAAGTGCTAAAGCACTTGTTTCACAATTATTCAAACAATAAAAAATGGTATAAAAATAATAATATCTAAGCAGAAGTATGAGAGGGTTTTGAATTTTTAAAAGGAACACCCTGTATATTGTAACATTATTGTATCTCTGAGACAATTCTGGATCAGAATGTGACATTTTAGAAAGTTTTTACGCCTACCTCATTTTTTTAGAGTCACTTTTAATATTGCATCAAGGTGGCCATGATCAGACGTGAACTAATCTGAGGACCTCATGTGATATCAGAAAATTACAATCGCAAAGTTTTAGTGACTAGTATGATAGATAGGAATGAAGCAAGTTGCCAGAATTATATTTTCATGTCTAACTACTATTTTTCAAATAGCGACCATTTTTCGACAAGCACTTTTCGAAAAAAGGATTTTTTGACGAATCTAACGATACTAATTTATTTGCGATTCGATTAAAAATAAGAACATAAATTCAAGGAAAATACTGGATAATAATTTATTTACTTTTGTCAAGTGTGCCATGGATAGCCATGATGCATAATATTTTGCAGTTATTTGTATCAAGTCTTCTTTGGAAAACAAAACACTCACTTAGGTACTGACAGTGACATAAGCTTTATGAGCAGACAGTAAAAGTTTCTTAATTTTCGTTGAATTTCAGTTTAATTTTTCTCCAAAATAATGTATACTCAAAGTGAAAAAGTGGATATGTGAAAATATGTGAAAATGTCATATAAATTCAAGGAGTTGTATGCTCAGAGATATCCCAATCGGCAACATCCAGCCCATCAGTATTTTTCGTATGTTGAGAATCGTTGTAGGCAAGAAGGAAATGGAGAGGCGCGGAACAGAGGTTTATCATAAATGAAGAGACTGAGATTAAAGTTCTTGCTATGGTTGAGGTTGATAAAACGGTTTCTTTAAGAGAAATTTGTCAAGAAATGCAGATAAGTCACGAATCAGCAAGAAAAATACTGAAAAAGCACGGATATTGAGCATTCAAATATCAGTTATATCAACATTTGTATGCTGACGATGGCGACGACGGGTAGTGTTTTGTGATTGGCTGCTTCAAAATCATAGAGTTATCTCAAATTTTATCAACTTTATTCTTTTGCCCGACGAATCGCGATTTACAAATAATGGTATGTTCAATAAGCAAAATACTCGGTACTGGGCCTAACAAAATCAACATGCAATGAGAAAGGGCAATTTTCAAGAAAGGTTTGGCGTCAATGTCTGGGCTGATATCGTTGGAAACAGAATAATTGGGCCAATATTGTTTCAAGGTCAGTTAACAGGGGTTAGGTACTTAGGTTTTCCTCAAAATTAAATCGAGGATCATCTTAATAAACTACCCTCAACAGTTTTACGGCGAATTTGGTTCCAATAAGAGAAGTTCTTAATTACCTACTCAATAGAGCATTTTAATAATCAAGTTATTGCAACCAATGGTCCAATACGGTGGCCTGCCTGCTCACCGGATCTCACTGTGCTCGATTTCTTTATTTGGGGATATGTTGAAGAAAAGGTTTACTATGCAACAGACCCAGTCACTCTTGAAATCTTGGAAGAAAGAATTCTACGGGCATTTAGAAGTATAACGCCTCAAATGTTACGAAGCGTGTTGAGAGAAACAAGTGAACGTGCTGAAATATGTCCTGAACAAGGAAGAATGCACTTTGAAAATTTACTACAGTGAAAGTAAATAAATTATTATCCATGGCATACTTAACAAAAGTAAATAAATTATTATCCAGTATTTTCCTTGGTAATTTTTAATGGTTGTAGAAAAATGGTCGCCATTTGGAAAATAATAGTTAGAAACGACGATGTAATTTTGCCAACTTGTCTTATCTATCATACTAATAGTCACTAAAACTCTGCGATTGTAATTTTCTGACATCACCTGAGGTCCTCAGATTAGTTAACGTCCATTCATGGCCACCTAGATGCAATATTAAAAGTGACTCTAAACAAATGAGGTAGGCGTAATTTTTTTTAAATATCACATTCTGATCCAAAATTATCTCAGAAATCCAAAAATGTTACAATATACAGGGTATTCCATTCAAAACCGGAAGTGACATGAAAGAGAAAAATATGCGAAAACCCTCCCCTTCACAAACCATTTACCTATACCAAATCTCATTTTGATACACTTAATATTCTAGAAGTTATGACTTGTCTAATAGATTCGATGACATCCGGTATATGTATATTTATATATATATATATATATATATATAGGGGTAAGCAGCAATGAAAAAGTAAACTCTTTAAGGTTCATCCAAGCTTTCGGAAATGTGTATTTTCATTATCAGGGAGAAACTTTGTTGAGGTTGGTTTCAATGATGTTAAACATATTCATCTAACACAGTGATACCAAAGAAAAAACTACAACCACATTAGCGTTGTTTAAAATTATATAAATATGAATGTGTACTCTATGTGGTGTGACAAGTGAAAACTATTTTTGGGATTTAAAAAACTAGAACTTTCAACAATTACCGTTTTTGAAATTATATGAATGAGATACGTTTTGTTATTCCAAGTTCGGACTAGTAAAGTGACAGTTGTTAGCAAGCGACTTGATTTGTAAACTGAAATCGAATATTCTTGTTTTCGTCCGCGTTCACAGCCTTATATACCAAAAATTTTCAGACCAACCAGTATAATTGATTACTTTTGAATGGGTCTTGCAAAAATACGAATGTATTCCAATTGTTTCACATAACATGCACCCAGCGTGAAAAATATCAAATAACCGGGATTAGGTATATATTGTTTTGTTTGTTTTTCCGCTTTGATGAATAAACGACTATGAGAATGGTGACACATGATATTCCGTGTTACGCCAGTGTGCGATTAATCTGATGCTTTTATGTATATTTAACAAAGCTTCCACCACAATTCGAATATTACCAACGATATTAATTACGCGTAAGTCATATGTTTTAATGTATGATTCGAACCAAATTAGTGAGTGACAGCCTCATTTCAATGTGAAAGCTCGATGGAATATAATAAATAGGTACATTTGTAGCAAGCCGACAACATTCTTCATCTGGAAGTTATTGACACCACAACAAGATGTAGCTTTATTTTGTATTCCTTTAGTTTAATTATTAAGAGATTAATAACTGGCACACGAATATATCGTCGGAAAATACACTTTGACGTGGTTTCATATACTTGTGAAGATCATCGATATACATCACAAACAAGAGTGGACCCAGCACGGATCCCTGCGGTACATCTAGGATAAGTCGACTCAGCTTGGATAAATCCTTATTATACAAAAAATTTCGAAAAATATTTTCAAAATAAGTGAATTAGAAGTTGTTTCTGAAAAACGTGAAATATAATTATAATTATTGTCATAAAAATCATTATATCTTATATCGACTGAAACTGTTTCTTTGTTGAAAGGGTACGTTGAAGTACTGAAGAAATGAAAATAAATTTTTCTACAGTATCGTGAAAAATTTGTCTTCTTGAATTATTTACCCTTACTTTTGTCTTTTTGAAAGAATATGGTTTCACTTCATTAGGTAATAATTGGAACGAATGAAAAATCGTTTCTTTTACCGTTTGTTTTGAGGTTGTAGTATTTTTGTTTTGGTATGTTGTGAAAATTTGGGTTAGAACAAATTTCGTTATTGTTTGCTAAAAATATAATTTGATTGATATTTGATTTATCTATTGAAAATTATTTTCAGAAGCCATTTCTGTTTCCAAGTTCATCAAATAATTTCTCCCAACGCCACCTTATCACGAAACTCTTACTGTACAACTGAATAACATAGTTTTTGCCATTCAGAATTTTTGTGTGAAACTGAATATTATATGTAATGAAAAAGGAATTTTTGTGGCATAATGGACAGATTATTAAATTAAAGAAAAAAAAGCATCCTCAAGTGTCGATTCCTATGGCCTCGATAGCTCAGTGGTTAGAGTGTATGTCTAGAAAACATAGGGTCGTGGGTTCGAGTCCCACTTGAGGGGGCTTTTTTTCTTTAATTTAATAATATGTCCATTATGCCACAAACATTCCTTTTTCATGAGTTCTCTCGGACAATAATTTCCCACTTTCACATTTTACATAATGATAATAATAATGTATTGAATCCAGTATGATCAAATACACGATATAAGATCCTTCAAACTACAAACATATATAAATTTAAAATAGAGTATAGGTGGACAGAAATATAAAAATAAAAGCATAAAAACTAAATTTAAAGACATGTTAAAAATGTTATTCCAAGTTAAAAAAATCCGAGACGCCGTATAAACTATGTTCTTACAGATATCATTTCAATTTTGAATTAAACAAATTTTGAGTGTGAATTTTTCTCAAACAAATAGGGAAATGGATGGAAAATGTAACTGCTGTGTATGATGTAATATTTTTGAAAAATGATTAGGAATTCTGAAGAGATCTCAATTTCTATTGGAATTACTATATATATATATATATATATATATATATATATATATATATATATATATATATATATATATATAAATATATATATATATATATATATATATATATGAATAAATATTCCTGATAGGTATTGTGATATTTTATAATTAAATATAAACTATAGGGATTTCATCCCATTTTTCCATGAGACGAATTCAAAATAATTAAATATTCCCGTATATTCAAATGAGTCACAGAAATTCAAAGACAAAATATTCACTGGAAATTTCAAGCGACAGACAGGTGCAGCCTCTCCAGTAAGTAATGAGTTAATTCAGTCCCTCCCCATCTTAAATGCCGCTAACAATTAAACAATTGACGTCGAAAAAGGGGAATAAACTCATCAGTGGAATGAAGACTAATTGAATCCCTCGTAAAACGAAGAAGTGGCCACCGTTTCATGAACAACGAGTCGAAAGAAATGGGTATGTGATGAGAATGGTTGGACGTTGGAACTGATGTTTGCGATATGGGAATGGGTATGTGGGACTAGCGGTTGACAGACTAATGAAGCATGAACAGCAAATGCAGGTAATTTTCGGAAAATTGCCGTTAGATATCGTGGGAATTCTCTTTATACTTTTGTACGTAACTAGCTTTGCCAGCGTAGATTTCAAGTAAAAGAACCACTGAGATAAATTCTGTGTATTTATTATTGCACTGCGAATAATATAAATTGTTGTTTTTTTCTAAAAAACAGCTACTCTTTACACTCCTTACTATTATCTATCGCATATTTAAAATTCAGAATCACAAATTTTCAGGACAATTTGTAGTATGGGTTAGGAATCTGTATGGGGTTAAAAATCTGTATGGGACTAGGAGAACTAATTTCATATTTTTAGTTCGTTTTAAAAACGTGCTATTTTTCTAAATTATATTAATAATTATTTTCTGCTTTTTAGTTTTGTGTGTGGAATTTCAACTCTTTATTTAAGTTTTTTTACCATTTTTTCCTCTCCCTCTCTCTCTCTTTCTCTCTCTTTCTCTCTCTCTCTCTCTGTCTCTCTCTCTGTCTCTCTTTCTCTCTCTCTCTTTCTCTCTCTCTCCCTCTTTCTCTCTCTCTGTCTCTCCCTCTTTCTCTCTCTCTTTATCTTTCTCTTACACACTTAATTCTTCAATCTGAAACCTGTTGCAAAATTGGTAAGAACAGACAAACAAACAAACATAAAGACAAGAAAACGAGTTAATATTGCATTGTCGCCCAGTTCCGAGCTATGTTAATAGTTTCAAGACTCTACCTCATCGGGAAGTTAGTTTAAAATCGATTGCAAAATTTGTACCTGACAGACTAGAAAGCGAGTCAATGAAAATGTGGTAAAAAGAAAAAGCCAGAAGCACTATTATGAATCTACAAACGCCAAAACTTTATTCACTAATTAAACTATATAAAAAATTGAATTATAGTTTAAAAAACTAAAAAAAAAATACGTTTTTGTAGCAATATGGACTTAAAAGTTAAAATTACATGTGTGACATGTTTCTGTCAGGCGTGAGAAAAAAATATTAAATTTACCTTTTTTTAAATTGCATATTCAATTTTATTCTAATTGAGACATTGAATATTCAGTGCTGAAAACAACCCTTAATGTGACCAAAAATGTTGATATATCTAGAAGAATGCATACGGTAAATTTCATTCCGTCAAAAATTCCAGCCAGCCCCAAAATCGTCGTTAAAAGCGATAGATCTTATGTGACATAGCTGTACGTTCTCGGTGAACCATTTGTCTCATACAGCTAATAATCAGACCTTCGATCGTTCGCTTTATGTTTGACGACGAGGCCTATGCGACAGCTATTCAAAAAATGATCATTGCTTTATTGCTTTGGTTTGGCACATCCCCGATACCAATGCGATGAGTTGGATTAGTAGTCTTATCATCTAGGGAACCATGGAATGGGGCGGTGACGGACACACCTATTATCAGATGTTTTTCCGTTCGTACCAACGCGCTGTAGTTGGGAAAGATAATTTCATCGATTTCCTGGCGCGGTGATTTCAGAATACTTGATTATTTGTTCTTTGTGGGATCCACTGATAACTTGATGGGATTTGATTTGAGGGTAATTTGGATGGAATGGCTTCGATATTTGTTTTGTTTGATGTAGTTGCCGGTCATCTATGGATTGTTTCGGATATTAGCTGGTGAATTGGGTTTCCGATACGATTTAAAATATCCAAAGATTCGAATGGCATATTAGATATTCACAATTAAAATATCGATATTCAACTTGTAACAAATTTTTTGTTCCATCCTAATATATTCAGTCGAATCGATTCACGCTATTTAACCGTCGGCTAATAAACCGGCGCTGAGTCAGTAGTCACGGGCAAATAATGTCACTGGAATAACCACAGAGCACCTTACATACACAGAAGCGCAACTGAAAGGCGACCCTTTGATCTTTTGGGGTCAAATTTTCGTGAACTTAATTCAAAATTTGGCTTGTATAATGTCATTTCTGGGCGGTGAATTCAAACTGTCGGTTGAAATACATTTCAAGTGATAAATCAAGTCCCGAAAAAACAGTTGGAAATTAATGATACAAGATACAAAGCACTTTGTTCACAAATTCAAACACCAAACAGCCATCAATGACAACAATCCAACGCCTAGAAATTTGAGGTTGATAAGAAACGAATCGGTTGTTCTGTTTATTTCGCATGCGTGCCTTTTGTATGAAAAAACGAGGCTGGTGTCGAAAAAAAATGAAACGAAACCGTGATTCGGGAAACGGGAAAAATTATCGTTTTGATTTCTGACTTCCGAGTGAAAAGGGTGTCGAGAAGTTAATCTTATCTCTGGTGGGTAATTTGAATATCTAATAGGATCCCTAATAATTGGTTGAGTATATCTATTACTGCTTATTGAATTGCTTATTCATGAAATAAATTTTTCGTTTACCTTAGAATATAACTATGCAAATATGACATGTGTTGAGAGGTGAGAAATTTCAAATTTTCTGTTGTTCGCATCATCGTGGCTCATCCGTGCGTTTCCGAACTGCTTATTGTTATCTATTACCTTAGTTTTGGATTTAAATCATATTTCCACGTAATTTTCATATAACCTCCGGGTATGGATTGAATTTGAATTAACAAATCGTGCACGAATCTTAATTGCGTTGATTTAACCTCAATGAGGTTTTTCTCTTTTCAAAGATTCCCCAAAGTTCCATACTTCAAGTATTTTCCTCATTCGGGTTATTTTGCATGTCGAAAAGGCTTACGTAGAATATTGTGGTAAACGAGAGATCAACATTTATTTTGTGAAGACAGTATCTACGCTTATGAAAATTTCAGGTACCAGATAAGTGGTTAAATTCAGTGGACCAATTTCTACCTTCCTGACTGAGGCTGTGTGATGTGTGATTATTACCAGGAGATTTCCAGGGACGAGAAGCTGAGTTGACTAATCTGTGATATCTAAGAAGTATCCTTCCCAGGCAGATGATTCTCCAGGGTAAACATTTATTTCTTATTATTGTAATCTTGTTGAGATTATTATATCATTTTCCCTCTGGGAAATTAATGCTTCAATAGAGTGAAAGTGGT
Organism: Gonioctena quinquepunctata; assembly: GCA_018342105.1. Taxonomy (NCBI): domain Eukaryota; kingdom Metazoa; phylum Arthropoda; class Insecta; order Coleoptera; family Chrysomelidae; genus Gonioctena; species Gonioctena quinquepunctata. Next base: position 392,273 of record JAFIRS010000110.1, on the reverse strand, counting down.
CCATGTTCTCAAAGTGGAGTTGCATGAATGAGGGAGAAGGGAAAAAAGTTTCTTTTTATCTCAATATTCCTCCACATTTTTTTTTAAATATTCATTACCAAATATACATTTGTACGATTGTTCTAAATCCATTCTATTTAAGTTGATATTTTATCATAATGACCAAAAAACGGAAAGCTAAGGCATTCATAAGATGGAACTTGTTGCTCTCGTCCGAATGATTGCCTGATTATCGATTTAACCCCAATTTTATATCTTACAAAATTTCCAGGTAAGCTTTAGACTTTGTGTGTTTTTAACGTTTATTGATGTTTTCACCCTATTTTAGCTACTTTTTATAATACCACTGAAGATGAAGACTGCAGTCTTCAAAATGTACATTTGGTAATGAATATTCCAAAACAATAAAATTGTGGAGGAAGACTTTTGAGATAAAAAAGATTTTTTTCCGTTTTTCCGCAGTACTGCTTCAACCTGAGTGAACTGTTGCTCTGCTTTATTTGTCGCGGAGTACTCAATCCAGCATAATGTATTGATGATAATTTTCTACATTTCATGATTACCGTTAAACTCAATCAATAATTAGTGAAATTATTTCATATAGGTTATACCAGAGATCAATTTATTTCCTGACACTTTTTTTCGCATCGAAGAGGTTTTGAGCACCTATGTGGTGAAGGAGGACTTGTTAATCTCCAGTTGAATTATCTTTCTCCAGTTGAGAGATGTATCGGGCTTACCTTTTAGAAAAGGGGATTCGCCACCCTCTGTATCGATAGGTGGATATATCAGTACATATATGTAGGAAAAGTGACCGACACTAACATTTGATAATTCAGTCGAAAATAAAAATGCAACACTTGATCATCCAAACGACTATATTGCAATGACAACTTCGATCATTATTAAAGGAGGCACCGTGAGAAGATTAATCCATAGCCTCCTGTGATTATTCATGCTGAATAATAATTGAAAATCTATTATTTTTCTCATATGATTGTTTTTTCTACAAAAAATTGTATTTGTGTATTTTTTCTTTCATTCATTTCGTGAAAACGGTAGCCCCCCATGCTCCAAATCTCTCGAATACTGCGATTCCGTCTGCACATCCTTTGCGGTAAAATAACTAAACCGATTCGCTCTAAAAGCGCACCACATCAGCAAAAGAGCAAAAAGATAAATCGATGAGCTTCGATGCCATTACACTGATATGCTCGCTTGATATATATTTTTTGTGTTCTCGTAAGGACTGTGGGAAACCACAAGATTTCGCATGGATATTGAATGTATAGCAAATAGTTTCCGCCAAATGTAGTGAGGTAGATTTATTTCGTAGGGGAAATTCGTAAGAGACGATCTTTTAATGTATAATTTAGTTACTTCACATGGTTTTTCCGAGCCTCGTACCTTCCCCATTCTGGAAATGGTAGTTTCAGAAAAAAATATAATGAGATTTGAAATTTGTTTGTGACAACTTAAAAACAATAAAAAAAATATTTTATTTTTATTTTTTGTTATTCAATTGAGAAATCTCAATTATTATTTTTAAAATAAAAAAATGTTTCAACTAATTATTTAAATAATGGAACTATGAAAAAAAGATTAAAAAAAAAAATGAAGAAATACTTTTTTTGTGAAATAATTATATTTTCTAGACGACAAAATGACCCAAATTTCTTTCTCAAAAATATTCAATCAATCAAATTGTTTATAAAAAAATTATAAACAAATATCCTAAAAATGTTTTTCGAATGTTATTGAATGCCTTCATTCGATGCAAAAACAGCAATAGCAAAATATATAAATAAAAAAAAATAGAATATTTTTTTAATTTTTCGGTTTTTGTTAATTTAAAAAAATTATGATAAACAAAATAAACAACTTTAAAAAAAATTATAACGTGATCTTGTTGAGTATCCAAGGAGCAAAATATTTTTAGGGCTATTATTCAAACATTTATGCCGTTTTTTATGAGGTCCGAAAAATAAGGACTAATTAACAAATGCCTAACTTGTTGAAAAATAAACTTTTTTTTTTTCTAACGGTTAATTATTTTATATGGTGTACTCTCTTTAGAGACGACGGGCGCATGCTCCTCTTTGAGAATATTTTTTCCTATTGTCGGTATCTCTCATGGCTTTTGCGTTATTCTCAAAAAACTGAACCCTTTTTTTTTTGTTTTTGTTTTTGGTTAGTAACAATTGCAATTTTTTTCAGCAGAAAAAAAAAGATTTCTCAGAAAGTTTGATTTTTGTTGAATATAATTTTCATGAATCTATCTTGTAGTACATCGAGTAGTTTTATGTAAGTTTGGGACACCCCTTGCCATGCCAATATTGCATACTGAATTCCTGACTCTACTAGAGTATGGTAGATTATTTTTAGATGGGATTCGCCAAGAATTTGTTTCGGTTACCTTATTTCTTAGTTTGATATCAAATTCAAAATCCATCAATACACTCTGAAATCTACCTGCACGACTGGCCGCGCCATCGTTTTTTTTTAACTTCATTCTTGAAATAGAAATCGACGAGATTTTTGTTTTCCTCGATTCAACGTAAAAGATTGAACGTGTACCGGTGAGTGAAATTACGCACTGTGCACTATATAACAACAAATATATTACATTATCTTTCCAGTACATTCGGGAGATAGACGGAAATGCATTTTCTGGTTAATTGAGCATGTTCGTATAGAATAGTTCGTTTCGTCTATTAGTAATGAGTAAATTGTATTCCCGCAGCATTTCCACCAAAGTTTAGATTTAAACGCAAACTACACATATTAATGGATCTCGTCGGGACACCAGGAAACCACCACAAATTACATCACGACCCAGTTATTCCGAACGAATTTAATGCCAAACTTTATTAATATATAGAGGCTGTGTATTCCTGTGTGACTAATTCCGAGTTTTTCAGGAGCAAATGCATTCATTTAAATCAATCCCTTTCGCATATATTAATTAGTCATTTTGAATTGAAATGCATATTTAAATTTATTCGGATCAAAAATTGGTATTTATATATTTTTATTAGGAGATACGTGGTGAGGCAGAATTTCAGTGAAAAAAATAATACGGGTAGTAGTTCTGCCGTATATTTCTGGCAATATTATGACATAATGAATGGAAAATAAATTTTTCCTGGATGAATGTTCCCCCAAACAAAGCAACTGTGTTTTAGTCCCATACATACAGGGTGTCCCAAACTCGATGGCCTATTAGACGTTTCTGGAGAACCGGACACAGGATAATTCTGAAAATTTGGTTTCTTGGGTAACTAGTGCTGCTCTATCGATCTAAAATATTATCAGCGCTGCGGCGTTGCCACTTGTATTGAAAAGTTTGATATTTTAAATGAGACACATTTTTTGCTTTGCTATTGCTTTACGATGATTTTTGTATAATACTTCCCTATACCTATCTCAAGCGGTTTTCGATAAATGCATTGATTTCCTTATTTTTTGTGGAAAACATAGCTTAAATTGAATGTTTATTACTGCGGTATTCGGACTCGTACAAAGCTGAAATTTTGGGGTGTAGTTTACCAATGTTTTGTGCATTAGTTATATCTAGGGGAATTCGTTCTGCATTATACAGGGTCGTTCAAAATTTGTGATTTTTCCGATAGATACAAAAATGGTGAAAAGTACATTTTTTTAAATGGAACACCCTGTATATTATCAAATAACCTGAATGACAATTAAAGTTGCTTCCAAATGATATACCATGTTCCTATTCCTAAATAGTCTGTCCAAAATGAAAGCAAGTTTTTATAAAAATTTAAAATATTATTATGCATTTTGACAGAAACGCCATGAGAGTCACTGCTTGTCAAACTAAAAGATTGCCTTGCTCTTTTCTGGTCACGGCACACTACTACCATTTTCATTTCCCAATATAACAAATCGAAATAGGTAATATTACCCAATTGAAATGATCTGATTAACAAATCAAATCAATCTGGAATGATTCGCTTCAAAATGTTCATTCTTTTGGAGGTACAGCTGAAACTTGAGGTTTTTTTTCTTACTATCAGATGATGCAATTCAGTTTTTGCAAAGATTAATTGGAAAAATTTGGAAATAGGTTTGAGTCATACTCGAAAAATCGTCCATTATTAATTATTTTTCAGATCATCCTATATATATATATATATATATATATATATATATATAGTTTTGAGTTTCTTGAACCAGGAATATACAATAGAGTTTGAGTTTTGGGGTTTTGGTTCTTTTTGCGAATGACAGTCTTCTTTTACTAACTACTACTAACTACAAACGTCGACAAAATAAATGTTTATATCCTAAAAGAAGACTGTCATTCGCAAAAATAACCAAAACCCCAAGAAACTCAAAGTCCATTGTATATATATATATATATATATATATATATATATATATATATATATATATATATATATATATATATATATATATGAAAAGTATCAAATTATAGATAGCGACACCTATAATCTGTGTGGTGGAGCTTAGACCTGTTATCGTGGAATTTTGAAGATACGAGATTTCGTATAACATCAATAGGTCACCGACAGATGCCAGCATAGACCAACCCACGATACCAATAGTCGTACTCCTAGTGCGTTTTTAGGAACGCAATACAAATAACGAGAATATGAGAAATCTGTTACGAGTCCAAAGGAGATCACCATCCGTCTACAGCCTGTTTCATGGTTTCCCAATCATCAGGACGGCCTGTGGTCTCTTTCAAATTCGTATCAGATATCTCGTAGGTTATTACCAATCGGTACGTACGAAAATGTATATATGTATATATATGTATATATATATATACATATATATATATATATATATATATATATATATATATATATATATATATATATATTTTTTTTTTTTTCGACGCAGGTCACACTCCCACAATAACCTTCGTACAATGCGAACGCAAAACTCAAATAAAATAATTTTGTTTTAACCTGATGATGACAAATACCATGTCGAAACGTCGTTAAGAAAAATTATATGAATTGACTGAATCAGACCTTTATTCCGAGAATTTGAAGAAAATATATATATATATATATATATATATTTATTTCCCTTCGGTATATATATATATATATATATATATATATATATTTATTTCCCTTCGGTAGTGATATATATTTGTTCATAATTGTATATGGGTGTAGAGGAATAAATATAGTTTACCCATAAAAGGTTGCCTTCGAGCATGGGTATGGGGGTGGGTACATGGTGGAATTATAATAATAACTGTGTTTATGGAATAGTACAGGAATATTTAAGAGAGGAAAAATTTGACATGGGATTACTTATTTTGAAATTAATGATGATATATTTGAAATTAATGATGATATATATATATATATATATATATATACAGGGTGTCCCAAACTCGATGGCCTATTAGACATTTCTGGAAAACGGGACATAGGATTATTTTGAAAATTTGGTTTCTTAGGTAACTAGTTCTGTTCTATCGATCTAAAATATTTTCAGCGCTGCGACGTTGCCGCTTATATTGAAAAGTAGCAACAACTTTGATATTTTAAATGGGACACCCTATATATTATTGCATTTTTCGCTTTGCTATTGCTTTTCGGTTATTTTTGTATGATATTTCCCTATACCTTTGTCCAGTGGTTTTCGAGAAAATCATTGATTTCCTTTTTTTTGTGCGACAATCAAATGTTTATTACTGCTTTAATCAAATGTTTATTACTGCGGTATTTGGATTCGAAGACAGCTGAAATTTTGGATCTAGTTTGACAATGTCCTGTGTTTCAGTTGTGTCTAAGGAAATTCTTTCTCCATTATGCAGGGTCGTTCAAAATTTGTGCTTTTACAGATACATACAAAAGTGGTGAAAAGTGCATTTTTTCAAATGGAACATCCTGTATATTATCGAAAATCCTGAAAGACAATTGAAGTTCCTTTCAAATTATGTTTTATGTTCCTATACCTAAACAGTCAAGTTTCCGAAATAAAAGCAAGTTTCTATGAAAATTGGATTATTTTGCCATATTTTGTATTAGGTAGCTATGAAATATCATCAATAATAAAACGTTTGCACGTTCATTAACGTAAATTTGATTAAAAAAGAATCAAAATGGAAATTGTTTATTCTTCATGGTCAAATTATAGCAAGAACATGAAAAATGTTCTGTAGTATATTGAAGTGTGTGACTATCATTTTAATTCCCAGTATAACGAATCAAAATAGGTCATATTTCCCAATTGAAATGATCTGTAGTGTGCCGTGACCAGAAAAGAGCAAAACAAACTTCAAGTTAGACAAGCAGTGATTTTCATAGTGTTTCTGCACAGAAAGTATTAAAAATGGATTATAATGCATATTCAAATGCAGATATTTTAAATTTGTTTCATATTCACGGTGAGTGCCAAAGAATTGTTTCGAAAACATGCAGAAAAATCAATGAACTGTATCCAAATTTACCGCATATGAATAGAAAAAAATTCAGAAGAATTGAACGGAATTATGCTGTGTTTGGGAATGTTGAAGCACCAAGAAATCAAATCAAGCCGATAACTGGAGAAATTAACGTCTTGGGGTATTTCCACGCCTACCCTCATGTATCATTAAGAAGAGCCGCTGTGGATTTAGGTATGACCCGCACTTCAACATGGAGAATTTAAAAAAAAACATAAAATGCATGATTATAAATTTATCAAAGCTCATGCCCTACATAGAGGTGATCCTCCAAAACGTGTTGATTTCTGTAAATGGATTTTAACATGGACTTATGAAGATCCAAATTTCCTTCAGAAAATTATATGGACGGATGAATCTAAATTTTGGAGAGAGGGAATATTCAATCGCAAAAACAATCATTTCGGGGCTGCAGAAAATCCCTATTTTATAAAAGAAAGGGGATTTCAAGAAAAATTCAGTTTAAATGTGTTTTGTTCAGTAATGAATGATAAATTATCATATTGTATTTATAATGAAAACTTGAATTCTGGAAAATATTTGAATATTTTGAGAACAACAGTTAGCGACTTTTTGCTGAGAACGACATCAGTGCATTCACCATATTTTACTAGTGACCACTGAAGAGTTCCACTATTCATCTCCTGGCTCCATCATCAGATCAGCTCCAAGATACCAAATTATAGTATTGTCATCCAAACTACATATACATACCAAGTTTCATTTCGATACGACAAATAAGAAGTAGGTTATATTGACTTCCAAGATTTGATTACATTGTTAGTTACAAATGGAGCTGATAAAAGCGTGTTAAAAAAAGGATTGGATACTGATCGAGAAAAGTATAAAAGAAGCAGAAGAAGAAATCATAGACAAAACACAGAAATGAATCGATAATTTTATTAAAAAAATTGCGATTCATCAAAAATAAGAAGCGAGATGGAAATTGAATATCTTAGCACGGATCTGCCGGATCGTTTCGCATCATTCATACTACCCGTTGTTTCAAACTTACGAGGAAGCTCCCTTAAATAAGTCCTCGAAACGGGGCGATCGGGAAACCTCTCATTAAAAATGCGTTCTGCTGCATGAATATTTTGTCCAGTTTCACCAAGAATTAGGATCGCTGCTACTTTATCACCTAAAGCACGTACCATTTCGCTACTTGAAGCACTTAAACGTTCGGCCCACAACAGTTTAACAAATTATTAAAATGTACAAAAATATTAGAAGTACCAAAAGCTGCTAAAACAGTTAAACGTTCGATCAACAATACACAAATTATCAAATGTACAAAAACTTGGACAATTACAAAAACGTCGAATTAGGGAGACTAACAAAAACGTCAGCTTATTTGACAACTATCCAGAGGCGGAGCTTGAATTTGGAATTTTAGTATTAACTGATTTAATTATCATCACAGCTTTGCGTTTTTCAAAAGCGAGTTGCCAAAACTGCCATGAACACAAACAAAATTAGTATCATTGAATAGGTTTTTTCGATACCTTTTAAAAGAGGTGTCGCTTGCCGTAGGGTTCCATTTAAAATTATTGGTCACAATGGCCTTGTGACGTCATCTTTGACGATTTCGTCATCTATCATCACTAGTAGGAAAGTTTACAACCTTCAATATTCAGTTTCCAAATTTCACTTGTTTATGTTTAATCGTTTCCAAAAATAAGAGGGGGGAAGGGGACTTTTGAGAAGCACTGTATATGAGAAATGTGAAAAAAGGCCACAGTCAATATTAAAAGCTGAGAAAAACACTATGAGGAATCACAATGAAGGAGATGAAGAAGGAATACAAAAAAAAGAGAGATAAGAGGTTTATATAGTGATAGAGGAAGCTATAAATTATGAAATAATAAAATTATAGTTTGAAAAGATTAAAACAAGGACTAAAAAGTTGAAAATAATAAGAATAAAGTCATTGACCAAAAAATTTGTGAAGTGAATCAATAAAAGCATGTTTAAATAGTTATTTATGCAAATAGTGCAAAAAGTAAGTGTTTATTGCACACGACGTGAAGTTGTCCGATGAGGCCGACAACACGTCGAGTACAATAAACACTTTTTGCACGAGTTGCATACAATATTTTTTCTACGTTCGTGCAAAAATCCAAAAATGTGTTATTCCCACTGAGTGTGGGAAAATGAAAAGCGTTATTCAATAGCAAAATATTTAATAATTAATTAGCACTATCGATTTGCATTGAGAATTAATACCTATGTTAGGAACAATTTAACTCAAACTTTATTTTCGATAAATTGAATTTTCTTTCAATTCCGCGTCCAGTATGCAATGAATATGATCGAGAATAATATAAAATATACAATTGTTCAGAATGTAATACAATATCACAGAAAATTTACTAAAATGGGTAGATTTTAACGTTTATGTTTGTCTTGATCACAAAACGCTGTAGTAGAATGAGAGATGAGTGCAATAAACATTTGATTGCACTAGTGCAATAAAGATTCAGTTTTGCCATTGAATATAGTTCATTAAAGTTTTGTTTTTTGCATGAACGTAGAAAAAAGCAATACAGTAATTAAATGAAGGCTGATTGCGATGAAGTAAACGCAGAATCAATAAAATATGGCGGAGAAGGATTACACAACAAATAATCAAACTAATAACGATAATTTGGAAAGAATAAGTATTGCCGGAAGAATGAAAGACTTATTCGTAGATTTTCGCGGATTGAATGCGTTGAGCTGCTTTCTCGGTTTCCACTGAAGAGGTTCCATTTCACGACGTTTCGGCAAAATCACGTTAGTCATCTTCAGGTGTTGTCTTTGATTCGACCCCAACGAGACATCACATCATGGATTCGGAGTGGGCCGACCCAATTAACATAATGACGAAAGTAATGGAAAAATGCCAAAGAGATAATATGGAAATGCATACGATCCTCATAGATTTCAAAGTGGTCGACCAACTAATGGAAAAGCGGCGCATATCAACGCGTCCAATGTTTACACTCGAATATTATTGAGATAAATGAGTGCACAAATATTCTCTCCAATGGGAGTACTTCAATAACAATTCCTCTACAACGGCTGAATATTTCAATTCACATGTTTTCAAGTTCTCTCGGAATGATCTGAAACTTTTCCATGGAAAAATTTAATTCACCGAAAGACATTCGGAATGCGAATGCCGGGATGTTTAATGAAAAGAAAAACAAAACACCCTCCGGAGCTACAAGGACAGATGTCTTATTTATAGGCAAACAAAAAAGAATCGGTGATATGTAAACAGCTCCAACAAAAGAAACGAAACAAAACAGACGTCAGAGACAATGTCACGTAAACAATGATTATTTTTGTGCGGATTACGAGAGCTGTATCTATTCTAGTGAGGAAATTTCTATTTTCTTGCGATGTCTTTATGAGATTAACGAGAAACAAACTAAAAACGCATTGAAATTATTATATATTAATTATATCTATACCGGGCGAGTCTAAGAGATGGGGCACCCCTATTTTTGAGAGAAATAATCCGATTCAAAGCACGAAAATTTAGGGGGCTATTGAACAACTAAAATGTGATTTTTTGAGATAAAAATTAATTCTGTAGCACTTCCGGTTTCGCCAGAAATGATCTGAGAATTAGTTTTTCAAATGCAACACCTTGTTCATTTTAACTTTTTTGAAATCTAGAGCAAATTCTGAACATGATAAGCTAAACTTTGTAGTAACTTTTTTTTTTTTATTAAGGATGATGATTTTTTACATTTTCCTCTCCGATGCCATGTTGTCCGAGAAAATGGAATTAGCATTTTAATTACAATACTTTGCCACCAGCCGCTGTTTGAATGTGACAAAATCACTTTTTTTCGATTATCTCATGTTTTTTAAATGGCATCTCTATGGGACACTCTCTGCAACAGATTGTTTCGAAGGAAAGGAATCGAATGATACCAAAATTATGAATATCTGTCGATTATTTTCAGAGTTATCACTATTATAAAAAAATGTACCACAAAACAGTGCAGCCGCTGGACTAAACAACACCAAAATGATGGAAATTTTTAAATACCACTTCTACTCAATTGTCTCATGACGATTTTCAACATTGAAAATTATCATACGTTAAATTTATTATTTTGAATTTTAATACGCGATTTTGAGGATTATCAACATTTATTACAAATTTTTGAGAACAACAAATACGTAGCCCAATGCTCTAATACTCTTACTATAAAAATTGCTCAAAATGTTGGCCATTATGTTCCATGCATAATTGCACCCTTCTGACTGCTGTTCGAACTGCTCTAGTTAACTCTGCTGGGCTGATATTATTGAAAGCTGTGATGACTTTTTGTTGCAGTTCCTCGCGTGTCTCACTAGAAGTTGCATATACATCATTTTTTATTGTTCCCCATGAATAATAGTCTAAGGGGGTTAAGTCTGGTGACCTAGGTGGCCATCTGATGGAACCATGTGTAGAAATTAGTTTATTTCTGTAAGCATTATTCAGGTAATTGATTACCATTCCATGATTATGAGGGGGTGCACCGTCCTGTGGAAAATAGAAATTTTGCAGAACCAATGGAAGGTCGTCAATGATTGGCTCGATAGCATCCCAAAGAAACGTTAGGTACCTCGCTTCAGTAAGTGATCCATCAAAAAAAATTGGCCCAATGAATCGATCTCCAAGTATACCCATCCAACAGTTAAATCCGAACCTTTCTTGAGGATTACCTTGATGTAAAAGCCTTGGATTCTGCTGTGCCCAATATCGAATATTATTCCTATTGAAGAGCCCTCTATTGGTAAATCTTGTTTTATCTGAGTATAAAATTCTCAAAGGAAATTGAGGATTTTCGCGAACATTATGAAGAAACCATCGACAGTATTCAAGTCTTCTTTCATCGTCTCCACCATAAAGCCTTTGATGTATCGGATATTTATACGAGCGAAACTTATGCTTTTTCAAAATTCTCTGTACAGTCGATTGACTTGCGTCACATTCATTAGCTAATTCTCGTGTTGAAGAAGTCGGATTTACCTCTACATATCCTAGAACGTCTATCTCTTTATCTTCGCTGGCTATTACATTTACATTTCGATTTCGAATACGTCGGTTGTTTGGCTCTTGGCTCAACTGACGTTCAAGTTTCACGAAGTATGTCCTACACGGATGTCTTCTACCAGGAAACCTCCGTCTGTATAAATTTGATGCAGCCGTAGAATTCTTCAGACACTCGCCGTAAATTTATCCATGACACAGTTATAATGATTGGACTGAGATAACAGTTATTTCGTATTGATACTTATTTGACAGCAGATATTCATTTATTTTTTTATCCAAATGCGACTTTGACAAAATTTGGAGTTGACGATGGAAACACATTCCGTTATTGAAACATATTAAACTATTAAACACTTTCAGAATCTGTGAAAATGGATAGTGTAATTTCTGTGTTCCTATCAACCATAATGGGTCCATCATGGGAATACTAGTAATTAGTCTTTTTGAAGACGAATTACTTTCAAAATGTGAATTATAGACGTAATGAAAAATCTGCTGGTAGCAAACCAGAATTTTCATTACATTTTTCTGGAGTATGCATCTATTAGAAATACGTACATCAAATTTGCCAACTATTCTTATTGGTATAGTAAGTGAAATTTCAAATAATGTTATTATTTGGGATTTTTATTAGTCCAGCGGCCACAATACTTTTTGGTACATTTTTTGTTATAGTGATAAATCTGAAAATAATTGACAGATATTCAAAATTTTGGTATCATTCGATTTCTTTTCTTCGAAACAATATGTTGCAGAGAGTGTCCCATAGAGATGCCATTTAAAAAACATGAGATAATCGAAAAAAAGTGATTTTGGTGGCAAAGTATTGTAATTAAAATACTAATTTCATTTTCTCGGACAACATGGCATTGGAGAGGAACGTTCAACATGTAAAAAATCATCATCCTTGAAAAAAAAATTTTTTGAAAACAAATTTAGCTTATCATGTTCAGAATTTGCTCTAGATTTCAAAAATGTGAAAATGTACAAGGTGTTCCATTTGAAAAACTGATACTCAGATCATTCCTGGCGAAACCGGAAGTGCTACAAAATTAATTTTCATCTCAAAAAATCACATTTTAGTTGTTCAATAGCCCCCTAAATTTTCGTGCTTTGAATCGGATTATTTCTCTCAAAAATAGGGGTGCCCCATCTCTCAGACTCACCCGGTATAATAAAAATGAATCTCGATTCTTTGTAAGCCCAAAAAGTGAGAACGGCTGGACCAATTTGTTTTTTTTTTTGTAATGTTCGTAATAGTCCGAGGATTGTAGATCGTCCGTATGTCATTCTGTCAGTCTTCCCGGTTCAAAATTTGTAAGGTATTTTTGGAGCACTTGCCGACATCCGATTTGGCTAAAATTTAGCAGGTGTTCATAATTCCGATGACAATGCTTTATGAATTGTAAGAGAAAAAAAACAAAATGGCGGCTCCAAGATGGCAGACGGGTTTTGTAATTATTGTCCGATTCGATTCAAAATTGGGTATGTAGGGGTTTTCGGGGTCGGAGATTATGCATTTATTATCAAAATTCATAAATTCAAGATGTTGGACGAGTTTTGTAATTATTGTCCGATTCGATTCAAAATTGGGTATGTGGGGTTTTCGGGGTCGGAGATTATGAATTTTTCATCAAAATGTACAAATTGAAGATGGCGGACGAGTTTTGTACTTATGGCCCGATTCGATTCAAAATTGGTATGTCGGGATTTTTGGGGTCGGAGATTATGAATTTAGTCGAAAATCATTGATTTTTAGTTAAACTTCATAAATTGAAGATGGCAATTCCAAAATGGCGGACTAGATAGCTCAGACCTTACAGGGGAAAGAGGCCTCATAATAACGATGCTTCAACAAGGCGTACTTAAGTAATAAAAAGCCCAAAATGAAATAATTAATAAAAAACCTTTTCAAAGACAAGCTTTTATTCAATGACCCAAAAAGTAAAAAAAAAATTGTTTTGAATGTGTGACGTAGTTTATTCCGTGAGTTATAGATTCAATAGCTTGTCGCGCAAAGTTTTCAGTTCGTATACAAAAGCGACAAGCTTTTGAATCTATAACTCAGGAATAACCTACGTCACACATCCAAAGTAATTATTTTCTACTTTTTAGTGCATTTGAATAAAAGCTTGTCTTTTTTATTAATCATTTTATTTATGTATGTTTTATTCTGCATCCCCTTTACATTTTCCAGGTGCAAAAATATTCGTTATTCAATACCTCAAAATTCCTTGCGATACCTCTATTTAAGAGAATTTCGAACTCCTTGTAATACGTCCTTTACAATCATCGTATCGTATCTATATTTCAAGAACTTCCATCTCAATAGGGGGGTGAATACTAATTCTGAACTACGCCGGAGATGGAAGGAAGATGAAGTAGAATTAAATTATCAATTAGCGGAGTTCCAAACTTTGTCGGGACTTTGATCGATCAGTTGGGCAGTTGGGATTTGGTTCGTTATATATCTTACTGTTCTCTGCTCGGTGTTTGCAGACTTTGTATAGTATTCAATCAAAGGAATAATCCTATAATTTCTATGTTGATTTTCCTGGATTCTCGGAAACTCTCCACCAAGTGATACAGTACAGACTAGAGATGAGTAATAAATAAACTAACTTATATAATAATGACAACAGTTTGATTTTTTGGTCGTTCACAATGGATACAAGAACCAACAATTATTTTCCTTTCCTAGACGTTTTTATCACAAAAAATAACAATAGGTTTTCCCATATAGTATCTCACACCAATCAATATATAAAAGCCTCACACATAACCAATCACCCAAGGCTTTTTCCAAAGATGTCAGAGATAAAATTGGTGGAATATTTAAAAAACGGGACATTAGAATAATAGTCACACATCTCAAACAAACAGCATAGTCAGTATCTCCTAAGCTATATACAAAATGTCCTAGGGCATGCATAGGACAAATTAACAGGCAGGTAACCAGCAGAATTCACGAACACCAACTTGCCGGCCGCATTTAGAACCTTCCTAAGCACTTTCCAAGACCATCACGTAGGGAATATGAGTAAATGTGTGTCATTTGATTATGTGTTTTCGTTTCCCACAATAGTGATGCAAAGGGAGGTGTACGAAAGGCAATCCAGAAGTTGTGATCGAAAGATATTTCATGGGTAAGCTAGTAGTATCGTTACATCTCATTTGAACGTAACAATTTCTCAGTTTCATTCTGATTGTAAAAAAGACATTTTTGCTATGAACATTACGTTCAACGATATTTGGTACAGAGAATACTGTTCAGGTAGGAGTTGGATGATTTTTACTTTCAAAGTGAACTGTGTGTATCGACAATTATTTTGCTTATTTAGTACAGCTAGTTATCGTGGACGTGCATTAAACATTCAGTTTTAAATTAAGTTATTTTTTCTTCAAACGAATCGAAGAAGTAAATTTTGTGTGTTTTCATGCATAGTGGATTGGTAAGATATTCATAAAATTAAAATCGACAAGAACATGGTCTCACGAACGAACCAGTCAATTTCGCATTTTTTTCTCTTTGAAAATGGTCAATAAATAATAGTTACTTTGATAATATATGTCCGTTGTTTTTCGGAGTCAGTTTCCACTCTACCATTCATCTTTTCAAATCGATAATGTTTTTTATTGCACCTCTCATAATTATTTAAACTTTTCTTTAATCCAGATTGTATAGTGGTAAATTTCCTGGTGAGGGCAGAGTTTAGAGTACGTTCTATCGTAGTCGAAAGCTGATCTCATGTTCTCCCTCCCATATAAGCAACACACATTCAAATTCGTGCCTCTTTTTGTTCAACTCTATTAGATATGAAAATCCTCACCTCTAAGATATCGGATAGACTCTTTAGAGTTAAATAAGAAGAATAATATTCAAAGGTAAAAAATATACAACCTGGCGTACCACAGGGTAGTGTTCTTTGACCTCTTTAATGTGCGGGACATACCAAACTTGGAACTGGTGAAATTGGCTACTTTTGTTGAGCATGTAAAGAAGGAAAAAGAAGAACTACAAATACAACTCTGAGTAATATAAAAATAAAACCTACATTCTAAAACAATGTTTTGCGTGCTATGCTGAGTGCCTTTGGTACGTTATAGAGGCTGATATCCATAGATGTTGGCATCCCAATAATTAGAGAAGAAATAAGAAAGTTTACAAAGAAGCACGTGGAGATTCTTGAGCTGCTGGACAATCAGCACATGGTTCGAAGACTGAAGAGACCATAGCCATTCACACTAGTGTTTTATCAAAAATTAGAGTATCAAGTATTAAAAATCATTACATATAAGTTATGGTTGGTCTTACAGACCAGTTTCAATATATTATTATTATAAAAAAATCGTAGTTTTTCTCTCTCTGTGAAACTTTTCTCGCTGCCAACATGCAATTTTCAGTTTCAATTTGTCGCCTTTTTCATGAAGATGTACCTGTTTCTTTCCATAGAAAAGTCGGACAAATCCCACTCTTATTTTTTAATTAGGTTAGTGGTTAATCTACCCAAACGACATACAAGGAGGGGTACCCCAAGGTAGTTTTCTTGGACGTTTCTTGCATGTGCTATATACCAGTGACATTCCGAATTTAGAACAGTTGAAATTGACTATTTTTTCTGAGGACACAGCACTGCTCAGAATAAGGCAATACGAGATTGTTTCTACCGATTGAATAAAAAAATTGACAATTTAACGGGTCCAAATGAATAAACACTAACTTCACCAAATTAAAAATTGAGTAATCTCTTGCTGGTTATAAATCGAACGGTAGCTGCTTAAAAAACTAAACTAAACAGCTGGATACCAAGCTAAGATGGAAGGAGCATGTGAAAAAGACAAAAATGAACTCAACATAGAATTCGGACAATATAGATTTCTCGAGGAATATAGTCCAACCTTTTTCAATATAAAAAAACATTATGAGATTATTAAAACTACCTGGTTGTGTGAAACACCAATCTAGGAAAGCCGGAAAGGTAGTAATATGACCATGGCCATATAGGTCACCCAACAATTAGAGAAGAAATCGAAAGGTTTGCGAAGAAGCACAAAGAAAGGCTTGACGTGCACGAAAATGTAGAGATCCTTCACCTGCTGGAGAATCAACACATAGCGCAAAAACGGAATAGAACAAAGCCATTCGAACTTATGGAGGGTTTTGTACAAAAAGTAGAGCATTGTGCGTGGATAAGACGAATATCAGAACTAATTGGACTCAATTTAGCTGATAAGTATTAAGAGTCATTAGTTACATGTGATGGTTGGTCATACAGACCTGTTCTAACAGGTTATTGATGAATTAAAAAAAACTATTTATTTTCATTTGATTACAATAAATTCTAATGTGATTCTCAAGTTAGCTAAACAAAATCCTGGATCCTAGTATGTTACAGTGTACTGCTCATATAAACGAGGAGGAATTCATTATCATCTTTGGTATCATTATTTTATAAAATATGTCTTCATTTTTCACAGTTTGTTATATGTATAGGTATTTTATAATCAACTATACTGTTAGATACTGTACATTACCAACCCCTTTTATGGAATGACTTCTATTGACCATTTTTTATTCAGAGCATAACAATATTAGGTGAATGAGCATATTATTCACAATCACATTTTTAAATACTGTATATCCCTATATTTTTTATGTAATAATTTGTATTAATCATCTTTCATTGCATAACCATACAATCGTCAGCGAAACAAGTGCAACAGCACTTATCGCTTATCAGCTTTATTCATTTTATTTTTTGTGAGATAATGCTTTGTATTTATTTGTTGAAAATATGAACATGATGTTCATAAAATCAGATGTGGAATCATCTGCGACTGGAAGATAAACTTTAGTCACTATCTTCCATCGTTCAAGATAACCTCTTGTGGGGTATTCATGTTGAAAAGGGAAACATTCTCAATTGAATATTGATAGAAATATTTTTCTGTGAATTAAAAATAAAGTTATTTTTTGTGAATGTCTAACAGAAAACAACTACTTCCCCGGCTTAAGCCACGCTGGACATTGAACTACATCTGATAGATATTCTGAAAAGACCCTAACTCATAAGAAAAAATCTAAAATTGAAAATTTGTATTTTCATTCAGATAGTTATTTGATTTTATATTCCAGTCTTAATTGAGAACTCATAAAGATGAATGAGGCAAAGAAGAATGTTTTCCAAAAGAGAGTACTCACCAGAAATCAGTGACGCAAGAGAGACATCGCATTCACTAGGTCTTCAATACATGTTTGTCGACGAAAATCTATTTCACGCATCCAAATAACATTTTTATCGGTGATTTTTCAATTCACAGAAAAATATTTCTATCAATATTCAATTGAGAATGCTTCCCTTTGTATTTGTTGTTGAATAAAGAATATTATTATTATTAATAATTCAAAATAGCACTAGTGATAGCCCTCTTCAAAAAGGAAGACTGTGAAGTTGACAATTTTAGACAAATCTCTCTTCTTTCCTCGCGATCTAAACCGTATGAAAAAAATGTTTCAATTAGGTTCTTAGATTATTTGGAATAAATTCATATATTATATGAAAACCAACATGCATTCAGAAAAAAAAAATCAACTGAAACTGCAACCAACCATTTATTTAATTATATTCTTGAACAAATTGATTCCAATAGTTTTCCATTTTGATTTGTACGTTTTCAGTTTTTTTTTTCTTAGAATAGTATATTATACAACGATCATGTAATATAACTATTGATACATGAGCACGAGGTAAGTTACGAGCCGTATTAATAGCCTTTACATGATCGATCCATACACTATTTTTTCTACGACTATTAAATAAAAAATAAGAACAAGAATTTCTGGTTGTGTACAAGATAATTCTTCACTGCTCGAGCTACTCATGGGTACTTTTAACGAGTTAAATGTCAAACAAGTATGTAGAAACATACCACATCCCCAAGTACGTGTTTCTATAGGCCAAAAATATGTTTGATAATGAAAAATACGTGTTTTTATTGACCAAAATCTGTTTTGAAATGAAAATCTGTGTTAAAATGGACAATATTAATAAACCGGTAGCAGATATTTAATTGGCATATTATAAATACGGAAGTAGAAAAATATATATATGAGACAAATCTGGCATGTCTCTTCATTTATTTTTTATATTCGGCTCTCATCTTTTGATAAAGATGGTGGTTTTCCTAACTGCTTCGGATTTGAAAACGCATTGTGCATAACAACAATACAATTAAGCTAAATTTTTTTATAGAGCAGCAATACGTAACCAAACTCTTTTTAAAATGAGTCCCTAGACATTGTTTTATGGTAGTCACGGTCAATGTTATGTGAATAAAAGTGAATTATTTATTTCGTCGGATTCATCTATCTACTAACGAATCCGACAATGGTATCATCTAGATGGATAAAACGGTATCATCTAGATCGATAAAACATGAAGGTAGTACAAATATAATTCACGTTTTTCAACGGTTTCCGTGAAGTTTCACTCTACTTTGTACTTTTTCTGAACACATACACTGAACAAATTCAATAAAACGTTTGACAATCGCAATTCATCTGCAATTAAAAAAACAGTACCACTGATACACTCAGAGTGCCTCCTTTTCGATCAATAAATAAAGACATCATTAATTGTAGTCACAATTCCCCCTGAGAAAGCAATGATGAATCCTTGAATAATTCACCGCGCAAGCTTGGTGAACCCTGAACTCTAACGCATCGCTAACGCGGTATATATCATTCTTCAATGGGAATCGTATTTCTGGATAAGCACGGGTGATTCTACTCGAAGGAATGAGGGACTTCTTGAAACTCCGATGTTTCGTGGATTCTGTGAAATATATAAGAGAAACGTTTGGAATGAAATATAATCGTGGTATAGCTTCTTGATCTACTGAGATAGATGCTACTGCGGACGGTATTTTACGATATTCGGGGTTGCAGAATTGTTGCATTTTGTTAGGAAAATTAGTCACAGGGTGAAGAATATACAGAGGAGGCTGTATGCATGTTGACATTTGACGATATTATTAGAGTCCATGCCCAATGCCTAATATTCGAAAGCTTCATTATAGGACATTTAAATTCAGTTCTGATAGTAATGCAGGAAAATAATTAATTCCTGGGCGTTTCGAATATTAAGCGGCGTACACACCAAGATTCCAACGCCGAGCAATCGAACCCCAGTCAACCAGCGAAGTCGCAGGGAATTCGATATAATATCTCATTGTAGATCACCATTTCGTAGTAACATACAGGGTGATTCAAAAGTACTTTGACAAACTTCAGGAGGTGATTCCTCATAATATTCTAATATGAATTGTCCAAATAAATATATGTCCGGAAACGCTTCGTTTCCAAGATACAGGGTGTTAAAGTTCTATTTTTATTTTAGTTTTTTTTTAATAACTTTCGAAATACTGACCTTAATTAAACGAAAATTGGTATTAGAGGTTTTTTGAGGTGTCGAATTCGAACCTGATGTTATAATTGCTCTTACTCGTAGGGGGCGCCACCTACAAGTCTTTTTCTTTTTTGAAGATTCATAACTTTTTTGAGCGTACTTCTAGCACATTTTTCAATGAAAAAATCAATTCCTCTATCATATCTAAGTGAAAAAGCTAGACTTGTTACAAGTCGTTATAAGCAACCATTTTCTTAATATTTTGACTTGAAAATTTCAAGTCGATTATTTGATAATTGATGCGTGTTGAAGTTATTACCATTAAATTGCATTTTTCACAAGATTGCTTAGGAAATGAATTTGACGTTTAAGTAAGTAGTTTTGGTTTTTTGTAGGGGGCGCCACCTATTCTATTTATTTTTACTCGTTCGAAATAGTTATTTTTGTATCAAGAGTGCAAAATCTGTATTTGTTTTAATAAAATTTGCAAGAAATATCAACATTTTATTTCAAGAAATTTTGAATATGCAGAATAAAATAAAGGAAAATAAATTGTATTCAATAAATTGTTCAAAGTGTCCAACTTCAGCGAAAATACAGGCATTCAGTCTTCTAGTCATTGAATCTCGTACCCGCTCAAAAATTATTGGTGTGTTTCTTATTGTTTCACAGTCGTCTATTATTCGGTTTCTTAGATCTTGCTCGTTCGCTACTGGAGTTTTATAAACTAGTGACTTCAAATGTCCCTAAAAATAGAAATCTAGCAGGTTTAGATCTGGGGACCTTGGTTCCCACGCCTGGTTAGGATCTTCTACACCCCTACCGATTCATCGATTTGGACAGTCAGTGTTAAGGAATTCCCTGGCTACAACGCTAAAATGGACCGGAGCCCCATCATGCATAAACCACATGCGGATACATTCTGATGTAGTCCCGGCAATTCATTTTCTAAAAAGTCTCTGTAAGTTGCGCCATTCAGTCGGAACGGAAGAAAGAAAGGACCTATCAAGTAATCAACAATTGTTGTCGACCATACATTTACAGAAAATTGATAGTGATAATGTCTTTCACTAACTGCGTGCGGATTTTCCAGTGCCCAAACATGGTTGTTATGAAAGTTTGTGATAGCATTTCGGGAGAAGTTTGCCTCGTCCGTGAAGAGTACATATCTTAAAAATTGAGGATTTCCAGCCAATTTTCTCAAAAACCACTGACACATAGTAATGCGTTGGGGAAAGTCTCGTGGCAAAAGAGCTTGTACCCTTTGAGTTAGGGCCTTTTCAGAATATCTATCAGATGTAGTTCAATGTCCAGCGTGGCTTTAGCCGGGGAAGTAGTTGTTTTCTGTTAGTCATTCACAAAAAATAACTTCATTTTAATCGTGGATTTTTCAATTCACAGAAAAATCTTTCTATCAATATTCAATTGAGAATGTTTCCCTTTTCAACATGAATACCCCACAAGAGGTTATCTTGACGATGGAAGATAGTGACTGAAGTTTATCTTTCAGTCGCAGATGATTCCACGTCTGATTTTATGAACATCCTGTTTATATTTTCAACAAATCAATCTATCATACCCCATGACAGGTTTTAATGTCAGAAAACACTAATTTCAAAGTGTCTCTCCAAAAGAAATGATTCTAACTTTTTCCATCTTTGCAAAGTGGGATTGCTTCTTGAAAATGTGTTTCCCATTTCTTCCGGTCTTCCTGATGATCGTGGAAGCGTGAAATAGATGTTCGTCGACAAAAATGAATTGAAGACCTAGTGAATGAGATGTCTCTCCTGCGTCAATGTTACAAATGATTTCTGGTGAGTACTCTCTTTTGGAAAACATTCTTCTTTGCCTCATTCATCTTTATGAGTTCTTAATCAAGACTGGAATAGAAAATCAAATAACTATCTGAATGAAAATGCAAATTTTCAATTTCAGATTTTTTCTTTTAAGTTAGGGCCTTTTCAGAATATCTATCAGATGTAGTTCAATGTCCAGCGTGGCTTTAGCAGGGGAAGTAGTTGTTTTCTGTTAGACATTCACAAAAAATAACTTCATTTTAATCGTGGATTTTTCATTTCACAGAAAAATATTTCTATCAATATTCAATTGAGAATGTTTCCCTTTTCAAGATGATTCCACATCTTATTTTATGAACATCCTGTTTATATTTTCAACAAATCGATATAGATAAAATTGTTGATCGTGGATAATTCTCCAAACTGTGGACTGAGTAGAATTGAGAGCTTCAGCAATTATTCTTGTACTTGTTTCTGGATTCTCCTCGAGAGCGTTCAAAACAGCTTCTTCCTACTCTGGGGTTCGGACTGCTCGTGGTCTTCCGATAATATCAGCTGCCCTCTTAAAGCTACCTGTTTCTGCCAAACGACGGTGAAGACTGGTAAATGTTGGAGCTGAAGGCAGTACTCGATTAGGAAATCGCTCCTGGTACATACGTCTTGCTTCGCGCGCAATGCCATCCGCAAGGCCATAAACAAAATGCATATCGGCTAAATGAGCATTATTGCTTATATAATCCATTTTTTCAAAATTAGGGTTTCAACACTTACAAAAACTTTAACAAAACAACAAAACGTTCAACTGTCACATAATATATAATTACCAAAAATACTCACTTAAACGTCAAATTCATTCCTTTAGCATTCTTGTGAAAAATGCAAAATAATGGTAATAACTTCAGAAGGCATCGATTATCAAATAATCGACTTGAAATTTTCAAGTCCAAATATCTAGAAAACGGTTGCTTGTAGCGACTTGTAACAAGGGTAGCTTTTTTACGTAGATATGATAGAGGAATTGATTTTTTTACTAGAAAATGTGCTAGAAGTACGCTCAAAAAAGTTATGAATCTTCAAAAGAGAGAAAGACGTGTAGGTGGCGCCCCCTACGAGTGAGAGCAATAATAACAGCAGCTTCGAATTTGTCACCTCAAAAAACCTCTCAGTACCAATTTTCGTTTAATTAAGGTCAGTATTTCGAAAGTTATTTAAAAAAAACTAAAATATAAATAAAACTTCAACACCCTGTATCTTGAAAACGAAGCGTTTCTGGGCACATATTTATTTGGACAATTCTTATTAGAATATTGTGAGGAATCACCTCCTGAAGTTTGTCAAAGTACTTTTGAATCACCCTGTATGAGTACCAGCGACTTTCCTTTGGGGACAATAATATGCACAAAATGTTAACTTTGTGATCTCGCAAAGCAGAGTTCGAAAGCAATTTAAATTAACGCGTTCCAGAAAAGTGCTTATGACCACCATGCCACATACCATTGACTATTTCATATTAACGTTCAGTTTGTGATATTCATTGAATTTTCCATAATATATTACACAGGAAGTTTTATGGATTATGATCGGGCGACTTTTTCAAGAAGACCCATATTCAAAATTTTTATAATTTCTAATTGATGGCACTCTGTGATTACTTAACGATATCATTGGATTTAATTTAAATTTCTAACTTTTTCAATAGGTACCGCCTCCCCTATAATATCCCGAAATTATATCATACTGCATGATTCTTATAGTTTCGAGCTAGACATCTCTCCGTTTTTTTAGTTTGAGGTCGAATAATGAGAGTAAATGATATGTGTTTCACTTCTCATAAAAACACCCTCTATATTCCGCCGCAATTTTTGTCGTAGTATCATTAAATTTTCAGGATCGATAGATACACTGAAAATGTACTCAAAACGGGTCATCCTACGTAATATACACTGTACGCCAGCAGAGATGGAACCACCCATTTTTCCTGAAAATTATATTATGGGGCAAAATAGGCCCACAATTTCTTCGGAGTGGTGTTCAGGATCCCTGATTTATTCCTAATACACCTGTTTCCTGAAAAATGTTCAGTCCTGAAAAATCCGAATTTGTCTCAGAGGCCGTATCTTCCGTAATTTTCGAGGTAGAATTGTGAAATTTGCTGGAGTGATAAATACACCGGATATATACTCACTGAGCAAGAGGGGTCTGTCTGAGAAATATACACGTCGGGTGCTATGAGAAGTGATAAAACTACAGATTTTTCAGTACTGCAAATTCTTGAGGAAACAGTTCTATTCCAATTGGGGTATCCTGAATACGAATCCGAAGGAATTGGGCGTATTATGCTCCCTAGGCTAATATAATTTTCAGGAAAAATGGGTGGTTCCATCGCTGCTGGCGTACAGTGTATATCACGTAGATGACCCCTTTTGTGCATTCCCGGTAACTTCGACTTCGAAGTCACACACCTACACAATAATATTCGTACAATGCGAACGCAGAAATTCAAATAAAATAATTTTGTTTTGACCTGATGATGACAAATACCATGTCGAAACGTCGTTGGAAAAAATTATATGCATTGACTGAATCAGACCTTTATTCCGAGAAATTGAAGAAAATATATATATATATATATATACATATACTATTTATATATATATATATATATATATATATATATATATATATATATATATACTAGCGGACCCGACAGACGTTGTCCTGTCCAAATTTCTATGTTCCCTAAAATGTTTTTCCCGAAAACTCTCGTCCGCGTAGAATTTCTTTTTTTCTATGTTTTCCTTTATGTTGTTCCATCTAGATTATGCTTTTGACTCCTTCCGCTTCCTGTTGTCCCGTTATCTCGTTTTCCCGTTATCCCGTTATTCCATTTTCCTGTTACCCCTTTTTTTTCTTTATCCCGTTATCCCGTTTCCCGTTATCCCCTTATCCTGTCAACCCGTTATCCCGTTTTTTGTTATCCCGTTATTCCCGTTTTCCTGTTATCCCATTTTTCATTTATCCCGTTATTCCGTTTTCCCGTCATTCTCTTATCCTGTCATTCCGTTATCCCGTTTTCCCGTTTTTTCGTTATCCCGTTATCCCGTTATCCAGTTATCCCGTTATCTCGTTTTCCTGTTATCCCGTTTTTTCTTTATCCCGTTTTCCCCTTATCCCCTCATCCCGTTATCCCGTTTTCCCATTTTTTCGTTATCCCGTTATTCCCGTTATCCCGTTTTCCTGTTATCCCGTTTTCCTGTTATCCCGTTTTTTCTATAACATAAAAAAAAATTACTGGTTGATGGTAGAATGGTGGAAATTGAGAGTTATATGAATTTTTTTGTCATGAATGAAAATAAAAATAAAAATCTTGCCAAAAAAATAGGGGTTGATCGTAGGAGGGTGAAAATTTAGGGTTGTATGTATTTTTGAATGCTGTATCATAAAAAAATAAAAACAATTTTTTTTTCTAAAAAATAAAAATAAAATTAAGGGGTGGACCACCCTCAACATTTAGGGGGATGATTTGTGAAAAAACGCATACAAAAAAATTCATTGAAATCGGTCCAGCCGTTTATGATACCGACTGCAGCGCCATCTGCCGGGCTGATTTGTGAATCTAAACCATCCAGGGCGCCACCCAAACGCATACAAAAAAATTCATTCAAACCGGTCCAGCCGTTTAGGAATCCAGGGCGCCACCCAAACGCATACAAAAAAATTCATTCAAACCGGTCCAGCCGTTTAGGAGGAGTTCAGTGCCACACACGTACAGTAATATATATATATATATATATATATATATATATATATATATATACACACAAAACATGGAGATAGATGGAACATATAGATGAGTTGTATATATGAAATTCATCATTAGAATGTATATAAATAAAAGGTAGAAATGAAATATGAAAATAAAATATATAAGTAAGTTGTGTAAAATATATATGCAAAATGGTATATATAAAAAATATGAATAAAATATGTAGATGAGATGTATAGATGAAAGTTGATTAAAATGTACAAATAAAACTAGGATAAATTTGTAAAGCTGCACATCTATCATTTTCATGAGTTCATTTCTTGGATATTTTGAGATGAATCCATTGAGTTTTTTCTTGAATTGCTGTATATTTTGAATTTCCGTTAGGTTTTTTGATAGAATTTGATACATTCTAGGTGCTAGATAGGCAAAACAGTTTTTGATGAGAATGGAGTCTTGTACGAGGTATTAAATCACCTCGTATCATGGTTATGTCAAAAACATGGTCTTCATTGTGAACCTCATCAAATGGGAATGTATAAGACCTCATCAGAATTATTTTGAGGATTTTTCAAAAAATTTTTTTAGGTGTGCATTTATCGGTCCGTCTTATCCTATGGTGCCATAGTTCAATCGAGAACCTACCAATGCATGATAGACTGTTTCTAGTTTATTCAGATCTAGTATCGTTCTCACAAGTTTGAATTTATACATCAAACATCTAAGATTTCTGGTGATAGTTTCTATATGTTAATTATAAAACTGCCAGAAGACTTCAATCGAACTAAATAAACAGGAATATCTGACATATCAAATAAGACGATGATAGCAATCAACACCTAACTTGTTTTTTACTTTTTAGTTTATTTTATTTTTTCCATAGTCGGGTTACAGTATTTTAAACTTTTTATTTTATTCTATGTGAATATTGAACGTTAATTTTTCGTCCATTTCAACACCAAATAAAGATACATATATTTCCAGGGTTTTTCAAAATTCAACCATGAAGAAAAAAAATTTTTAAATTAACCCCAGGGGGGTTGGAAGTTTGAAAGTTTGTATGGGAGTGCCGTTAGTTCCTAATTTAGGGACATAAAAATTTGTATTTGAAATATTTGT
Source organism: Gonioctena quinquepunctata (assembly GCA_018342105.1). Classification (NCBI taxonomy): domain Eukaryota; kingdom Metazoa; phylum Arthropoda; class Insecta; order Coleoptera; family Chrysomelidae; genus Gonioctena; species Gonioctena quinquepunctata. The sequence goes on along the minus strand of JAFIRS010000110.1, from coordinate 365,686 downwards.
AATGATAAAATACTTCAAATACACATTATCAAAGCATTCTCCATATTCAAATGTTGTAAACTCATAAAAGCGCGTCACGAAAAATTAGAATGTCAAAGGACATGGCTTCACAGATTGTATGAAAATGTGTTTCATCATCGCTTTGCTATGGAAAAACATCATTGTGAATTCCACTCTGCGCCACACAAACAATTCCGGGCTGGTAATATCACCACAGACTGCGAATATAATTTCTCTATTTTTATCGTCTACAAAAATAAGGAAGTCTGGAAAACTGTCGACGTATTTCACGAGTTGTGTTATAAAAACTACGTTATCGATTCTGGTTGCTAGCCAAAAGCTAACGCTCCTAACTGCATTCGTGATGAAAAACTACGCCACCCGCAGATCTGGAATTGAGCAGTTTTCATGAATCGGTTTTGTGATGAACTTGAAATAATTTATATCCGAACTTCTCGAAGAACAAACTAAATTATTAAAAACTTTACATACTGTGACTAACTGATTGAAATGAATGGAATCATATCACACAAGTTAGGATTAACGTAAATTGGACTCTAATATCATTTATCACAAAAAATCAATAAATATAACAGGATTTGTTGGTCATGTTGAAAAATGAAACATTCTCAACTACGTTGGTCATCTTAAACAAAAATCAGAGTTTACATACTTTGGATTCAGCAATAAAGCTTTTTTCTAAAACATCACAAAGCTTTATCAGAAAAAAATTTAGAATTTTTTGCGAAGCTTTAGGGGAACCTGGGGCTGCATCAATTATCAAAATATTGTTTAAAACTCAATGATTCCATGAATACCCAAGTGGAGGGATTGTACTAAACCAATTTTAAAATGCAATGTGCAAAACATGGAGTCATATTGCTTCTCTAATAATTATATTTCAAAGTTTCCAATCAGGTTCACAAACACTATGGAAAACAGTTCACAGAAAACATGAATGGGGAAATTTGTTTTTTCATCAGCCGGAACCATGTTTGTTTGTGGTTTCGAATTGGATTTACCAGGAATATTTCTCCATAGTTGTTTTTCGTTAGTTTGTCATTAAATATCGATATAGAAATGGTAATTGATCGAATTAGACATGCTACTGGGTTATTATTCGTACATCATCATTGTACTGTAGCGATCGTCATATACCAGAGCTCTTGATTAAAAAACGCTAGTATTCAAAATAGAAAATGTCATATACCGCGTGCCAACTTATTCTTTAGACAAGCCATGGTTTCCAGAGTTCCGAGGGTATTGGCAAGGGTGCTGGATTCAAGAATTTGCTTTTTTAGACGTTAAGAGAGGATTGTACGATCACATAGTTTTGAGACGAAAAATTGGTACATTTGATTTCTCAGAAGCATTTTTATTTTCGCATCTAGAGTGCAACTTTAACCAATCTGATGGACTTGAATGATGAGTAAAAAATATTATATGACAGTTAGACCAGAGCTGAAGCCTTTGAAAATGGTAAAAAGTGAAAAAAAAAAATAGTATGATGAAACAACATTGGAAAAGGAAGAGAATATAACAAAAATTAAAGGAAAAATAATTTACGGGCGATCTGAGGTCGGTAAGTGGAAGGGGTGAGTTTTTAAGGGTAAAAAACGGTTTATATCGATTTCCGCCAAAACTACAAGTCCTATGGAAAAAAGTTAAATGGCAAAGTTGTAGGTAATGAAAAAATCTACAACTTGTATCCACACTTTTTTCACAAAACCTCAAAATGTATGTAAAAAATTCAAATAACCAAGTTTTTGGTTTTTTATTTTTATCTTTTACAAAAAAAACACGAAATTTGGTGAAAACTTACCTTTTATGTCCCAAACACAGTGTAATTTTTTTGATTTAAAATATTAATTTTTTCATCTTATTTTGACTTAATATCGAAAAAGCACCCTAATTTTCAATCGGAAATTCTCCCGTCAAAATATCAGCTTTTTTAAAAAAGTCGGTGTGCTTTTTGTTCGTTACAATCTCTCCTTTCTGATGGTGTGAAAAAAAAAATACATTACTATGGTAAATGTTCTCAGAAAATGCAAAGAAATAACAGGTAGTAAGGCCTAGACCCTCCTAGCCCCTTCCCCACTTCTCTATGAAATACCTTTTGATGGGCTAAAATTTTCCGTAGGTCACTCAGGTATATAAGTTATTTCAAAATAGCAATAAATAGGCATCCACGCATATAATTTAAAGAAGATTCTACAACTTTCTCAAAATATTGTAGATGTCTTATTAAATTTTCGGATTCGAGTTTTTTTCGTTTTTTGCATTTTCAGAGAACATTTACCATAGTAATGTATATTTTTTTACACCATCAGAAAGTAGAGATTTTAACGAAGAAAAAGCCGACCCACTTTTTTTAAAAAGCTGATATTTTGACGGGTGAATTTTCGATTGAAAATTAGGGTGCTTCTTGATATTAAGTAAAATAAGATGAAAAAATAAATTTTAAAAAAAAGGGATAAAATATTTACCAATTCGTGGAAAATATTTTTTTTTGTAAAAGATAAAAATAAAAAACAATAAACTTGGTGATTTGAATTTTCCACATACATTTTGAGGTTATGTGAAAAAAGTGTGGAAACAAAAGTTGTAGATCTTGTATTTTTTTGGTTTCATAAATTATCGACCCTGGTCTAAGTGTTTTCCGCCTAGTTGAGTACCTATAGTTCAGTCGGCAGGGAAAAAATGGACGCCGTAAAACATTTTTTCCACGTGATAGGGGGTTGATCCTGAGTATAACTATGAGTTGGCGCGGCAGGCACGGGGGGGGGTGCGATAGCGGCCATCTTGTCATATACCTCCAAAAAGATTTGTCGGACGCGAAAAATACAGGAATTCTTTTTTTTTATAATTGAATGTTTTCTGTAAAATCAATATTTATGCAAGTTTTTGAGTAATTGGAACGCATGCTTTTTCTACGAATAACTTAAAAACAATTGATCCTACGTGAAAAATAGTTATATTAAATACATTGTCTACAAATATATTGTCCTTTTTTTCATAAAAATTTTGTCCTTTTTTTCATATAAACAATAGTTTTTGCACAGTAGATAGCCAAACGAAAATTCTTTACATATAATGAGACAGATGCACCGAACAGGTAAATTGACATAGTTCTCCCGAATTCACCCTGACATTACCCTTCATCCCTTTATCACCTTCGCCAATCTTCAACCCTCTCCTGGCCCGCGTTCATCGTGCCTCAATTTTTTATCCCTGCCAATGACCTTTCATTTTACAACAAATTCCTTCGGTAATCATCTCTCTGCTCCTCGTTCTTGTTCCTTACCTAATTTTCGTTTAGCTATCTACTGTGCGAAAACTATGGTAGAAAGAAAAAAAAGTGTACAACAAAATTTGTAGACAATTTTCCAGTTTTCCGCAAGTTTCGTGGTTAGGAGTTTTTTGTCTGAGTTGTTTCTCCACAACGGGAAAATATTGAAAACATGGATGTTGTGGGATACCTTTCAGCATACAGAGTTGCTTGGTTTCTCGAATTCTTCTTGCATTCGCCATAAATTAATAGCATATCCACTTTTCTATCTATTGTATACATGTTTGTTGAAAAATTTGATGACCTTAGCACAAGGTTTACGAACTAATTTCTTCTTCTTCTTCTAAATCAATAGTTCGAATCCCATTCGCGATTTTAATTTCCAGTCAATATAAAAAATGCCTCTTCATGAAAGTTCAACCATTATGAAAAGCTATAGAGGATCCCCGTCAATTAATTCAGGAGAGACGAGAAAACCCCCCATGAACTTATATTGAACTTCAACAAGTAAAATAGAAATTAACAAATTTAGTCAGAATTTGGAAATAAGAAGAAAACGACATATAAAAAAAATCAGAGACTATTTTTTAAACAGTTCGTAATTTGAGGAAAAATGAAATACAGACAATAAAAAATAACAAAGACAAAAAAGAAAATTATAGAAAAAGAAACTATTATGAAACTATGGAGATAATATTCCATAAACCTCTTGAAGAAAAAATAATTAGAAATAAAAAGATATATTGAAAACTGTAGGCCTGACGCACCAAGACAAAAGATACAATAAGAGGCCACCAAGAAACAGAAGGAGATATGTACGATATTAGAGGGGCAATAAAGAAAGCAAAATCGGGAAAAATTCCATGAAAAAATACAATGCAACGATAGAGAGTTTACAATCACACTAAAACTTCGGAGATGAATTGTAGTGATAAATGAGAGAAATTGGCGAACAATTATCCAGTTATTGAAGAATAAAAAATTACATTCTAACATAAATACCAATACACTTGAAGTGAAATAAAAGCGATCTTCAAGTGGATTGGATGTATGTTGTAAATTGTATGTCATTTTTGCTAATCTGTCATGTTCTAGCACACACTCGTCTTTTGTTTCCAAATGGGAAACCCAGTATTTCAACATTTCTTGGATGTATAGGAGATTCATAAAGAAGTGTTTGTTTCATTTCTATTCTTCAACTTTTCATTTTTGTCAATGTTGAATTAATGAACGTCCTGCTCTTATATTCAAGGAATACAAAAGTTACGTTTTATCCCCTTTGAGATACGGAGCCATAAAAAGGGTTGCTGATGAATCCGGGGAGGTGCCAGTGGATCCGTCGACATCCGGTATTTTCGTGTGGATTCTATCCGGGTTATTATTGAGAAAGACGACATATTCGGAGATATCGATCAAAAGCAGCCATGAAGAGTCGCAATCGCTTCCTCGTATTCTGCGATAACTCAAAAGAAGGGAAACTTTCATTCAGCACTGAAGGTGTGTTTGGTCTTTGAAAGCGTGTTCATTCGATTAAATTCAATAGGGGTTCCAAAGGAGGGTACAAAAGTTCATGGCAATGGATGACTAAATTACTTCCTTTTCAAACTGTACGCGCAAGAGACGAGAAATTTCAAAGCGCGATGAAGTAATTAGCAGTATAATCAGCGGCTGCCTTGTGGCAATTTCAGCATTGAAAATTATTGATAAAAATGTTTTGAATATCTGACAGACTATTATGTTAAAGATGGTACATAGGGTGTTTCATAAATGAATGCTGATCCAAAGGGCGATAATCCTTGGATGATTTTAAGAAAAATTCTTCATATGAACCGCTTTATTTCTGAGATACAGGATGTTGAAATTTAACAAAAAAATCAGTTCTTCCCCAATATCTCTGAAACCACTTTGGCTTTTTTTTCAATTTGGTACATGCAAAGTACGCACAAAAATAAATTTTTTCCATGATGAAGGATTTCCTAATTTTCATCAGTGGCGTCCCTGTCAACTTGCCCTGCCATATTTTTGATCAAAATAATGATACGCCACTGTCTTTTTTCCAAATGAATATTATTTTTGTAATTGTTCTCTATCTTCTCATAAAAATGGTCTCCTGCCTTCTTTTCGTCCGGCGAACTATTTTTGAATCAGAAAATAAAATGCATTCATTTGGTTGTCCTATGCGAAATCAGCCGTTGAAGAGTATTAGGATTACCTTGTGGGCTAGAAACATCTAGTATGCTAAGAACACATTTCGTTGTTTTCAACATAAACAATTTTGACACTCCTTTAGCTAGATACGTGATATTATTTACGTTATAAAAACTTGTTTATTAAAAAAAAACATGGTAAATTTTACAAATACCGAATTAGCAGACATGCATTACTTGTAAGGGCTTGCTGACGGGAACGCATATGAAGCCAGGCGACTGTATCAAGAGCGTTTCCCAAATAGAATGGTTCCTGATGCTCGAACGATTTCAAGCACGCACAGAAGGTTATGTGAAACAGGAAGGTTTGAGCCACATCATCACATGAAAGGAGCAGATCGGACTGTAAGAACTCCAGCAATTGAGGTAGCTGTTTTGAATTCCGTTGACGAAAATCCTGAAATAAGTACGAGGCAAGTTGCCAATAATTTGAATATCGCCCATATTCTAGTATGGAGGATTCTTCATGATTATTTATTATATCCCTAGCACATTCAACGGGTTCAGGCTCTACTTCCTCGAGACTTTCCATTACGAGTGAATTTCTGCCAATGGTTTCTCCAAAAAGTTACCGAAAATCCTTCAATTGAAAGGGAAATTTTATTCACGGACGAAGCTAGTTATAGATTTAGAGAGAGGTCAGGACCTAAAACACTATCTAGCGGTTCACTTGCTTTCAATCAAGTTCGCAGTATGCCCCTCTTGTTCAATTTTGTCATATATCAATGAAAATATGGCATTGGTAATTCTATATTTATTTATTTATTTATTGTGGGATACAAACAGGACTAGCCCAAAAAAAATGTATCCTCTAAGTAGTTATAGAAATTACAATAAAAGAAAAAAAATATTAGTATTATATGAGAATTATAAGAAACATAATTATGAGAAAATAATTATTGGAAATACAAATATATATGATGAAGATTTATAGGAGATACAACTTGGCAGATATTCAGTGGAACTCTAATTGTAAAAAGTGCGTTTTCAGAATGTTTTGGAATTTGTAGAAGCTATTTGCAGATATGTCGATGCTGGTGGAACTTGACAATATATTGTAGGTCTGTGTTATCCTGTGTAAAGGGGAGTTTAGAAAATAGTTTGTTTTTGCCTGCTCGGTAAAGAATAAAAGAGTTTGGCGAGTATTATAGACTGGTGTAGCATATCGAATCTGAGAAACTATTTCGATTGCATCAATTTTGCTATTTACGACTTTGTAAAGAAATTTCACATCTGTAATTTTCCTCCGGTGCGCGAGTGAGATGAGATTTAGTTCTTTTCGAACGTTGCACCTTTCATTGATATGTGGGAAGCATTATATGCAAGCATATATGGTATTCATTCATCAGACATCAATTTGAATTCCGGCAAAAGCTTGGACTTCATCCAAAAATAATATGCAAAGCTTTCTTCCCAAAGATCATTCAAAATTATCATTGAAACGCCATTTTTCTATATTCAAAATAACATCAATACACATTTTCATGGGAAATAATCACATTAATGGAAAATTATTCGACCGTTTAGAATCCTCGATGTTTGTCCTATGTATACTCTTCGAGGTGACATTTTTTTCTTTGGTTTCGGGAGAGTTTTTGTTGTCTTGTAAAGTTGATATATTGTTTTGAGGTGGTACCCTGTTGCAATTTTAATGTTGTGGTTTTTGAAGACGATCAATTTAAATATAAGGAAGAATCTTTTCATTTCTTGATGGACTACCAATTGTTAGAGGTAGTTATCACCCTAAATGTGTTGGCAGATATTTATCTTGATACACAAAAATGACTATTTACTTTGTAAAGTATATATAAACTTTATTTCAATGAAGACAGATCAAGGTTCAAAACTATATTCATTTTTCACAATTATAAATGATAACTCGATAACTAGACAAAAAAATACAACGGGTTTTAGGAATAAGTAATTTTTGTCTGATACCATATTGTCCAAGCAAACATTATTAGTGATATCGAGGTGGTAATTAAAATCTACCAAATTATACTTTGTTTGGGGTCAGGCAGCAAATGTGTTTCACACAATCTCCTAGTTGGTGATGATTGGTAAACCCATTGTTCACATCACTTTCGTATAATGCATTTTCCACAATTCTAAATGATAATTTGATAACTAGACGAAAAAATACAACGTGTTTTAGGAATAAGTAATTTTTGTCTGACACCATATTGTTCAAGCGAACATTATTAATGATATCGAAGTGGTAATTAAAATCTACCAAATTATACTTTGTTTGGGTGCAGGCAGCAAATATGTTTCACACAATCTCCTAGTTGGTTTGTTCACATCACTTTCGTATAGTGCTGCCATCTCTGTAAATTGTTGCATATTGGTAAATAAAGAATGTTAAAATACGTTGGGGTTAGGACGTTTAATTCTACAATGTACAATGTTCATTCTTGAATTGTATTTCTGTATCGTGGAGTTTTTCAATTCTATTAATAGGATTCCAACGAACTGAAGGACTACAACACATTTTATGTGTTGAAACTACCTACCGCTACAAAGTAATCGATTTAAATCAATTTTTCATCCGAAGTTCTTCACGCAAGACCCTACCCGAGGAATGTCAATGAATCCCCCTTTATTATCATTGAACGATATCTTCATGCTCTGTCCCATAAACATACTGGTAACAAAAATAAATTATAGCTATTCTGAAGGAACGAGTGCCGTAGTAATTTCCACAATATGTGACCAAAAACAAACAGAGCGGCTTCTGAGATTAATCTGTTAGATGTTTGTGCAATTACTTTTTCTGTTCCTTTGTGACAATAAGTTCGGAATGATGATATAGCTCTTCCCAGATATGAGATTTGTTTGATGAAATCTCGTTAAGACTTCTGTACCAACTTTGGTGCCATTTGGGATTTTCAACGTAAACTCTCGGTATCTATTCATCATTGAGAAAATCATTGAGATATTGGTACATATTTCATATTTGTAAGAGTAATTATTCATATGTAATGTAATAGGTATTAAGCTAAATATACAACTATTCTATAATCATTTATAGTTTTCACACAAAAAATCCAGAATGAAACGGTGTTCATGTCGTCGTGTTGGAACTTTAGACTTCAAAAAATATATATTACCGGAATTTTTCCTTTCTTCGAATTTTCACCATGATTTTTGGAATCAGTACTGAAATATATATATATATATATATATATATTATAATGACGCTTTAAGGTTTATCCAAGCTTTCGGAAATGTTTATTTCCATCATCAGGGAAAAACTTCGTTGAGGTTGGTTTCAATGATGTTAAACATATTCATCTAATGACAAGTGAAACTCTAGAGTTTCACTTGTCACACCACATAGAGTAAACAATTATATTTATATAATTTTAAACAACGCTAATGTGGTTGTAATAACTTTGCACTTCGTTTTATTCCTTGATCTACGTTTTTTTTTCACTATGTTAGATGAATATGTTTAACATCATTGAAACCAACCTCAACAAAGTTTCTTCCTGATGATGGAAATAAACATTTCCGAAAGCTTGGATAAACCTTAAAGAGTTTACTTTTTCATTGCTGCTTACCCCAATATCCCTAGTTTTGTATATTTATATATATATATATATATATATATATATATATATATATATATACAGAGTGGTCCAACGAAAAGTATGCACCTAGCTTTTCTCCTTTGTTTAGAATTGAAAGCAAAAATGCTTGGACACGTGGAGTTTGCTTTTGAGGGGGACACATTTTAGACATATTTTTCAACCTGTGCCTTTAACGCCCTAGCGAGGGGGCGTCACAACCCTAAAATTTTAAATGGAAAGTGGGGTCGAGTGATATATCATTTGAACGGGCACAAAATTATCTTTCTAATGATACCCTATTTATCGAAATTTATTCGAACAGTTAATGCGAAAACAGCTTTAAGAACATTTACCCGATAATTTAGATATTAATGAAACATACAAATAAGTTTTGGTTATTAGGAATCAGAATAACTACAATCATTTCTAAATTACTTCATTTTACCGAAAGCAACATTTCAATGTAATTTTTTTTTCATCACAAAAAATCCCCATTTATCGTTTGCGTTAATGATTCGTATGTTGCCAAGTTAGTTAGAAAGTTTGTCGATACCTGATCTGTTTGTAATGTGAAACACCAGCCGCAGAACCCCATCAGAAATGAAGCTGTGGAAGTCGCTGTTTTGGGGCATGTTCAATTGGATCATACTCAAAGTACCCGTCAACTAGCTGAAGCCTCAGGAGTCTCCCGTTCATCCATAATACGGATTTTAAAAGCGTACAAATTTCATCCGTACAAAATTAAATTAGTACAGGAACTAAATGAGGATGATCCTGATCGAAGGCTGCAATTTTGTGAACAAATGAGCCAGCGTTTAATTGAAGATCCGCACTTATTGTTTAACATTTGTTTTACCGATGAGTGTACATTTTATTTGAATGGAGCTGTGAATAGGCATAATTGCCGTTACTGGGATGACAGTAACCCACATTTATTCAGTAAGGTTCATACCCAATACCCTCAAAAAATAAACGTCTGGTGTGGCATATTAGGAAGTCATATCATAGGACCACTTTTCATTCCTGGAAATTTAACTGGTGAAGTCTACCTAAACATGCTTGACGATGCAATTGATCCTTTCATAACACAGATAATAGAAGACGACCAAAATCATGATGCCGATCAGCTTCATTTCCAGCAAGATGGAGCACCTCCGCACTATGCTGCTCCTGTAAGAGAATTTTTAGATAACCGGTTCCCCGGACAGTGGATTGGAAGGAGAGGCCCAATTGAATGGCCTGCCAGGTCACCTGATTTATCGCATTTTTGCTTTCAATTCTAAACAAAGGAGAAAAGCTAGGTGCATACTTTTCGTTGGACCACTCTGTATATATATATATATTTATATATATATTTATATATATATATATATATATATATATATATATATATATCCCTGATTTTTTCGACATTCTTTTGATTTGAGGTTGATGCCGCGAAAAATATGCTACAAACTATATATTTCCAAAATTTTGGGTCTGCAGAAACTCCGATTGGTATCAGCAAAATTGCTCAATTTGTTTTGTTTCTGTATCTATCTAGATAACTAGACTGGTAATGTATCTGATAATGACAGTAATAATGAAAGTTTAACTCAAGTTTGTTGGTCTTGTTTATTATCAATTTTAATCAGTGTCATTCATATCAGTGATATAGTTTGGAGAATTTTCGGAAAATTGGAGAAACCGCTGAAAAAAAGTATGTGTGCCTTCGAATTGATCGTGAGGATTTTCCAATTCCATGGGGTTACTTCCTTCGCAAATAAAATTTCGATTTTGACCACCCTTAAAAAACTATAGTCCGTAAAATAAAGGCGTGGAGTAATAAACCCTCTTTTAGTATTATGGGTTTTTCCTAGCAGTTCATACTTATACCTACCTGGATTTAATACGATAAGCGGTTTATTTCTCCATGCCTTTATTTTACGGACTATAACAAACGCGAATTTTTCGAGTACTCCCTCATCTGTTAAAAAAAAATTAGTATAGATATTTTTCATTATTTCAATCTAATGAAACCTCGTGTACTGTTGATTTTACCTAATTCTGATTTCCGGCTGTTCTTATCGAGAAAAGTACAGTATTCCTAGTCGTTGGATGCACTGAAATCGTTTTCCGCTAGAGCTATCGAGATTGACAATCAATACGTAATGCTCCAATAGACTTTCTGTTCCGCTCCGAGGCTGGCGAATACAATTGAATTTGTTCATTTGAATTAACACCACGCGACCCGACGTGCGAGCGTGTCGGAGCGTTAGGACGGGTTCATCGGATTCGATCCGCAAAACTATAAATCATATTGTGCCCGATATATTTATTCACCGGATGACAAGGCGATTACTAGTTGAACTACAACTTTTATATAAAATGATTAATGAATTTGTGTAAAGGAGAAGTATGACTACAAGATATCTAAAATCTGCGAACATTTCATTTTAATTACTGATAAAATCATATATCACAGGACGAACTCAGTGTATCTCTGATAACAAGAAGCTAAGAGACTTACGTGAAATTAAATATGGTGCACCCCAAGGGTCTGTCCTGGGACTCCTTTTGTTCATTGTTTACATCAACGATATTTTCACTTCCTTTTTCCGAACACTATTGTCATATATCCCGATGATGCGACATTGATTAAAAGCGCACTCTTAAATACATTGGTATAGGAATAATCTTATCTGCTTGAACAGAAATGAAACACTAAATTGAACTTTTTCGCAAATCGCACGTTATCAAAGGATGGCACTGCAAATCTCCTAGGAACTACCTTGGATGATAATATCAACTGGTCCGCACATATAAATGAACTGTGCAAAAAAAATATCCAAATACACTTATGTTTTACGTCAACACAAAAAGTTTGCAAACGTAGATACATTATTGGGTGCCTTCAATGGTCTCATACCATCCCATGTGAGTCATGGTATCATTCCCGAAGTTGCCTAGACCATATACTCTTTGAGGTAGTGGCACAGTCTTCTGTTGATGAAGCTATTGTTGTTTATGAAAATAATATAACAGATCATCGAGCTACACTTATGAGCTTTCAAGTAAAAAATATTACTAGAAACTCTAAAGTTGACAAGTACAAAACATACATAAATTATGTCCAAATAAAAAACGACTTAGATAATTATAACTGGGAAAACTAATATAATATAAATGATCAAATATGAAAACTCAAAAATTACTAAATATTTTGAATAATGTTAAAAAATCAAAAATCAAAAACTAAAATCAAACGCAAAAAGGTTCCGACTATAGGAGTCAATAAATCATAAAAACGAACTTTATAAAGAATGGCAAAGTAACTTGAAGGATGAAATAAAAAAAACATACATTATCGTAAACATATTAATGACCTTATCATAATTACTAAACGAAATTTTTATCAAGCAATATAGAAAAAAATGGATGTAATGCAAAAAATATGTGGAAATTACAAAGATAAAACCAATCATAACATAAATGAAATAAGCTCAGAATCAGGAAATAAGATTACGTGTAAAAAAATTTCAGAAGAATTTAACAACCTATTCACTCAGGTAGGAGAAAACCTAGCTCACAAGATATCACAACTAACTAATCCTCCTCTCCAACACGAAATAAAAACCCTCACACTTTTTATTGGATACCTGTGACTGTAGAAGAAATTAGAGACTATGTGAGATCACTGAAGTTGAATAAAGCACCTGGGATAGATAATTTAAAAGCCGAAATATTAAAAAAATTATGTCCATCCATTGCTAGTTTAATAAACTTAATTTTCACTAATGGAATATGTCCTTCTCACTTAAAAAAGCTCTAATTTCTCTAATCTATCAAAAAGACCACAAATATGTGTAATTACAGACCAATATTATTAATTCCTACTTTGTCATAATTAATGGCAAAGGCAGTGAAGAGAAGGCTAACAAAATTTATAGATAAATATAGTCTCATTTCGGAGCGGCAATTCGGTTTTCAAGAAGGACTCTCAATATCTATCTATTGATAAGACCGAACCAGTAGCAGTAGTATTTCTGGATTTGGCAAAGGCGTTGACACTATGAACCATTCACAGTTGTTGGATGTAGGTATACGAGGGTTGCCACATAAATTATTCGAAAGTTATTCGTCACATAGAAAGCAGGTAGTAAGGATAGAAAAGGAAACTGAAAAATCTGTGTCATTTGAGGTTCTTCGAGGACCTGTTTTGGGGCCAATATTATTTAATTTATATTTAAATGATATATTATCTTACAAATTAATTGGATTTGCAGACGACCTGGCCGGAATATATAATGTTAAAACATGCGAAGATTTAAAAAATAAAATTGAGTATGATTTGAAAACATTTTCAAACATAAGATGTTAACAGTTAATCATAAAAAACATACGTTGTCTTTTTTACTAGTTATAAAAATAATGTATAAAATAACTGTCAATAACATCGATATCTCTCTGAAAAACGAAATAAAATATCTTGGGATAAAACTGGATTCTCACTCAAGATGGACTGATCACTTGTCAGACGTTGCTGAGACGTTAAGATTTTTATTATATAAATTAACAACTGAAAAATACTGTATTTACCAAATCTTAAAACAGTATACTACGCACTTGTTGAATCTCGTCTAAGATGGTTTCCAGCTGGGGAGGAACCTTACCTAGTCATTTGGAACAAGTTGATATACACCAAAAAAAAATCTAAAAGCTATTCATTTCAAAAATATGAAATACAACACAGAGCTAGTGTTTAAAGAAAAAATTATTATATAAATTGACTGAATCAGACCTTTATTCCGAGAAATTGAAGAAAAATATATATATATATATATATATATATATATATATATATATATATACCCCATGCTCAACCTTGATGGTCTTAATGGGTTGCACTGATCAAATTATATGTATATACACTTAGTTGTAAGTTTAATGTAATCCTACCCTTTCGGTTTGTTTAGTTATCTAGACTGTCTTTTTATCTAGACTGTCTTATATAATTAATGTATTGTTCAAACTGAATAAACATCATTATTATTATGGGGTAGTACTCCATACACAAAAAAGTTTTCATTACTCAAAAGAGACCTATAAGACTCATAGCTAATGCAGGACATAGGGATCACTGCCAGCCGCTGTTTTCTTTTTTTGACATTTTTTCGAAACGAAATTACATTTATTCAGAAGGATTCCAGCGTGAGTACGTGAGAAAAAATCGAATTAGTTGGTGAAAAATTGTGCACAGGTGACTTGTTCGGGAGGAATTTAGTTTCTGATGGTGATTTATACAAGAACAAGAGACGTAAACTCAAAAAGATTGCCTGGAAAATTTCCTTCAAAACGAGTAATTCATTTGATCCAGAAGAGTAGTGGAAAAGTAAACAGGGGTAAAAATAGCTACAAATTACAAATTTTTATGATGAAATATGACCATATTGAATAAATAATTGATGAACCTTGTGGTTATTTATGTACGTAGTTATGTCAGAGGTTATCAAACAATAATTATCAATTTTTTTATCTCTCAAGTCAAGAGTCAAGAAGACGGGTTCAAATATCAATTGCGAATTATTTGCTTGAGCAAAATCAAGTTGATAATATGCCGATATTTGAGTTCTGAACCCATTTGGCTTTCATCAGAGAAAAAATGTAAGATGTACAACTGATATATCTAATGGAAATTATTCTTGTAATGGAAATATTGTTTCGGTGAATTCTTGTTTTTTATAAGTTTTTTTAAGTTATAATATAATTGAATACTATATATATTTTAACTACCCTAAATAAGAGTTAGTTCATTTTTCAATTGACTTTGTTTACTATATAATATATCCAGATAACACAGCATTGTTTTTCGTATAACTATTTGACTCATTTTGATCGTCGACTCTTTCAAACGTAAATAATATTATGACTCCATTAAAATTTTCCAATCGATTGCCCCACTACCTATGCAGTTTTAATCAATATCCCATTGAATTTGAACATGCATCCAATTATTTTGCTACAACTACATCGAATAATTGGTACGAATCAGATACTAATTAATAAGTATCCATTTATTTGCGAATTGAAATATTTTGTGCCGACACAAGGAACAGTTTTGCATCTAGAGTGCGTTGGACCAACTTCAACCAATCTGATGGACATGCATGATGATTTAAAAAAATTATGAGTGTTCTCCGCCTAGTTGAGTAAAATTTCAAGTGTTTGAGGCGTTGTATAAAACACTCGTTCTTTCACATAACCCCACATCAGGAGATCGGGATGGCCAACGTACAGATTATTTTACTTCCGATCACACCAAACGTTTACTCCAAATATTTCCTGAGAATTACTTTCCCTCATTTAATTATAAATTAAGTATAAACATGTCAAAAGATAACATAAGAAAGCATGAAACATTTCCTTCATTCAAATCAAATCAAACTATGCTTTATTGTCAGAAGATACTAGTCTTATCGACAAAGACGTTAAAGAAATACATTAAATAAATAAAAAAATTTGTTGCGCCCAATACCTGCGGTTTTGTCTGTTAAACATTCCATTATATCGAAGAAACAAAGTGGAATTTGCAGTATTGTTCTGAAGTGAACTGTTTTCTCGCTTCAAAAAATTTTACTTTCGTCACTTGTAAAACAATATACTATTTTTGATTCACATCAACCAGGATTACATTATTTGTTTTAAAACATCTCATATTCTTCCACCTCGGAAGTTGGAGAAATCAAAATGAAATGGTAAATAGCGCTTATAAGATATGAGCAGCACAAGTATTCATGCAAATATAATGAAACTTGGCAGTGTTTTTTGAGCATTCGCCAATTTCAATCCAGACGAAAGTATTTCCGATCAGTCTAACTTCTGACTAACGGCTATTCAACTTCGAGTCGGAGCAATAATAAAACAATGTCTGGATTTAGTTGGAAAAACGAACAGCTTCCCATCAGATTCATAGACATAATAAAAAGCAAATCGGCGTTTTCAATCGAGTCGAATCTCTCAGGCAGACAAAAAAATATGTTGGTATTATACGTTGAAAAAAAATTTAATGTTTTCATAGAGACAAACAATTCCCCTGCTACGCCTGACATGGCATGTGATGTGATCATAATTGTTCCTGCCTATCTGATGTAGTCATGGCAAAACCTTTAATTGTGGTGGCGTAAAAGTTGTAGCTGAATATTCACACAGAAGTTGGGAGTAAATTATAAAAAAAATTAAGACAATATTATTTTGAGGTAACCTCGTCTAGGGTTGTTAATGATATTGGTTTTTTGGGCTTAAAAAACCACACTATTATCTCCAGCTGTGTCGTGGTTTTGTAAACCCAATTTAGTAAAAATAATTTAGTGACGTGTCTTTTGTTTACACTACTAATTTCAATCGAGAAAAATCTAATAATTTCTTTATTTTGTTTATAATGGTGTCCTTTGAGTGATCTGATCCGATATCTATTTTTTTTCTAAATTGTTATGTTGTTAAGTTCTGGATGTTGACACAGGACGTAGTTTTTCGACTGATCTGGAGGTATTTCGAGTCTCACGAATAAAAATATCCCATAATTTGCTCAGTGTAGTCTTTGAGATGCATTGGTTGAATCCGGTACCCTGGACCGTCCTGAGCTCTGAAAGCGACAACGCTGTAATCAGATCAAGACGATGTAAACGCAAACACAAACATAAGTGTTGTGGGAGAGAAACTAAGAATACCCTCAACTCCCACCAAATGGCTAATAGCACCAGACAGCCTGTGAGACTACGTGAGAACCCAACATTTAGGCGGGGAATTGCGGCGCGGTTCAGAAAGAAGCGACAACCTATAGGTTTATTGATTTTTCCTTTGAAATTTTTGCGATAAGTCCAATAAACCTATGTATTGTTATGATTGGTTGATTATATGATTTTAAATTTGTATATATTATTGGTGAATTTATTTCACAGATTATAATTTCTGAATCCCTATCATAACAAATAAAAAACTCGGTATGTTATGTTACCTTTCTCCTTTTCAACCTCTTTTACCTTATCCCAGCTCAGTCAGGTACGCCTATGAACATGAGTCACTCCTTCTCAGCAGTCGATTCCTGCGATCTGTATTGCCGACCTGGCACTAACGATTCGATAAGAAAAGCTGTTCAGTGGAGAAAAGTGAGGTTAGAAATTGAAAAATAAACACCAGTTGCAGAAAATCATCAAATTGGTTGTTTTTTTTATTCAAATCAAAACTTTTAAATACCCTACTCTGCGATAGATACCTTATACTAGCAAACAATGACATAAAATGGTGCAATTTTGATGTTTGTGACAATGAAAGATTGATGAAGAAAGTTTGAACTTATGGTCAGTCTTTTTGCATGGAATTTATGATGAGTGTTCTGCCAAAACAATATAACCAGTGGTTTGAACACGTAAAGTTATTATTTCAATGTGAAAGTTGCACTTTCATGAGTTCAGTTATTGAATACCTTGTGGCTGCTTTTCTATTGAAGTTTCCAATCCCGTGGACGTACTTCTGGGATCTCAATGACAGCTTACTTGCTCTTCTTCCAAGATTTATCCTCTAGACCAGGTAGGTGGAATTTTCATTTACTATGTACTTCTTCTGTTCAGCCTTCCGAAAATTTTTCCTCGTTCGGGAATTTTATAGCAGGTTTTCTTATATTATCTATGAAAGCTTTTTTTAAAATTTTGTACGTGGCTTCACCTTTTGGACTTTTCTTCAATCTCCTCCAAACTTGTTTTTTTTTTCACAAATTTTTATTTTTTCACAGATTTCCGAATTTGTATCACTTCCTACCTAATTATTTGCTGTTCTAATTAATATTAATGATTTTATGAATGACATCTAATTCTAACTCTTACATACTATTTACAAATTCCTATAAAATTATATTTTTTCAATTTCTGCCATTACATTTTATTGTATATCATCACTTTTCCCACACAAACTCTCTCGAATCCCATTGGTAGGTTTTCTGTTGATGTGAATTGTCATACAGGATGTTCGAAACTTATCTATACGTCGATCTTACATTAATTAATTCAATGTTTGCTATAAATTTCAATTTTGATATGGTTTAATCGTGGATTTTTGTTAGATATATCGTTGGATATATATTTTTGATACCAGAACTACTTCAGGAATGCCCTCTTTATACATATGTATCGACTAGAGCATAGTATAACGTTTTATAGTCGTGAAAAGAAGTAAAGAGAATTGTGAAATAACATAGCATTAACAATGATAATAAAAATAACCAATAATAATAATGATAATTATAAGTTCAATCATTTAACAACATTTCCTAACATAACAATATATATATATATATATATATATATATATATATATATATATATAATGGATAATAAGAATGAGAGCCCACCATCCGCCAACAGCTGTTTCATGGTTTCCCAATCACTAAGACGGCTTGTGGTCTTTTTCAAATTCGTATCAAATATCTCATAGTGCTAATACCTACCGTTGGGGTGACCTATTAATGAGCACGAAATTTGTTGTCATTAAAATTTCACGATAACAGGTCTAAGCTTCAACACACAGATTATAGGTGTCACTATCTATAATTTGATGCTTTTTCACATTTTTGTACTTGCCGGTAGGTATTAGCACTATGAGATATTTGATACGAATTTGAAAGAGACCACAAGCCGTCCTGATGATCGGGAAACCATGAAACAGCTGTTGGCGAATGGTGGGCTCTCTTGGATTCGTAACAAATTTCTCTTATTCTCGTTATTTGTCTTGCGTTACTCAGAACGCACTAGGAGTACGACTATTGGTGTCGTGGATTGGCCTATGCTGACATCTGTTGGTGACCTATTAATGTGCACGAAATTTCGTGTCATTAAAACTCCACGATAACAGGTCTAAGCTTCAACACACAGATTATAGGTGTCACTATCTATGATTTGATGCTTTTCATATATATATATATATATATATATATATATATGATGAGAAATATTTGTTCAATGTGAAAAGAATAAATAGTGATATAATGATACTTACATATAACATAAATACCTGCTATGTTTGTTTTGCAATTTTTCTGTACATTTTTCTTTTCTGAACCATTTTCTAGTCGACGCAGATGTCTCAAGAGTTTATCAGCGGAGATTTTCTATTGTCATAACTATGTTGCCAACAATTCATTCAATTTGCGCAACCAATAAAAAACTGATACGTCAAACCACTTCTATTGAAAAGCTCTTCCATTTTTATCATAAATACTATTTATAAGAAGTTTTGTTACAGTGTAACAGTATTATTTTCAGAATTCAGATTTAAATTAACTTTTAATAATTCAAGCCAGATCACTATGCGGCGCGAAACCGCAATTTAATATGAAGACTTGTTTTCCCAAATAACCCATATCATTTTCAGAGGATAAGTTCCCCGTCTAATATGAGAGCGCACCAATGGTGCTCTATCCGTTAATAATCATAACGGCAACTGCGGCGGCGAGCGTCTGCGAATATGCTGCATGGCTGAGTAATAGGATGATGCATCGAATTCATCTCCCGTAATTGAATCTTGCATGTTTGATTAACAATAGGGTTTCATACTATGCTCCGCGAAGAGGATTATGCTAATGTGTTCTGGTATGAAGGCTTACCTTTATAATTTCGCTATGGTATGTGTCGTGTTAAAACAATATTTCGCTTAGAGCTCGAGACCCAGTTTCCGTGATATACGAGGCAGGAATCCAAAAGCGGATTTTGTATCGGGGATGATTAGCATGGATCACATACGACAAAGAACAGGTGTGCCTCAGGGCTCTACTGGGGAACCCTTATTATTTGTGAATGACAGAGGCACTACTATTGTTTGCAGACGATAGATAGATGGATAGATAATTTTATTTGTTCCAGGTACAGTACACAATTAACTCCTAGGAGGAGTGTAGAACATGTCAGTCATTGAAATACAATGTTATCATATATACTTACACAGGTACTGTTATATGCTGACGACTTGAAGATATTCAGAAAAGTGCTCAATTTAAACCGGAACAAAATTAAACTCAATGTCAGTAAATGTGCGAGTATATCTTTCAGTAAAAGCATTATTCCTATAGAATTCCAATATTTACTGGACGACAGTATAGTCAAAAGAACGGACCGAATCAGGGATCTTGGTGTATACTTCGATACAAAAATGACCTTCAACCCACATTTTGAGTATCTAATTAATTCTTGCAATAGAGCTTTGGGATTTTTTTGTAGAACATGCAGAGACTTTGATAATTAGGCAGCCATCAAATCTATTTATTATGCTTTTGTTCACAGCAAATTAAATTTCGCCAGTGTAGTATGGAATCCACATTATAAGGTTTATAAATTACGATTAGAAAGACTTCAGAATAGATTTGTAAGGTTTCTCCACTTCAAAATTACAAAGGTTTATATAACTGTTGGCATTAGTGAAATTCGTTCTCTTTATAATATACAGCTGCTAGAACAACGACGGATAATCACGGATTTACTCTTTATGTACAAAATCATGAAAAATTGTTATGATTCTCGTAATTTAGTGTCTATGATTTTTTATCATGTGCTTTAAATATACACTAGAAATAGACAATTACTTATCAGACCCAGTTACAACACGAATTTGGGAAAAAATTCTCAATCACCAGAATTTCAACAAATATTGTAATAATCTAGATATATTCTCCATGACTTCAATTTTTTTCAAAATAACTAAGACATATTTTCAATTCATAATGTTATAATGATTACAATTTAGATTATTCCTGTACCTCTTAGACTACCGAAATATTTGTTGTTATTATTTTTATTAGTGGATGATTGTATGGGTTTCACCTGTTTGTATCCCAAACTTGAAATAAATAAATAAATAAACTAATCATTGAAATATAGGTACATTATGAATGTTTACATTCCATCTCATCTATAAGAAATTCTTGTATGTTATAATATGGCTTTTCTAACAAGTAATTTTCCAGGAATTTTTTTAAAGTTACAGTAGGGAGCTTTCTGAAGTCATCTGGGAACTTATTGTAAATATTTATAATGCTGTACTTTACATTCTTTTGCATATAGGTATATTTACTTTTCTCATTTTTTAGATCGTGTTTCGTTCTAGTATTGTATTCATGATCTTTTTCAGAGTTACTGAAGAATTCTTTTGTGTTTTCAGTTACGAATATTACAGCTTCATACAGTGTGGCCCATTTAAAATGGAACCACCCCTGTAAAATACGCATTTTTCAGTCATTCTCAAAAAAAAATTTTTTTAAATTAAGCATCAGAAACTGTATCTTGACACAAATTTTCATAACTTCAGTTTCATTTCCAAGGCACTCTATGTTTTTTTTCTTCGTTAAAAACGGCAAAAGTTTATTAGGCAATTTTTGTTTTGAAATTTGACTACACCACTGGATTCGTAGTCGTTATAAATGAAAACCATGAAAATTTCATAAAAAATATTGGTTAACAACGAAGTTACAACAACTTTAATTTTGGAAACAAGGTATTTGATATTAATTTTCATTGAGATTATAGACAAATTTAAAATCTGGCAACCCTGCCGATACAAAGTAGAACACCAGTGAATTTGTACAGCGAAAATCCGAAGTCAATAGCTCATTCCGTTCTACAGTTATAACTCCTGAAAGTATGGTAATGTGAGCATTTCTGGTGGAAGCGATTTTGTAATAAAAATCTAACTACGCCACTGGATTTGTGAATTATATTTCCTCAAAATCATTTATTTGAGTTTAGGTTATAAGTGTATTCGAAAATAACAGAAAATTAAAAATTCATTATCAAGTTATGCAGTTTTCAATAACCGATAAAAACGAAATGAACCGAATCAAGCTTTAAAGTATCAAA
This sequence comes from Gonioctena quinquepunctata, assembly GCA_018342105.1. Taxonomy (NCBI): domain Eukaryota; kingdom Metazoa; phylum Arthropoda; class Insecta; order Coleoptera; family Chrysomelidae; genus Gonioctena; species Gonioctena quinquepunctata. The sequence continues at coordinate 343,743 of JAFIRS010000110.1, read as the reverse complement.
ATTATTTATTCAATAATAAAACAGAAAGCAGGACCAAAGAATGTTCCTTTTTTATTCTGCAAAACTCAACTGAAACAAGCTTTTAGAGAAGGTATCAATAATTTGAGGAAAGCTGAACTAAGACATTGGGCCATAGGTATTGTACTAAATCAATAGTAGGCTGTGATTTAGTACACCACAAATCGCTCACATTACCATACTTTCAGTAGTTATAACTGTTGAACGGAATGAGCTATTGACTTCGGATTTTCGCTGTACAAATTTTCTTGTGCTCTACTTGGTATCGGCAGTGTTGCCAGATTTCAAATATGTTGCAATTGAATAAAAATTATAATCAAATACTTTTTTCCAAAATTAAAGTTGTTGTAACTTCGTTGTTAACCAATATTTTTTTATGAAATTTTGATGGTTTTCATTTATAACGACTACAAATTCAGTGGTGTAGTCAAATTTGGAAAAAAAATTGCCTAATAAACTTTTGCCGTTTTTGACGAAGAAAAAAAACCATAGAGTGCCTTGGAAATGAAACTAAAGTTATGAAAATTTGTGTCGATACAGTTTTTGATGCTTAATATTAGAAAAAATATTTTTGAGATTGACTGAAAAATGCGTATTCTACAGGGGTGGTTCCATTTTAAATGGGTCACACTGTATATATAGAGGTTTACCAGGGTTGATATTTCGTTGTTAATAAAAATTTCCCTAGAGCTATCAGTTCTCTTCATTTTATATCTATATGCCTAATACATTTTTTTTGTAGTATCAAAATCCAAGAGATCCCCCAGATGATTCCATATTTTATTCTTGCTTGTATACCGGGTGACACAGGATATCGGGCCACCCCTGTAACTTCTGCATTCGTGAACGGATTTTTCTGAAATTTGGTACAGTTATATAAGCAACCATTTCGGATTTGATCACATTACAATCCAATATGGCGGACTTCCGATTTTTCTGGAAATGCCAGTAACTTAGTTTCTTCAAATGGAACACCTGTATATTTTTACATATTCTAGTTCAACAGATCGAAACAAGTCCATACCTTATGTCTAATGTAATTTTTTTAAAACAATTGAAATTAAAATTGTTTTTTTATTTTACCTCGTGGATAAATGAGATTTGGTCGAAGCTATTCACAATGAGTCGCAAATAACAGAAAAACTCAATTAATTTTTTTTTCAAATGGAACCCCTATGGGCAACCTACCTGTCTCTCTAGAACATACATTAAGAAAAAAATTACATATAATTTTTCTATTTCGGTGCAGTAACAAATTGTATAAATTCAAAAATCTACAACTAGTTCATGAGTTTCCTTGCAGTTCGAATAATTTTTCAACTTAGTAAGCTGTGGAAAACAACATTTCTGAATCTTGTCGACTAATTCTGTAAGTTATACTTATAAGCACGATAATGGTGTTTTTATGAAATTCTTCTAGCGTTTTCTCGACTTACATTGCATTGGTATTCCAATTCCCGCGTCGAATCGGTTGGATCAAAATCAACAAGCAAAACGTTCATTTCTGCCTCCTCACTTACGATCATTGTTGGGTTCATTTCTGTGTGGGTATCGTTCAGCGTATAACTGACAAGCGGCGTCACTGTTTCAAAGACATTCTCCGTAAATTAATAACATATCAACCTGTTCACTTCTTATGAACCTATTATTTTGATTTTACCTTTCTACTAAACTAATTCTCGGAAGTTACTAATTTTCGAGAGTTGAGATGAAAGATAACAGCGAAACACAATTAGTTAACAAGATTCAGAAATGTTGTTTTCCACAGCTTACTAAGTTGAAAAATTATTCGAACTGCAAGGAAACTCATGAACTAGTTGTAGATTTTTGAATGTATACAATTTGTTACTGCACCTAAATACAAAAATGATATATATATTTTTTCCTTAATGAATGTTCTAGAGAGACAGGTAGTTGGCCCATAGAAATTTAATTTGAAAAAAAATTATTTTTGATCAAAATGTGATGTGACTGAATTGATTCATCAATAAATTACACAAAAAATAATATTTCAGAAAAAATTAGGTTTTTCTGTTATTTGCGACTCATTGTTAATAGCTTCGACCAAATCTCATTCATCCACGAGGTAAAATAAAAAAATGTAATTTCAATTGTTTAAAAAAAATGACATTTGACATAAGGTTTGGATTTGTTTTGACCTGTTGAACTTGAATATGTAAAAATATACAGGGTGTTCCATTTGAAAAAACAAAGTTACTGGCATTTCCAGAAAAACATGGATCTCCTTGTAGTTTCTTCCTGATTGCATCGCGGGCATCTCTATACTATATTGTTAAACGGGCCAATCATAATATTATAGTCATTATAGTACTTTTCTTGCAAAAGTTTGCACGGAACGTTCCAAATTGTCTTCACCGTTGCTTCTTTAAATTCGGTCCCGTCTTTCTTTCTCATATTGACCGCCCAATCTTTTAGTATCAACGCCAATTCTTCTAAGCTTCTATGTTCATTCAATTCATATTCTCGTTCGCAGCAAAATTCCATAAATATTCCCCAAATATATTTGTGACTGTAGGTTGTATTTCTGTGAATTTTTTTTTGATTAGCGCATTTATACTTTAAACATTCGCATTGCCCAAACGTAACATTTTGAAATTTATTTGGAATGAAGTTGTCAAACTCAATCGTGTTGTCATAGTGATTGATAATTGCACTGAATGCAATTATCCAGTGTAATGTTGACATGATTGGGTGAAATTGTTTCATATGACACAAAATGACAAAATTTTAATGGTTGTTAGAACTGTCAAAAAAATTTCACTAAAACAATACATTAACCAATTTATAAAAAATTGCCAGAGATATTTAACGAAATAGTTATTGAAACGGAATTCTATGACACCTGTGATGACGTAATTCCTGTAGATGAATGTAAACCGCACAGTCTAGTTATTTTTCATGATTTTGTTTCCACCAATCGAAAATTAGATGGACAACAATCCTAATACACTAATTAATTGTCGAAAAATTATGAGGAAATTGAGGTATATCGCTAATCAAGTTTGCTGTGGATACAAAAGTTAAGGAAACCAGATTCATAACTTAGAAGCCTCAACAGTACAACGAAAAACTTCAATTTTACGATTAAAACGAAAGGTATAATTAATTTGCGAATAAATCAATATTTAAATAAGTCAAACACTTCAAAAGCACCTTCACTCGGAACTGAATCAAACTTTGAAAGTCTTAATGAAAAATAAATATTGGTCGCAACAAATCAGCAATTAATGAAGGAAAGTAATTTTCAGGGAAGATTCGTAGTCAACGTACTGATGTAATCGGAAGTATAATAATTGGACTAAATTAATTTTAAGGATATTTGACAGGGGTAAAGTATTTAGAATTCCTTCAGAATGATATTGAAGAATTGCAAGTCAAGTCACCGCGAGTGATTTCAAAGTTAATTTCAAGATGTGCAAGTAATTTCTGAACAGTGTCATTTGACTTTGTCAAAATTAGTCCATCATCTACAAAGAGCACCAAATAAATTTTATCACCATCGATATTTCCTACGAAAACACAATGGTCGGAATTTGTTTGTTTCAACTCAAATTTCTCCAGGAACTTTCTAAATGTATAATTTCAGCATTGCGGGGACTGCTTGAGTCCATACAAACTTTTGTTCAGTTTGCAAACCAGATTACCAGGTGTTTCAAAACCTTTGGGTTGCTTCATAAAAATGGTTTCACTTAAATTTCCATTCAAAAACGCCGTTTTAACATCGAATTGAGCGATTTCAAGATCATACTCAGCAGTTATTGCAAGTAGCACCTAAATAGATTCATACCTTACAACAGGAGAGAATGTCTCATGATAATATATAAGTCAAAGTATATATCTTGTTGACAAAGCATGAAATACACATACACATGTCAAGAAATATAAGCATTACAAACATCAAAATTTCAGATTTCACAAACAAAAAACATTAAATACGACAGATGAAGATGAGTTTAGGTGAACATTTAAAATCTCGTTAGAATTCACAGGTTATCACAGATGAATTCATAGATCGAATAATGGGCCTTTTCGATTAAAAGATCGTGGACTGATCTTCGGAACTTTTTGATATCTGTAATATTTTCTAGAATAGTAGGAAGATGAATGTATACCTTAGTGCTTTCATAAATCAGAGAATGCTTAGTCAAAGCGAATTTTGGAATAGGTAAATAAAGCTTATGATCCTGTCTGGTACTGCGACAATTGGATCCGGGAGTGTACATGGTAGTTTTATTTATTTTGGATTAAGCATACTGTTTCCAATATGTATAAACAGGTAACAGTTAGTATTTTGTGGCCCTTGTGACCCTGGAAAGGCTTGTACTTGACATTTTTATTTTTATTATCACATGAAAACCTTCACAAGGTGATATCCCACTGCACGAGGATAACAACGTAAAATAGATTCCAATACAGTCCGGAATTGGACTGAAATCCCTGAAACCTGAAAAGTGTAATAAACACGTGAAGGTGTTTTCAGCTTCAGTGTCAATATGGAAATATCGAACGTCAACAATATAATCAAATTTTGATCGATCTACACGGAGGGTGCAAGCCCAACTTCATTATAGGGCCTCGTGCCTTTTATTTGCCTTCCTGTTTTCGCGTTTGATTTATTTCACAATAAAAATGGCCTTCTTTTGTTGTTCGACGGTACAGCGACGTGGAAAAAATATTTTCGAACGGGTCTCATCAGAATGAAATGATTTCTTGCAATTTTTCATCCAATTTTGCGATGAAAATTCAGAGAGAAATCAGTGATGAATAATCGAACATCATAGACTTATTAGGTCATTTCTTAGGTACGGTTTCGAATATGAAAAATGCAATGTTGAATTTCAGGGAAGGTAATGATATTATTTAGAAAATTCGATACCTATCATTTGATTTGCAGACATTAAAAGTATGATAATATTTGTATTTGCAAATACAATAACATAAATTAAGATAAGCATAATACCTAATGCAAACTGAAATAATGTTCTGATACAGCTCTTGGTTAACATACTATTGAGATCTATACTATACAGCCAGCCAAGCAACACTAAATGCTCCAACGTTATACCCTTGTGAGTCTAGACTGACTTGTGAGTGCAAACTATCCCTGATACAATTAGCTGGGAAAAATTTTGTCACCCAGCCACCAACTTGATCAAATCAAAAACTACTGGAATAAGCTTCAAGGCTTCTGACCCATCGCAAAGAAAGTCAAAAAGTCAAACCTCTTCTCGAGTTGGGCAAGAATGACTTGGAACTGGTAACGGGTGTTCCAACAAGTACAATATTAGTTCACGTTTCTGTATACCATAAATTAGCACGAAAGATGATCGCTGTACTCATTCAAGGCTTTTAATAGTTCTGATATAAATATGTTCCGTATAAATCCTCGACAAAATTACTCACATTACCTTCAGTGGAGCTGTGAGCAAATGTATCTGGAGGTAGAACTATTTCAATGAAAAGTATGCTCTTCAAAGGCACGAGTTGATATATATCTCGTGAAAAAAAAATCTATGTATTGTTAATTTTTTCCAAAAATCTTTCATTAATTTTATTTTAGTGCGTTCTTTAAAGAATGCATTGTAGACATATGTAATAATTGTTTCTACAAATTTTCAATAATTACTTGTTGAGCTGTCAACCAATCATCAGCGTAAAAGTGGGCATTACAAAATTTTATACTCGATATGAAGTTTTATTCGTATATATGCTGAATAGCAAGGGGCCGACGACGGATCCTTGTGGTACACTATTAGTCGTATTTCCATTAGATGACTGTCCAATAGTTAAATCCACATAGTGGTGCTTATTTTGCATGTAATATCCTATGAGACTTATAGCATCAGTTGAAAAACAAACCAAGTGCCAAATGGAAAGCAAATTCTAATGATTTATTATTTATTTACTTTACAATGGTCTAGAAGTATCAGAACTGTTATTTTTCTGCATCTGTGGCCCATACGTTATAGCCGTCAATATTGAGAAGAACTATGTTGCAACTTTAACTTGATCTGTACCCCGATTTTTCCGTTTTTCTAAATTACTTTCGACACTTGGTATAAAATAGGGATATAATCGCTGAATAAATTAAATGGACTATACTTGTTTGTTGATACAGAATGCTTCCATAGCAAATTTCGAACATTGATTATTTAGACGATATCAAATTATATATCTTAAATTCACATTATAGATGAGCTTTCTGTTTGCAGTGCAACACTGTTGTGGAAGATCATGTTCACTGTCTTTATCACTCCGACCCTGCGAAGTAAATATGAATCCTCATCCCAAGCAAATGTTCAAATTATTTCTGCCAATAATATCTTGAGTATGGTCTGGCACAACTAGCGAAATAATAAACACATTCTATTCCTATGAAGTTGGTTAGAAGGTCGTGAACTGTCTGAAGGAAGGTAACTGAAAATGAAGAACCCAGCATAAGCGTTGTTCCCATTTCTTTTTTATTACTACTGGTGTTATTTCTTATTAACATTTGGGATCGAAACGCAAAGAACGATACATCTGCTTGCCACATCTTTCAATCTTTGTACATATGGAAGGGAAGTGATATTTGAAGTTTTAACGAAAATTAAATACCTTTAGAGGCTAATCAGCTGCAGATATTTTAAAACATTCATGAAAACATCAAACAATCTCTTTGTAAAGAAGCGTTACACGTGATATCGGATTTAAAAACTACCTCTTTATTTAATTTCATTCATTTTTCCACAACTGTTTCCATATTTTGTTTTGATAAATTATCGAACAGGTCCTACATGTTACATATCTTTTTCTATAAAAGAAATTTTGCAATACATTTCGGCAAGCTACCTTGTCATCTTCAGGCACTCTAATAGTTTACATTAAAATTATAGCCTTATCAATTATAAAAAAACTTTTTAACAAAAAATTAAACCGACGAAATACGGAACTGAAAAGTAAAAAATAAGATAAACCTTCTTAGTCTCAATAAGTGAGCTCCTAAACTAATGTAAGTAACTAATTTTGAGTCGGCGCCAAACAAACAAGCAAATGAATTAGGTAAGGCGTAAAATGATGGCATCGAGTTGTGCAGTGACATTCTAATAATTTTTTTGAAGTAATTTAATGATCTTCGTTGATTGTTCGTTTGGCGCCGACTCAAAATTAGCTACTTACATTAGTTTAGGAGCTCACTTATTGAGACTAAGAAGGTTTAGTTTATTTTTTACTTTTCAGTTCCATATTTCGTCGGTTTAATTTTTTGTTAAAAAGTTTTTATTTTTCAATTTTTTGTGACTGAAATCTACTAATTACTACCTACTTGTTTTTTTATTACTTCCAAAATACTTACTTACCCACCTTACTTCAACTATTACCAGTTAAATAATATGATTATCTACTTCTATTTGTTGTAATATAAATGATTTTTGTTCTGGTTAGTTTATTTCATTACTCTGTATATAATTCCATCCTCTCATAGAATATAATGATTGTGACGGATGTAGGAGAACAAAAATAATGACATTAGCGATCTGTCATTGTCAACTACATATGTGTGCCAATGTTCACAAGTGAAAAATCAATTATTCCCTTTTGTTCTACCCGTGAGGGTGAATAATTCCATTCGAAATCCAAATATGATCAACTACGAGGTATACCCTATCTAATAAAAGGGTGAGTGATCAATATCCTTCATTTTGCTACCCTTAGCGATGGATTTCATCTTTTGAATTCGAATGGGACCAACTTCAAAGTACACCCTATCGACTGAAAAAAGAATGATCGGAATCGGACGTCTCAGTAAAAAGTTATGCGTGATCATACATAAAAAAAAATACACGCGTCGACTAGAGAACCTCCTCCTTTTTGGTTTCGTCGGTTAAAAATGAGTAAAAACTTTCCACAAAACTAAACATAACGGCACTGACATCAATCAACAAAGAAAAAGATAAAAAAGTTTCCCAATGGATTAATTTTTATTTTGAAAAAACATGTATAGAAGGACATCTCTTTGAGATTAAAAAAGATACCTATATCATTTTTAGAAAAAAGAAATGTCCATCGAATATCACATAAATAGGAAAAGGTAAAGACAGGTGGCGTGGTAATTTGTTTTAATAAATGAATTTATTGCTTGCTCTCTCTTACCGTTCTCGAGTTAGAAAAAAACCTTTCAGGAAAATTCAGAAAAAAAAAATGTTAAATAAAATTATTCCAGAAATTACTTTTGTATACTTAAAAATCTCCGCTGAATCCGAAATGTGGTTCGATCGTCGATCAGAGCAAAGCTAAGGGAGAAAGGGTCGAAACGTCGGGACGCCCGCAGAAAAATTTTTTTTTGCCAAGCTTTGCTCCGATTTAAGTGAAAATCATTTTTTTGGAATCAGCGGACACTTTTACATCCAAATAAGCCCTTTTTGGAACGACTTCATGTTATTTTTTTTTTGACACATGTCAAAGTCGATACTTGCGCACTCTAGCGGTTTTTTCGGATTTCTCGCGGTTTTTTGCATTTCACGAACCATCTGTCAGCATGGGCAACCACATTCTCAGAATCAACACAAAATTTCCGACGTTTTGGTGCAAACCGGAGATCGATAGGACCACTTTGAATTTTCGAAAATTTTCGAGGGCCTTCTGCAAAAATTCTTAGACAAATTCGGCCATTCTGAATCGATTGGCTTTCGCAGAATTGCTCTATCTTTCCCGTTCTCGAGTTAGAGAAAAAAAATCAGGAGAATCGCTCTGTCCCTGATTTTTCTACGATACGTGAGAGAGCTATAAGTAAGATAGGGGGTTATGCGTTTGTATTTGTTAGCATAATTGTTTTTGCATCATAGGTTGAGACCGTCAAGTTGTAAACCTTCATCGCAAATATGTAGCAGTTTGAATTTGAATGTTTAGTCAAATTCATGTTTTGAGTCGAGAATATGGTAGGCAATCGGAGAGAAAGTGGCTGTTTTCATATTTTTATATTTGTTTTGAATGTTCATTGACACTTGTTTCGATTTTTCTTCCACTTTGTCCAATATAACAAACAACACATCGAGAGTGTGAACGAGTGTGTCGGTACACTCCATATATATTTGTGGTGAATATCTCATCATCCGTGTTCACGAAATATGATGAAAGGTTGTTATTGTTTTGAAGAAAATTCTGGAGTTTTCTGATGGAATTTTTATTTTTGGTTGCAGGGATCGTTAGATGAAAAGGGGATTATTCTCATTTCTCTCATTTAGCACCCCCATTCCTTTCTACTCAAAATTTATTGCAATGAAATGAATTTGAATTTATTTCTTTCGTATTCCATTACATCGAATATAACAACGCCAAACTCTGATATTTTGCCAAAATTAATAAAAATGAGAGTTTAAGCACGGGTGATATCAAAAAACAGTCACAATTTTTTTGCAAAGATACACAAAAATAAAATTATCATCAACTTTCGGACCGTTTCTTAGACCTACCAAAAAATGAGTGAGAATCCCTTCTAAATCCTTTAATAATCCCCTTTTCTAGTTAGATTACTAGAATTTTTTTATAATCCCCATCACCACCGATCACAATTTTGGGCAGGTAATTACTAAGATGATAATTATATCGAGAAATGTTTAAATTTAAGCTTAATTTATTTCTATTGTATAATAGCGTAAGAGGATTAGAATGAGTAAACATTAATTTACTCCTATTGAGATATTTAATCCTAAGACTTTGTACAATTAGATTTCAAGACTATTTGCGATATAAATCAATGGCCGAGCATAATGAACTACATGTGACTATTAAAATCTGTGATACTTTAAATCACTTCAAAAACTTTTGAGAAAATTTGTTTATTATTGAATGTTGGCGTGTTTGTCATCTTTTACTTTATTCTTATAATTCCATATCCAATTTAAATTGTATTCAATTAGTTTTAGTTTTCCCGTATATAATAATTCTGATTGCCAACTTCTGTTATTTTTTTGTAGCACTCATGTTAAATAATATTATTATTAAGAAGGGAAATTTGTGACTGTGATATATAATGCAAAGAGAGTTGGCGATGTGCAGACAATAATTTTTAAATTCTTAAAAAAAGATATCCTTGGGTGGGGATCGAACCCACGACCTCATGATTACTAGTCATGTGCTCTCCCAACTGAGCTACCGAAGACGTGCGTTCGCATCTGCGTTCGGGATATCGCTTTCTAGAATTTAATCTTGGTGTGTTTGGGAAAGTTATAATAATAATAATAATAATGTTTATTCACCGTTTTTGATACACTTGGTATATATAATAAGTCAGTTCTAAGACAATTTTGTAAAAATACAAAAAAATTAAAACGAGCACACATTTACCATATTTACCTTATATATATATATATATATATATATATATATATATATATATATGTATATATATATATATACACTTTTACACTTCTTTCCACATGGGGACATGACATTCACCTATAGAAATTGTGATAATCCTTATTTCAATACTTAACTAGTTATTTTAAACTGTATTATATCATCATTCATAATGTGTCAACCATCATATTTAAACACCTGTATAATCATTCTCAACAAAGATTCTCCCTGATGATGGAAATAATTAATAAAATTTCCCAAAGCTTGGACAACCTTTAAAGAGTTCTCTTTCATTTGCTGCAAAACCCCACTATTTACTGGTTCTATACAAATATATATATATATATATATATATATATATATATATATATAATATATATATATATATATATATATATATATATATATATATATATATATATACTCACATACATAAAAGGTATGCGAGCATTATACAACATTCACAAAATTGAGCCTAATTAAATTTGGGAACACTGTGATTGAAATTATTTGTGAGATTGTCAGTTAGGAAATCTTGGAAACCTACTAGCATTTCTCTAAAAGAAATTTTTTAATACAATCATGGAATATCTTATCATTTCTGATTCTTTTGACTACATTTGGTAACTTATTGAAGCAAGTAATGGCATTAAAATGAGGAATTTTTTTATAATTTGACATTTGATGTTGTGGGATTCTCAAAAGATCACCATTTCTTGTATGTATTATGACTGAGTTCTGTAGCAGTCTTCTCATATAATTTGGGGTTTTGCCTGACAAACATAATACATTTGAGGATGAAGATAGAAGAGGCTGTCAATATTTTCTTATCTATAAAAACGGGCCGACAGCTATCTCGGAAGTCCATATTGAAGATTAGCGTTTCTGCGCTAAGAAAATTCTGGAAAAATCCCTTGCCCTGCCCCAGGTAAATGGCCTGATGAGAATAGACCAATGCATAATATATGTTGAGTAAGCCAGGTTCATCCAAACTGGATTTCAACTGCTTTATGGCATAGTATGATTTATTCAAGTTGGCACAAATATGATCCACTTGTTTTTCCCAATTTAAATTGTCGTCCAGGTAGGTACCCAAAAATGTTATTTCTTCAGAAGCTTGAATATCATAGTTTGGGCATAGACCATTTGGAATATTTCGTCTGAAGTGAAAATTAACACTGATCGATTTTGAAGTATTTATAATAAGCTTATTTCTTTGGCACCAGGTGCTGAACTGATCAATAATGCGTTCTGATGAGTTGCTCAGTGTTTTCACTCGATAAAGTAACATAGCCTTCCATTATGTATTGAAGGATATCGTTGACATAGAGGAGAAACAGTAATGGTCCTAGAACAGAACCCTGTGGCACACCGAGTTTAACTGTTTTCGACTCAGATTACGACTATATCTCTATTTGTCATATAGGATTCTATCCAATTCATCATATTTCGTGGAAACCCGAACATTGATAGTTTATTGATGAGAAATTCAGAGCACACTATATCAAATGCTTTTGATCACATATTTATTACTATCAATTTCTGAGTATATATAATTCAGGAGGTTATATGAATGTTTCTATAGATTTATGTTTCCTGAATCCATGCTGAGACCGTGCATAGAAGTTTATTTGTTTCCAAATGATCTATAGCTCTGAGGGCTACAACTTTTTCAATAATTTAGGAGTAGAGCAAGGATATTTGCCTGTAGTTATCCATCTCGGTGGAATTACCTTTTTTATGTACAGGTATAACGAGTGCTTTTTTCAGAACTTCTGGAAATTATCCTTGAATAAGCGATTGATTCATTAGGTAGGTTAATGGTACAATAATGGCAGGTAATATTTTCTTAATTGTGACGATTGAGAGTTCATCGAAGCCTGCCGATTTTTAATTCTTCATTTCAGATAGAGCTTTTATTATGTCATATTCAGTAATTGGATGGGATTGGAAGGGTTCAATTATAGTTACATTTTCAGTAACAGTACAGGGTAAAGACAAGTTTTGCCCGAAGTGAAGTGAAAAGTATTCAGCAAATAATTCTGACACTCCATCTGGGTCTGTTTTTAATCCACTATCTTGTTCAAGGGATATTGATTTATTTAAGTTATTTTTGTTTCTGACTGGTGTTTTCTAAGGTGGAAGGGAACTCATTCGCTATCAAATGATCACACACACAAATTTCCCTTATTAATTCTAGAAATTCTAGAAAGCGATATCGCGATCGCGGTTGTGAACGTACGTCTTCGGTAGCTCAGTTGGGAGAGCAAGTGACTGGTAATCATGAGGTCGTGGGTTCGATCCCGCCCGAGGATATCTTTTTCTAGAATTTAAAAATTATTGTCTGTACGCCGCCAACTTTCTTTACATTATTATTATTGTTCAGAAGTTCAGAACACTGAATCAGCACTGAAGATTGTTTTTTTTTAATTCTACACATTCCTGATATTTTTTATGTCTTAGATCGCTTAGAGATAACATCTGTCGGTCCCAAACCCGGAAAAAAAGTCGATGGGGAAATATAAATGATTGGAAATTCAGTTCCATCATGATTTTTTCCTTACATTCAACTGACTTGGAAAAAACATATTTGAATAATACTAGGCAAAGTCACATTTGAAGAAAAAGCATATATCTCCGCCTATGGTCGGCATGTACGGTCAAAGAAGCAAATCTTATGATGTTTTGCTCGGACTTATCAGCCCATCCAACTGAGAATGGATATACTATAAATCACAAAATATCGGAATATAATGCACCAGAGTTTCATTCAAATAATTCCATTAATAAAAAAGTTATGGAGAATCAATTTCCATAAGTTCATTCATGATTTGTGTGAGAAAGCCCCATGGAAAAAAATCACCATGTATCTTTCGAACATATGTCGATATTCCAAATGAATTCCATATACATCGAATCTATTTTCGACTACGTCCATGCCAATGAAACAAACGCTTTCAGAGTGATTCCGGATATACGTTCCCGTTTCTTTTGTGTCGCTTAGTTGGCACCCCTGTGTTGTTTGCCCAGCGGAACGGTGCGAGGGGAAGAAGTACCTTACGCCAATCATTCACGAGTTTCCTATTGTCGCACAAAACAACAGCCAATGCTGTTTTTGTGTCCGGAGAAAGATTGTGCTTTTCGAAAGAATACAGTCCTCTTGGCAGATCTTGATGTCGAGCGGAAACAGGAAAGGATAACCCTTCTCGGGATAATACGTCTTCTGGATTTATCATTGCCTCGGTATTGACAGAATACAGAGCCGGATTAAGAGAGGGGCAAACGGGGCTGCAGCCCCGAGGCCTCCACAAGAGAGGGGCCTCCACAATATACATTTTTAGGTAAAATTTCCTAACAAATACCGAAGGATATGCAAAATTATATATTACACATTTTTTGTTTTAAACATTCAAAAACATGTTTCGTATTTTAATCAAAATCCATGGTTAATATTAATCTTCGATCTGATGAATCATGTGTATATGCGACAAACAATCACCAAGTAAAACATCATACTATTATACAAAATATTATATCGTATGAAATTAGCTGTAAAAACAAGAACAATTGAATTTAAAAAAAAATATACATTTTTTTTTATTAAATGAGGGATTTTCTGTCGATGTATTCTTCGAATGACACAAGCGATCTAGATACACAATGAAATTCAATAATCATAGGCAAAAGAAAATAATATTTTAATTCATGAATATGATTGCATCAAATTATTTATAAGAGCCCTGTACGCATTCCATAATAGAACAAAAGTTCAAATTGACTATTTTTCTGCCGATTCTACAAACACTTTGCCCGTCTATACCTGTTTTTCCTATGTAATGGCGTTGACAAGTGTCCGCTGAGTGGCGCGCTTGTAACAGAGAAATCCCCGAAATCTGAAAGTGTGAGTCTAAGAGAAGGATGACATTCCGCAACAAATGTAAATCCTTCTGAAAAAGGACTATCAAAAAGACCAATCTAAGATGTTCTACTATCAAATTCTTGAAAACCAAAATTTCAGAACTACATTCTCAAACATTGAAATTACAGTGATTATTTTTTGACATTGCTAGAAACCAATGGAAACGTTCAATTCAAATAATTCATATACGTTTTGGCCAATCAATAGTGGGAATATTCATATTCTACCTAGAAAATTGTTGCGGGAATAATTTGAGGTATTTTGTTTTTATTGTCTGACAACCTATATTTTTAATTTGACGTCTGTCATCAATTCGCATGAAAAGTGTGAAATGAATCAAAACCGGTTTAGTACATTATATAATTTTGCAAGGAAATGTGTTTATGATCGTAACATCAAAAAATAATCTAAAGAATACCACACGAGAGTTCGATATAGTAGAAAATAATTATCTAGATTTCTTTCTCAAACTTGTTGGCAATAGCCACTCGAGCCAGTTGGTCTCTCTTGTCTATTGCCTGGCAACAAGTTTTCGAAAATCTGTCGAATTATTTTCACTCTCTTGTGATATTACAACTGAGAATGTGTTAGCATTGAGAATGATTTTCTCCGGATGCTGGATTTCACCGAAATCATCAATGATTTTTCGTCGAAAAAAGCTTGCAAGAATCCATTTGTTTACGCTGTAATTTAATTTATTTCTTGTATTTTATTATACCTACATATGCTCGTGTCGAAATAATTTGATTTGTTCCGCAATAAATAAAAAAAAAACGTCGCCCTGGCAGAATATTCACGCACTACAATCAGGGACGTCACAAAGACGGGTGCGGGGTGGAAAATGCCAACTTCTCATTAGTGAAAATGAACTGAATGCCGCAAGTACTTGTTCGCCTAAATGCGATTTTTCCGTTGACCCGGATTATGATGTATCATAGAAAATAGATAGATAAAAAAACATTATCAAGAAAACAAGTTTTGATGAAAACGAATATTTCAACTTATATAATTGTGAAAAGTTTCCAATGCAAGACTTTTGCTTGCGTTGAGCTTCAATGGAAGACAAATAGTGGTGGAAAAAGCGATTTGTATACAAATGAATCAATTATTTGTGATTTTCACATCCAAATCTTACACATTCTCCAAAAAATATAATGATAGGTAGCATTTTTAATCGACGAAACCAAAAAGGAGGAGGTTCTCTATTCGACGCGTATATATTTTTTTTATTATGTATGACCACGCATAACTTTTCACAGAAGAATCCGATTCCGATGATTCTTCTTTCATTGGATAGGGTGTACTTCGAAGTTGGTCCCATTTGAATTTGAACAAAAAATCCATCCCTAAGGGTAGCAAAATGAGGATATTGATCGTTCACCCTCTGAATTTTGGTCCGTTAACCGATTCTATCAGGCATAACTTTGTAGTGGGTTTTCCGATTTGGATGATTCTTTCTTTATTAGATAGGATATACCTCATAATTGATCATATTTCAATTTGGAATGAAATAATCCACCCCTATGAGTAGAAAAATAGGGGATGATTGATTTTTCACTTGTGAACATTGGCACACATATGTAGTTAACATTGATAGATCCTCCTACATCCGTCACAATAATTACATTCTATGAAAGGGTGGAATTATAAACAAAGTGATGGAATCAACTAACCAGAACTTTCAGAAATAATTTATATTATTCAACAATAAATAGTTGAAGTAGATAATCATTTTATTTAAAAGTTAATAGTTGAAGTAAGTTAGGTAAGTATTTTGGAAGTAATCAAAATTTAAGTAGATAGTAATTAGTAGATTTCAACCACAAAAAATTGAAAAATAAAAACTTTTTAACAAAAAATTAAACCGACGAAAAAATCAACTGAAAAGCAGAAAATAAAATAAACCTTCTTAGTCTAAATGATAATTGAGCTCCTAAACTGATGTAAGTAACTGATTTTGAGTCGGCGCCAAACAAACTAGCAATTGAATTAGGTAAAGCGTAAAGTGATGGCAGGGAGATGCATAGCGGCGTTTTGATTACTTCTTCAAAGTAATATAATTATCTTCGATAATTGTTTGTTTGGCGCCGAATCAAAATTAGTTACTCACATTAGTTTAGGAGCTCAATTATCATCAAGATTAAGAAGGTTTATTTTATTTTTTGCTTTTCAGTTGATTTTTTCATCGGTTATACCCTTTATGATTGGATCACTTCAGATATCGGAAAGCAAAATCCATTCCTTCCAAGAAAAATCATTGAAACCATTTAGCTCTAGAGATAATAAAGAATTTAAAAATATAAATTGATCTCGCTCAAACCCTTTCAAAAAAAATCCAAAAATAAGTGGTTTGATAATTAGGTGCAGAATTTCTGAAAGCGAGTCGCTATCATTTTTCCTAAGAACTCGATGTTTTAATAAATATTTAAATTTTTAAAGTTCATATGAGACACACCAAACATTTTCTTACTGGATTTCAGCAGTATCCACATAAAAAAACTAGTATCCGTTCTCAACCCTTTAGACTGAATTTAGACAACCTAAGTTATGTTAACTAAGATGCCTAAAAACCCTGGTGTATTCACTGATTCGATTTTGTTTAGAATTTTTGGGGGACAACAAATGAATGTCGTTAAATTCTGCTTAGCACTTCATTAGTAGATGGCGCGGTTAAGGAATGTTTGTGTCACGCTAAATCTCAAACATCAAACCTATGAAATTTTCTTTTTCTGTCAACATTATTGCATATTTTTATGCAAAAAATTGTGAATTGATCGTTTACAAAGATTATAGTTCTACGAACAAGATCCCGCTCAGAACAGTTGGCGCGAAAATGAGATGAAATTCTCGAAACTTACTACAATGTTTACATCTGTCTGTAAAAAATCGGATTTTTCTTGAAGTCTACCTGGCGATTTTTCCAAAGTGATTTTTTCTCAAATGATCTTTTTGGGGTCATGGAAACTTCCACGAAGGAAGGAGAAAAGGTAGGATAGTGGACTGATGTCTCTAGACGATGAATTAACTTGAAAATTGAGGGGATTGGAAAATGTCCCCGATGACATTGTTCCATTAAACTTTCCGATACAAACTATTACTAAGCCATTCAATGCCCATCTCTGCCGGACTATTACCTCTCTAACAATCTTCTGACCTGAAAAAAATCAGAGAGTTCATTGTAGATATCATAAAATCTATTGATGAAGTTGAGAAATCGATGATTCCTGGTCAGCGACAGTCTAAGCTGCTTCCAGCTATCTTAGATGACCTCCGGAAAAGGTGAGCCCTACTAACAAAGGTGAGGAGAGAAACCAATAATTAAAATCGGCTTCTTTTTTATTTTTCAGTAAGTAACATCCCGCATGAGATAATCGGAGAAGGAGGGATATCTAAACCAAGCAGTTGTTCGGAAGAACAAGGCCCTCTCCCAAGATCTATAAGGCTAATGTCTATTATTAGGATAATTATCACTTATTTAATAAACACATGAATTTCACAACTAAGCGTGGACTTTTCATTCTATGAATATATCTTGATTTTGGTTAGTCAGCATAAAAACCATGAGATTGGATTCGTTACTCAATATATAAATATGGACTTAGCAACAATTCTCGAATGGGGATCTAATAACTTGGTAGAATTCAATGCAAACAAAACACAAGCATGTCTTTTCTCTAGAAAAGCCGATCTCACTGTGCCTAACATAACTTTGTCAGGAGTAACCATACCACTGAAGCCATCCATATCGATGCTTGGTATTACTATCAGCAATAACCTTTCCTGGGAAAATCACGTGAGGTCCATTGCCAAAAGTGCATCCCAAAAACTTGGTTTTTTGTTTTGTGCCAAGAGCTATTCCACCCCCAGTCAGCTGCTTATGATCTATAAGGCACAGATCCGACCTGTCCTGGAATACTGTTCCCATATTTGGAGTGCGGCACCTAAACATATCCTGAGGCTATTGGATTCTGTCCAAAAAAGGGCAATTCGTCTCGTCGGTGATGCCTCGCTTACAAACTCGCTCACTTGTCTGGAACACCGTAGAAAAGTTGGCGATTTGTCTCTATTTTATAGATATTTTCATGGGCGATGCTCTTCTGAAATATCAACAATCGTTCCTGCTTTGGCAGTCTCTTCGAATTAACCCGTCAAGTTCAGTCATCACACCCCTTCGTGGTCACTTTGGAGACCTGCAGAACATCACTTTCCAAAGACTCGTTCATCCAACGAACAGCGAGGCTTTGGAACTCATTCCTAGGAGGTGTTCCCCGAGGCATACAACCTTCAGAAATTTAAGAAGAACACCAACTCCTACCTTCTTTCCCTAGGTTCCCACGATGTTCTCTGAACATTACAGGATATCCCTTTTCGTGGGAACCAGAACATAAGAAAAAAAAAAAAAAATGATGAATTCTATGTCAAAAATTTAAATCAAGTTTTTCTGATCATTTGCTGTTTCCAGAATAAAGGAAAAAGAATTGGATACCATCAAAATAGAATAACAAGACAACAACAAAAAAGGAATCTTTTTACCTGGATAATACTTTAAATTGAACAGGAGGATTATCCAACACTTCATATAACCTTACGGAAAATTCTGGTATTCCTTTTATTCATCAATCTATCCAAATTTATTTTGAAAAAGAAGTATTTGAAAAGATTTTGTGGAGTAGAGATTCATGCATTCATTCATGTCATTTGCAGAAAATTATACAAAACATGTAAGTTCTTTCCTGAGACACGTCTGAATATCTTGAACAGAGAAAATAATATAAAATTCAACTTCTCAAGCAAAGCGGGATTGTCCAAATTAATTGTTGATACGGCTCCGTCGAGTTGAGTTTTGCCGCTTGGTATTACCTACGTATTTTGCCCCATGAATACGAATTCGAAGTCAAAACGCGTCGTTCTCAATTACTTTCGGAGGTTCAAAGATCATGAAATGTCCCTTTTCCACCTTTTTTAGCAATAAGAAACGTTCAAGACACATTTTAATTTATTAAATTTGTTAGGCCTTTTCCACTATCCTCATACATTTTTGAACAAGCACCGACTTTGAATTTGTATTCATGGGACAGAAATATATAAGTTAATTATTATAATTAACCATACAAAATTGGAACGCACTACAATTGTTCATAATTAGAATTATTTCGGAAAATTCTATATAATATTGACATAAGTACATGGAATAGTTTGTTCTAAAACATGTTACATCGATCGATCAACCTCAAATTATTTCACAACAAATTGACATAACCTTAAAGGCGACAAAAGCACAATCACAGAACGGGTCAGAGACACAAATCACAAAAACACCCTGTGTGGTCTGTAATTGCAGTTTACTGAATTTTGACAAGAAACGGCGTCAGCGCCATCTGAAACTCTAGATAACTCCCTTTATCAAGTGGTCTGGTGTCCCCCAGTTTGTCCCAATATTTTACAGGTATAAGTGAATACACCATGGTTTTTAGACATCTTAATGTTAACTTATCCATCACAATTTTTGACATATGTCGATTCTTCTGAAAAAATTACCGCCGCATTAGTAGAAAAACTTGTGTATCGCAATCCGTTGAAAATTAGGAAACCAAAGAACCCCACATGAAAACATATGGAAAATTGGCTCTCGGTCGAATTGGCTGAAATTTTATTATGTTATAGTAGGATGGGTCATTAGAAAAAGTGTGAGTTCAAATGATTTTGTATGTTTAGTTTCTGAGATATAAGCGGCCAAAGTTCGTAAAAAGTCGTATTGGGGTAGGATTGACAAAGAAAAAAACTGTTTTTTAGTCGAAATAAGACAAAGTAAGGATGAAAATGTATTGATCGGAACTCAGAAACATGTTCAATTATAATCTTATTGATGATAGTACATTAGGGTGAATACGGGGCATAGTCAAAAAAATCGTTTTTCCGGATTTTTTTTTCAGCACTATTTCAAAACCAACAAGTTATATTTTGTTAAGATATCATAGTTTCAGTCAATTGTAGGCGAAAAAATCTGTTTTGTTTCTTGATGACTCTCTCTGTTTGAAATATATATATTTTTTTAATTTTCGAGTATACCCCTATACTGGAAACAATTGACAGATCGTTTTTTATCACAAAAAAAGGAATTAATTGCTAGTGCCCATTGAATAAAAGATAGGGTAACAACTCAATTGTTCAATATTACCTTTCATTTAGATAAAGGGTGCGTTACATTTTTTTTTAGGTCATTTACAATGTTTTCATTAATCGTATATGACAGTCAACATTTTCAAAATATTGTGAGTGAAATATGGTCCAAATTAACGAAACGGTTTTTTAGATATTCAATAAAAACATTCTAAATGACCTACAAAAAAAATGTAGCGCACCCTTTATCTAAATGAAAAGTAATATTGAACAATTGACTTCATCAGAATGTTACCCTATCTTTTATTCAATGGGCAATAGCGATTAATTCCTTTTTTTGTAATCAAAAACGATCTGTCAATTGTTTTCAGTATAGGGGTATACTCGAAAATAAAAAATAAAATATATTTCAAACAGAGAGAGTAATCAAGAAACAAAACACGTTTTTTCGCCTACATAGACTGAAACTATGATCTCTTAACAAAATATAACTTGTTGGTTTTGAAATAGTGTTGGAGAATGAGCGAGTGCTTGAACGAGTTAACACCGTTTATATTTTGCTCCGTAGTTCTTTTGTTTTACTAGTGATTTACCAAAACAAATCTAGTCAATCAGTGTTACAAAAACCGACGTATGTATTGAACATTTTTACGTACTTTCAAATCGTGTTTTTGTTGACGCGCCGACCTGGTTGTTTTTATCCTAACGCTTCCACTTATTCATACGATCTGATAACAGCCAAGACATCAATTGAGTTTCGACAAAATTCAGTTCTTGCCTACCCCTCATCACCAGAGGCGTAGGCAGTATTTCAATATGGATATATTGCCGTACAATAAATTAAAACCATCAAGTGAAAACAATTAAGCCAACCTAATAAATTGCTTTTGTGTACAAGGGCAACAATAAATCAAACAGTTTTACCTCAACCCACTGATACAAAAATGTTGCACAATATGAATATCAACAATCCAGCTCCAAGCACCAGTTACGTAACAGCCGTTAAGACAGCACCTAAACCATCTTTCCCAAAAAAGGATCAAGCCATAGTGATGCACGCCGATGATAACCTGAAGTTATTCGACTATGTTAAGGCAATAGGCGATATTGTAGGCCCCAAACATATTTCCTTTGCGTCAAGGATTTCGAATAATAGAATTGCATCTATTTAGCTAATCCTAATCTCGTTGACGATCTTCTAAAATCCCATCCATCCGTAACTATAAACAATAATGTTATAAACATCCGCAGACTCGTTTCCCCGACAAAACGAATTATCATCTCGAACATACCTCCTTATATATCTCATGATCTAGCTGAGAACGCCATAAAGAATCTTGGTTTACAGTTAACCTCCCCTGTCTCGTTTTTGAGAGCTGGTATTCGAGGCGACGAATATTCCCATATATTAAGTTTCAGACGACAAGTCTACGTTCTTCCCCCATCAGACGACTTTGAATTGCAGACTTCATTAATCATTCCATTTGACGGTAACGAAAACAGAATCTTTCTGTCTACAGACAAAATGGAGTGCTTCATTTGCAAGCAACCTGGACACATCGCTTCTAAGTGCCCAAATCCTCCAATAATCAATTTACTGTCACAACCCACTCTGTCTGAACAAATTTCACAGGTATTATCCACAAACCTAATAGAAAGTAACGAAGTGACCTCAAATGAAGACCTGATTATCCCACAAATAAATCAGCCCCCTGCCGTTCTGACCCCAACCCAAAACCGCGGACATTCCCAGCTTTCAGATCTGAGCGAAAACTCAAGCCTACTCACAGAAACAGAAAATAACAATGACGTCATGCCCCCCCTATATCATCTCCACTTCCGACAGCACTTTATAAAGCAAATAAGAAGAAGCGCAAGGTGGGTGTAGCTACTGAATCTAACCTCACAACATCCATAAAGAATGTATGGCAAAAGCCTATCAGAAAACGCCAAACGCATTCATACTGCCCATAGAAAACCTTTATGACTTTTTAGAAAATACCTTTGGTAACTCTGATCCGTACATGGAAGCCCGAAAACACACAGATGACATCAACGGCCCAGTCTCAAACCTAAATCTAATTTACCCCGACCTCACAGACAGGTCCATAAAGAACAGAATAACCCGTATAACAAACAAGATCAAGAAGAAGCTTAAACCCGACGCTGAAGAGACTGAGAATTCGGACATGACAAACGATGATGATTCTGATAGCTCACAGCAGTCGCAGAGATCGTCATACTAAAATTTTAACACTATGCCCCTCTCTCTAATACAGTGGAACTGCGATGGTTTTTACCCTCGTTTGGAACGATTGCAACAGCTTATCTCTGATTTCTCACCAGATTTCCTTTGTTTACAAGAAACTAATTTTACTAAGACTCACAACCCTCACTTGAAAAGTTACGTTGGACATCACTTCATTAGAACTACCCATCTACGTGCCACTGGCGGATCCTCGGTTTTTGTCTCTAATGACATTTTTCATCAAAAACTACATTTAAATACAAACTTAGAAGCAGTTGCCATCACGGCATGGTGCCCCAATAAAATCGTAATTTGCAGTGTATATATCCCCCCAAACCACACCGCAAGAGACACAGACATTATGGATCTCATAAGCCATCTTCCCATACCTTTTATCTTGGTAGGTGACTTCAATGCACACAACACAATGTGGGGTTCAGAACGTACGTTTGGCCGTGGCAAAATGATCGAAAACGTGATTAACAACTGCAATATAAATCTACTAAACACTGGCAGCAGCACATATTTTCACGTACAATCCGGATCCTTCTCCTCAATAGACCTCAGCATCTCAGATCCAGGAACAGCACCCTTACTGACATGGCACACGCTTGATAGCCTCTATGATAGTAACCACTTCCCTATCCTAATTTCAGACAACGAATCAAAACAAGTTAACATTAAAGGAAAGTGGAAAATCGCAAAAGCAAATTGGGAACTTTACAGCCAAACGCTAAAGGAAAACACAGAAACTATCAATTATTCGAACGATGTAGACGAAGCTGTTGGACAACTGACCAACTCCATAATTTCAGCTGCCACAAATTGTATAGGAAAGTACTCCGTCAACCCCACAAAACGAACCGTTCCCTGGTGGAATGATTCTTGTAACATTGCAGTGAAGGAGTGCAAAAAGGCGCTTAATAAATACCGAAGAACCAGAAATGATTCAGACCTGATAAACCTAAAAAAAATGAGAGCGAAATCTAAAAGGGTTCTAAAACAGAGTAAACGAGAGTCGTGGAACAAATTCACAAGCACTATAACGTCCGATACCTCTCCTTCTCAAATCTGGACCAAGATAAGACAGATGAAAGGAAAAAACACCAGTTTTAAAATTTCCGGCTTAACCCACGAGGGTCAAGTCATTACCAATGACCAACAAATTGCCAACATTCTTGCCCAACACTTTCAAAATAAAACAAAACCCAACCCCGAACCTCCTAACACAACGAACAACTCTCAACCCAAACAAAACCCTTACAATTGTCACTCTCTCAATCTTCCTTTCACACCTTCCGAATTAAATTCAGTCCTACTCTCACTGAAGAACACAGCTGCAGGACCAGACGATATACCGATGATCTTCCTAAAATATATACACTCAGCAACAAAAACTAAACTGCTCGAACTCTACAATAAAATCTGGTGCAGCCAACAATTTCCAGCTCTATGGAGAGAATCTCTCATAATACCAATCAAAAAGAACGACTCGAATACCAATCTTCCAAATTCCTTCAGGCCCATTTCTCTAACATGCACACTATGTAAAATTCTCGAGAAAATGGTTAATAGACGCCTACATTGGTACTTAGAATCACACAACCTTCTAATCACAGCGCAGGCAGGCTTCCGAACAAATAGATGCACATTGGACAACCTGGTTACTCTACACACAGATATCTCACAAGCTATTGAAAGTAAAAATGACATAATTGCCGTGAGCCTAGATATTGACAGCGCCTTCGACACAATTCGCAAAAATTCCATTCTTGAAAAACTCTCAGACTTTAACTTAACTGGAAACATTCTCTCCTTTTTAGAAAACTTCTTAACCAACAGATCTTTCAAAGTGGTCACAAACGGGCAAACATCCACATTACATGTCCCAGAAAATGGAGTACCACAAGGCTCGGTTCTTAGCACCACCTTATTCCTGATGAGTATCAATGACATCTGTTCATCAATAATTTCACCCGTCAAATACGTACTACACGCCGACGATCTCATTCTCTACTGCCAAGGCAAAGTCACGGCTAGTACTTGTACCTTACTTCAGAAGGCTCTAGATAGCATCCACAATTGGGCCCTCAGATTAGGTTTTCGCTTTTCAACAACCAAATCCAAAGTTATTCAGTTCAGCAAAAGACTCAACCCCCTTCCTCCACAATTAAGTCTCAATGGGGATCCGTTACAGGTGACTGGTCAACACAAATTCTTGGGAGTACTTTTTGATAAAAGGTTCACATGGAGACAACATATTCAGGAGACTAAGGCTATTTGTTTAAAGCGGATCAACATCCTAAAATCATTAGCACATCACCAATGGGGAGCAGAAGAAGAAATACTAATAAGGATTTACCGATCACTGGTCCGCTCCAAACTAGATTATGGAAGTATTCTTTATATGAGCGCCTGCAAAACGTACCTTAAATCTCTTGACACAATTCAAACCACAGCATTACGAATATGTCTAGGCGCTTTTAGATCCAGTCCGACGGAAAGCATCTACATTGAATCTTCTGAACCACCTCTTTCCATACGACGAGAATACCAACTATTATCCTATTTTTCCAGGATATCTGCCTACTCACAAAACCCAGTATTTAAAAAAATTGACCTTATACAACCAGCTCCTGAAAACAGACCTAGAACTCCGCTCTCACCCCCTCAAATATTATATCCCATTTTAAGAAACATCAACCTCACAGTTACAACTCCCATAAAACTTTCTAAAACCCCTCCATGGACCAAAAAACCGCCGATATTAAACATAAGCCTAAGTAACTACAATAAGTGCGAAACGCCTAACATAGTCTACAGACAAAAATTCAGAGAACTGATAAATCACCAACAGTTCGACATAATCCTATACACTGACGCCTCTAAAGAAGTTAATGGTGCCGGATGCGCTGTTACTACATCAGATACAACAATAGTAACATACAAACTTCCTGACGTATGCAGTATACACACAGCTGAACTATATGGAATACTACAAGCCTTGAGGACTCCAGTACACGTTAACAGTAAGCTCGCCATATGTACAGACTCCCTTTCATCAATACACTCCATCAAAAACAACTACTCACAACATCCCTTAGTTCAAGATATCCTCGATACCTGCCACCACCATCACACTAGAGGCACCTATGTGAATATCATCTGGATCCCTTCTCATGTAGGTATCACCGGCAACGAACATGCAGACCAAGCAGCGAAACAAACTTGTTCCTCCGACTTGCCAGTAGAGCGAATTCAACTCCATCAAGACCTAAAATCAGCAGCTCGACAAACAATGATTCAAACATGGCAAACACATTGGGATACAAGTAACACAAAACTACGTACAATCCAAACCACAGTTACCGCTCGGAAGATGCCTCCAATGACAAGAATGGACAAAAGTGTTATAAGAAGACTCAGAATAGGCCACTCCCGGCTCACTCATGGCTACCTGATGTCATCACAAAATCCCCCTACCTGTGAATACTGTGATAGTGTAAGACTTACAATTGAGCACATACTTTTAGATTGCCAACATTACAGCCCAACCCGTCGCAAACACAAACTAAGTGGAACTCTCAAAAACATTCTTGAACTACCTAACCAGTTTAGTGCTGTGATACAGTTCCTTAAAGACTGTCGACTATTTAATTTGATTTGAATCCTATTATGTAATCGAATGTAACACAGATCCCGTGTCAGTGGCCACTAGATGCCGAGACACGTTAATTATAATAAAAAAAAAAAAAAAAAAAAAAAAAAAATAGTGCTGGAAAAAAAATCCGGAGAAAGGATTTTTTTGACTATGCCCCGTATACACACTAATGTCCTATCATCAATAATATTATAATTGAACATGTTTGTGAGTTCCGATCAATACATTTCCATCCTTACTTTGTCTTATTTCGACTAAAAAAACAGTTTTTTTCTTTGTCAATCAAACCCCAATACGACGTTTTTACGAACCTCAGCCGCTTATATCTCAGAAACTAAACATACAAAATCATTTGAACTCACACTTTTTTCCAATGACCCATTCTACTATAACATAATAAAATGTCAGCCAATTCGACCGAGAGCCAATTTCCGATGTTTTCGTGCGGGATTCTTTGTGGAGCAGTTAGCTGAAAGTGACAGTGGTTCAACACACAATTTCACTGCTGTATTACCGTCACAATACGTAGTTATTATATCGTGATATTCCCAAATATAAAACGAAGCCATCGCGACAGAAATTTCAACTTATATTAAACTGTATACTGCACCCAAGGCAACGGTGGCAATGAATGTATCATTGAGTGCGGTATTGCCAGTTATCACGTTTTAATATGAATCTTAATGTTCACTCATTGGAAAAACGGGCGAATTCAGGAAAAAATATAGAACTTTTTTGTTCTAAATGGCGTGTATGAACCCTTTCAAAGAACACATTATTTCCGGAGACCCGGTATTGTGGAGATCCCTGTGTGATTTTAGAGCTCACTGTGAAGCTTTTAGCGAGTATCCCTCAATGAACCCTCTCTGGGATGTTGATTCCAACGTTCTTGCGATTTGGCTTGCACCCATGCTTTTATGGATGTCTTCACGCTCCCTTTCAAGATTCCACGAATGGATTCAGGGCCAAATAGAGCTCTTATTGCTTTTTCCCCGACTAATGCGTCAGCCTTCTGTTACCCCGGTAGCCCTTGTGTCGGGGCCAGTGTAACTCTGTTGTGGCTGTTATTTCAATCAAGCATAATATGTCAGTGTTACTTTCAACTTGTAAAACAAGAATTGAATTAACCTCTCCGAAGGTTTGTAAATTGTATATTGTACGGGGGTTGTGATCACTTGAAAATGAATCTGAATCTATTTACAAAGCAGTAGTTATTCGAACTGTTATCTCATGGATTTGATGATATACCGGCTGTTATTGTCAGAAATGCGCTGCCACTTATCATGTCACCCCTGACCTATCTAAAAAATCCTTTTTGTGAAGGACAATTCCCTAACATAATAAAGATAGGCAAAGTCGTTCCCATCCATGAAAAAGGTAATCGTGAAAAAATCTCCAATCATAGACCGATTACGATACCATCTATCTTTTCAAAAATATTTGAATAGTCCTTTCTATACCGCTTGATCAATTTCGTAGATGCAAACGAGATTTTATCAAAAAATCAACATGGGTTCAGACATGGAAAATCGACGATATCAGCAGTTCACCGTTTTTACAGTCGAATCTCTGATTGACTCGGGCGAGTGCCCTGTAGGGATATCATGTGATCTCAGCAGGACATTCGACTGTTTCAATCATGATATTTTGATAAACATACTGGCCAGTTATGGTATTAAAGATAAAGCTGTGGTTTACCAGTTTTTTGAGAAACCAAAAGCAGCATGTATGCCTCAGGAGCAAACAAAATAATGAAGTAAATGTTACAAAATCCCCCCTTATGGACATTGATATATGTGTTCTACAAGGTTCTATTCTGGGGCCGGTTTTATTTTTGTTGTATGTGAATACTATTGTGGAACTATGTGAAAACATCCACGTTACTATGTATGCAGATGATATCTCTTTCCTTGTTGTGGATAAATCCGATGAGATTCTAGAAAGAAATTGCAACGAGTTAATTCAATCCTTGGCATCTTGGTCGTCTGATAATTCTCTTTTTCAATATTGAAAAAACACAGTATCTTAGATTGCATAATAACCAATGAGTTTGCCATAGACCTAATCTGGTCGTTAATGATGTGCCGATATCCAGCACAGATACACATGTTAAATTTTTGGGAATGAACATTGACGAACATCTAAATTGGAAAATCCATTGTTTAATCTGATTTTCGTTCTCCATTCACAATGCTACTTATTGAAAAATTTGCGAATACTCCTCACACATAATAAATTGCAGATGGTGTATTATGCACAAGTGGAGAGTCGTTTTCGATATGGTATTTGTTTCTGTCCATTAAACCCTTATTACACTATGCCTTTTTCGTGCCTATTTTTGTGCCTATTTTCATGGCTATTTGTTGCCTAAATTTCCCCAAATAACTATTACACGGTGCCTTTTTGATAATTGTCTCAGGCAGTAATTTCGGAGCTGCAAACATAAGAAAATTTATATTTACCTTCAATGAATAAGTAATTTAGTATACCTGGATTATTTGTTTCAACTTTTTCTTTACCTGGTACTAGATTTTTTCTTTTTTTCTGCCATACTGAACAAAACGTAAACTATGTGATTAATTTCATTTATTTGTTGGTTATTTGTCAGGTCCAACATATAATTACTGTGCTGGCAAACCTGACATTTCCACGAACGTCCTTGAAATCCCCTCGATTCAGGGGAAAAATAGAACTAATCCTATTTATTTTCATGCCTGAAACAATCACCAAAGTAGTCTAGCGCGCATGCGTATTTGTTTTAAATTTCAGCCACTGGCAGTCAGGCAGACAAATAGGCACGAAAAAGACATAGTGTAATAAGGGTTTCATGACTGATGATGTATTTATAGCACAGAAGAAAGTAATGAGGTATATTTCTAATGTGTCTGGTACCACCAGTTGTAAAAAAATAATTTATTAGCAATAAAACATTGACACTTCCTTCCTTATATATATTCGAACTATGTCTTCACATATTCAGGAATAAAATAACATTTATTAAAAACTCCGATGTCCATCAAATGAACACTCGTAATCGAGAAAATTTTCATGTACCATTCAGCGAAAATGTTGTTGAATTTAATTCTCCAGATAAAAATGGCTTACGGGTTTTCAACAAGCTACCACCGGAGCTCAAAGAATGCTTCTCATTGCCCATTTTCAAAAGGAAAGGAATTTCTAGTTGCGAAATGCTTTTATGCGACAAAGGAATATTTCACTACTAACTAGGGAAATAAGTGACTTCACCGCTAAATGTTTCTGTTCTGTTGTGTGTCACACATATTTTGGTTGTCTGTGATTTTCCTATATTGTAACGAATTTTTCGTTACTTCCTTATACATAATCAATTTCTTATAACTATTCCGGTTATCTTACGGTGGAACGGGTCATTAGTCACGGCCGATCGTGAACTATGGGACAGCGCCATCATCATGAGTTCGTATTCTGTCAAGTTGGACGAGTTTTGTTATCGTGACAGTTGTATTCATGTCGTCAAGCTGTGTTTTTTCCAAGTGTTTTTCAATAGATAAAAACCAAGAACAGTTTGTGAAAAAACCCAGGTAGAATTGGTGATTTGTTCGAACCGAAGGAATAATCGATCTCTTTCTTGATTTGAACGTCGAGATAGGCAGATGGACTGAGTGAATTGATTTTGGTAAGATATATAAGTTGAATAAGTTTCACTGCTGGAGTTTAATTGAGTAATATTATTCTCTCTTCGCCATTTTGACAAAGCAGTCATAGTAGATATTGTGGCTAACGTAACATCTGTTCCGAATATTGGGAACTGATTTTTTTCATTGGAAGTCAGTTCTACGCTTTTGCATTTTTTTAGGTACCAGTTAATTGGTAATTTGAATGGACTAGAGCTTACCTACCTCACACGACCACCGGTTTGTTCCAAGGATTCCAATTGAAGTGAAGGGCGAATTCGATTGTTCTGGGACAGTGACTAATAGGACGGCTCTCTGGTAAGCAATTTTCTTTATTTCATAACTATATGTTTATGAGAGTAATTTTCTTTTCTCTTGAGAAAGAATTGCTTACAGAGAGAGTTGTACCTCTGGCCTAACGGTCTCAGAACACTCGATTCGATTCAATATATGCCTCAAGCGTAAAGTTGATTTCCGTTTAATAAATTTCTTATATCTATTACTCCATTCAATTCCCAGGGTAGCTTATTTGATTTTTGATCGTTGCAGAGTCAATTCACTTCAGTTACTACCTTGTCGCCAAGAGCAGGTTTATTAAGAGAGTTGTGCCCACTGAAAGACGTGAGGTCTCCCTCTTCAGTTATCTTTAAAAAATTCTTCAATTAAAAGAATTATTTAACATTATCTTTATCTAAGAGAGTCGTGCCCACTGAAAGACGTGTGGTCTCCCTCTTCGGTTTATCTCTGGAAATTCTTCAATAAAAGGAATTATTTCACTTTATCTCCATCTAAGAGAGTCGTGCTCACTGAAAGACGTGTGTCTCTCTCTTCTTATCTTGGCTGAAGAGTATACTTTTACTCTGATTATTATCTTGGTTCAGAAACCCTATATTTTTTTTGTAGCTTACTAGAGTATTTTGGTTATAACGCTATATTTTCCTTTGGCATTTGCTTTAAAATAGTATATTTTTGTACTGGCAACCTTTAAATATTTTGCTTTAAAATAGTAGATTTTTTCTCTGGCAATTTTATAGTATTTTGCTTTAAAATACTATATTTTTTCTCTGGTAAAATTTTAAGGAAATTTTTATATTTCTTTTGGAATACCTTTCCTTATTAATTTTTTTTACCCTTCTGGTACATAAAATCACCTTATCAAAACTTACTTGTTTCAAAACTTAACTGTATTTGAACATAACGTTTTGGGTGAGGTTTGTTTTGTTTGGTTTTAAATTTTGTTCATTTTAATATAATTTTAAATTATTAAAATTAACTTATAAATTTAACTCCAGAATAGCAGATTGGATTGCTATTTATTATCTTTGTTCTTTCACTGTAACTTTCCAGTCTTTTATATAGACTGAGATTTTTATTGTATGCTATCATTTGCATCTATCTTTTGACTCTCGATTAAAATTTGAAACATAAAACTTGAGGTTCAAAGGATATCCTTCGTTCTCCCCTTTTTGTACATATTTTGATTCCTATCATCTTCTTCGCATGATATATACCACGGAGGGAACCCATCTACGGAGACGGAAGGACTAGTAGCCTGGGAGGTCTTACAGCACATCAATATCAGCACTGGTCCGTGAAGATCAACTAAATTCACGCCGATAAGGGGTCTGAAATCAACTATCGAACCACCCCAGACCATCTTCATCGTAACCGCTGAAACCAAGTTCCTCCTAGAACCGCTGGGACCAGCTTCAAGAAACTAGCCTTCCTCTATCTCGCTCAAGATCTCCGAAGGTATATTCGTGACCAACAACTGGAGGAATCATAGGTGTAAATGTTCGAATTTTGATCAGAGTCAAAATTACTGGTTTCTTTTTATGTAATTTTTCCATTCTTTTAAGAGAAGTTCAATACTCTTCTAGTATTTGTTAATTTTTTTATATCTTGTTCAATAATTTTAATTCCAACTGGAATAAATTTGTTAAGTTGATTTATCGCATATTTATTTGCCTTCCCATACATTAACATTTATTTAATTTTATTTATCTTTGACTTTTGTCTTTAGCAAGTCTGGCGCCCAACTCTGGAACTAGTCAAGTTAATTAATGTATAATTTTTTTAGTGGCCAAATTTGATTAACTAGGAAAAGTCATTAATTGAACCTTACTCACGGCCTAACCGTATCCATCTGAGCAGCCTATCGGCAAAGTGATTTCACCTTCTTAAATTTGAATCATATAATTTAAAATCTGGGGTTC
The DNA here is from genome assembly GCA_018342105.1 of Gonioctena quinquepunctata. NCBI lineage: Eukaryota > Metazoa > Arthropoda > Insecta > Coleoptera > Chrysomelidae > Gonioctena > Gonioctena quinquepunctata. The sequence goes on along the minus strand of JAFIRS010000110.1, from coordinate 311,552 downwards.
AAAAGTAAGGGGTGTTGCAATATATATATATATATATATATATATATATATATATATATATATATATATATATATATATATATGTATGTAATTTATTTCTGTAAATATAAATAATAAATTTATTTTATTGACTATTTTAATTCAATTTCTTGTCATATGGAAAAATAAATTATTATTATTATGGCACTTTTGCCTTTCCATTCCTCGACCTATAAGATCTTTCGTACACTACCCTTTACCTATTCAAGACTCGGGATTCCGAGACTGTTTACGAACTGTATAAGTTTCCTTGGAATTATTTTTAAGGAGGATTTTATTTACCAAATTTCCGATTAGATTTTTAATTTGTCATACAAAACGGAGAAGTAGAGGGTCAAATACATTTATATTTTACCTGCTAGATGAATACATGATCGTATTATCGATCGACAAAATACATTTGCACTCACTCAGCCCACAATATATCTACTCAAACTGAATCATTAAAAAACATATGGAGATCAAAATATCCGATTCTTGAATCATCATTTAAAATATTTCCATTAGGCCTAGTAGGGCTAAAAAAAGCGAACCAACTGATCCATTCAATCGAATGCAATTCAACATTTGATAGTCAATTGAAAATACAATACAGGAAAACATTTAACCCAACCTAATCTTGTGGTCGTGTTGGCATTCTTGTGTTGGGCTTAGTTTTTTTGAGGACAATGGATATCCGATCAGGCATTCACTTTGAATAAATACATAATCAATGTCATTAATTCACTTCGATTCGATATTTTCACAGAAAAAGCCATTGAAGAGTGTACGAATTGTGTAAGTTGTTGCACTTAGGAAATTCATTTCGCTCTCGTTCAATGAAATAAATCATGGTAAACCTGCAGCAAAGTGAAATGTCACCGATTTTGACGAAATTGTCACAGATGCTTTAGAATGCGATAATAAAAGTGGATCCATCGAAATTTTTCCGCGGAAACCGTTATTTTCAGAATTATGGCCCTTGAAAGATTCCAAAAGGTCTATTTTCAATCATAATTTCCACTTAATTGGGACGGCTTAATTCCTTTATTTTTTCAACAACACACTATAGGAAATCCCTCAATTTCTATTCGATATCTTCTTCAATGCAATTCTTTACAATTTTTTTTAGGGGTTTAGGATAATAGTACAGCTAATTTGTTCAATGAAACGCATCCAGATAAACTTGTTGCTAGAAAATACGTTCTAGAATTAGTGCAAAAATTTCGTCTAACTGGATCAGTGCCAACAAGAAACGAGACCCAGAACGTGAATTTCCGTTGAGAAATGAAGCTGTTGAAGTTGCACTTTTAGGACAAATTCATGCAGACCCAACATTGAGCACAAGGAAATTGGCTAGTGTTACCAATATCAGTAGAACCATTATCCGCCGAATCCTGAAACATCATAAATTCCACCCCTACAAAATACATTTGGTACACCAATTGAATGAAGATTATTTTGATAGGCGACAGGAATTTTGTGAAATTATGACTACGAGAATAGATGCTGATGAGAATTTCCTTTCCACCATCTGCATTTCTGATGAGTCTACATTCTTTTTGAATTCGACTGTGAATCGTCTCAATTGTCGTTATTGATCGGATGCCAATCCACATGTTTTCCACGAAGTCCATACTCAAACTCCCCAAAAACTCAATGTCTGGGCCGGTATTTTTGGGGACCGTTTGATTGGACCAGTATTTCTCGACGGTAACCTGAGAGGAGAAACTTATTTGGAATCATTGAATGAATTTGTTTATCCACAATTAGTAGACATCATTGAAAATGACGATCGTTACCATGAATACCACTTGATATTTCAACAAGACGGTTCACCTCCACATTTTGCACAGCCTGTTAGGGCGTTTTTGGATAGAATGTTTCCTGGAAGTTGGATTGGAAGAAGAGTGGCCAGCCAGATCTCCATATTTAACCCCACTCGACTTTTTCCTGTGGGGTCACTTGAAAAACAAAATCCTTGCAACCGAACCGGAATCTCTGGAAGATTTACGAAGGAGAATTATTGAAGAATGCCGTCGAATAAAGCTGGAAATGCTACGAAATGTGAGGTCTCGTTTTGAACAGAACTTGTACTATTGTATGGTAATGGGTGGTAGACAGTTTGAACATTTAGTTCATTGACAATAATAATTATTGCGACAGTTGCTTTATCAGATATTGTTTTTATTGATTGAGTGAATAAAAAGTGATTTCCCAACTTCAAGTTCCTATATCTCGAAAACGAATCGATAGAATTAATTTATTTTTGTTGTTTGATATCAAGAATAAGGAAAATAGCTTTCAAATGAGGTATCACTTGCCATATGTTGCCATTTAAAAATTTAGGGGTGGCGGTCACAGCTCCGAGGGATGGAATGTATTTCGGGTGAATTTCCCTCGAAAATGTAGTTGACGTGTCCGAGCGTTTTTATATAATTCGGTTCTGCCGACCTACAGAGCCGCTGTTTCGTTTTCAATGGCCCACTCTGTATACCATAGAGTTGGCCATTTTTTAACAAAACATTTTTTTCCGAATCTTTCCACGGAAAAATTTTAGTTGCTCAACGAAGTTCAGTGCATTCTGAAGCATCTGTGAAAATTTCGTCAAAATCGGTAACATTTCACTTTGCTGCAGGTTTTCCTAAATCATTCATGTTTTTTATATCTACCAAATAGTTCATGAATTTGAAGCAATTGTGGAGGGAGGAGCTTTCTCCATACCCCCATTAACCCCCATACACTACGCTACTGCTACTGTAATCACATACGGTCGAGGAGATTGGAATTTTCTGTGTAAACAAACAACGAGCAGGTAGAGGCCAACCGTTACACGGATTCCAAGAAGGCAGCGGAACTAGTTGACGTCACGCCGAACAATCAAGGTTATTCTAGAAAATTCACCGACCTGTCTGAAATATGCGGATAAATACATAAGCGTGTCGTAGGCAAGCGACAGACAGTTTATTTATTTTATGTTATTTGTGTAATCAGGTGGAAGAGACAGTTTAGTGTAAAGTACAGTTTACTGTAAAGCAGTACCTCTCACAACTTCTCTTCATCACAGTCAGTTCATCAGATTAGTATTTTCCAACATATAAAACCAATATACCGGCGAACCTTCCATCAACCTCAATTTCCTGTCGGTGATCCGTTTGCAATATTAAACGAAATGAGTTTCATCCCATAGGCCTTATTGATTACGAGGCAATCTTTCCTAGGATATTGCACAAACTCTAACTTCTCTTCGATGACATATTTCAGACATTAGTTAGAACGAAGGTAATTTTCTAAGGATTCTTCCCTGCACTAGCGCTAAGCCATGATTCATTGCTTGGCATCAGTCAATAAAGTATTAGGGTGTCTCGCGTGGGGTGGCGGAGTCTGAAATGTAATCGTCGTGAATAGATGGAAACCGATGCAGAATACGTGTATCGATGTCGCCTGGATAGTTTGATGTTTCAAGGGAATCGATACTTCCAAAGTTCGGTACATTAGAAGTAAATAACAATGACGGATAGGGAGATTCCACAATTTATTTATTCTGAAATTATCATCAATCAAGCTGACACATTTTTGTACAGGATGTTTCTTAAGTACGTGTAGAAAAGTCAGGAGCATGTTGCTGACGTCAAAATAAGAAAAGTTCCCATAAAAATATGTCCGCAAGTTATTCGTATCTGAGATACAGGGTGTCAAGGTTGAATTTTATTTTTATTTTTTGTGAATACATTTCAAAATAATTGTGATATTCGAGTAAAGTTTAGTATCTGGCAGTATTTTTCAATGACAAAATCAAATTTGATGTTAGTTTGTCTCTTTCGTGGGGGTGGCGCCACCTAAATGTCTTTTCAGTCATTTGAAATGTAATAACATTTTTGAACGTACCTTATCAAGTTTTCTAGTAGAAAAATCGATTTTTCTAACATTTTTATGTAAAAAATATATTTCTGGTAGAGGTCGCTGCGAGCAACTGTTTTCAAGTTATTGGGATTTTAAATAATCGATGCAAGTGATTTTGAATGACAAGATTTTCAAATTCAAAATTAATTTAGTTAAAGAAATTACTTTTCTTCAATAATGAAGTGGATAGCGTCTGTAATTAAATATCAATGGAAATACTTTGTGGCATTCAGACGAGAAAATGAAAACTAGAACTGAAAAATTAAAATATGGATCGGCCAAGATTTGAACGCTCTGCCAATTGAGCCACCAGTCCTTGTTCGAAACCGGCGATTCACACTTTTAAATTCAGTTCTGTATTAGTAACGGAGATGATGAGGGTTAATGTGATGCATGAAAACATTCACGCATGCACACCTAATGAAATTATATTGGTCTATCCGCTGGTGTCAATCATATATAGGATTATCAACCAACTTCAAACCGGAAATTTTCAAGTGTGCATGACTCAAGCCAAGTAAATATAAATAATGAAGTGGATAGCGTCTGTAATTAAATATCAATGGAAATAGTTTGTGGCATTCACACGAGAAAATGAAAACTAGTACCGAAAAATAAAAATATGGATCGGCCAAGATTCGAACCTGGGACCTTTCGATTTCTAGTCGAACGCTCTGCCAATTGAGCCACCTGCTCTTCAATTTCATTTTAAAATAGGAGTCGGGTGTTATTACAATTTGATACTAATAATAATAACAGTAATTAAGACCAATTTAACACTAAAACAGTTAGTTGAGGGTAATAATTAAAGTAATTGTTCAAAATAGTCACCTTGCACCATTATGCATGCGTCGGTTCGTCGTCTCATGGACCCACGTTCACGTTCCATTATACCTGGTGTATTTCGGATAGTATCACATCCAGTAATGGTTCGTTGACGAAGTTGTTCTTTGGTTTCAATTGGCACCGTATAAACTAGGGCCTTCAAGTGACCCCACGGAAACAAAATCGATTGGATGTAAATCCGGGGACCTCGGAGGCCAGAATTGACCTGGAACTTCAGCGCCTCGACCAATATATCTGTTTCTAAATCGCTGATTTGAACATTCACGAACTAATAAAGTAAAATGCGCTGGCGCTCCATCATGCATAAACCATATTCTTTGTCTCAGTAGAAGTGGAATGTCTTCAAGTAATTCAGGCAAAATATTCTCAAAGAAATCATGATAAGAATTTCCATAAGAGTCCCTGGGAAAAAGTGGGAACCAATCAAATAAGCCCCAACAATACCAATCCACACATTCAATGAAAACTGTTGTTGAAACTTGGACTGAACTATTTCATGAGGGTTTTCCATTACTATGAAAGTTCATTATGGCGTTCTTTGATAAATATGCCTCGTCAGTGAATAATATCTCTGCAGTAAATTGAGGGTTTTGTGCAATTTTTTGCAGTATCCGTTGGCAAAATATTACAGGGGGAACAATACTTGGACACGCTGTATGTAATAAGGATACAACTGATTTTGTTTGAGAATTAACCAAACTAATTTGTGATGTACGTTCAAGTTTTGCGCAATTTTTCTCTTGCTTGTCTGTGGATCTTCTTCGATTTCCTGAGCTGTTTTAAAGGATCCAGACTCCATGAGCCGCTGAAAAAGATTTTTCAATGACTGGTGATTCGGTCGATGAATAGGGAATCTTTCATTATAAATACGTCTAGCCTCGTAGCAATTGCCATCGGCAAGACCGTATACGTAAATCATATTAGCCATTTCACTATTCGCGTATGCTGCCGTTTGAAAAAGATTGGAACACAAATACAGAAAACAACTTTACTGTCACAAGAACGGATTGAAATGACATGACAAGTACACAGCTGAATGTTATTTATTTAAATCGGATAATAGTCCAAAAAAACTAAGTAACAAAAAACAAGAATCATTTTTTGACTACATTCAAGTGTTGTATGTACAATACCATTGAATGAGAGAAGACAAATGCATTTACTACTTAGAGGCGACTTATGAGCCCCACTGAAATAATTCAAATGCATCGATTATTTCAAATCCCAATAACTCAACCAAGAATATATTTTTTACACAAAAATGTTAGAAAAATCAATTTTTTCACTATAAAACGTGCGGTTCCAAAAAAAATATTTAATTAACAATCAACATTATCAAAATTCAATGAAAACCTTATTTTCCAACGAAATTACATTCTTTCAAGTATTACCAGTTAGTGTGGCATCCGCAGACCGAAGATTTTCTTCGTTGAAGCGATTGAAAACTTGGCTGCGATCAACGGTCAACAAGAGCGGTTTGTGGATTATCTCTACTTCATGTTCATAGGGATGTGCAAATAGTTGTTTCTAATGTTATTGAAAAGTTTGCGAATAAGAAATACAGGAGACTGGATTTAAATTTGTTTTTTATTTTTGTTTTAACGAAAGAAATCTTTGTTTTTGTACCTATTATAAGTATATGTATTTGTATATATTTTTTCATTTGATTGCATTTTGTATTTTTGTTTGAATTTGAATGAAAAAATACTTATGTTTCCGTACCTATAAAAAGAGGTAAATACCTTTTTTATGTCGTCACCCCAAGCAAAATTCCTAGATAGGCCACTGGATTACCCCCTACATAATAATATAATAATAATAGGTTTATTGTTTAAGAATAGAATTCTTGTTACAAACACAATGTCATAAATAATATTACTAATATATACATGAAATATGAAATGTAATAATAATTTAATTAAAATATGAGATATTCATACATACATATACAAAGGTTACAGGACAAGACTAGGACTACGATTAAAATTTATGTTTTTCACACAGTACAATCGCAAATACTACACATTCTAAATTACAGGGCATCGTCAAAATATTCTTGTAGGTCATAATAGGCTTTATCACTTAATAGTTTTTCACATTTTTTTCTGAATATGATAAAAGAAGTCTCTTTGATTTCAGTGGGAAGTTTATTGTACATCCTGATTCCATTATATATCGACGAGTTTTGAACAAAACATGTTTTTGGAATTGGTAGATTCAGTTCATTTGACCGCCTTGTGTGGTATGTGGCTGTAGATTCATAGTTCTCCCTATTTTTATGTATAATCGATACGGTTTCCAATATGAATATTGAAATAACCGTAAGGATTCTATGTTCTCGAAAAAGGAGTTTACATGAATCCCGCCATTTCGCTTTACATAAGTACCTAATAGCCTTTTTCTGCAAGACAAAAACCGACTGCATAAGATGTTTACTGCAAACACCCCAAAAGGGTATACCATACCTTAGATGAGAGTCTATTAAGGCATAGTACACCACCTTCGCTGCAGCAAACCCTAGTTCCTTAGAGACGTTTCTCAGTGCGTAACAGCCTGATGCCAATGTTTTGTTGATCAGTGCAATATGCTGAGAGAATTTTAAATTTACGTCTAAATAGACTCCCAAGAATTTCAAAGTGGAGTTATTTTTTATTATGTTATTGTCGAGGGGGATATCAGGTATATTACACTTGAATACTAATATATTTCTTTGCTGGTATTCAATGATAAAAGATTTGAGTCACACCAATTTTTCACTTTTTTATGTCTTGGCACATTATGTTAGGCAATCTGTGTTTGTCCTTGTCGTGTCGTCAGCAAATAAGGTGAAGCTTCCTGTAATCGATATGTTGGTCAAGTCATTAATATATAACAGAAACAGAATAGGACCTAATACAGAGCCTTGAGGTACTCCACAATTTATCTCTCCAACGTCCGAGTTTGACGACATTCTTACGAATTGTTTTCTATCAGGAAGGTATGATCTAATCCAATTTTGACTGTTGTCCCTAAAACCATATCTTTTGAGTTTCCGAAGCAAAATTCTGTGATTGACACAGTCAAAAGCTTTGGCTAAGTTACAAAGCACTGCTGCAGTGGCTTCCTCGCTGTTGATTTCATTATACACCGATTGCAATACTCTTGATGAAGCATCGCTTGTACTCAATATCCCGTTACTGTTCAAAAATTCCATCATTCGTTTTTTTACCAGTTTCACAATTATTTTTGCTGAGGTTGGAATGAGCGATAGGGGCCTAAAGTTTGCTGGATCTTCTTCATACAAACAAGCAAACAAATTTTACCTCTTTATAATATTACTAAATGTGTAGCATTTCGACTAATTGTATGTATGTATGTATATTTATATGAGATGATGTTGTTTCGATTTGGAACTGTAACTGGAAAAATTGTAGCAATGGTCACTAATAATATAAGTCTACCCATCTCAAAACTCAATTAATTACGAATCGTTTGGTGTATATCTATTGAAGAAATTCAATATTTTTTCCAAAATACGAGAATTGTTGATGGTAATCGATACTCGGCCATTTATTTCCAGATTTTGACTAGGTCTCTATAACTGTTCTGATTTGTATTCAAAAGAAGCTGATTCTATAAAAATGGCAAATCTAAATCCTACATGAAATATTTCACACGCCTTCTATTTGAATGAAAACTATTATTCATGCTCAGCGGAAAGACTACAGAGAAATAATAATTCGAGATCATTCCAGAAACCGAGATCCATTATTCAAGTTCAACGTTAATGTTCCTGGAAATGTCAAATAGGAGTCTAGAGTCGTATTCTCTCTGCCACAATAAATAACTCGCTATAAGAATACGAATGATCCCTCGGGGACGTGAACTTTTCGGTTACATCTTTCATTTAAGTATTTTTTTACTATCTATTTTATGTGCTTACCAATCGAGCCTCGCCACTGATGCTTCTCCCGAATCAAGCTCTCATTAGATAGGAAAATCTACTACGCTGTTTAAAATGCCTGTTTATATGCAAGCGTACAGGCACGTCTCAAGCAAATTATTTATGCAAGCAGCAAGTTTCGCAAAGAATGAATGAAGAAACATAGTCGGCGAAGCCAATTGGGAATTCAATGAGATGAACAAATTTTCTCGGCTCTGGAAATGATTGGGACAAACAAAAATTATCTTCTCACAATTTGTTTTCTCCCAGGGAGGCGTGCGATGGGGATAGTTCGCCTTGGGAGAACGGGAAGGAAAAAACCGACGGAAATAGAAAAAAAAACAAAATCGTTTTTTTTCATAGTTTTTTGCATAAGTTTCCAGAATTTCACACCGATCGCTCTGTCCCTGATCTTTTTACGATTCTTCCAACAGAAGTCTGCACCGGTGCCTCAGCATAAATAACTTTTTTTACTTTGGAGCGCGAAAAAATATTCCCCGTACTCCGACTCCATCGTGCTTCTCGCCATTCGAAAGGATTTTTTTCACGGGGCTACGGAATTTTGCATCGAAATTTGCGTCCCTGATTTATTTACGATTTTTCGAACAGAAGTCTGCACGGTAGCAGCATGATAGAACGCATTTTCGATGACGTCCCTGTGGATTTTGACGATTTAAAAACGAAATGAGAAAGAGACTTTCCGGAATATAACTTTTTCTGGCGTAAAAAACTCCGCTGAATCAAAAAAAAAATCTTGTCGATAAGACAGCAGCTAAGAGAGCTATGATGTCGCAAAGTCTCGAAACGTCGGTGCGCCGGCGAAAAAGATTGTAATAGCTCCTTCATTTCATGTCCTATGGACACTTTTTTTGATTCAACGGAGTTTTTTACATATAGTGCTTCTTGAAAGTCCCCTCCCCCACTCTTATTTTTGGAACGATTATACATAAACAAGTGAAATTTGGAAACTGAATATTAAAGGTTGTAAACTTCCCTACTAGTGATGATAGATGACGAAATTGTCAAAGATGACGTCACAAGGCCATTGTGACCAATAATTTTAAATAGAACCCTACGGCAAGCGACACCTCTTTTAAAAGATATCGAAAAAACCTATTCAATGATACTAATTTTGTTTGTGTTTATGGCAGTTTTAATGGCTCATTAGTAAAAATTAAAATTAAAATTCCATTCAGTATGATAATAATTACAGATTTAAGAATCAGTATCTACTTAAAGGAATTGCTCGAAGTGACCTCCATTTACATCCTGACAGTGAAATATCCTATTTTTAAACACTTCTCGTAATTTTGCAAATGTGTCTGCGGAAACAGCCTCACATTCTCCAACAATACGTTGTTTTAAAACGTCAATATTGTCAGGTTCAGTGGCGTAAACCTTCGATTAAAGGTACCCCACAGAAAAAAAATCCAGAGGTGTGAGGTCCGGTGATCGAGCTGGCCATTCCGTTGAACCTCGTCGTCCAATCCATCTACCACGATACTCCTCATCCAAATACCGTCTTACTGCACCGTAATAGTGTGGAGGAGCACCATTCTGTTGGAATGTTTTTTCCAAATCGCCGAATCCATCTGGATTATCTTCCAAAATTTCAAGGATTAACGGTTCTATTGCGTTTTGCAACAGCTCCAGATGAACCTCACCAGTTAAATTAGTATTTAAAAGAGGCCCAACGATGTGGTTTCCCAGGATACCTGCCCAAACATTCACCTTCTGGGGAAATTGGGTATGTGTTTCACGAAACAGGTGAGGATTTGCGTCACTCCAATACCTCGCATTCTGTGTATTTACATTTCCATTTAGAAAGAAAGTACTTTCGTCACTAAAACAAATTGTTTTGACATAGTCTGGCTGTTGGTTAATTTTAGTTTCCATATTTTCACAAAATTCTAGTCCTCGGTCTGGGTCGTCGTCTGGGAGTTGATGAACCATTTTTTATTTGTATGGATGAAATTTGTTTTTTTTTCAGCATCCTGTGTACTGTACTTCGACTGACTTCACAGGTAGATGCAACGTGAGTTGTTGAAGAAGTAGGATTAACTATTACTTCTGCCAGTATTTCAATTTTTTTCTCATCAGAAATTTGTGGTCTGCCAGATCGTTTCGCATCATTAATACTACCCGTTGTTTCAAACTTACGAAGAAGCTCCCTTAAATAAGTCCTCGAAACGGGGCGATCTGGAAACCTCTCATTAAAAATGCGTTCTGCTGCATGAATATTTTGTCCAGTTTCACTAAGAATTAGGATCGCTGCTACTTTATCACCTAAAGCACGTGCCATTTCGCTTCTTGAAGCACTTAAACGTTCGGCTCACAACAGTTTAACAAATTATTAAAATGTACGAAAATATTAAAAGTACCAAAAGCTGCTATAACAGTTAAACGTTCGATCAACAATACACAAATTATTAAATGTACAAAAACTTTGACAATTACAGAAACGTCGAATTAGGGAGACTAACAAAAACGTCAGCTTATTTGACAACTATCCAGAGGCAGAGCTTGAATTTGGAATTTTAGTATTAACAGATTTAATTCATCACAGCTTTGCGTTTTTTAAAAGCGAGTTGCCAAAACTGCCATAAACACAAACAAAATTAGTATCATTGAATAGGTTTTTTCGATACTTTTTAAAAGAGGTGTCGCTTGCCGTAGGGTTCACCTTTGACGATTTCGTCATCTATCATCACTAGTAGGGGAGTTTACAAACCTTTAATATTCAGTTTCCAAATTTCATTTGTTTATGTATAATCGTTCCAAAAATAAGAGGGGGGAGGGGACTTTTGAGAAGCCCTGTATATAAAAGTTATTTTTATATTGCGCTCCGGTGGTTTTTTAATTTTGCGAGTAATAAGAAGCCAGACGGTTCCGGAAATGATCTCGGAAATTCTAGACGTTCAGTTTTATTCATTGATGCTAAATGTATGACACATCCGAAAATTATACAACGCGGTATTTTGAAATGTTTTTACGCTATTTATAAAACGGAAAGTATTTTTCGAAAAAATGTAAAAAAAACGAACCAGTCGGTTCCGGAAATGACCTCGGTAACTCTAGACATACATTTTTTAATATACAAGCAGATCACACCCGACAGAGTTCAGTTTTATTCATTGACTCAGTCGAAGCTTATACACCGTGGTTTTGAACTGTGATTTATTTAATATGTGAAGTAAAAGGACAATTCAATTCAATTCAAAATGTACTTTATTGTCGAAGAAAATAATCTTATTGGCAAAGCATGAATATGTCTTGAATTTAAAATATATAATTAAAGTAAAATGGGACAACACAAAGTATAAAGCTCACATGTATACAGAATTCTACAGAACAGTTTAAGACTCGACAGATTTGTTAAAATGAATAAATAAGTAAGTAAATTGTATATATTGAATAATTTATAAATCAGTCAATTTCACCTCACAGGCTCAGGTACTCAAAATATGTCTTCAACATATTCTTCCAAGCTGTAGTATGCTTTCGGAAGTGAAAGTTCTTTCACACATTTCGAATAATTAGTTGTTCAAGTGTTTCAATTCATGATCCCCGGTTTCGTAACTGTTGTCTGATAGGTTGAAACAGATTGGTAAAAAATGGTCTAATGAAAAATATAATTTTCACCTCTTTATCAATATAAAACATCTACTGTGGAAATGCGTCGTGATTTATTCTTTTCGTGTTGTTAAATTGATCTATGAAGAAGATATAAGGCAAGAGAAGAATTAATTTAACCAAAAAAAAGTGGGCGAAATTCGGTACAAACGGCGTTCGGGATCATTTGCGTCGCAGAGAGATCTGAACTGGTGCCAAGTTACATGGCAGTTTCTTAAATCATGGATGGACTAAAATAATAGGGATATACGGGGTGAGTCAAAAGTACTTTGACAAACTTCAGGAGGTGATTCCTCACAATATTCTAATATGAATTGTCCAAATGAATATATGTCCGGCAACGCTTCGTTGAAGTTTTATTTTTGTTTTTTTTAAATAACTTTTGACCTACTGACATTAATTAAACGAAAATTGGTATTGAGAGGTTTTTTGAGATGTCGAATTCGAACATGATGTTATTATTGCCTTTACCCGTAGGGGGCGCCACCTACACGTCTTTTTCTTTTTTGAAGATTAATAACTTTTTGAGCGTACTTCTAGCACATTTTTCAGTAAAAAAATCAATTCCTCTATCATATCTACGTAAAAAAGCTACCCCTGTTACAAGTCGCTATAAGCAACCGTTTTCTAGGAATTTGGACTTGAAAATTTCAAGTCGATTATTTGATAATCGATGCGTGTTGAAGTTATTACCATTATTTTGCATTTTTCACAAGAATGCTTAGGGAATGAATTTGACGTTTAAGTAAGTAGTTTTGGTTTTTTGTAGGGGGCGCCACCTATTTATTTATTTTACTCGTTTGAAATAGTTATTTTTGTATCAAGGGTGCAAAATCTGTATTTGTTTTAATAAAATCTGCAAGAAATATCAACATTTCATTTCAAGAATTTTTGAATATGTAGAATAAAATAAAATAAAGGAAACTAAATTGTATTCAAATAAATTGTTCAAAGTGTCCACCTTCAGCGAATATACAGGCATTCAGTCTTTTAGTCATTGAATCTCGTACCCGCTCAAAAATTATTGGTGTGTTTCTTATTGTTACACAGGCGTCTACTATTCGATTTCTTAGATCTTCCTCGTTCGCTACTGGAGTTTTATGAACTAGTGACTTCAAATGTCCCCAAAAATAAAAATCTAGCGGGTTTAGATCTGGGGAGCTTGGTGCCCACGCCTGGTTAGGTTCTTCTACACCCCTACCGATCCATCGATTTGGATAGACAGTGTTAAGGAATTCCCTGGCTACAACGCTAAAATGGGCTGGAGCCCCATCATGCATAAACCACATGCGGTTACGAATTTCTGATGATACATTCTGAAATAGACCCGGCAATTCATTTTCTAAAAAGTCTCTGTAAGTTGCGCCCTTCAGTCGGAATGGAAGAAAGTAATTATCAATTATTGCCGCCCATACATTTACAGAAAATTGATACTGATAATGTCTTTCACTAACTGTGTGCGGATTTTCCAGAGCCCAAACATGGTTGTTATGAAAGTTTGTGATAGCATTTCGGGAGTTTGCCTCGTCCGTGAAGAGTACATATCTTAAAAATTGAGGAATTCCAGCCAATTTTCTCAAAAACCACTGACATATATAGTAATGCGTTGGGAAAAGTCTCGTGGCAAAAGAGCTTGTACCCTTTGAATATGGTATGGATAAAATTGTTGATCGTGGATAATTCTCCAAACTGTGGACTGAGTAGAATTGAGAGTTTCAGCAATTATTCTTGTACTTGTTTCTGGATTCTCCTCGAGAGCGTTCAAAACAACTTCTTCCAATTCTGGGGTTCGGACTGCTCGTGGTCTTCCAATAATATCAGCTGCCCTCTTAAAGCTACTTGTTTCTGCCAAACGACGGTGGAGACTGGTAAATGTTGGAGCTGAAGGCAGTACTCGATTAGGAAATCGCTCCTGGTAAATACGTCTTGCTTCGCGCGCATTGCCATCCGCAAGGCCATAAACAAAATGCATATCGGCTAAATGAGCATTATTGTTTGAATAATAATTTTTTTCAAAATTAGTGTTTTAAAACTTACAGAAACTTCAACAAAACAACAAAACGTTTAACTGTCACATAATATGTAATTACCAAAACTATTTACTTAAACGTCAAATTCATTTTCTAAGCATTTTTGAAAAAAAAAAAAAAATTAACACCCAAAAAACGGTTGCTTACAGCGACTTGTAACAAGGGTAGCTTTTTAACGTAGATATGATAGAAAAATTGATTTTTTTCACTGAAAAATGTGCTAGAAGTACGCTCAAAAAAGTAATGAATCTTCAAAAAAAAAAACATGACGTGTAGGTGTGAAAAGCATCCAATTATAGATAGTGACACCTATAATATGTGCGGTGAAGCTTAGACCTAATATCGTGGAATTTTAATAACGCGAAATTTCGTGCACATAAACAGGTCACCAACAGATGTCAGCATAGGCCAACCCACGATATCAATAGTCGTACTCCTAGTGCGTTCAGAGTAACGCAAAACAAATAACGATAAGAAGAGAAATTTGTTACGAATCCAAGAGAGCACCACCATCCGCCAACAGCTGTTTCATGGTTTCCCAATCATCAGGACGGCTTGTGGTCTCTTTCAAATTCGTATCAAATATCTCGTAGTGTTAATACCTACCGGCAAGTACGAAAATGTGAAAAGCATCAATTATAGATAGTGACACCTATAATCTGTGCGGTGAAGCTTAGACCTAATATCGTGGAATTTTAATGGCACGAAATTTCGTGCACATAAAGAGGTCACCAACAGATGTCAGCATAGGCCAACCCACGACATCAATGGGTGGCGCCCCCTACGAGTAAGAGCAATAATAACATCAGGTTCGAATTCGACACCTCAAAAAACCTCTCAATACCAATGTTCGTTGAATTAAGGTCAATATGTCGAAAGTTATAAAAAAAAAAACTTCAACACCCTGTATCTTGGAAACGAAGCGTTTCCGGACATATACTCATTTGGACAATTCATATTGGAATATTGCGAGGAATCACCTCCTGAAGTTTGTCAAAGTACCTCTGACTCGCCCTGTAGAATTGTGTGTAGATAAAAATCGTAATGTTCAGGTTATTTCGACACCATACACCAACTCATCCACCTCTCAATATATTTATACAGTTCTAATTACGAATAGTATACCCGAGAAATACAAAACGTTCAGCACTTTCATGACAGCACCAAGTTTCTGTGAAGCAAATTTATTTATTTAGCGTATCGCTTACATGGCTTACATGGGAGAAATGTCACAAATACAAATTCACATAATATGACAGAGGATACAATAGTACAGAGACCTTAATAAAATTCTATGTGCAGCACAATTAGAAATTAAATTTTAAAATCAAGGCCATTAATCCAGTCCAGCACTGAGTCGGTGGCCTCAAAGAAGTCGCTCTCCTCTCCTCCATATGCTGTGAGGGGGCACTCAGTTGTAATGTGGTCAACAGTCTGGCGAGGTTCTCCGCAGTCTCAAGTCGAGGTGAAGCAAATAATATCTATTAACTGAAGAATTTCGGAATCGAGGCCCTAGTTGCTCTCAATCCCGCGCCATTACTCGATTAATCCGTGAAAAGATTATACGAATAATCTCAAAAGTCCACCCCGCGATATGCCGCAAAATTACTCTAGTTCCACCCCTGCCAATTCTCTGTTGCGTTTTCTTCTCCGTCTCGCATTTACCGCTTTTCCTCAGACACTATCTGTGTGCTATATTGATTTTCCGGACGCCACGCCCGGTCTAGAGTCACGCGGTAGGGAGCAAGAAAGAAAATAACAACGTCCCGACGCCTGAGTAACGGCGTTTACGCTAAAAGAAAAGAAAATCGTAGACGGTATTGTAGCTGAAGACGATCCAAACGTCAGACAGTTGGAAATATCGACGTAACGCAGTCTATCGTTTTTAGTTAGAAGGAAAAATATCACATGAAGTACCATTTACTATTCAAAGCCCAGCAATAAAACATATTTGTCATAAAATCACGCTCGAAGGACCAATCAATGTAACCTTCTGAAATGTTACCTTTCGAACAGAAATGTGTTTGTTGAATATGAAGGGGAAAAAAGCTTTGAGTTTATCGCCTGTTCTGGGGTGCCGCAGGGCTCAAACCTGGGGCTACTTTTATTTCTTATATTTGTAAACGACATTTGTGACTCCACAAAATTTTATCTGGGTACGGCCTTGGTTGTAAGTACACAAACTGCATATTATAATAATAATAAGTAAATAAGTATACAGAATACAGGGTGACTGTTAAGTTGATACTTTTTTTTAACCCAACATATAATTCAAGAAAATAAGCCAATTTGCCGAATAAACTTATTCAAAAAGAGTTCTTCACAATTAGACAATTATTTTGAGCTGCTGCTTCTTCCGCATCATCATTTGGTTTAGTCCATTCCAAACTCAAAAATCGATTAGGTATGAAAAAAGCTTCCAAAATTAGTGTTTTTGTACAAGCACTACAATTAACTAAAATAAACATTATTTAGATATACCTAGTAGTATAGTTTTTTTGATATAATAAACCATTAATTGAAACTCAAAGTATTTTTTTTTTACTCATAACTTATCAGAAATTTCGATTTTAATCATGATTTAAATTGAAATAATCATGTGATTTAAATCACGTATTGATTTAAATCGTTTTAACCCTGATTGGAGTACTCCATACAGACATTAAATACATACATCATATATATCAAACCTAGAACATATAGTTTGCGAACACTATATACCGATTTAATATGCTCTAATTTTCACAAAAGTACCCATTGTATAATTAATTTTTTTAGGATTGGCATTATTAATGTATGTATACTTGGTGTATAACATATGCATAAATCGTAAGGATAATAAATAATTATATATATATATATATATATATATATATATATATATATATATATATATATATATATATATATATATATATATAGACTGCGACCACAAATAGTTAATTGGAATAAAAAGTTAATACAAATGGGAATGTAGAATTTTGTATAAATATCGATGATAAAGTGAACTCACCTAACATAAATTATCTGATCTATTAATTTGAAAAACGGACCAATGAACGGCAACCATGTATTGTGTTGATTTTTATGCGTTTTTGCCAATTAGGAACATTATTTATTTTCTTCTATATCTTCTTAGTTCCGGATAATTACGTGATTCTGTGTTATTATTCTTTTTTTACACTTGAAAGCAGAAAAACGATTTTCGATATGGCGACTGAAATTGATGTGAAAAACTCTATCAAATCGGTAAGGAACCTTTGGATATCGATAGATGAAAAGTTGTTGTGAGGTTCCACTTCGATCTTATAAATTGAAGATACTGGTATTTTATATTTTACTTCAGTCATTGGTGCTCACCTGGAAAGTTTAGTGAATTATCACTTTGCAACTTCGTATTTTGCCGCTCGCGCCGCCATATTGGAAAAATTGCGCCCAGATTTTTTTTTTTATAATATATCATTTCCGACTCATTCTAGATGAAAATAGTTATGTAATAAATTAAACTAGAGAAAATTTCCGTCAGGTAAAACTACCCAATGACTGGGGTATTTGTCGGTTTCTGTTATAAACGGCAAAATGGAAGGTGGATGTTAGGGAGTATTTTACAAATTATTATTTGTTTTATATGTTTATGAATCATTTTTTTCAATGTTTTTTCTGAGTTGAAATCATAATTTGATGATATTTTTACATGTTCATGTGATTTCAGACGATTTTTTGGATAATGAATTGTTTGGCCAATATATAATTCATTGCATGATGGGTCATTGCGTGTAATTTGGTGGAATGTATTGTGTAATGGTTTCTGAAAACAAGTTAGAACATACAATAAATATTTTCATCAAATTTCTGCCCAAAATGCAGTTCATATAAAAAATAGAGAAAAATAATAATATTGACCATCGTGCCAAAACAATCTGATACAGCAGATATTTCCGAATCTCACGACCCAATCGCACAAAAAAATTATTTACACTTGAAAAAATAATAGGAGTATCCCAAACAACAGTTTTCACATCTCCTATACCAATAATAAAATATTAGATCCACATTATATTGAAGTCTACTACTAGTTTTTCAGAAAATGAAACCCGACTCATATAATTTACCAAATTCAATGCAATGACACCTGCTATACAATACATATTGGCCAAACATCTCAGCATCTCGAAAATCGTCTGAAATCACATATGCTGAAATTTCATCTCTGAACAACCATGAAAGAATCAGAAATGATATATTTTATTCACGAAAAGATGGAAATCCATATCATATCATATCAAAAAAAATTATAACACAGACTCACCTTTGATTTATCCGACACTATTAAAAATAAGAAGAAAATATATAATTGTGAAGAATACATCATTAATAACATAATACATATATCTGCTGTTCATCTTTCGTTCTTTAAAATAACCAACTAAAAATATCTTTGTAGACCCTGAAGAAGACCATGGTCATGGAGAAACGTCGACATCATTAAATGCAGACTCGTAATTCAAATTCAGATATCCCCATGAATTCTAATATTTCGAATGCGTTTACCTACATGTAGAACTGATAATCAAAGATAAATCTCGAATGACTAATACATTACCAATATAACACTGATGTTTCGATGTTTACATTGAAGCTGGCGATGCAATAATATTTATTTGAGTCGGGGTGCAAGCAATTATTCTGAAAATAATTTTGAGGGCCTGCGAACCCTTCGCACATTAAAAAGCATGAAAAGTTCGCAGATAATCTACCTACGCGAGAAATTCGGCAAAGTTTGCAACATTGTTCCCATTCGGTGGATACCCTGTGTCACCCCTAAGGTACCACATCAACTCTCCCTAATTACTACCTTCAATCAATGAGGTATAATAATTTCCATGGAATAATCAAGCACGATAATCTTCAGGAAGATAATATTGAGATTAGAAACAAAACAAAAATGAGAACTTTCAATCTTCACTCGACGAAGTTACGGAGCGAGTTTGGAAATAAGAGAGTAACCCGACGCTGCATGATGAAGTCTCTAAATTACATGCAGATTTACCGCCGAGTTGGATCACGAGCGAATTGAGATGTTGTTACTAATGATGAGTAACTCTCGACTGAAGTTGTTTTCCTAGCCGACTTCTGAAGAGAAGATTTGTGATGGTAACTTACCGTTTTAGGTTCGTTTTTTACACTCCTTTTGTCGGACATGTAACTTATGAACAGATCATTATCATCATCAACAACAAGTATGAGAAATATTCAAGAAACTGGAATCTTGGTCATGTTCGATAACTCTATTCCAGAGCTTCTGATTATGTCGGAGATCTTCCAAAATGCCCAGTTTCCGTTCAAATCCCCTTTCTTCAAGTGCTTCAATTCAAACAGACAACTAGCACTGGGTAAGTCACGGAATCCTTTCCCAATCCCCAATCTAGTACACACACAGAGGTTATACCACAATCCGTAAAATAAAATCACTTACCGCCTTTTTCTGCATTCGTGATCGTCACCCAAAAGTCGATAGTTTTCTCAGGTCCCAGCTCCTCATAGTCCCACTTCTTCTTCACCCTAACTGAACCATTAGGATCGACAGTCACCCAAGGATTCTCATCCCTTATCTTGAACGTCTCCCTGTCGGTCTCTTTCTCCAGCTGGAACACAACTTTACCATCACTCTCACCATCAGTTTCCGTGAACTCGATCCGCTTGGTAGGCCGAACCGCTCTAGTGACCCTCCTCTTGCTCCTGTGCAACTCTACCTCTTCCAGACGCTGAAAGTCCAGGTCTATGTCCACTTTGGAAGATTCTAGAGGTTTGAAGTGGAAAATCACTTGGGCCGGTCTAGGAGATGTCCTGCTAGGCGTCTGCAAGTCATGAGCTTCTACAACTAGCTCCAGCTCAATTTCCTCTATGGGTTCTTGAGCGAGTAGCAAATCTCCAGTTTGTGGCACGATAACGAGGAAGTTGGTTGGCGTTGCGAGTTTGTAAGCGACTTTATCACCATCAGCGTCCGTCGCTTCGACCTTACCGATCGAAGAAAACCTCTTCCAAGTCATTGTTACGTTATCGCCTTCCAAAGAGTCGTCCCCAACTACGAACCGATAGACTTTCTGGGTGAAAACTGGACTGTTGTCATTTTCGTCTTCGACTTCCACGACTACGTTCGTGACTGCTCTGTTGATACCGCTCGGATCGACCGCTTGGAGAGTAAGAACGTACCTACTCGTCTCCTCGCGATCGAGTACCTGCGACGTCACTATATTCACACCTCCATCCTTATCGTTGATCGTGACGTTAGGCAGAATATCACCGGTGATACTGTCCTGCAACTCGAAAGATTGGGCGGTGTTTCCAGCAATGATGGTGTAAGTCACTGGCACTGAGATTAAGTCACTTACTGCTTGAATCAACGGTATGTCACTCACCCTGGTACCTGCTGGGGAATTTTCAAGAACGCGCCCGGTAATGTCCTCCCCACCATCGGTTTTGAAGCTGAGCATATTACGCCTGTCGAGCACATATAGTTTGAGCATATGCGTGGTGGTCTGGTTACCCTCGTTTTCGAGGACCACTAGATCGACAGGGTGATTGACGAGAGGGCTAACGTCGGATACCGTCATTATCGAACCGTCCTGCAGCATGGTGAAGAACTGGGAGAAGTCCGAATCGAGAAGCTTCAGGTTGTCGGCATGGTTGAATTTTTTGACGCTGTAGCCTGGATGAGCGTCATGTGGTATGACTGATATCGTTTTGGAAGTAGTAGTGGAAACTAAGGCCAAAAGTGCCACGAATATGGCGGCCGATCCCATTCTGGAGTGGTTTGGTTCACCTTCGCCACATCTCGAAAATCCTGGAAAAAAAATGTGAATTAGATAGGATTATTTAAATATTCAACTTGATTGATTTCATTCAAGAATATCGTGTGCATTGAAATGCATTCTCCAAAGGTCACGATGTATGAGGGAATCGATATTTATACACAAACAAGTTTACAGATAATTACATAATTATAATTGGCGAACAAAAATATGTTTTCGAAGTTGAATACATTACACTGCAATAGTGCTATATAAATTAAAAAATAAGATAAAAATAAACGTAGTTGGTCACGAAAGCATAGCTTGTGTGAGACATTAGTACTAAGGTACTTGTAATGTTGATAAAATTATTGATAAAGAGATTATTAAAGACATATGTAAATAGAACAATACTAATGTATAAAAAGTTATATAAATATAAAAATAAAAATAAAAACAAATGTATAAAAAGTAATATAAATATAAAAATAGAAAAACCAATAAAAACATATAATGTGGCATAAAATCTAAAAGTTATAGACTAAAGTGTGTATATCAGTGCGGGGCTTGGATAGGATATATTTTTTCAGATCTCTCTTGAATCTATTTGGATTCTGCTTGTTTTTTAGTTTGTCTGGTAGTTGGTTATAAAGTTTTTGGCTGATATATCTGTGGCTTTTTTGGCCGATAGCTTTATTCATAAAAGGGATCTTGTATTTATTTTCCTTATTTCTAGTATTATATTTGTGGTTAATTTTTTGTAGCTCATGTTGTGTTTTGTGGATCTTATGTTGCTGAGATGAAAAAAGAGTTGTACTGGGTCGAATATTCCCGTTTGTTGGTGAAGTTCATCTGAATGGTACGTTCGTTTTTTATTGTATATTATTTTCAGTAGACGTTTTTGGGTTATTGATACTTTATTCATTATTGTCTTATTTGTTGATCCCCATGCTAATATACCATATGTAATATGTGATTGAACGAGGGAAAAGTATAAAGTTCTCAAAGATTTTTCATCGAGTATGTTCTTAGTATTTTGAAGCGGTATATCAGGAATTGCATTTTTTTTGATAAGGTAGTTTATATGAATATCCCATTTTAAGTTGGAGTCTATAAAAATTCCTAGATATTTTATATGAGAGACTGGTTTAATTTCAAATACATTATCAATATTCAGGTTTTCCGACGGAGGGGAGTTTCTTATATTTGTGTAGATAGGTAGGTAATAAGTTTTATTGAAATTTATTGTTAAGAGTTTATGTGTAAACCAGTTATTAATGATCAGAAGATCTTGTTCCACCTTTGTTTTCAGGGCAGCCCAAGAGTGGTGCTCGTAAAAGACAGCGGTGTCGTCGGCATATGTGAAGATTTTTCCAGAAGTTGGTAATAGAAACAAGTCATTTAGATATATATTAAACAAAATTGGGCCTAAGACAGTGCCTTGTGGTACACCGTATTCAATTTTTTTAAAACTACTTTTGAAATCGCCAATTTTTACACACTGATGTCGACCATCCAGGAAGCTACTGAATATTTTTAATGCGACTCCTCTTATACCAATATTCTCAAGTGACTGCAGGAGGAGTGGATGACTGACTGTGTCGAAAGCCTTAGACAGGTCTATGAACACACAAAGACCTGCCTTATTGTTGTCTAGTGCATTATACATTTCTGTTGTTAAGTCTAGTATGGCATCCTGCGTTGATATTCCTTCACGGAATCCGTATTGTCTGTCTGAGAGAATATTGTATTTTTTTATGTAAGATGATAGTCTTGATTTCATAACTTTTTCCACCAATTTAGATAGGGTTATAAGTGATATAGGTCTGTAGTTTATTACTTCATCTTTATCTCCATTTTTGAAAATTGGGAGAATCATGGACGTTTTTATTGGAAATTCCTTAAGGTTCCAAATATAAGGTGAGACATGTTTCAGGATTTCAGCACTGATTTCATCTATTCCCACTGCTTTTTTATTTTTTAAGGATTGTATTAAGGTGTTCAATTCTGCTGGGGTTGTAGGGGCTAGAAACATGGATCCCATAGTATTTAAGTTTTGTTTCGGGCTGATGTAGTTCGGGTTTCTGACTATTGTATCTGCTAAGACTTTACCTATATCAATGTAGTGTTTGTTGAAAGCTTCGACAATTTTGTTCATATCCTTTGTTTTAGTTCCTTCGATATTTATATGTTCTATTTTGGTTGTGTGCCTCTTTCTACCGCAAATTTCCCCTACTGTTTCCCATAATTTCGTGTTATCAGTTTGATTCTGCGCGATTTTTGCTTTATAGTAATTTACTTTTGTTATTTTTAGGATATTGTTGAGTTTGTTCCTGTAGCGTTTGTAGTTTTCCATTAAAATTTCATCATTTGGATTCTGAAGAATTTTTTGGTACATTTTGTCCCTAGTATTTATTGATTTCACTATTCCATTGGTAATCCAGGTTTTTCTTTTTTTGTGTCTTAATTTTATCATGTTTGTGCAGCCAGTGATATTAGTATTTAAAATTTTTAAAAATTGCTGGTATTTGGTATATTTCCTTCTACAAGTCGGAGTTTCGTTTTCAATTTGGAATAATTAACCCTTTTAATCTTATTAATCTTTTAAATCGTGTAGTGATAACTTGAGTTGTACATTGAGATAATGATATCAGTTTATTACTAAATTACAGGCTGCGAAAGGCTGCAAACCGAAAACGACATTGAAGGTATCATCAGATGAATATATTCAGGCACACTCCAAAAAAACTAGTTCAGAATTTTGTACACATTTATTACACATTTGCGTCCCAAACCAACATGTTTTTACACTTCCCGTTTTCCAGGAGAAGGGCGTGGGCTAGCTTTTGATTCAAGCTGCACCACACACTCTGTATTTTTGAAAATGTGCAATAAGCAGTGATCGGACGGGTGCCAGAATGTGTTACACTTTCATTACATATCATTGACATGTAGGAAATTCCAAAATGATGATCCGCAAGGGGTTGAATACCCCTAAATATTGAAAAATCTCTATTAAATATACATCACAACGTAACGGTAATATATTTTTTCACAAAACTCCTTACATATTACAAACAATTGACGTTATGGAAATTGCATAATGATGCTTCCCAAGTGGTTAAACACCCCCCAACATCTCAAAATTCCTGTTACATATATGTGTCACGTAGACTCGGTGGCGGAATTTTCCACGGACTAGTACAAATATTTGTCAAGTTACGGTTTTTAATACCCCAACCCTCAAAGATGTTGACAGTCCGTCGTTGAAATATAACGAGTTTTTACTTGTGAAATCAATAACGGTTTTGATGTCTCTCATACCTACTACTGAACATAATTTGGTTAACCTTTCGGTGCTTTACATCCAGTGAAGATTTTCCAGTGTAAGGCAATCGATCTGAGACGCCCTAGGATTGTTTATACTTATTCATTCCGAATTAAATATGGTCCAAGGAATCAACCCTCCTAACTAATCGCAAAAAAAACTTGAACCCCAGAAACCAATATTATAGGAAATTTATTCAAATACGGTATGCATAAATTTTATTTTGGTTGAAGGATTGGGACTTCCAGAATCAGAATAAGAACAGAAGGTTTTTAATAATACATCAACAACTCACTTTTATGAATACTGGAGTTTTAAGAGTGGGATGTGTTAATACATTTTTGAAAGGCATTATTGCTAAAAAATGTAACACAAACGTTTCTTTGTTGAGTTTTAAATTTATTACAGTATCCCACGAGTTTCTAGGAGGTGCGCAGGGACTATTTTGATTACAAATAAAATAACTAATAAAAAACCTTTTTAAAGACCAGCTTCCATTCAAGCCGTATACTGAAACGTATAAAATAAGTTTAAATCATCGCTGACAATGATTTAATTTTTTTGTTGAATTATTTGGTTTTAAAAAGTAGGTACCAATGAATTTGATTGGGCAGTGATTGGTTGGTATGAGTAAGAACTTAAAGTATTTAATTTTTACAAAGTATTCATAAAAGTAGGTATCAATTAATTTCATTGGAGAATGATTGGTTGGTAAGTAACAAGAAGTAATAATTTCATTACAATTCGCGCAAAAAGCAATTTGAAACCAAATAATTCAACAAAAAATAATTAAATCATTGTCAGCGATGACTCAACGTTTTAGTAACAGGCTCAAATAAAAGATGTCTTTAAAAAGGTTATTTATTAGTTCTTTTATTTTTTTCTTTTTAGTTAGTTCTCCTTAATCTGTTCGTTACAAGTAGAGCTACGTTATTACAAGTAAGTTCCCTGTAAGTTTTGAGCTGAAACAGATCATGATCTTCGACTCCAAAAACTCCCACACACCAATTTGAATAGAATCTGACCATAATCACAAAACTCGTCCGCTATCTTGAATTTATAGATTTTGTCAGAAAAATTATAATCTTCGAACCTAAAAACCCCCACATACCAATTTTGAATAAAATATGACCATAATCAGAAAACGCTTCCTTCATCTTGGGGCCACCATTTTAAATTTATAAATTTTGATGAAAAATTCGAAATTTCCGACCGCGAAAAACCACCGCATACCAATTTTGAATCGAATCGGACCATAATCGCAAAACTCGCCCTCTATCTTGGGGCCACCATCTTGAATTCATGAATTTCAACAATCAATTCATAATCTCCGACCCAGAAAACCCCCGCAAACCAATTTTGAATCGAATTGGACCATAATTACAAATCTTGTCCACCATCTTGGAGTCGCCATTTTGTTTTTTCTCCAACAAAAATTCCACGATGCATTTTTACCAGAATTATGAACACCTGCCAAATTTCAAATCAATCGGACGACTAGAAGTCGGTCAAAATTACTTGCAAGATTTGACCCAAAACAACAAACGAACGAACTAACAAGTGAAACTAAATAAAAGCTTGTAAAATTGTTTAAACTTCAATTTGTAGTTTGGAGCTGTTACTCGATCGGTATAGTAATGAACCAAATAAAAAATTGTGACAAGGCATTAGACGAAGATTTAACTAGGCACTGAAATATTATTATTTTTTTACATTGTTAATACTAAATTTCAAGAGTAATTCCATGCTAATTTTCTGCATGACCATAAAGGAAAAAAAATTGCTGGAAAAAAAAATTTCACAGTTTTTTTTAATAAAATGAGCCTATTTTTATTCAACAAATTTTTTTGAGTACTTGATCACATTCCAAGCCGGATAATTATTAAACAAAAGCTCCTAAAAGCATATCTTTGTGGAGATCTTTTGACAACTATACTGAATGAGATTATCAAATTGTGGTATTTTCAATTGTTTTAATATATTAATTACGAATTATTCAAGCAACAACAAAATAAAAAAAATAAAAAAGTGGTCGAAAACATTTTTTCAATCAAGTTTAGTGTTATTACAGTTTTGAAAAATAAAAAAAATATTACATAACATAACATTTTAAACAAATGGACCAATTAAATTTTTTTGAGTTTTTTTTCTGTCTTTTCATTTGTTATAAAATATAATTCAAAAATGAAATTCTTCCAAACATTTTTCAATTGTTTATACTTACCCAAGCGATTTTTTTTATTGTTTAAACAAAATATTGAGAAAAGGTTTTTGTCTTAAAATTATAGATTTGCGATTCTCTACAAGATATTTTGAAATAGTATAAAAGTATAAAAAAGTGAAAAATGTTCGAAAAATAAAATTTCCCTAAGTTTTTGCATATGGTTGTTTTTGCTGAATCTAAAAAAATATTAAGATATCCGACAATTGTTTATAACAAATTGTTCATTCAATAAACGAATTTAACATGAATATATTTTTTTGTATCTCATCATTAATCATCAATTAAAAAAAACACTTTTTCTTATTATTTTGTTTAAACATAAAAAAAATGAAAAAACGTGTTTGAAGAACGCAAATTTTTCTTTTCTTTTTTAAATCATAATATTTTATAACAATTGAAACCGCAAATTTTTTTTTAACAAATTGCGCAATTTTTTTTACGAATATTATGTAATAGCATTATCATATCTTGAAACAGTATTTAAATACATTTCAAATTGTTCGACCCCTTTTACAATAAATTTATTTTATTGTTGCTTAAATAGTTCAAAGATTATTAGAATTAGTAATTACCCCAAGTTGTTAATCTATTTAATTCTTTTTTTAAGATTTTTTTCAAATATCTCTAATTTGAATAGGTAGTTTTTGAGTCATTTGCAAAAAACTGAACCCTTTTTTGGAATCTTTAATTTTATATAACTTTTGCAATTGTACCTATATGTGCGGATTTGAAACTTTCACACATTTTTCTCGATGTCATCACAAATCCAATGAGCCCCCTCACGCAGTAGCAAGAATAAACACATTTTGAATTTGTGAACCAGTCTATAATACCTTTCGAACAAGAAACTCTTATCCGTTGATTAAAATGTATCCTAATTTCTCAGATTTCGATGTAACTGAGTATTTTATCAGTATGATCTACCAAACATACGCGGAACAAGTAATAAAAGCTTCCCTTACGGTTCATCAGGAGTCTAGATTCAATAATACCTCAACATCTGAAAGCTTTATTGATTAAAAAAAAATGTGAATATTGCACCCATTTCCTATGCGGAAACTTGTGGAGGTAATGTACAAAGCTTTAGTTCCACAAGAAGTTTTTGGTTGGTTATATAAATTGGTTTGAAAAAAATTAAGAAGGAATTCGCCCTGTCGCATTTGGCCAAGTGTTTCGGAGAAAAACATCAAGAATCATTTGCGAAGAAATCAAAACATCACTTGGTACTCGCCTTAGCCACAATAGCTGCACGAAACACAAACAAAAACCTACTATTCCCACAAAAATATCCTTGACATCATCAAATATTCGGTATTTCACGTGTTTGTTTCCCTCGCCACACAGTCTCCAAGTTTACAAGATTCATGAAACATAATATCCAATCCCAATCGCCGCATTCGGTACGTCCACAACAAACAAATCGTTATCTATGATAAACTAGAATAATGGGCGTAAACTAGCTGCTTCCCAATCAGTCAGATGTGTATTCATCCGAGATAAGCACAGTTGATGCGATTGGTGTGAGTATTTGGATGCTTCAATTACCGTTCATCAAGGAATCTCCAGCCGACAAAATTTACATAATATGCGCTTGTTAACTACCTGCGCGTTAAAATACCTTGGGGCACACCGCACGTACGACAGCTTCATGAATATGCGATGCAAATCATTTCAATCTCGGATATACAGTCCGAACGTAAAGTCGACCCACTCAGACTCTTTTGGAAAACAATAATCTCGTTAAATTTTCAAACTAGGGTCTCTTACAAAAATATACAGGAATATATCTAAACTGCAGATGAATACATCGGAATCATGACCTACTAGGACGAAAGCTCTAAGCTGCAGAATTTATGTGTTTTTATTCGCTTTCAAATCAAACTTTATTCATTCTATCATTTTCATTGTTACAAGTATTGTCACTAACATAGTAGAATTTTATGTAATCCTATATAGAAAATTATCTACGCTTAAAAGCTTGTAGTGTATATTTCTACACGAGGATTGAGTGTTTGGAGTGTTAGAAGTGATGCAAACTGAAAGGGCTTGGGCGAATGGATTTTTTTGTATAGTGTCCTGCAAGAGAGAAAGAGTTGATAAGTAAATGAGTGAGGAGTGCTTTTTTTTTTTCATTAGTAGATTCTATTTTCATGGATCATAGTATATTTCTACACGAGGATTGAGTGTTTGGAGTGTTAGGAGTGATGCAAACTGAAAGGTTGGGGAATGGATTTTTTTTGATAGTGTCCTGCAAGAGAGAAAGATTTGATAATAAATGGGTGAGAGTGCTTTGTTTTTTTTTTTTTTATTAGTAGATTCTATTTTATGGATCATAGTATATTTACACGAGGATTGAGTGTTTGGAGTGTTAGGAGTGATGCAAACTGAAAGGCTTGGGGAATGGATTTTTTTCGTATAGTGTCCTGCAAGAGAGAAAGAGTTGATAAATAAATGAGTGAGGAGTGCTTTGTTTTTTTTTTTCATTAGTATTCTATTTTCATGGATCATAGTATATTTCTACACGAGGATTGAGTGTTTGGAGTGTTTGGAGTGTTAGGAGTGATGCAAACTGAAAGGGCTTGGGCGAATGTTTGTTTTTGTATAGTGTCCTGCAAGAGAGAAAGAGTTGATAAGTAAATGAGTGAGGAGTTCTTTGTTTTTTTTTTCATAAGTAGATTCTATTTTTATTGATCGTAGTTTTGATTTCGTATTTGAAGGAACTAAGTTTATTCATTTTTTTTATATGGAGTGGTAGTTTATTATATAGTTTTGGTCCTATATATAAGAGGCTGTACTGAGAGTGACTTTTCCTAAATTTGGGTATATTAAGAGCTTGGTTCGTCCTAGAACGGGTTGGAATAGTTTTATTGGAATTTATAATTGGTTTTGTTATTTTATACATTTATAGCAGGCATTTGTTCAAATGTAGTTTGTCAATATTGAAGATGTCTAGTTCTTAGTAAAGCCTGTCCGTAGGGAAACGTTTGTTTTTTTTTAATTTATTTTCAGTATACAGTTCTGAGTAGTTTTTAAAATTTGTAAAGCATTGTTATGTAAGACCAGTAATATAATGTAATGGATAACAGAATGATGAATGTTTCGCCAGAAAAAGAATGAGAACAAAAATATGCCAAAAGCATTTTCAGTAGAATTGCAGATTCCATATTTTGCAATAGTAAAAAATTGGATCTGAGAAAAAAGGCAGATATAACGCCAACATGTATACGTTACAAGAACAGATGTGTTTTTTACCATCGTCACCATAATCATTGTCATACAATTCAAGAATCATAGTCACGTTGTAGCCATTGAAGGGGTGTTGGTAGTTTGGTTTCCGTCAGGTAGTAAATTAGAAATTTATTTGAGAGGCTTGATAATAATATGTAATTTAGTTCCCAATCCCAAAAAGGTCATTAGTAATTTGGTTTCCGGGACTACCTGCGTAATCCCTTGTTCGTGTAAGTGAAATTTGGGAAAACCAAAAATTAATTGTCTATTTTTTGCTTGTTCTATGAGTATTACTTTTATTTAGAGTTGTATTGCTTCTGTGACAGTCAGTTGTGTTTTTGAATCGTGCTTGCTCAGTGACATTCAATTTTCTTTAAAGTTGTCTTAAATTCTCGCCATGAATCCAGAAATAATTTTGAGTGGACGAGGAAAACAGTTATTAATTTTTAATAACTATAAATACGGTTTTCAAAAGATCCTGAAAAGTGGTGAGAAGTGCAAATCATTTGTTCTTACTTTGGGCGAATGTGTTGAAAGTTTAACCATTACAAAACCCATACAAGAACATTCTCATGATGCAGTTGTGCAGGACTTAAATCGCCAAATTGTTAATTCTGCTTGCAAACGAAAAGCTGTGGAGGATCTGTCCGAAAAACCTGCGAAGGTCATTCGCAGAATATTACAGGAAAATCTGACATCAACATTTACTACTAATGATATTGCTTGCGTCAGAATGAACATCTATAACGCTATTATTATAAGTAGATAAGAAGTATAGAACGATAGAAGCTTGTGTGATATATATGTTGTATGTTTATAAAAAAATATTTTATTAAGTGTATTTCTTTTCACTGTGCTGTAACTATTTGATATTGTATTTTTATTATTATACGTAGATAAGAAGTATAGAACGATAGAAGCTTGTGTGATATATATGTTGTATGTTTATAAAAAATTATTTTATTAAGTGTGTTTCTTTTCATTGTGCTGTAAATATTTGATATTGTATTTTTATTATATATATATATATATAAGTAGGTAAGAAGTATAGAACGATAGATAGATAGATAAATGTATATGTTGTATGTTTATAAAAATAAAAAATTATTGATTTAATAAACAAATGAAAAGAAAATAAAAAAGTTTTTCACAATATATTTAGAAATAAAATAAAAATTAATTGGTTAAAATAATTTTTCTTTCCAGGAACCGCAAATTACATAGAGATCAGGTAAACTAAAAATGTCGGGAACCAAATTACACCTTAAATTAGGTAAACCCAAATTATCGGGAACCGAATTACATATTTTTCAGACCCGTCTTAATCTGGGAACCAAATTACATGTTCCCCATTGAAGATACCTGCTTGTATTAAAAATTGAACTGCCAATAAAAAGTACGTTGGAGGGGTAACTTTGTGTAAGGACTGTATGGGCTACGTTCACGTTTTTCCTGGATATATGCATCCAACTGTTTTGAAATAACTAATGGTACTTTTATGATAATTCACTGAAGTAATGACTACAAATCTACAGCCTAGAGGCGCGATATATTATTCTAAATGAGAATAAATGTGCAACCTTCTGGTGAGTGTTTGGAATATCGCTGTTTTAGAATTCCATAGTTGTAGTGTGTATACATTTCGTTCAATTTCATTCACTGCATCTCATTTCACAGGTTAAATAAACGCATTTCTTCTATTTGAAAAAATCTGAACAAGTACCTATAATGGGTGAAATATTCATTTTGTCGAGTTATAAATATATAAAGTTAAAAATACAGTTATCTATAGGACACTGATTATTTGAGTTTAAAATTAAAATAATTTTCATAACCTAGTTAAAAAGTATACAATACTATAGAAAACAAAATTGGAATAAAAATTATTACGGATTTAAGAATTCATGAACACTATAAAAACAGTTTTTTTCTTTAACTGAAAATTATGATAATAAGGAGCGACATTCTGAGCTCAAGTATTTATTTATCTATATCAATTATCATGAATGATAAACAGTAATGGTCCAAGAACCGAACCCTGAGACACTCCATGCGTTATGGATCTGAGGTCAGTTGTGTTACACATTTTAACCAGCTGTTGTATATTGATGGAATATGATGACATATGATTTCAAAAAAACATTCCCTGATCCCATAATATGATAATTTTTCCAGTAGGTCATGTGATCGAATGTATTGGACAAATCGCACATACTTAATGCCTATTTTTCAGGCCCTCGGCAATATCTCCTGTGACCCTCAGCAAAGCCCTTATTGTGGATTTATTCTGGTGAAACCAAACTGATTGTTGGACAAGAAGTTATTTGTTCCAAAATACTTTGTTAGCCTATCCCTTGATAAAAATTCTATGATGTTTGAAATGATTTTGATAATTGAAATTAAACAAAAATTGTTTTAAACAAATCTCTAAACCTCAAAAAACGTTTTTTAGGCAGGATACCGGGTGACATGGGACTAGGGCCAAAAATTGGTAGGTAACATGACATCTATTCATTCTTTGAAACTTTACTTCAGAATGGTAACAATGAATTACCAACAATAATCGACTTGACAATATGTAATGATCAAAAACTCATTACAGAAAAGATAACTGTAAAATAATCAAACTGTTTGAATAAATATAACGACTTAGTGTGGATTTATGCAGCACAAAATAACAAATATCAAATAACAAATATCAAATAACAAGTAGTGAAAATGTTACCATTTATGCACACCAAATTATTAATTAGCCTTGACAATGAGCCTTGAATACCTTGCTCCCTTTGTCGTATAAATAGGGAAATTGTCGAACAAGGTCCACAAGAACAGCGTCGTCGAATTCCATTTCAAAATAATATATTTGTTCCAAACAAAACCCTCGATAAAAGCAAACGCAAAACATAAATAATATCGTTTGTTTTGAAAGAAGTTAGGTTAAGTTTCTTCACTGGACAGGCCAATCATTGGTCACCTGCGCACAATAAGAAAATCACGTTCAATTAACGTAGAAAGTTAAAGTTGGTCAACTTCTTATTTGTTGTTTGTTAATTGATAATTGATACTTGGCTGCATAAACAGTGTCATTGAAAAATAAGAAATTCAACTTATACTTGTTATTTGTTACATGATATTTGTTATTTGATATTTGTTATTTTGTGCTGCATAAATCCACACTTAAACACTGAAACATACAATGTACAAATGTTACTCACAATACCATTATCCTGTTTTCAATAGAAGAGTTTCACAACCATCGAAAAGTCATTTTATATATTAATGACCAATAATATGTTCAAAGTGGTGCCCGTTTTCCGTAACACATAGACTAGTTCTATTTATTGTACACCTCATCACATTTATCAGTTCTTGAGCAGGAATTTCCTGAAATGCGCGCTCAACTCTATCTCTCAAATCCTCCAAAGAAGTTGGTCTCCTCGAGTATACTTTGGATATTATGTGAACCCATAAATAAAAATCAATAGGGGTTCAATCGGGCGATCTGGCTGGCCATATGATTGGACCATTTGTTCCAAACCGTCTCTGCCCATAGGTATCACTAAGATATTGCCGAACAATATTAGCATTATATAGTCCTGCACCATCCTGCTGAAAAAACATATTTTCCCTGATGTTATCAGGTGAATCGTTGATATTATTTTGAATATCGTTCTCTAAGAATCGTAGATATCTTTGGCCCATCAAAGCACCGTCGAAAATAATTGGTCCAATTATTCTTGTCCCTATGATTCCTAAACATACGTTGAATCCAAATCATTCTAGAAAATTACCTTCTCTCAGCAACCTAGGATTTTCTTGAGCCCAATACCTTGTATTATTCCTATTGAACATAGCATTATTCGTAAACCTACACTCATCTGTAAACAGTATCTTCGAGATAAAACCATTATTCAAATCATGATGACGCAAAAGCCAATAACAATAAGTGAGTCTCCGTTCTGGATCATTTTCATATAGATGATGATGCAAACTGTATTTATAGGAGCGATATTTATGTTTTTTTCAATACTTTTCTGGCACTTTCCCTGCTGATCTCACATTCAATTTGCGATTCTCGCACTGAGGCAGATGGAGAAAAATTAAGATATGCTAAAACATTAGTTTCGGCTTCTTCACTGACGATGAAGTGGATGTGGTTTTGATCAGCTGGTTCTTTCATTTCCAATTTCCTGAAATAGGTCCTCGATGGGTGCCGTCTTAACGGATAACGAACAGCGTATAGCATACTAGCATTGACAGCATTCTTCTGATATTCTCCTCAGGTATATTAATATCATATCGATTTGTTCGTTTCGAGAATAACGATTATTATTTTCCATTTCAAAAAAACGAGGTGACAAGTAAAATTGGTATTTCACTTTTGACAAGACATTAATCACCTGCTGTTTTCCATGATTCCACGGCTATCTTTCATTTCATCAAACCTAAACGGATAACTCATTGGAATTTGTAGGTATCGTATAAAATATTGTACAAATTCAATAACTGATCGTTTTTAGTTTTGAACAAAAAGAAAGTGGTTCATAATGTATATCGTTGAATTGGTAATTAAATTATATAGGTATCGTATGGCAAGATGGCCCTCGGTAGGTAACATTTGAAAAAACTATTTTTTCGTTGAAAATGCGTTCAGAAAATTTTAATTCCTGCCGTAGGATTTGTTATTGATCTTATCGATAAAATGACTATTACTATGAGTTATTGATGTAAATTAGTATAGATTTTAACCTGATCAAGGCCTCCCGAGCTAAAAAAAAATTGATAAATTATGTTTTTTCAATTGTAAAATAAAATGTCATTTGAGCCGTAGAATCCGAAAAACATCAAACATACAGGGTTCTATTCGAAAAATCGACGTTGGTGGCTATTCTGGCGAAACCGGCCTTTTTGTTTTCATATGTCTGTCAATCCAAAATTGTGTCTCATATCTATGTACAAAACTTTATTCGAATCGGTTGATAAGTGAAGGAGATATAAGCATGGCATCAGTCCCATTGTCACCCGGTATAGACATGTCCTAGCTTAACCTATAAAATTATGTAATCTCCTTATTATAATCAATACATCTTATGATAACATAAACGGAAGGTGCCAATAAAGCATCAACCAGATTAACAATCCTGAAAAATTTAAATAGAAATTGATAAATCTTTACCAATCAACACTTGTACGAAATTTTGGATTGCCAGGCCACGAACCTATTTCATACTCATACAGTGACCGGCAGAAAGTACGCATCATATGGGAAATTCTTTCATTAATAAATTTTGACGAATATCGATATGTGCAATCGCGTCTGCATCAAAAGCAACCCCAAAAGACGTTGTACAATGCCGTTCGTCTTTTCGTGTTTGGCGGGAAATTTAAAAATTTTAAAATTATGTCTCAAAACACACTTATTTGGGAAAATATTGAAAAATATTATTTGGAAAAGTTGTTTAGAACGACATTTTATTGCTATGTACAAGTTTTGAAAAAAATCTGAGATAAAAAAATAAAAATAAATTTTTTGCCATAATAAAAATTTCAATTTGGAAAAATACATTTTAGACAAAGAAACTCATTAGTAAGGCCAACAGTAATATTTTAAATGATATTTTGTAAATATTCGCAAGCTACTTCTATTTTATTCGGAAAAAAATTGAAATCTATGGATTTGCCATGTATTCAGCTGCTTCATAAGAGGTCACTGAAATATCTCCAGGACATTATAATCCCGATACTGTTCATTATTAATAAAGGTCCTTGTATCTACATAATTTCAAATTGAATTTTTTATTCAAACAAAAAATAAATTGATTACAAGCTTTCGAGTATGCATTGAATTGTTTGGTTTATAATTATTTCAGCTTCTAATTTTATTATAAAATGTAATTATGTAAAAAATTGAATCAATTTTTTGTTCTAATAAAAAATTCATATTAAAATTCTGTAGATACATGGTTCTTTGTC
Source organism: Gonioctena quinquepunctata (assembly GCA_018342105.1). Classification (NCBI taxonomy): domain Eukaryota; kingdom Metazoa; phylum Arthropoda; class Insecta; order Coleoptera; family Chrysomelidae; genus Gonioctena; species Gonioctena quinquepunctata. The sequence goes on along the minus strand of JAFIRS010000110.1, from coordinate 275,656 downwards.
AATAATAAACAGTATCGGGATCATAATGTCCTGAAGATATTTCTGTGACCTCTTATCAAGCAGCTGAACACATGGCAAATCCACAGATTTAAAATTTTCTTCGAATAAAATAGAAGTAGCTGGTGAATCTTTACAAAATATTATTCAAAATATGACTCTTGGGCTTTACTAATGAGTTTCTTTGTCAGAAATGTATTTTTCCAAATTGAAATTTTTTTTATGACAAAAATTGATTTTTATTTATTCATTTCAGATTTTTTTCCAAATTTGTACATAGCTATAAAATGTCGTTCTAAACAACTTTTCCAAATAACATTTTGCAATATTTTCCCAAATAAGTGTGTTTTGAGACATAATTTTTAAAATTTTTAAATTTCCCTCCAAACACGAAAAGACGAACGGCACTGTACAACGTCTTTTGGGGTTGCTTTTGATGCAGAAGCGATTGCACATATCGATATTCGTCAAAATTTATTAATGAAAGAATTTCCCATATGATGCGTACTTTCTGCCGGTCACTGTATGAAACATCTCGTAGTGGCAAAAAAGGTCGAAGCGAATTAACTGCCAATCGATCGAATAAACTTGTCGAATTGTGAATTCGTTGACACCCGCCATAGATAAACATAAAATCAATCGTGATTGCGAACTGATTATAATGATAGGCGTGGATTGTCTGTTCTGCATTCCAATCAATTTGTTGTTTATCAATTCAAGATAAGCTGGCGCAATGCGATTGGCTGAATAATCATCCCGTCGTTCATCGATATATATCCAACTGAGGCACGGTATCGCAGTAGCGCAAGCCACGAATACAGCGGGTCTTAGGAATAAGTAACGGTGTTTTTCACATATTAACACCAACATTTACTCTAACAGGCTGTCTATGGATCAAAGGAATATTAATATTAGATGATTAATTACCACATTTTTTATTTTTTTTTTCACTGTTGCTTCATTTATATCTATATCTATGGTCAATCACAATGATTTTACTCGTGATTTTAATTAGTATGAGTTATATTTATCATCATTATTTTTAATGTGGTTTTATCTATATCTATAGACGATCTTAATAATTTTACACGTTGATTTTAATTAGTAATTAGTATACACCATTATTGCTTTATCTCATATTGATTTGTGTATTTTTGTCACGCACAGGTTTAACCTTTAGTGACTTTTTCCAGTTTATTTACTTCAGCTAGATTATTTATTTACATTCCAACAATAATTCTAGTGTTTATTCTGTAATAATAACATTTGGTGAATAAACTTATATTATTATATTATTATTATTATTATGTTCTGGCTTCCATTTATTATTCACTCAAGGAAGCGTTGAACTTCCGTAAACCACACTTACACGATGTTCGTGAGAAATGTTTGCAGTATCGTTCATTGCCAAAACACAAAAACGTATTGCTGTGACGGAACGAGAGTGACCGCAAGCCAATGATAATGCTTGTAGGTGTGTCTATACGTTGAGACTAATAAATCACCAGTTTTAGGAGGTCTGAGTAAATGAAAGCCAGTAGCGTCTCTGGTCTGGAATCGAAATAGGTTTTCAAATATTCTATAGTTCTGTTGTGTTTTGTTGGAAAATATGTTTTTTTTCGACCATGGGAAAATTAAATTATGATGATCCGATTGCCTATTAATACATACTTCCTCGTTTATGGCATATTTTTATATTTTAACGTATTTTTCAAATATTTAAATATCTAATTAAAATTAGTTATCTCCGCCTCTGCTGCTCAAGGGATTCCGCCGCAAGAATGGGAAACTTGTTTTTTATGCTTCTGCAATTGATAATGGATGAACTATAATAAGTAACCGTCGCCTGAAGCTACCAATCAATTCTGATGATTTTATCTGCGTTGAAACTCGTTTGAAATCGTAGAAAGTCCTAGAAAAGCATTTCATTATTCTCAACCTTGTTTTTTGCTTCGGGAAATTCAAAATTTCAGAAGCTTATTTTTTGTGGAGGAATTCTCTCCTTGGTACTTCTTTGGTATTATATAACCTTCCACAATCTGATCCATTTAATTTTGTTCACAAATTGTGGAACGTTGTAATCTCAACAAAGTAAGTTTATTATGTTGAAGGTATTTCGACAATTATTTGACAAATTGTCAGTTACAATTTATCAAGGGAATATTATTTTGCCGGAAACATTTTTGATCGAAAGATTGTTGCTTGAGTAATATCCCGGGGCAAATTGCATCATCAAAATCTCGAGCCGAAGGCGAGAGATTTTGTCATTCGATTTTAGTCTACTCGACAAGTTGAAAATGGTCTAAAATAGAGATACTGCTCTTGAAATTATGTGTGATAGCTCATTGGATCCGGAATAACGCCTAGAAAAATGTGCCAGAAGCGTGTATTAGCACATAAAAAATTTCAAAAGTTATAAACAATTGAAGATGAAAAAAAAATGGCATTTTGTTTTTTGCCAATATTTCATAAACGATTGATATTTAAGAAATTTCAAAAACAGATTCTGAAAGAGGAGGAAATTTCCAATAAAAAACTCGGAACTCTATCTTCATTATTTATAATTTTAATTTAACGCTGGAAATGGGTCTCCGAGCGACATTCTTAGGTTGCGGCGCGGCGTCAAGCGAGTACGACACATTAATTAATTTATTTAAGGTATTAAATTTTTTTTTTTAATTTGAAAAAATTATGGTGTATTCGGAACACTATAAATAATTTATTCCCGTTGGGAATTTTACTTAAAGTTGATTTTTCAACAAGTTAAACGATTGTTAACTAACAAAATTTTCTCGAACTTCTGTCTTAATTGTAAATGAAAAAAAATGTTTAAATAATTGTCGTAAAAATTTTCTCGCTTCGTAGAGCCTTTCTTATATACATACTTAACAAGATCACGCCAAAAAATTATTTTTATAAAAAAATATAAAAAATATTCATACTTTGTTTATAAATTTTTTTATTAAAAATATGATTTTTGAAAAATAAGTTTTTCCTTAATAACAATTTTTAATTGTTTATTTTTTTTTTTTTTTTAAATTTTTTTTTTTTTTTAATTTTTTTTTATTTTTTTTAATTTAAATTAAATATTTTATATAAAAATAAAAAAAAATTTTTTTCCAATTTCTTATTGTACTTTGGGAATTGGAATTGGGAAAAATTTTTTTAAATTTTTTTAAAAAAAAAAAAATTAAAAATTTTTTATAACAAATTGGTATGTTAATAAACAATGGAATTGTTGATAAAAAATATTTTTTTTGTTATTTTATAGAGGACTGTCAATTATGATTTTTAGGGAAAATATAATTTCTTAATTGATTATTTAAACAATAGAAATATAAAAATAAAAAAACTATTATAAACAATTAAAAATTGATATTAAGGAAATTTTTGTTTTCAAAAATCATAATATTTGTAATATAATGAAGTTGCGGAAAAATGTTTTTCAAAAATATTGAAATAATCAATTTGTTTATAAAAAAATTATCAACAAATAGCAGGAAAATTTTTTTTTGCAAATCAATTTATATCTTGTATTATTAAAAGAAAGATAATATGATAATTAAGAAAAAAATATTTTTTAACAACATTACTTGGATTTTTTTGTTTTTGTTCAAGTTCAAAAATTATTATAAACAAAGTATGAATATTTTTTTTAACTTTTATGGCGTGATCTTGTTGAGTATGTATATAAGAAAGGCTCTACGAAGCGAGAAATTTTTACGACAATTATTTAAACATTTTTTTTTCATTTACAATTGAGACATAAAATTTTGTTAGTTAACAATCGTTTAACTTGTTGAAAAATTAACTTTAAGTAAAATTTCCAACGGGAATAAATTATATATAGTGTTCCCAATACACCATAATTTTTTCAAATTTAAAAAAAAATTTAATACCTTAAATAAATTAATTAATGTGTCGTACTCGCTTTTGACGCCGCGCGCGCAACCTAAAAATGTCGCTCGGAGACCCATTTTCAGCGTTAAATTAAAATTATAAATAATGGAGATAGAGTTCCGGGAGTGGGAGTTTTTTATTAGAAATTTCCTCCTCTTTCAGGATCTTTTTTTGAAATTTCTTAAATATTAATAGTTTATGAAATATTGGCAAAAATCGAAATGCCATTTTTTTTTCATCTTCAATTGTTTATAACTTATTTCACATCCAATGAGCTATCACACATAATTTTAAGAGCAGTATCTCTATTTTCGACCATTTTCAACTTGTCGAGTAGACTATTTGTCGAGGGAAGTTACTTATAAGCAACAATATTTAGATCACATTTTTCCTGAAAAATAATAGACCGAGATATATTTGATTAGACTATTTCCCAAATAAGCTAAACTGACACCAAAAATAATGTTTTTTATTACTTTCAATCACATTAGGATTAGAATAGAAATTTGTACAATGAAAGTAAATTCTGGTAAAAACGAATGACTAGGATTAGTTGCGGTGGTTAGAAACGAGACTGGTATAGGCATCTCTTCCGCAGGTATGGACAGGGAGCTTCCAGAGGCAAAATCATTACATGCTCCATATCCAGATGGACTTTTTCTAATATTATTTATGAGGCTCTTGTGATGCTCACTATTTAGCTGTAGATAGGGCGAAATGGAATTCACGCTTGAGTGTCCGGAAATTTGTATTATTGAGTGCTGTACAGTGAAACATTTTGCTAGATTAGATATCGCTGCAGATTGATGAGAATGATTGGTAATTTTTCCAGTTTTTATATCGATACCAATTTTTTGCGTGGATACGGCTGTCCATTTTGATATGAAATTATTTCCAATGAGAACATTCTGATACCATCCAACTGATTTTAGACTATCTCATGCCATATTGACTCTCAGAAATAGTCGATCTGTCGTTACGTGCGCTGGGCGCTTATAATAAACTTTATTGGCAATATAAATACAATTTAAGATGGTTACAATGAATAAAGTAATCATAACGATAAGTGTAGAACACTTGTTTCGCAAAAAAATAGGGAGTTTTAAGAAAATATATGATTGAATAAATGTACAAAAATAACTAGTTAAAAAGTTCATAATAACACAATGTTATAAAACAACATGCACTAAATATAATTAAAATCTAGTATATGTAATAAAACAATGTAGTTCGTATTCCTCACGTACAATAAATAAAATTATTCATAAATAACTAATAAGAGCACAGGATTAAAAGTTAATGAAACACATATGACTGATGATTACAATAGTATACTATGAGTAAAGGTGTTAAAAATAAATTTAAAATGATATTAAAATGTGGACATAAAGGAATAAGAGAAGAATGAATCAAATAAATACACACATGGATACATACATATATAGAGCTGGACTAAACAAGACATATTAGAACGTTACTAAAGTTTCGGAGTATAGGGTTTCAAAATTAAAAATCACATTACCATGTCGGCAACTTTTCCCCTAGGTTGGCTGTGAATGAAGATCTTCAACTCTTTCTTATATAGAATCAAGTTATAAATTTTTTGTATATGGAGAGGTATGGAGTTATACATTTTCGGAGCCATATATTGGTATGACCGCTGGCCAATAGATTTTTGCATTTGTGGGATTTTGTGATGGTGTTTTTTTCGAGTTTGGTGATTATGATTAGGTAGGTTTGAATTAATAGGTTTTTCTCGGTGGTATTTTATATTGATATTATTATAAAAAAGCTGACGAATATCGAATACATGTGCTTCATGAAATAGTTCTTCAGATGGATATTTATAGTCTTTGGACATAATCAGCTTGAGGAACCTTTTTTGCAGTATTTCCAGAGGATGAATATGTGTTTTCAATGCCCCTCCCCATCCGACTATACAATATCGCAAGTGGCTCTCAACTAATGCATGGTACAGTACTTTGAGCTGATGGAAAGGTAATATGTCTTTCAGATATTTGAACTTGTAGAGAATCATACGTAACTTATTACAGACATAGTTAATATGGGAATCCCATTTGAGATTCGTGTCTATTATTACTCCCAGATATTTAAAAAAAAAATTAGGCAGGATTATATACTGTTGACTCATTGTGGTAACCGTGAGACTATCGAATGATGGCGTGTTGGACCGATTGCAGCTAAAAGGTAGATAGTAGGTTTTTTGCAGGTTGACAGTAAGTAATTTGTTTTCTAACCATTTTTTTATTGAAGGAAGGTCTGTCTCTACTGTGTTTTTCAATTCTTGCCAGGTGTCTGCTTTATAAAATATCAAACAGTTTTTTCAAGAAACGCCCTGGACAAACATCTGGAGCATTTGGATTTGTAACGAGCCACTTGCTATCAGTGAGTCTTCTTTCTCCCCCTTGACTTGTTTTGAAAAATATTGGGTTGTAGGTACTCGATTTTTCCAGTTGGTATACATTCGTTTGTATATTCGTTTTGAAAGTATTGCTTTTTGCACTGGACACCTTCACCACCTCCCCTGGCTAGTTCATATGCCATTATATGGTACAATTTTTTTTGTAATCCTTCAGGATTATCTTTATCCCATGCAACTGCCATCCCGTACACTTCATTTTTCGTCAATGCAATAGAACTCTCTTTTCTCTTGTCGGGCATTCTTTGTAATTGCTTGCGCTTCGCTATTTTAGCATTTCGCGCATCCTTGAAAATAATATCCGAAGAAGGATTGAACATTATATTGAAATTTTCAAAATCATATTCCTGCAACATCTTTGCTGTTGTATTCCATATACTTCTTATGGAACTTTCTTTATAGTCCCCATCATTAGATTTCTTCATGTTATATGCGTAGTCCGTTGAAATTTTGGATAGAGTGCTTGTGTATCAGCACGTAATTCATAATTCCTTTCACTGCAGAACTTCTCAAATTGTCTGCAAATTGAGTTTTTGGAAGTAACTGTATTTTTGGGTCTTATATTATAAATATTAGTCTGAATTTGTTCAAATGAACTTGTACCAAAACGACTCATTTTGACACTTTCAAAAAATTAACGTCAGATATGACAAACATATGTCCAGAGTTCTTTTGTCTTAACCACGAAAATCAATTACGGAAGTATGTTTATAAGAGATATTGTCGAAAAAAAAACCCAAGGGATGATTTGCAAATTTTGCCGCTGTTATTTTGAAAGTATTGGTCAAAATTTGAAAAATGCTGACAGATCATTGGTTGAAATAATATGAGGGAAATAGTCAAAAAAATATATTCGATAGTCTATTCGACTAACATCCTTGTGATATCAAGTTAGCACAGCCACCCTTTAGACAAAAATTGTGCGCCGTTCTTCTGCTTCAGGAAATCCAAAAACTGCACGACAATTATGTTTTGGTTATTCGACAATTGTTAGGCGAGTTTTTAGTAGTAAGAAAAATTGTTCAAGTGATATAAAATGAGCATTGTTGAAAAATTGAATTTTAGAATTAACCATCGTTTACAAAAAAAAATCAGAAAATTCGAGTTTAAAAGAAGGGAAATATATGTCGCCTTTCCATGTTGAAGGCATGAATCAAATATACTTATATGGATGCGATGTTGCCAAAAACTCGAAATTTTTACAGGCACCAGGAAATATCCATAAAAAGGCGTCTATTTTCTTTAAAATATATTTTGATGAATTTTTATTATGTCCAATGAATTTGGACAACTATACGACACATTTTAATGAATTGGCAGTGCTAATAATTTTTACTGTATTGGCAGTGATTTTTTGTATTCACGACAAATTTACAAACAAATATTGGCCTAGGATTTATCGATTTTTGAGCAAGTGGCTTTGCTAACTATATAGGAATAATGGGATCATCCATTCAATTGGCTTTGAGATGAACGCACTGTACGCAGAATATATCTAAATCCCTCCCAACCCATTTCTCAGACAACGAAAGGAGTGTAAGTGTTCAATGGGCGCCAAAGCAACGCTCCTTCAATATTTCATCCACTTTTTTATAATTGGATATACACCAGACGGCCGCGGTTTAATCTTCGTTGAACAGATCTGGGGACTGATAGTTTATGGGCCTCCTTCTAATTTGAGTCGTTTTAATATAGTGTAGACCACAGAAGAGTGAAAAATTGTCAAGTCCTCGCACGTTTGGCGAATAAATTTTGCAAGGAAGCTCGGTTATCTCTGATCTGAGCATGTTTCATTTTTATTCTTCCCCAACACTAATCGATGATAATTTTACTAAAATGACATGACATTATGAGAGAAATACAACTCACTTCATTTATATGGTCAACAGCCATTGAGTGAGAAATTATGTATTTTTTTTGCTCCGATTATCGATTGATTTGGTTCCAATTAAACAGTTTTTACCAGAACAAGAAAACTCGAAGTGTTGTGCACATTTAACTGTTTGAGGGGTTTACAAAAAAAAACATGTTTCGTATCTATAAGAGGCCCATCTTCCGTCTAACATCTGAGAACTCTGTAAGATCTCCTATGGGCTCCAAAAATGTCTCAGAAAAACCTTAAATATTTGAATGTGGAGACAACTTCAAGTCTTTTTATTCTTGTACGGAATCTACTTCACTTTGAGAAATTAACTACTTCACACAATTTAAACAGTTATTTTCAAGATGGCGGACAAATTTTGTGATCTATAGTTTTAAAAGAAGCTAAAGGTAACAATGTGAAATTAGACGATTCTTCATTCTTATAGAGCAAAGAAGATCTAAATAGGTACGGTATTTAGATGGAGATTATTAAAATAATAGAAATCATGTGACCGGAGTGCCAGTCACTCGTCATAGTAATGTTCCAGATACTCCGGTTTCATGAGTTTTTGATTTAATTATCTCCATGCAAATACAGTGTGTCTCACTTTTCATGGAATCAACCCCGTAAGTTTCGTAATTAGCGAGGTAGAATGATGAAACTCTCAGGACTGACAGAAATGCTGAAAATACACCTACTGATTTGATGAAGTAATATACACTGCCCGCCACTTGCGACTTGGTGGCGTTGGCTAAAGTAATATACACTGCCCGCCAGATGCGACGGAACTACCCATTTTTACGGTAAATCATATTAGGGGGCAAAATAGGCGTTGAGAAACGTGATCAGGATCCCAAACTTACTACCGATTAAATTAACCAGAGTATAGGAACGACTTTCACGAGTTAATAAGTGGGAATCCACCGAGTTTATGAACGGTTAGGATGAAGAGTTGAAGTATTGAAACGCGCCCCTGGATCTCAAAAGTTTGGGAGGCTTTGAATCCCCACGCCTGACGATTTTATTTTTATTTTTCACTTTGAAATTGAGAAATGATTTAGTTTTGAAATTAATATTCAAATTAAAAAAATTATTTCTCAATTTTGATGGAAAAAATCGTCGACGTGGGGATTCGAACCCTCACCAGTTTTTGATATCAGAGCTTAAACCTTGCGCCTTAGACCGCTCGGCCAACTGGACGATATTAATTGTCAAACGCATTACCATACTTCAATGTAAGTGAGAAAGTTTTTTTTATGTACTTTTTTACTTTTCAGTGCGTTAAAAGCGTGTTCTCATCCATGGAGAGACTTCCATGGAAAAAACGGAAATGCTACATAGAAAACTACGTGTCAGCTGGGATCAATATCACCAATTGTTCAAATTATGTTAGTAATATTTATTATTAGTTTTTACCATACATATTATGTATTGAATTAGAATAAAATTTAATCTTCATAATATGTACGGAGAATATAATAACAATGAAGAAGTAGTTTAGCCTCAAAATGATAACAAATTTTATTCCTGTATTTTTTGCGACTGGTGGTGAAATTTACTTTTCATCACCAGTTGCGAAAAATTGTACTTTTCGCAACTGGTGATGAAAAGTAAAACATTTTGATAACGTCAACGAGTTTTGAAAAGTGTTACTAAATGTCAAAATTACAAAAAAATTATTGAACCATTGTCAGCGATGACTTAAACTCATTTCATACGTTTTAGTACACGGCTTAAATAAAAGCTTGTCTTTAAAAAGTATTTTCATTAGTTATTTCATTTTTTGTTTTTTAATTAGTTCACCATGATCTGTTCATTTCTAATAGAGCATCGTTATTACAAGGTCTCTTCCCTGTACGTTTTGAGCTGAAAGAAATCATGATCTCCGACCCCAAAAACTCCCACACACCAATTGTGAATAGAATCTGTCCAAAATCACAAAATTCGTCCGGCATCCTGAAGTCGCCATATTGAATTTATAGATTTGACAAAATATCATATTCCTCGGACCTGAAAACCCCCACATACCAATTTTGAATAAAATATGACCATAATCAGAAAACTCGTACTCCATCTTGGGGCCGCCATCTTGATTTTATAAATTTTTACTAAAAATTCAAAATCTCTGACCGCGAAAACCGCCGCATACCAATTTTGAATCGAATCGGATCATAATCACAAAACTCGTCCGCCATCTTGGCGCCACCATTTTGAATTTATTAATTTTGACAAAAAAATCATTATCTCCTCCTTTTTGTTCTTTCTCTAACAAATTCCATAATGCATTGTCACCGGAATTGTGAACACCTGCCAAACAAAATAATCGGACGACTAGAGGTCGGTCAAAATTCACTTGCAAGATTTGACCCAAACTAGCGAACGAAAGAACGAACAAACTAACTAGCAAATGAAACTAAATAAAAGCTTGTAAAAAGACAATGTTTAAAGATGATAATCATTACAGTTAGAAATATTTTTTCCTCGTTTTTTACAGAAGGGATTGTACATCTCTCAGGATTGGTCAAATCAAAATTGTAATCGTTTTCATTAGTAAACTCAACTGTTTTTTTAAATAACGTGATATTTGGAGTATAATTCTAACAATTGATTTTATTAACCACATTTATTTCATTCAAAGATTATTTGTTGATAGTATACCGAGTGACACAGGATATCGGGCCACCCCTGTAACTTCTGCATTCGTCAACGGATTTTTCTGAAATTTGGTACAGTTATATAAGCAACCATTTCGAATTTGATCGCATAGCAGTCTAATATGGCGGACTTCCGATTTTTCTGGAAATGCCAGCATCTTTGTTTTTTCAAATGGAACACCCTGTATATTTTTACATATTCAAGTTCAACAGGTCAAAACAAGTCCAAACCTCATGTCAAATGTACTTTTTTTTTAATTAAATTCAAATTGTTTTTTATTTTACCTCGTGGATAAATGAGATTTGGTCAAGGCTATTCACAATGAATCGCACATAACAGAAAAACGTTTTTTTTTTGAAAAATTATTTTTTGGGTCACTAATTGATGAATCAATGCAGTCACATCACATTTTGATCAAAAATTTAGTTTTTTCAAATGAAACCCCTATGGGCCACCTACATGTCTCTCTAGAACATACATTCAGGAAAGAAATTACATATCATTTTTGTATTTCGGTGCAGTAACAAATTGTATACGTTCAAAAATCACAACTAGTTCATGAGTTTCCTTGCAGTTCGAATAATTTTTCAACTTAGTAAGCTGTGGAAAACAACATTTCTGAATCTTGTCAAAATTGTGTTTCGCTGTCATATTTCCTCTAAACTCTCGAAAATTAGTCAACTTCCGAGAATTAGTAGAAATGTAAAATGAAAATTATAGGTTTTCGAGAGTTGAGATGAAAGATGACAGCGAAACACAATCAGTTGACAAGATTCAGAAATGTTGTTTTCCACAGCTTACTAAGTTGAAAAATTATTCGAACTGCAAGGAAACTCATGAACTAGTTGTAGATTTTTGAACGTATACAATTTGTTACGCCACTGAAATACAAAAATGATATGTCATTTTTTTCCTGGATGTATGTTCTAGAGAGACATGTAAGTGGCCCATAGGGGTTTCATTTGAAAAATTAATTTTTGATCAAAATGTGATGTGACTGCATTGATTCATCAATAAGTGAAACAAAAAACAAGTTTTCATAAAAAATTATGTTTTTCTGTTATGTGCGACTCATTGTGAATATCCTCGACCAAATCTCATTTATCCACGAGGTAAAATAAAAAAACAATTTGAATTTAATTTTTTTCAAAAAAAATACATTTGACATAGGTTTGGACTTGTTTTGACCTGTTGAACTTGAATATGTAAAAATATACAGGGTGTTCAATTTGAAAAAACAAAGTTGCTGGCATTTACAGAAAAACCGGAAGTCCGCGATATTGGATTGTAATGTGATCAAATCCGAAATGGTTGCTTATATAACTGTCCCGGATTTCAAAAAAATCCGTTCATGAATGCAGAAGTTACATGTCACCCGGTATAGTTGATACACCGAGATACCCACACATCATTCATCAATATATTTGTTATAGGGTATCAATTTTTCAATCTATTATTCTCAAAATTACATGTTGAAAACTGTCTCAGTGTATATTTCAGATGAATCGGAAGTACACTAAGGATTGACAACAATTATTTCAAAAGAAATGACAAATATACCCTATTTATCATTTGTTTTGAAAGAGACTTTGTAGTTGTCACGATGTAAAATACATTAAATAAAAAATAGTTTAACTAAAATACCAAAAATAGTTTTTGGAGTCAAAAACATTAAAATTATGATTCAGGAATAAAATATTATTAATTCTACAACAAGCATCAGAAATTGTAGTACAGCATTTAGTTTTTCCAGAACAGACTAACGAACACAGAGATCAAAATCGAAGACCATCAATAAAGCATAACAAATTTCCATGCATTATAAAAAAGAGGATTGAAAAACTAGGCAATTAATCCGAACTTTGTGTGAATTTTTCTATCCCCCTATGTCTCGTCCAGAATTGACACTGTCCTATATAGAGATGTGAATCATCACAGCGAGATATATTTTTTATAGAAGGGTTCGTGAATCTCACGGGATTAGTGAAATCGAAACTGTAATCGTTTTTTTCCTCGTCGCCAGCTGCACCTCAGCCTCTTGGGCTTTTTGTGCCTTCAATCGTTCTTACTAGTTTACTCAACAAGGGCGGGAGATCAATAGTATTCATTTTTAAATGAATCTGTTTCGTGTTCCGATATCTGTTTTTTCAAATAACGTCCTATTTGACCTATATAGCATTGGGTGTAATTCGATCGCATTTCTGGAAAAATGTTCGTGTGTTGGCGTTAAACACCCGTTTTCATTGGCAAAAGCAATTTTGGAATACCCAGAACTAGGGTCCATTTTCCTCGATTTGCGCCATTATAAACGTAGAATGGAGTGAAGTTTTGTCTTCGCTTCTTGTTTATTTCATTCAAAGATTATTTGGCGATAGGATAAGGTTGATACACCCCGAGATACAAACACATCATTCATCAATATACAGGCTGATTCAAAAGTACTTTGACAAACTTCAGGTTATTCCTCACAATATTCTAATATGAATTGTCCAAATAAATATATGTCCGGAAACGCTTCCTTCCCAAGATACAGGGTGTTAAAGTTTTATTTTTATTTTCGTTTCTTTCAAATAACTTTCGAAATACTAACCTTAATTAAACGAAAATTGGTATTGGGAGGTTTTTTGAGGTGTCGAATTCGAACCGGATGTTATTATTGCTCTTACTCGTAGGGGGCGCCACCTACACGTCTTTTTCTTTTATGAAGATTCATAACTTTTTTGAGCGTACTTCTAGCACATTTTTCAGTGAAAAAATCATTTCCTCTATCATATCTACGTAAAAAAGCTACCCCTGTTACAAGTCGCTATAAGCAACCGTTTTCTAGATATTTGGACTTGAAAATTTCAAGTCGATTATTTGATAATCGATGCGTGTTGAAGTTATTACCATTATTTTGCATTTTTCACAAGAATGCTTGGGAAATGAATTTGACATTTAAGTAAGTAGATTTGGTAATTACATATTATGTGACAGTTAAACGTTTTGTTGTTTTGTTGAAGTTTCTGTGAGTTTTAAAACACTAATTTTGAAAAAATGGATTATTTAAACAGTAATGCTCATTTAGCCGGTATGCATTTCGTTTATGGCCTTGCGGATGGCAATGTGCGCGAAGCCAGACGTATTTACCAGGAGCGATTTCCGAATCGAGTACTGCCTTCAGCTCCAACATTTACCAGTCTCCACCGTCGTTTGGCAGAAACAGGTAGCTTTAATAGGGCAGCTGATAATATTGGAAGACCACGAGCAGTCCGAACCCCAGAATTGGAAGAAGCTGTTTTGAACGCTCTCGAGGAGAATCCAGAAACAAGTACAAGAATAATTGCTGAAGCTCTCAATTCTACCCAGTCCACACTTTGAAGAATTATCCACGATCAACAATTTTATTCATACCATATTCAAAGGGTACAAGCTCTTTTGCCACGAGACTTTTCCCAACGCATTACTATGTGTCAGTGGTTTTTGAGAAAATTGGCTGGAAATCCCCAATTTTTAAGATATGTACTTTTCACGGACGAGGCAAACTTCTGCCGAAATTCTATCACAAACTTTCATAACAACCATGTTTTGGCTCTGGAAAATCCGCTCGCAGTTAGTGAAAGACATTATCAGTATCAATTTTCTGTAAATATATGGGCGGAAATAATTGATAATTACTTGACAGGTCCTTTCTATCTTCCGTTCCGACTGAATGGCGCAACTCACAGAGAGTTTTTAGAAAATGAATTGCCGGGACTACTTCAGAATGTACCATTAGAAATCCGTATCCGCATGTGGTTTATGCATGATGGGGCTCCGGCCCATTTTAGCGTTGTAGCCAGGGAATTCCTTAACACTGTCTATCCAAATCGATGGATCGGTAGAAGAACCTAACCAGGCGTGGGCACCAAGGTCCCCAGATCTAAACCCCCTAGATTTTAATTTTTGGGGACATTTGGAGTCACTAGTTTATAAAACTCCAGTAGCGAACGAGGAAGATCTAAGAAACCGAATAGTAGACGCCTGTGAAACAATAAGAAACACACCAATAATTTTTGAGCGGGTACGAGATTCAATGACTAGAAGGCTGAATGCCTGTATCTTCGCCGAAGGTGGACACTTTGAACAATTTATTTGAATACAATTTAGTTTCCTTGATTTTATTCTAAATATTCAAAATTTCTTGAAATAAAATGTTGATATTTCTTGCAAATTTTATTAAAACAAATACAGATTTTGCACCCTTGCTATAAAAATAACTATTTCAAACGAGTAAAAATAAATAGAATAGGTGGCGCCCCCTACAAAAAACCAAAACTACTCACTCAAACGTCAAATTCATTTCCTAAGCATTCTTGTGAAAAATGCAAAATAATGGTAATAACTTCAACACGCATCGATTATCAAATAATCGACTTGAAATTTTCAAGTCCAAAATCTAGAAAACGGTTGCTTATAGCGACTTGTAACAGGGAGAGCTTTTTTACGTAGATATGATAGAATCATTGATTTTTTCACTGAAAAATGTGCTAGAGGTACGCTCAAAAAAGTTATGAATTTTCGAATCATCAGGTTCGAATTTGACACCTCAAAAAACATCTCAATATCAATTTTCGTTTAATTAAGGTCAGTATTCCGAGAGTTTTAAAAAAAAACTAAAATAAAACTTTAACACCCTGTATCTTGGAAACGAAGCGTTCGAATCACCCTGTATTTGTTATGCGGAATCGTGCGGCACCCATTTTTGTATCTTCTTTTATTCTTAAAATTACATAAGTTGGAGACTGTCTCAGTGTATATTTCAGATGGATCGGAAGTACACTAAGGATGGAAAACAATTATTTCAAAAGAAATGACAAATATACACTATTTGTCATTTATTTTTAAAGCAACTTTGTAGTTGTCACGATGTAAAATACATTAAATGAAAAATAGTTTAACTAAAATACCAAAAATAGTTTTTGGAGTCAAATACGTCTTGTCTCAGCCTCTTGGGCTTTTTGTGCCTCGTAATCGTTTTTACTAGTATACTCAACAAGGGCGGGAGATCAATAGTATTCATTTTTAAGTGTATCTATTTCGTGTTCCGATATCTGTTTTTTCAAATAATGTCCTATTTGACCTATATAGCATTCCGTGTAATTCGATCGCATTTCTGGAAAAATATTCGTGTGTTGGCGTTAAATACCCGTTTTCATTGGCAAAAGCAATTTCGGAATACTCAGAACCTGGGTCCATTTTTCACGATTTGCGCAATTATAAACGTGGAATGGAGCTAAATTTTCTACTCGTATTTTATTCCGCCTATCCAAAGATTAATCTCCGAAGGGATATGGGTGTTTTGGATCAGAGAAAAATTTAATAATAACAAAAATCCACTCAATGTATTTGTTAAGCGACATGCATTTTTCACTCTTTTTTTATTCTAAATAGTTCATGAGGTCAAAACTGTGCCCGTATGATGAACCGGAAATGTAGTTGGACAACAATTATTTCAAAATAAATAACAAATGTAAGTGTACACAACAAACTTGGAATCGATATTGTTCCTGTTCGCAGAGTTCGCCCCTCAACTTTGCCTTATTGCGGTCGATTCTAAAATTAACCCTTTCGGCGCTCTGAACATGCAACCAAAATACACCGAAGGCATTCGCCAGAAACAAATAAAATGTCTCAAATACCATGCATTCACCCCGAAAAGAGCATGTGCGTGAAATATTATTTGTGTATTTCTGTGCAAAAGTGTGGGGGAAGGGCACGCACTATATGCCTAAAATCAATAATATTACTACGGTGCTGCTTTGATTCTAACCCGCTGATTTGACGTTTGACAATAAATTCAACATATATCGCGAGGAAAAGCGTCTAGCGACGACTTTTCATTCATGACTTTGGAAGTATTCGAAAACTACTTACTTAATTATTAAAATAAGGGTGAGTTTACGAAAGACCACTATAAAATCCGAACGTCCTATACTAGACACTATATCCTTTCACTATCACTTCGAGAACACCCTATAACCCGATTATTCACTGGCAAAAGCCCTGCACTTTCTCAAATAATGCAACTATACAGCATCTCTACTGTACAAACCCCGCATCTATCTACCGCATCAATACTAGTCCGTCTCTAGACGAGCAATACGCGCATATGGAGTTATGGAGATTCCACGATCGCCGAACCGAGCCGGAAGCTGCCGAAGCGCGGTAAAAATGGCCGACATGATTCCACCCTCACCTTGCTGCTATTATGTAATTGTGCATGACCGCGAGATCTTTGCGTAATAGACGCCGCGGGTCTTGTAGAGACTTTTTTAGCGATTAGCAATCATCGTGGCAATTTTGAAGATCGTTCAACACTGTCAATTGGCAATTATCGCAAAGCAAAGTAGATGTGAAATTCGATGTGGGTTAGGGGTGAGCAGCATTGGGGGCGGACGCAGTTATATATGTTACGTACGACAAAAATAATGTTGAATTACAAAATCTGACGGTTTTTGAATCGTTGTCAAGCGCGTATGTATTCAAGGGGTGGGGGGTAATTACCCCCCCCAAGAAACTGCAAAATGTTTAAATTGACGAATGGCCACCACATCTCTACTCAAATCTAAAACGTCGCGGCCGCTATTGTCGCTAGGCATGTTCTCATTAGCCTAGTCGAAAAGTGAGTTACCTGCGAAAAATCGTACCAAGTCTACTAAAATATGTTATTCTGAGAAAGATGTACTTTTCGATTTTATGCCGCCGACGAGAATTTGCTATAAAAAAACCGACGAAATACGGAACTGAAAAGTAAAAAATAAAATAAACCTCATTCTCAATAACTAAGCTCCTAAACTAATGTAAGAAACTAATTTTGAGTCGGCGCCATCGAGTTTCGCGGTGACATTCTGATAATTTTTTTGAAGTAATTTAATGATCTTAGTTGATTGTTCGTTTGGCGCCGACTCAAAATTAGTTACTTACATTAGTTTAGGAGCTTAGTTATTGAGACTAAGAAGGTTTATTTTATTTTTTACTTTTCAGTTCCGTATTTCGTCAGTTTAATTTTTTGTTAAAAAGTTTTTATTTTTCAATTTTTGTGGCTGAAATCTTCTAATTACTACCTAGGTACTTGTTTTTTTATTACTTCCAAAATACTTAATTACCCACCTTACTTCAACTATTATCAGTTAAATAATATGATTATCTACTTTTACTAATTGTTGTAATATAAATTATTTTTGTTTTTCTGGTTAGTTTATTTCATTACTTTGTATATCATTCCATCCTCTCATAGAATATAATTATTTTGACGGATGTGAGATGATGACAGTAGCGATCTTTCATTGTCAACTACATATGTGTGTGCCAATGTTCACAAGTGAAAAATCAATTATCCCCTATTTTTCCACCCGTAAGGGTAGATGATTTCATTCAAAATCAAAATATGAGGTATACCCTATCTATAAAAAAAAGAATAATCCAAATCGAAAAACCCAGTACAAAGTTATGCCTGATAGAATCGGTTAACAGACCAGAATTCAGAGGGTGAGTGATCAATATCCTTCATTTTGCTACCCTCAGGGGTGAATTTCATCTTTTAAATTCAAATGGGACCAACTTCGAAGTACAGCCTATCCACTGAAGAAAAAATTTTCGGAATCGGACGTCTCAGTAAAAAGTTTTGCGTGGTCATACATAAAAAAAATATGCGAGTCGACTAGAGAACCTCCTCCTTTTTGGTTTCGTCGATTAACAAAAACAAATAAGGCCGTTTTTTGGTAATAGCTCAAAAACTATTGATGACAGAGAAAATGAAAAACAGGTTCTTGAAAAGGAGGAAATTTTCCATGAAAAATTTTCTACTCTCAGAATTCTATCTCAATTATTTATAATTTTAATTCAACGTTGAAAATAGGGCTCCGCGTGGGCGTTAATGCAGGAGTACAGCACCTCTCGAGAGAGCAATGCACAGAAAATATTTTTTTATTCTATTAAATATGAATAAAAAAATTAAAAAAATTATAGTATCATTTGAACACTTGAAATAATGTAATTTCGTTAGAAAAAAATGTATAATTGGATTTTGATAATGTGAGGCTATTGTTAATTGAGAAGTTTTTTTGGAACCGTCGATTTTATTAAAAACCGAATTGCTCACAGAACGACTCTATAATTTTTTTGCTTACATGTTTACTCGATAATATCACGCTATAAAATTGTTTAAAAGTTGATTATTATGTTAATTATATATTTCTAAAGTTAACAAAATATGAGAAATCGAGTTTTTTTTTTTAAAATTTTAATTTAAAAAAATCGTTTTATGTTTATAAAATATTTTTAAACAAATGGATGAGTTGTATATTTTTCATAAATTGTTTTTTTGCATTAGGTTGTTAAGAGTTCATTATGATTACAAAATTTATAATGTCAATCGAAGTTTGTTTATAACTAGTTGTTAAGTAAATAAACAATTACATTATTAATAAAAAAACTTATTAGGTAGAGAATAACCAATTACTAATTTTAAAGAAAAAATTCTCAATATATCATTTAAATAATAAAAAAGAACAATAGAAAAAAAAATCTTTAAACATGATAAATTCTTAGCAACCTTATCCAAAAAACCGCGTATTTTATTCAAAACTTTGTAAAATGTCATAAAACTGACAATAATGAGAAATATCAATGAAAAAATATTTACTCAATTTCTCATATTTTGTTAACTTTAGAAATTTATAATTAACAAAACAATCAATTTTTGAACAATTTTATAGAGTGATATTATTAAGTAAACATGTAAAATGTGCTCCAGAAGCAAAAAATTATGAAGTCGTTCAATGAACAACTATTCGGGTTCAAATAAAATCAGTGCTTCCAAAAAAATTACTTGATTAACAATAGCCTCACATTTTGAAAATTCAATGAAAACATTACTTTCCAACGAAATTACTTATTTCAAGTGTTCAGCTGATACTATAATTTTTTAAATCTTTTTCTTTTTAAATCTTGAGACGCTAACATATTGATAAAAAAGTGTCTTCATATTTTGAATACATTGCTAGTGTGGCATCCGCTGAAGTTTTTTTTCGTTGAAGCCATTAAAAACTTGGCTGCGATCAACGATGCAACAGGAGCGGTTGGCTGGATTAGGTCTACTTCATGCTCATAGAGATGTGCAAATAGATGTTTTAAATGTTATTATATGTTTGCAAATAAGATACACAGGATACTGGATTCCATTTTGTGATTTTTATTTTAACGAAAGAAATCTTTGTTTTTGTACATAATTATATTTTTGTTTAAATTTGAATGAAAAAAGTACTTATGTTTCTTGTACCTATAAGTAGAGGCATATAACTTTTTTTTCTACACCCGTACTATAATAATACACTTATATGCCCATAATCCGTTTCATAATGAGATCCATTATGATACAGATTTTTCATAACCATACAGATTTTTAATCAATAGAAACTCATAATTTTTCAATCAAGCATGCTGTGCATTTGACGTTTGTCCTAGATTCCTATCTTATTGTTTTATTTGTCAAAATCAGTAGGTATTAAATTTTCGTAGAGTATAGCTAAACTTCGATAATTATATTATCAAAATGTCTGATATCAGCGATATAGAAGAATTACCATCGACACCTCCACACATATCGGAGAAAGCAGAAAATGCAGTACAAAATATTATACCCCAAAAATCTAAGAAAGTGTACGAAAAACTATATCAACGATTCATGGAGAAATACAAATAATATTTCGACCTTCTCCGAAAATGTTTTGATTGCTTATTTTCAAGAATTGATGGAAACTATGAAATAATCTATTACATGGACACATTATTCCAATAATAAAATCCTTGGTAAATATCAACCATAATATAGACATTTCTAAATATAAGAAGCTACAAGCTTTATTGAAGCGAATGTCCGAAGGTTATGTTGGAAAAAAATCAAAGATATTTTCACCTGAACAAATAAAAACGTTTATCGACTAAGCACCCGATGAAAAGATTTTATTTATAAAAATAAGTATCTACCTCACATTGCATTTTTTTTAATGTTGTCATGATTACATATTCCATTCGACTTATGCATGATATATTTCATTAATGTCGAGAAAACTTGATAAGTTAACTCGTGGCGAAGCGGGGTAAGGCGCTAGATTTGAACTATAGACTACAGTTTGAGACGGGGGTTCGAAGCTAGCCTAGGTCATCCTGCTTTTTATTTCATTTTTTCTTTTTTTTTTTTCTTTTCTTTATTTCTTATTGTTGTATTTTTTTAATTTATCTATTTGTTCTAGGTAGCAATGATTTTTGGAATAATGGGAGCATGTCGAAGGCACAAACTACATGACCTAAAATGTGAAAATGTCAAAGATATGAATGGAATCTTAATTGTTAATGTGGTAGAAACTAAAACAAAAGTACAACAAACATTTACAATTACCGGCAAATACTACGAAATTAGTAAAAAATATATGAATCTACGGCCGAAAATTTGCCACACCCCTTCTTTTTTTGCTAATTATTTTAATGGAAAATGCACAATTCAAAACATTGGTATTAATAGATTTGGTAATTCAGGGAAGCAAATAGCAACATATTCAAATCTGCCTGATCCGAATTTATATACAGGGCATTGTTTTCGAAGGACATCTGCAACCGTATTAGTTGATGCCGGTGGTGATATTACTGCATTAAAACGTCATGGTGGCTGGAAATCCAATTCAGTGGCGGAAGGCTACATTGAAAATTCGGTTCAGAATAAAATCAGCATTTCCAATACAATATTGAACTCTTTTGAGACTAGTAATAATGAAATAGATATAAATATTCCTGCCACTTCCAGATCAGTGGGACCTGGAATAAACTTTTCAAACTGCACAATAAATAATCTTAATATTTTCAAGAAATCAGATTAATTACAATTATTATGTTCAATATGAATATAAATAGAATGTTTATAGTTTTCCTATATCCATGGTAATACCCGAGGTAATACCATTAATTACAATTTTATAGAATTTTTCATAGAAATACGAGTAATTACTGTTATTGTGTTCAATACAAATATAAATATAATATTTATAGTTCTTCATTATTTATCGGGTGTAGAAAAAATAGCGTATGCAACTCTCATGTAATGGTTATTAATACATGATCGTTGCATAATATACTATTATGTCATTACCATTCTGTAATGGGTTTATGGTCATAACATATTGTCAAGTCGATTATTTTTGGTAATTCATTGTTACCATTCTGAAGTGAAGTTTGAAAGAATGAATAGATGTCATGTTACCTACCAATTTTTTCAGATTGATTTCATTTTATTAGATGGCTCTCTACGTTTTGAACAAAAAGAAAGTGGTACATAATGTATATCGTTGAATTGGTAATTAAATTCTCTATCGAATGGCAAGATAGCTCTCGGTAGGTACCATTTCAGAAAATGCGTTCAAAAAATTTCAATTCCTGCTGTAGGATTTGTTATTGATCTTATCGAAGAAATTACTATGAGTTACTGATGTAAATTAGTATAGATTTTAACCTGATCAAAGCCTCCTAGGCTAAAAAAAATAAATTTTCAATTGTAAAATAAAGATTTGGCAACTCTGTCGTACGTAATTTGAGCCGTAGAAACCGAAAAACATCAAACATACAGGGTGTTCTATTTGAAAAATTAAAGTTGATGGCTATTCTGGCGAAACCGGAAGTCGGCCATTTTGTTTTATTATGTCTGTCAATCCGAAATTGTGTCTCATATCTTAGTACAAAACTTCATTCAAATCGGTTGATAAGTGAAGGAGATATAGGCATAGGTCAAATTGTATAATTTATTTCAAAGAAAATATATATTTATATCAGACAACCCTTGTACATATCCGAAACACAGTCGATTTCTCTTCTAATTCCAAAAATCATTCTTCACAATCCTTCAAACATCCTATTTGCGATAGTGTTTCCCCATATTCCCGTTTCGAAGTTTTTTATTCAGTTTCTTTTCATGAAGGCGAAGGATAACAATTTAAAAAGTAGGTACATTACCAAAGTGTGTTGTAATATTTCACATTAAAAATTTAAAACTTTTTCGGAACACCTGGGCACGAGTAGGTACAGGTATTGCTAAATTGCTGTTTGTTTAAGCCTTCGACTGTTTTAACATGGCCATTATCTTTTTTTATCTACCGCTTTAATGGATTTTATGTCAAATGGTTTGATTCATTATCCGTATACTTTCGTTCCATTTCAATTCTTAACACAGCACGGAAGAATAAAAAAGAATACAGGAGCCGTTGAATAATAGGGTTACACAGAGTTCTAAACAATGAGATTAAGTGACGATACTTTTAATAGGAAAATTAAAGCATTCCCGGTTCAAAAGGCGTGCGCTTTGTGTCACTTCCCCGAGATATATATATATACATATATATATGTATATATATATATATATATATATATATATATATATATTGTTATGTTAAGAAGTACGTTAAATGTTTAAAGAGTTGAAATAAGAATGAAAAAAAAAACATAATGCAAAAATGTTGGTACTTGGTGCTATGTTATTTTGCAGTTTTTTCTGAGGATTCTACCGTTTTTTCTGAAACCTTGTTTAATATTAATCGATACCTATGTTTGAAATAAACATGTTTTCAACATTTGAGCACAGATAACAAAAAATAAAAAAAGTTCGAACATCCTGTATATGAAATTTGATCTGGTCACAATAGCCCATGAGATGCCAGGAGATATCTTGATGCAAAATTAGGAATTTGGAGAATATGAAAAGCAGAAACGTCAAAAGAATGATTTTTACATGTCTTGTAAATATTATGTAAGGTAGTTAGAAATGTTTCGAAAATAAAAACTGTCAAATAAGTGAAAATAATAAAAAGTGCAACAAAAGGTGCGGGAAAATCGAAAATTCGAGAAGATAACAAATGTTGTTGGTATCAAGGGAGAGGAATCAACAAGCCAAGGAGATTGTAAAAAAATATTTTTTTTGGAAGAACCAACGATAAAATTCAATCCTGAAAAATCATCAATTTGTATTAGAAAAATAGTTATGTACCAAGACAACATGGGAAATAATACAAAGAACAATAGCAGATAAAAGATCCCAGATGCAGAGTTAAGCTTACCTATTTTCAGTGGAGATTCACCAAGACGAGGCGAAGGCACAGTGGACAAAAGTAGCAGCAGTTTCCAGGAACCGGAGAAAAACCCAAACACTGTTACAAGAAGTCCCAGGTATTTTTTTTGAAACCATAAAAGTTACCACAGTGCAATTAAAAACAAAACTTTCAAAGAATTTTGATAGAACTTCTCACGAATTACTACATTGACCACATAACCTATAAAACTAGGTTAAATTTCACTTTTAGTATCACATAATTTCACATTTGCTGTAAGTATATAATTGTTATGAAGCACTAATTGGGTTATTTATCGCAGAATAGGTAGAAGTAAGTTTCTCCTAAATAAAGGAAATTATTATTTTGACTGGATTTCTGCATTATTTTCAATGATTGAGCAATAACAGTTGTTTTTTGTCTGAAATTGACTTCAAGAACGACCAGAGGGCACCAGAACCGACTTCTGAGATTCCATAGGCGTACCGTTTGAGTTAGCTGAGGTGAAGGAAATAAGGTAGAAGAGTGGATGGAAAGAAGGTAAAATGCATAGCCGGACATATTAAATATTTATATGGGTATTTATTTATCAATATATATTAAATAAATCTTAAAGGGAATTGCTTAAAGATTTTGAAGATAGTAAAAAAATTAAAAAAAAAAATATTAGTATATAAAAAATTTATATATATATATATATATATATATATATATATATATATATATATATATCTCTTTGCTGACTAGTTAGGTACAAAACTAGGGAGATTGGTAAAACAAATGAAAATCATAGTACTGAGAATCTCAGATCCGAAATTTCACGAACAAAATTTAAATATTGTCTTGAACCTTTTTATAGAAAAATCATATCCAAAAAAGTTACTCAATAACATTATATTTAATACATCGCTATTTCAGAAGTACAAGCCTCAAATAATAGTAATTCAAGCATTGTCTCCAACAACAATGAAACTAACACTATTCCTACTCAACCTTTTTCACTTCGCTACCATACATAAGAGAGATAACTCCTAAACTCACCAGATTACACCTGATAAGTTTAAAAAAGCATATAAAATATTTCTAACAATCCAAAGTTAAAGATAAATTTCCATAACTTTGTCTGTAATCTATAGTATCCCTTGTCAAGCCTTGCCAAGGAAGGTGCAAACACTAAATTTGCTGGCCAGTATATTATTAAATTATTGGAATTATCTTTTTTTCCTGATTTCAAAATTATTGTAACGAACCTAGGCCGGACCTGTCGCCTCGCGCGTTGCCGTCGACAGCGATGAGGTCATCCCCGGAGATGTTCGAGAACAGTCCAGTCGCTCTGCCGTGGAGAGCAACGGTCGATATTGGAAACAATTGGAACATGCCGGTCGCCAACTACCCGAATTCGAAACATCGAGAATGCTGTATCGGAGATAAATAAAATAGGCAACCCTCAAGTGGAGTCGACAGTCTGAACGAGCCCATACGATCGAGCTATACAGTGGCGTAGTAATATAAATTAAGTTGTAGATTAAGTGTGAAATAAATTATTAAAACCAAGTTAAGTTTATTTACGTTACATTATGTTACCCCTATCTTGTACCGGTTTTGAGTTATTAAACGTCGAATAACTTAGTTAGACTAGTTGTTATTCTAAATTCCTATTCTATGAAAGTTAACATTTTTAAAGTAAGCTATGAAAATTACAACTATAATATGTATGTATAGTGACATTTCTCTAATGGAATAATCAAAATGGTTTACAGTGAGGAAGAAAAAGTTCAAATATTTATACAAAAATAGATAACAAAGATTGAATTAAGAAATTTAAATAACATGATAACTCATAAAAGATGTTCAATATGTCCACTACTATTGTCCATGCATAATTGATAACGTCTGCTTATATTTATAAGTGCATTGGAAATTGCTTCATTATAGAGATTCAGATTCTCTATTTCAAGTTGAAAATATGTCTTTAATGAATCGAATATTATTATTATTATCATTGAGAATGTCTTTCAGAAATCCCCAGAAAAATTAATCCATAGCAGTCAAGTCCGGACTATTAGGTGGCCATTTAGTACTTCCATTATTTCTATCCATATTGGGAATACATTATTCATATGTTCTTGAAGGGTAGGAGTATTTCTAAAAATTCTGCACAGAACCCTAACAGTTTTTCTTTCTGTTTTCTTCATTCGTTATACCAATCTTTTTCTGTGGTCCTTTTTTTACGATCTTCGATTTTTCCCATTGAAAACTCCTGCCGTAGAAAAGGATGACTCATCAGTACATAATATTTTAGTTGAATAATCGGGATCTCCATTCAAATTTTGAATCATCTGTTGACAAAATTCCAGCATTTTCCTTTTGTTAAAACTTGTATGGGTGAAGTTGTATATGGTTTGTAATTGTTATTTTTCAAAGTACGTTGGATTTCAGAAAAACTTTTACCAATTGATCGCAACTTATAAAAGTTTTGCTTTGAAAGTTTAGATATGAAATCAACCATACCTGAGTAAGTCAATTCTGAAAAATTACAGTTCTAGGATGTTTAGTTTCAAATATATAATTTTTTCTCCGATTGACAGCAAATATTAATTTTGCAGACACATATCAATCAGCAAAGTATTACTTTTCCTGCCTAGGCAGCAAAGTAAGGACTTTCCTGCCTAGGCAGCAAAATAATTATTCTCAATGGGAATAACACATTTGAAATTTTTTTACAAAAAAAAACATTCATTAGCAATCATTACATAATACTTTCAACAAGAATGTAAAAAAAATATTTTTAGTTGTTATTAACAATGATAGTAAAATTACTACAATTTTGAATAAATAAGCGACCTTTACTTTCCTCAGATATCGTTCTCTTTACATTCACTATATTACCAGTTTGATTCGCCTCATAAGTAGTTCCTACATTTGTCAAAACGTTTTCCCAAATACTGGTTTTACTTGCCATTGAATCCTCAATGTACCCTTCTGCCTTTTCACACTGGTATCCCTTAATCACACTGGTGTGGATATCAGATACAATTGGGTTTCACAACTCAAAAAAGAACTCGACTTCGCCGGCTCCGAGTACTCCATCAATGAACTCAACATCCACAATCTCAGCCAAAGTAGGAAAGCACTTCTCTCTTACTACAAAAAAAAGCTCTATGACTCTGATTTTTCCCTCGCCACTCGCACGACCTCACTTACACTATATCGTAACTTTAAGATAACCCATTTTCCTCAAGGATACTTACTTCTGAAAGTTCCCATCCAAACTATTAGGACCCTTGCTCAAATTAGGATGGCTAGTGAATATATGATCAAATTAACATACAATGGCAGTACATATCGAATAAACCCCAATGAAATATGCACCATTTGCAATCGAAATGAGCTTAAAACCCTAGAACATATCCTCTTTAATTGTCCAATATATTCTTCCATGAAAACTTCAGATGCTCACTGTCTTTCCAGTTACAACAATTTCATCAGTCACTTCGAGAATGTTGCACCTACTGAAGCTAAAAAACTGTCCTCACATATATGGAATGTACTTAAACTACGTTCATTCGTTCTGAACGAATGAAAGGTTCCATGTAGCCAAATGTATGTCCTGATGTAATCAGATATGTGTTTGGGATTACACAAATGTATTGTTATCTCCCTTTTATTGATTTTATTTTTTGTTCTATTTGTATGACTTTTCTCACTAATAGTTTCCTTTTTCTCCTTTTATTGTGACACTCTAATAAATAACAAACTGAAGCTCTTGCTATATGATATGTATTCATTAGAAGCAATAAAATTAATAATAATAATAATAAAACAATGTACCCTTCTGTTATAATTATCATGGACATATACGTTTCCATAGCAACCAACCATTCCAACGATTGCGATTTCTATCAAATTTTGGGGGGAATCAAAGATTGTGGGAATTGTAATAATTTGCAAATACAATATCCTACATATATCATTATGAACAATCGGAGAAAAAATTATATGTTCAACTCGGCAGCAAAGTAGATTGACTGCCTTAGCTGAATTCCCAGCCTCTACTACTTTGCTGCCTAGTAAAAAAAATTACTATTTTGAAAAGGTGGTCCACTTTTCCCGCAGAAAGTGGCAAAGAGGACCATCTATATGGTTTACGTATAACGGTCTCATTTAAACACTGTATTGGGAAAGTGGTCCACAAAAACGTTTTTATTTATTATGATTCGGAAATCAACAAATAGTTAAAACGAAATATTACACATGGTAGTGGACATATTCCTATTTAAACAAAAAACAAACTGGGTTGCAAGCCTACCTAATCGTGCCTCTCTGATTGCCAAACTTAAGTTTTTTTTGTGTAGTTGCAGTTAGGAACTTTTCCTGACTTTCTTTTATAATTTCGGACCATTTTAAGGTAACTGTAACAATAAAATACGAAATGAGTACCTATTCTGCGTCTAAAGTAAACCGTAAAGTAAACTCACCCATGGGCCTAAAGTAGACCGGTTCACTTACCCCGGGCTTTTGCAGTTTATTTATTCCACAAAAAAAAATTTTTAGAAAACATTTTCAATACTTACGTATTGTTCAAAAATATTTTATTTAATAGCCCAATATACAAGGAAACTTAAAACATAACATAGTATACGAAATACAGAGGAGGTTTTTCAGGTTTTTAAAATAAACAATGAATGCACGTGTCCGTTTGCACTCCTACAAGTCTCGTCAGGCAACTGCACGTTGCACCAACTTTATATTGTAACCAGAGGTTAATAGACAAATCAGAGCGCGGAAGCGTTGTTTCTGGTTTTATTTCAAAAAGTACAGATTTTTATCGTTTTTAATGTTCTCTCGGTCTACTTTACACGTTATGGTCCACTTAGCCCCGCTTGACGGTATCCCATTTAAATATTTTTTTATACCCTGAAATCTGCACGCTACTGTATTTTTGATAGCATTTTATCAATAGTCAGTCATAATCACACAACTTTTACATTCACTTTTTTTTCTATAGGGGAAGGGTGGGTAATTTTTGATAAATAACCCGGTTCATTATCAGTGACCCCTAATGACCTGGGAGGTAAAAAACCTTTTAACAAAAAATGAAACCGGCGAAAGAAGAAACTGAAAAGCCAAAAATGAAATGAATCTTCTTAGTCTAAATGATAATTGAGCTCCTAAACTAATGTAAGTAACTGATTTTGAGTCGGCGCCAAACGAACAATTATCGAAGATCATTATCTATGAAAGAAGTCATCAAAACGCAGCCGTGCATCTCGCTGCCATCATTTTACGCTTCACCTAATTCAATTGCTAGTTTGTTTGGCGCCGACTCATAATCAGTTACTTACATTAGTTTAGGAGCTCAATTATCATTTAGACTAAGGAGATTTATTTTATTTTTTGCTTTTCATTTGATTTTTTCGTCGGTTTAATTTTTTGTTAAAAAGTTTTAATTTTTTACTTTTCAGTTCCGTATTTCGTCGGTTTAATTTTTTGTTAAAAAGTTTATATTTTTCAATTTTTTGTGGCTAAAATCTACCAATTTACCTACTTGTTTTTTGATTACTTCCAAAATACTTACTTACCCACCTTACTTCAACTATTACCAGTTAAATAATATGATTATCTACTTTTGCTATTTGTTGTAATATAAATTATTTTCGTTGTTCTGGTTGGTTTATTTCATCACTTTGTATATCATTCCATCCTCTCATAAAATATACTGATTTTGACGGAACAAGAATAATGTCAGTAGCGATCTGTCATTGTCAACTACGTATGTGTGTGCTAATGTTCATTAGTGAAAAATCAATTATCCCCTATTTTTCTACCCGTAAGGGTGGCTAATTCCTTTCGAAATCCAAATATAAGGTATACCCTATCTATTAAAAAAAGAATCATCCAAATCGAAGAACCCAGTACAAAGTTATGCCTGATAGAATCGGTTAACGGACCAGAATTCAGAGGGTGAGTGATCAATATCCTTCATCTTTTAAATCCAAATGGGACCAAAGTCGAAGTACACCCTATCCACTGAAAAAAGAATTATCGGAATCGGACGCCTCAGTAAAAAGTTATGCGTGATCATACATAAAAAAATATGATGGAAAAACATCAAATATACGGGTCGAATAGAGAACCTCCTCCTTTTTGGTTTCGTCGGTTAAAAATCTACTAATTACTACTCACTCAATTAACAATTAAGGTATCCATCATGTTGTAGTGTCATCAGAAGTACATATGTGTGCCAAGTTTCCAGAGTATCGGTTCACACGTGGAAAATCAATCATCCCCCATTTTCCTACCCTTAGGGGTGGATAATTCTTTTTCAAATTCGAATATGACCAACTTCAAAGTATACCCTATACGATTAAAAAGAATCACCCAAATCGGATAACCCAGTACAAAGTTATTCCCGATAGAATCGGTTAACGGGCCCAAAATTCAGAGGGTGAACCATCAATATCCTCCATTTTGCTACCCTTATGGGAGACATTTTTTTAAATTTCGAATCGGACCAACTTTGAAGTATACGCTATCCAATGAAAAAAGAATCATCGAAATCGGACTACTCTGTGAAAAGTTATGCGTGGTCAAAAAAATATAGAGAACTTCCTCCTTTTTTATTTCATCGTTCAATTAGGTGAAAATTGTCGTCACTGATAAACGAAAATAAGCTCTAACTTCATCGTTAGAGTTTTAATGGCCTTGATCTTCACTATGTCATCTTCAATTGATAGAAGAGGTCATTCCGCTCCGGGAGATTGCAGATTCCTGAGCACCTCCCTTCTCCTATCAATCGCGGATTCTTGGCTTCCTTCCACATAACCTGCAATCTCTGTCACTGCTGTGGTTTCCCTGGAAACCAAAACCGAGTCGTCGATAGTCACATACATGACAAATTTCAGACTGTCTAATTGATAAACCAAAATGAGTGAACATCTAAAGAAGAAAAGTGGTGCATCCAAACAACATGTGAGGGTGAGCCTTGTTTATCCAGGAAATATACCCGAATCGAAGTACAAGTTATCCATAAATGATACTAATGATCCAAGCTACACCAATCTCGTGCTTCCTTAGTAAGTAAATATTCGACATTATTATTCGCCAGGGGCGCGTTCCAATTCAGCAACTTTTCATCCTAACCGTTCATAAACTCGGTGGATTCCCACTTATTAACTCGTGAAAGTCGTTCCTATACTCTGGTTGATTTAATCGGATGAACAACTTTTTCACGAACTCAAGAGTCCGTGTTAAAGTTGAAATATTTCAACCGCATGCGCATTGCACATTATAGTTAGAAGTGATTAAAGTTTAAGTCATAGGTTATATACTATTTTCTTCAAACTAAATCCATATCCAGAAGCTC
Organism: Gonioctena quinquepunctata; assembly: GCA_018342105.1. Taxonomy (NCBI): domain Eukaryota; kingdom Metazoa; phylum Arthropoda; class Insecta; order Coleoptera; family Chrysomelidae; genus Gonioctena; species Gonioctena quinquepunctata. Next base: position 244,325 of record JAFIRS010000110.1, on the reverse strand, counting down.
TTCGTCAGAATCAGAATCTGACTCACTATCAGATAAAATCCCAATCTGAAATGTTTGGATTTCTACCAGAACTTTTCAAATATTCCTTATAATTTTGGCGACAGTCTAAGTGTTGACAAATAGTGTTGAAATGAGGAAACAAACCTTATAGACTAGGAGGAATAGGCGCATGAGTACCGAAAACTATTCCACCTCAATTTTTCTATGCGATCCTCTTTGAATTCCCCTACTGATGATATAAATGCATGTTGCCATGGGGCAACCCCGTGCCATATTGTTTAAACCGAAATTGTTTAAACAATTGCAAGAAATTGTCATTTTCCAACCGGACTAATTTTTTTTATATTCTTTATTGAAATACAAATAAAAAAAGTCCCATGACTTTTCACGATGAAGTTAATATTTTTGGAGATATGAATTTTTAAAGTTCGAAAAATCTCAAATTTGGGTACTTTTGACCCACGAAAAATATATAAAAAAAAAGAATAAAATATAAAAAATATTTCGTTTTTCATTCCTTGTAAAATAGTTAATAATATCCTCAATTGAGATTGGAATTTTTTTTTATTGTTTATACCTGTTTTTTTAATTGTTTATTACGCGCGCTCACAAGTATGCGTCCCTTACCTTTAAGTATCGCCGTCTCTCTCTGATTCATGCACTGCATCGGCCTCTCTGTGTCCTGAATCATTATTTATCATTTATCTTAGAAACTATTAACTTTATCAAAATTGTTAAAGAGAGCAATATTATTAATAATTAAATTGTCTAATTTTCAATATGTTGTTTCCTGAAATCAATTTTACAAAAGTTATTAAAGCTTGAAGCGGAACATGTAATTAACATGTATATTACTTACTTATTTGTTATTAGAACAGAAAGTACTCATATTGTATTGAATATCTTCTTCAAACGAAGGTTATAGATGTAGAAGTATGAAATAATGAAACAAGAGTTAAAAACATGTATTTATTTATTATCAATATCATTTTTATATATTATTTTTTACAGTCTGCAGAATCACAACTACATAAAAGAATGCAACTAATACACTGTAGAGTAACATCAGAATATTTTATTTTCTTCGGAACAACTGAAAACGACATGACACTTACAATAATTGTAACGAAAAATCATAAAAACTGAAAATATATCCAGTTAATAATACACGAAATCATATGTGCGCAACAACGTTCAACAATCTGAAATCATGAACGAAATAAGATAGACTGAATAATTCTGAGCAGAAAACAAAGAATGATCAATTGAGAATTGACACGCCCGAACTTGTATTTTTATTTTAAATGCTCTATATAATCAACAATATTGTCATTATTTCATAATTCTACATCTATAACCTCCGTTTGAAGAAGTTATTCAATACAATATGAGTACTTTCAGTTCTAATAACAAATAAGTAAGTAATATAAACCGATAAAAAATTAGTTTTAATTACATGTTCCGCTTCAAGCTTCAATAACTTTTGTAAAATTGATTTCAGGAAACAACTTATTGGAAACAAATTGTAGACAATTCAATTATTAATAACATTGCTCTCCTTAACAATTTTGATAAAGTTAATAGTTTTCAAGATAAATAATTATACAGGACACAGAGAGAGACGGCGATACTTAAAGGTAAGGGACGCATACTTGTGAGCGCGCGTAATAAACAATTAAAAAACAGGTATAAACAATGAATTTTTTTCAAATCTCAATTGAGGATATCATTGACTATTGTATAAAGAATAAAAAACAAAATATTTTTTATATTTTATTCTTTTTTTTATATATTTTTCATGGGTCAAAAGTACCCAAATTTGAGATTTTCCGAACCTTTAAAAATTCATATCTCCAAAAATATAAACTTTATCGTAAAAAGTCATGGGCAATTTAAAGAGGATCGTATAAAAATATTGAGGTGGAATAGTTTTCGGTACTCATGCGCCGATTCCTCCTAGTCTATTATGTTAGTTATGTCATATTTTATGCCCATAGATGCATGACAAATGCGAGACAGTCGAAATGAAACAGGTAGTTGTCGTTCCAAAATCGAAGCTAATGATTGTATTAGTTGATATAATAATACTAACTTAATAAGGTTGACAAACTTCGTGTTTCAAGTTATTTCAGATGAAACGTCCCAATGAACAGTAGTAGAATAGTATCTACAAATTGTTTCAGTACTTCCGTAATAGCAAGAATCTTCCCTTCAATTCCTTCCATTGTTAAATCCTCAACCCATATCTTAAATTTCAATGTAATTTCGAATCATTTTGGACGTTGACAACTGACAATTAACTAATTTGTTTCGTTTCGTTCCAAAAGAATCAAAATGACAATTGACACAATATGCCAAATTTTTCACTCATCCTCCAACCGAGTTGTGGTATTGGAACGCGCTCCAGTCATCGTATTAGGGAGAATTTCTTGTAATGAACAGCGATTTTACTGTTTTTTCTATGTGGACAGAGGCGTCGCTAGGTTTTGATTCCTAGGGAGGTAATGTGAAGTTTTTGGTCTATATAAAGTTAATTGACATTGTGGTGGAACGTATTTTTGTCTCCTAAATACAAATCTGTAATCAAATCGTAGCATAACGAAATACAGTGCATTTGTATAAAATCTTGTCTCAAAAATTGTTTTTTAATCGTTTTCATTCAATTCTTTTTAGTAATTCAGGAAATACGTCGTCTTCAGACAAAAATTGATAATCTCCGACACCAAAAAAATACGAAGTTTCAATGGAATCGGGCCATAAAAACAAAACTCGTCACCATTTCGAATTCGTAGATTATGACAAAAAAATCATGATCTCCGACCCCAAAAACCCCCACATATCAATTTCTATTGGAATTCGGCTATAACCACAAAATTCGTCACCATATTGGAGCCACCATCTTTAATTGATGAATTCGTGATCTCTATCCCCGAAAACCCCACATACCAATTTTGAATAGAATCGATCAATAATCACAAAACTCATCCGCCATATTAGAGCCGCCATTTAGTTTTTTCTCTATCAAAAATTCTATGATGCATTGTCAACGGAATAATGAACAACTGCCAAATTTCCCGTTATTCGGACAACCAGAAGTCATCTTATTGAATTCTGGCAAAAATTGATAATCTCCGTCCCCAAAAACACCCACATACCAATTTTGGAGCCGCCATTATGAATTCGTGGATATTGACAACAAAATCATGATGTCCTACCCCAAAAACCCCCACAAACCAATTTTGAAGGGAATTGGGCAATATTAAAAAAACTCGTGGCCATCTTGAAGCCGCCATTTTGAATTAATGGATTTTGACAACGAAATCATGATGTCCGACCCCAAAAACCCCCACAAACCAATTTTGAACGGAATTGGGAAATATTAAAAAAACCCGTGGCCATCTTGAAGCCGCCATTATGAATTCCTGGATTTTGACAACAAAATCATGATCTCCGACCCCAAAAATTCCCACATACCAATTTTTATTGGAATCGGGCTTCAACCACAAAACTCGTCACCATATTGGGACCGCCATCTTGAATTGAGTTTGACAAAAAATTCGTGATCTCTGTCCCCGAAAACCACCACATCAATTTTGAATAGAATCGATCCATAATCACAAAACTCGTCCACCATATTGGAGCCGCCATTTAGTTTTTTCTCCAGCAAAAGTACCATCATGCATTGTCACTGGAACTATGAACACCTGCCAAATTTCACGTTAATCGGACAACTGGAGGGGGGTCAAAATTCACTTGCAAGATTTGAACTAAACATACATAAATATACAAATTTGAAGATAAATAAAAGCTTGTAATGAAATGTAGGCGCTTGTGGATTCATAATAGTTTGTTCTCTTTTTCATTCAGAATATAATGAATTGATTTCAGTGTTTCTTCTACTTCTTTTTGGTATACTAATGTGGGATCGACTTGTTTGATGATATGAACAGGATGTTCATAAAATCATATGTGAAATCATCTGAGACTGAAAGATAAACTTTAGTCACTATCTTCCATCGTTCAGGATAACCTCTTGTGAGGTATTCATGTTGAAAAGGGAAACATTCTCAATTGAAAATAGAATGGATAGATTTTTCTGAAAATTTAAAAATCTACTACAATAATGAAGTTATTTTTTGTAATATTTAACAGAAAACGGCTCAAGCCACGCTTGATATTGAACTACATCTGATAGATATTGTGAAAGGACCCTCACTCAAAAAAAAACCTGAAAGTGAACATTTGTATTTTTATTCAGATACTTATTTGATTTTCTATTCGTCTCAATTAAGGACTCATGTAGATGAATGAGGCAAAGAATGTTTTCCAAGAAAATCAAATAACTATCTGAATAAAATTGGAAATTTTCATTTTTAGGTTTTTTCTTTTGAGTTAGGCTTCTTTCAGCGTGGCTTCAACCGGAGAAGTAGTTGTTTTCTTTAGATATTACAAAAAATAACTTCATTATTATCGTAGATTTTTCAATTTTTAGAAAAATCTTTCTATTCTATTTTCAATTGAGAATGTTTTCCTTTCCAATGTGGGATCATTGTTGAACTTTACAAATTGATTTGAAATCAGGATATCTGAAGTTCTCTTTATCGAGTCATACCTCAGTAATAGAAAACAAATGATAAGAGTCAATAACATTTTCCCTGAAAAAATGGATGTAGAGCAAGGTGTGCCGCAAGGTTCTGTCTTAGGTCCTCTACTTTTCAACATTTTTGCTAACGATCTCATTCTCTATATTCAAAGGGTTCAGAATGTTCATGTTATCTGCTATGCAGATGACACGAATATTTTGGTTGTTGACAAGGATCTCAATAAGCTGAAAACTACTGCTGAATCATCGTAAAACAATAACTGTTCTTTTTGGTAATGGCAGGACTGATGAAATCAAACTTTTTGAAGGTTCCAATGATGAAATAGTAAGTAGTAAATCAGTGAAACTATTGGGGGTTACCTATGATAGGCAACTTCACAAACAATCAATATGACAAATATTGATTGTTTGTGTAAAAAATTACAGAGTAGCTGTTATAGTCTGAAATTTATGAAGAACCCCTGTAGTGAGTACACACTACTGTCATTGTACTATGCAAATTTTCATTCCCATATAAAGTATGGAGTTTTGATTTGGGGAAATTGTGCACATGTGAATAGAGTATTGGTACTTCAGAAATATGCGATTAGAATTCTTGCTAGTATCGATACTAGAACGAGCTGCAGATATTATTTTAAAAAATTCAAAATCCTAACTGTTGTAAGCTTATATATACTGGAAGTTTGTACATACGTCTATAAAAATAAAAACAAGGTTTTGAATACTGCTGAGAAGCATGACCATAATACACGTTTCAAAGGCCAACTACAACCTGAGTAACTCAGCTCTTGTGCATTTTTTTACACAGGCCAAACAGGTGAAACATTCGTAAAACGATTATCAGAACATAGGAACTGTTTCGTGAAAAACATTTGTGTTTGTTTGCTTTAATATGGATTTTCATCAAGTATCGGCCACATAAAAAAAAATCATTGTATTATTTTCCAAGTTTTTTTTTGGGATACCAGCTAATTCAAGTTCAGATTTGAAATATGGGACGTGGATTGGGATTGTTCCATTTGCATATTTGTTTCGCCGACTCTACTAATTTATACTACCGGTGGGATCCTATTTTCTAAATTCCAAAATCATGGTCATGTAAGTAGGGAGGATTTTTATACTTGATGATTTTAAAGAAAGTGCAGGCTATGTGTAGGCGTCTGCGGTTGCTCATGTTGAGCCATTTTAAATCTTTCAGTTTGTGAGAAATTCTGGATCTACTTCTTATACCAAAAATCAGTCCCATGCATGAATTTTGTAGTTTTTGTATACGCCTTATGTCATTGCTATCTAAACAATTATGATAGACCACATCGCAGTGATTAAAGTGGGACAAAACTAGTGAATCGCATAATATTTTTTTGACCTTTGTACTTAAGAATTTCCTTTGCGGATATATAAATTTCAGAGATGCATACTCAGTTTTGAGTTTATAAGTGACATGTTCAGTGAATCTAAGCTTAGAGTCTATAATAAGCCCTACATTTTTAGAGTGAGACTTGAAATCAATTTTGAAATCTCTAATTTTCAGATCGTAACTTTTTGCCTGCTCGCAAATATTTTCGGTCCCGAATATCATAGCAACTGACTTATTAGGATTGATTTTCAACATATGATCTGCAGATACTTCCAAAATTGCATTCAAGTCACTATTGATACAGTTTACGGTCTCTGCGAGATTTGGTGGATCAAAGGAGAAATATATCTGGAACTACTTTCTTACGTAAAAACAACATTAATATTGTATACAGAACAGATAATAGTTCAAGTTAACTTATTAAGAACAATAAAAATGAAACTGAGAAATCTGGAGTGTATAAATTAACTCAGCTCTTGTGCAAGTTTTTACATAGGCCAAACAGGTAAAACATTTGTAAAACGATTATCAGAACATAGGAACTGTTTCGTGAAAAACATTTGTGTTTGTTTGCTTGAATATGGATTTTCATCAAGTATCGGCCACATAAAAAAACATTGTATTATTTTCCAAGTTTTTTTTTGGGATACCAGCTAATTTAAGTTCAGATTTGAAATATGGGACGTGGATTGGAATTGTTCCATTTGCATATTTGTTTCGCCGACTCTACTAATTTATTCCAAAATCATGGCAACTCTGCTATATCTCAACTGAATTTAAATTGTTTTCAGTCGCGTGGTATGTCGCCAGAGATACAGACAAGCTGGAGTAAAACAAAGGGCCCAGTTCATAAAAGAAATCAAGGATCACGAACTTCTACAAACGAAGGCATTGGACGGCGTGCGGATCCACAGGGAATTTTGTAATGCCATTATTCGTCCTCCGCACCCTGACGAAATTATCAAGCTTACCGAAAAGCAGAAAATGAAAATTGAGGAAATCCTCGCCAGGCCTTTCTGAGTGTACACAATTCGGCGACGGGATGAATTTGATGACATTATGCAAATAGAGATGATTTGATTATTAAATGGGAATAATTCCTTTGGTTGCTTCTCGTTCTTATTCCTCGTTTTACCACATATCGATCCGTCTCGGTTGGAGAGAGTAAAATAACGGATTTCTGTATAATATATTGTGAAAACCGAGTTTGTTCAAAATAGCCCAATCCATGGAGGGTAAATTCTGAGCCATTTTGTCAAGTTAAGAAACAGAAAATAACTGGCGGATAGGTTGCGTGAGGAAGCAATTCGATATTAAAATATTGAATATTCTATACCATTCGGTGGAGAGTCTGTTTTGGACCCCTTCACAAACAATTTGAAATCGGACAAATACTCCATATCGATATGTCTATCAGGAAAAAATGACACCTTATTGCCAGGATAACAATTTCTGTTGCAAAAATACCCATAAACATTGTCCTAGGAAATCGGTAATGAAATTTCTTAAAAACTCTAATGGCGGTTAGTTTCTGTATGTCTGAAAACAATAAAATCCGTTGTGACTTATATCACGTGACCTCAGATTTTGCGGGAATTTAAAAAATAAAAGTTGAGAGGTGTCAAGGGACACCCGGATGGAACGAAGTTCCTTTCGATTAATTAGTGAAGGAAATATTTTTTATATGTATATATTATAGATCTTTGTAAACCAAAGATGTTTATTTTATATATATATATGAACAGTGGGGAATAATATATTTATATATATATATATATATATATATATATATATATATACTCTCTCGACTTCGTAAACACAACAGCGTATAGGTTAGAACACGCACGGCTTGCTAAATACATACGCATTGATATTGTAATATTAAAATATAATTTGCTTTTGAATTTATTAAAGTTATGACGCGTACACTTGCTAAACACACAATAATAGAGAGATTATAACGCGTATGACTTGGTTAGCACAATAGTAAAGAGAGGTTATAATGCGTACTTGCTAAAAATACATAAGCATTTATTATTGCCTGTATAAAATCTCTACTTACCTAACTCCATCAGCAATATCCGGAACTTGTGCAGAAACACTGTCAGGATTCATTATTGTTATTATTTTTTATTATTTATTATGTACAAAAAACCTGTATACACTCAACAAAAATAATCGTCGTGACACCACACTGTTCAATGTGAAATAGAAAGACGAAACGAAAATAACTGGCTTGCTTTCTATGAGAGAGAGAGACAGACAGAGAAACACGCGCACGCCGCACGGCTTACAACTACAGCAGAAAGTATCGTTACAACTTTTGGTCTTAATTTATTCCGTCTAGCCCTCTTTCGCAACGCGCGATAAGGAACTACGTTCCAAAAGTTGTTTGTTGTCCCGAAAAATGGGTCAAATTGACAAGAAATCGAATAATGTTATAGAGAAAATGTGTTTGGGATGCAACGAGGCCACACGTACCAACTTTGAACGGGATTGTCAGAAAAAAACAAAAATATAATACCATTTTATTCCTATACCTTTACTAAGAATCATTATACATTTTTGTTTCATCTGGAAACAGCTTTAATAACCTAAAGCACATAAGTTTGGGTCAAAACTAATCAAATATTTGTGGAATAGACATTTTGCGGGAGATTAATTATGAAAACACGATTAAGTCTTGTCACTAGGTGTAGTCATGTCCTGTATATTGATGCACATGAGCTTATTCAATATTCTCAACCCGTAAATAAAATTCAAAAACAATATTTAATTAAAAAAATTTTTCCTTAATTTAATATTGGTTACCTGAAAAGCAATCTTTATAAACAACGCCCAATTCGAAATGTAGAAGATTTAGAAATTTGTATAAGGAATTGTGCAGCACTGATCAACAAAACTATGTTGAAAAATGTTCGCCGCGAAATGTTTTCGAGAACAATTATACAGTGCTTCTCAAAAGTCCGCTCCCCCCCTCTTATTTTTGGAACGATTATACATAAACAAGTGAAATTTGGAAACTGTATATTAAAGGTTGTAAACTTCCCTACTAGTGATGATAGATGACGAAATCGTCAAAGTCAGAAGGCCATTGTGACCAATAATTTTAAATGGAACCCTACGGCAAGCGACACCTCTTTTAAAAGGTATCGAAAAAACCTATTCAATGATACCAATTTTGTTTGTGTTTATGGCAGTTTTGGCAACTCGCTTTTAAAAACGCAAAGCTGTGATGAATTAAATCAGTTAATACTAAAATTTCAAATTCAAGCTCCGCCTCTGGATAGTTGTCAAATAAGCTGACGTTTTTGTTAGTCTCCCTAATTCGACGTTTTTGTAATTGTCCAAGTTTTTGTACATTTAATAATTTGTGTATTGTTGATCGAACGTTCAACTGTTTTAGCAGCTTTTGGTACTTTTATATTTTTGTACATTTTAATAATTTGTTAAACTGTTGTGAGCCGAACGTTTAAGTGCTTCAAGAAGCGAAATGGTACGTGCTTTAGGTGATAAAGTAGCAGCGATCCTAATTCTTGGTGAAACTGGACAAAATATTCATGCAGCAGAACGCATTTTTTATGAGAGGTTTCCCGATCGCCCCGTTTTAAGGACTTATTTAAGGGAGCTCCTTTGTAAGTTTGAAACAACGGGTAGTATTAATGATGCGAAACGATCTGGCAGACCACAAATTTCTGATGAGAAAAAAATTGATATACTGGCAGCAGTAATAGTTAATCCTACTTCTTCAACAACTCACGTTGCATCTACCTGTGAAGTCAGTCGAAGTGCAGTACACAGGATGCTGAAAAAAAAACAAATTTCATCCATACAAATAAAAAATGGTTCATCAACTCTCAGACGACCCAGACCGAGGACTAGAATTTTGTGAAAATATGGAAACTAAAATTAACCAACAGCCAGACTATGTCAAAACAATTTGTTTTAGTAACGAAAGTACTTTCTTTCTAAATGGAAATGTAAATACACAGAATGCGAGGTATTGGAGTGACGCAAATCCTCACCTGTTTCGTGAAACACATACCCAATTTCCCCAGAAGGTGAATGTTTGGGCAGGTATCCTGGGAAACCACATCGTTGGGCCTCTTTCTTTGAATACTTATTTAACTGGTGAGGTTTATCTGGAGCTGTTGCAAAATGCAATAGAACCGTTAATCCTTGAAATTTTGGAAGATAATCCAGATGAATTCGGCAATTTGGAAATAACATCTCAACAGGATTACGGTGCAGTAAGACGGTATTTGGATGAGGAGTATCGTGGTAGATGGATTGGACGACGAGGTTCAACGGAATGGCCAGCTCGATCACCGAACCTCACACCTTTTGATTTTTTTCTGTGAGGGTACCTTGAGTCTAAGGTTTACGCCACTGAACCTGACAATATTGACGTTTTAAAACAACGTATTGTTGCAGAATGTGAGGCTGTTTCCGCAGATACATTTGCAAAAGTACGAGAAGAGTTTAAAAATAGGATATTTCACTGTCAGGAAGTAAGTGGAGGTCACTTCGAGCAATTTCTTTGAGTAGATACTGATTCTTAAATCTGTAATCAATATCATACTGAATGGAATTCAAATTTTAATGTTTACTAATGAGCCATTAAAACTGCCATAAACACAAACAAAATAAGTATCATTGAATAGGTTTTTTCGATACCTTTTAAAAGAGGTGTCGCTTGCCGTAGGGTTCCATTCAAAATTATTGGTCACAATGGCCTTGTGACGTCATCTTTGACGATTTCGTCATCTATCATCACTAGTAGGGAAGTTTACAACATTTAATATTCAGTTTCCAAATTTCACATGTTTATGTATAATCGTTCCAAAAATAAGAGGGGGGAGGGGACTTTTGAGAAGCACTGTATGTATGGAGGGCGAAGGTCACGTAGAATATTGGAAATTTGTACCTTGTTTGTTTATTGAGTTTTTTTATTTTTCCACATCCACCTAAACAATACTAAATTCAATTAGGATAAATAATGTATTATTGGGTTTCAATTACAAATATTAGTTGGTTTAAATTTTATTTACGGGTTGAGAATATTGAATAAGCTCATGTGCATCAATATACAGGGCGTGACTACACCTAGTGACAAGACTAAATCGTGTTTTCATAATTAATCTCCCGAAAAATGTCTATTCCACAAATACTTCATTAGTTTCGACCCAAACTAATGTGATTTAGGTTATTAAAGCTGTTTCCAGATTAAACAAGAATGTATAATGTTTCTTAGTAAGGGTAGAGGAATAATATTGTATTTTTCAATCTGGTTCAAAATTGGTACATGGGGTCCTCGTTGGATTCCAAACACATTTTCTCAAAAACATTTTTCAATATCTTGTCTATTTGACCCATTTTTCGGCACCACAGACAACATTTTTTTAAATTCCAGCCATATCTGAGGTCACGTGATATAAGTCGCAACTGATTTTTCAGTTGTCAGACATGCAGAAACGAACCGCCATTAGAGTTTTTCAGAAATTTCAGTAACAATTTTTTTTTCCCATATGTAGCCAACTTTATGACGGACATTGTATATATATATACAGGGTGTTAATTAAGTACGTTGACAAACTTCGGAAAGTGATTCTTTGGAAGATTTCAGGACGGAAAGTTCATATAAACATATGTCCCAAACGGCTTGGTTTTCGACGTACAGGGTGATCAAAATACTCTTGAAAAAAATGTATTTTGATCACCCTGTACCTCAGAAACCAAGACGTTTGGGACATATGTTTATATGAACTTTTCATCCTGAAATCTTTTGAAGAATCACCCCTCGAAGTTTGTGAGTATGTTTGCTCCTCAAATTTCGTAATGTTATGCGATACTGGAAAATATTTGCATTAATATTTTCATTATAGCTTCTGGACCGTACAAGTAAATGAAAAACTTTAGGAGAACAAAAAGATGTTAAATGAAACAACATTGAATATTGTTTTCTCACAATCTGTCAGTGGCGGCGGAAAAAAAATTCTGAAGGGTTGAACAAGGCTTGACTCTGAAAAAAGGTGGATCCGGTGAATTATTTGAGAAATGAATTATTTTGTATCCTTCCCACTGTTGAATGGATTGTACTCGCCTACTTTGACTTGATTATCGTCGAAAATGTCGAAGTAAACTCCAAAAACTCTTGAAAAAAATTTATTTTGATCACCCTGTAGCTCGAAAACCAAGCTGTTTGGGACATATGTTTATATTCTTCCCTATAAACCTCAATCGCACTATTACAAACAACAAAAAATGTTTGTGTTTGATTTGAATGAATGAAAATTTTTTGTGTGGACACGCCCGAGGATTGAACCGGGGTCCTTGGAGTTACAAAGCACACGATCTAACCACTGAGCAACTCGGACTTTCACTGAGAGAATTTTCTAATTTCCGGGCATCTTTCCTAATTTTTTTTTACCGTAATAACCATCCTCGGGCTATTACGAAAAAAAAATTTGCCTTATTGGTCCAGTTGTTGTCACGTTTTGCGGTATCTTCCGAAATTATTGGAGTAAAATTCTGTTATTTTCACGATGGGTAAGATATACTGAGGCGAGTCTGAAAAATAATATTGGGGAGCAATATAGGCTCAAAATTCTCACGGATTCGTGATCAGGACATCAACTTCAGTACCAATCATCATTTTTGCTGAAACATTTTCAGTTCAGAAAAATCCAAATTTGTCTTACTTCCCATGGAAACACCCCCGTAACTTCCGTAATTAATGGAGAAGAATTATGTTATTTTCACGATCGTTGAATATAACAGTTTAAATCTCTTCTTAGGTTAATCTGAGTGACATACACTGCGCGCCAGGGGCGATGGATAGAACGATTTTTGCAGAGTTTATAACTGTAGAACGTGATATCGAGTGATAATTTATCACTGATAATGCAGTATTATTGGGAAATATTTCCACATTGAGTTTGTCTAACCGTTGTTTCTCCAATTAATATTAATGAATAGAAAAAGAAAGGATTTTTTTTGAGATATGCTTCAATAACATAGTCTTGTTTTTTCATTTTGAACACTCTTCTCGATTTTGTGATGTTTTCGGAAATAATGTTCAATACTTCCTTCAGAAAATCCACGTTTCTGTAATCACCTCTGGAAGCTCAGCAAATTTGACTCCAGATATTATTAAGACTCATCCCCTGAATATCTACATATCGTAGAAATTTCAGAGCTCTACTCCACTAATTGCGATAGATACGGAGGTGTTTCCATGAGAAGTGGGAAAATTCGAATTTTCTGAACTGAAATATTCTTCAGCAAAGATGCCTATCGGTTATAAATTTGATGTCTTGATCACGAATCAGTAAAAATCAGCAATCGCCCCTGGCGCGCATTATATATCACTCAGGACAACCCCAGAAAATATTTAGCATCATCTTCGGTCTACCTAATGATCGAGGAAATTTCATAATTCCTTTTCAATCATTATGGAAGATACGTGTTTAAGAATGTTTAGCCTATCTTGCCCCATTATATTATTTTTAGCAAAAATCAATATATCCATCACCCCTGGCGCGCAGTGTATGTCACCCCAGAAGAGATTTAGACTCATCCTCGGTATATCTAACGATCGTAGAAATGACAGAATTATACTCCGATAATTACGGAAGATGCGGGGGTGTTTCCATTAGAAGTGAGACACACTGTTTATATATAGATATATATATATATATATGTTTTTCTTGGGTTTTAGGTTCGTGGATCTGACTTTCATAAATTAATTACAACTTTGTTTTGGTATAACATGTGTAATTTAGTTTCTACGTTTCGACGGGTGGATCCTCGTCTTCATCAGGATTAAAAACATTACAACTCTACAAGGTAAAAACAATAAGTAAGTGAAATTGTACAAATTAAAAACATATAATAATTAAGGTTATTAATAATGTTAATGCCGTACCTTCATACATAGGATTCGTTTGGACCTTTTTGGTTTGTTGTATATATATATATATATATATATATATATATATAGAGATGTGCACTGAGTGAGCATGTCTATAAGGAAGGACATTGTATGGATTATAACTCGGTTAAAATTTTTTCCAACGAAAGAAACACTACCAAGAGACTCTTTTTAGAGATGGTTCACATTTCACAGGCAGAAAATCCTCTAAATAAAAAAACAGATTTAAATCATTTGAGTGAGATTTACTCTTATTTGATTTTTGTAGACAATCCTAATGTGAGGGAGAATCAGCAGATTACCCCCATGAATGCTAATAACATAGTTTGATTATTTCAATCCACATAATTTTATATTCACACATCTAAATTCTCAATAGTCAATAAACTTGTATTTAAATCATATATGGAAATATTCCATGCCATTGTAAAGTTCACTTGGTAACACTACTTCATTCCCAGTGGTCTATATTATCTGTTGTGTCAGTCTATTTGAGAATTCATCCGGTCACATGTCTAGTGTAAAGTAAAACACGATCCAAAATTCTCAACATAAGAATACATTGTTTACGTATGTAATGTGGATTGTGGTTGATTCCTGTGAGTTGTATACACAGTTTTGTTCATATAACATTATTAATAATTTTAACATCATCGCCGCATAACCTCACTTACACGTAAGTTATAACTGTCTTGTTTTTCTTTATTATATATTCCTATGTGTCTTCCTATTTTGTAGCATCCCTGATGATGATAATAAATATTATCGAAAGCTTGGAATCCGTGTAAAAGAGTACACTTATTGGCCTGCTGCATAACCCAAATACCAATCACTTAATTAATATATATATATATATATAGTGTGTAGATTTTCTTGAACCAGAAGTATTATTGAATTTTGTTGATTCTTGGGAGTTTGGTTCATGTATTGAAAGTTAGGACAATTTGAATAGGTACTTTTGATTTTTTTTCTCTTCTCCATGATGAAGCATAAAGTATTTATATGTATGTATATATAAATATATTTGATGATGTGATTACCTGGTGGCACTCGTATAATTCTCAAATTATCCTAACTTTCAATACATGAAGCAAATTCCCAAGAATCAACAAAATTCATATATATATATATATATATATACATATATTGTAAAAAAATTATATAATAGCTTTTTGAGCCCCACAAAATATTAGACAATTTTTTACAGACTGTACCTTGCTGTTTTTCTCGTTAACTGCCTTATTTCAGGACAGTCCGTCGTACGACTAATGCGAATCATTAGGCCAATCAAATCAATAGAGATTTTCTGCTCTATTGATTCTCTGTGACAAAAATACTACCAGGAAACCGACTATGCCATCATACGAAAGACGGTTCGTAGTTATATCCTGTTATGTTTCCTACTCCCAACTGTCATTGCTTAATTTGTTATATACATTTATAACCTTTTTTATTTTTTATCGTTTTTCACTTGTAACTTGAAAACCAATGAAGCAATCTCGATACTCTTTCCTTGAAAAATTCATGACTCCGCCACTTTCTAAGTTGTAGTGCAGGCTTTTCACGACATAGTAGTGATTAATATGTTCTTTATGTGTGAAAAACTCAGGCACTGTCGCATTATTAGTTTTGGCAGAATTGCAACCTGATTTTTTTTAATTCACTTTATTGCAACAGATCTGGATGCGTCATAGGTGGTCCGATTCCAATTTTCCAAAAATATTTCGAGAGTAGAAGTATGGTACTACAAAATGTATATTCTCATTTTGCGTTAAATGCAATTCGCCCATCGAGAGTATCGAGATTGCTTCATTAGTTTTCAAGTAACAAGTCAAAAACCATAAAAATCAAAATAAAATACTTTTAAATGTTTATAACAAATTAAGCAATGACAGTTGGTAGTAGGAAACATAACAGGATATAGCTACGTATGATGACACAGTCGATTTCATGGAAGTATTTTTGTCACGAAAAAATCTCTATTGATTGGTCTATAAAGGTAGAATATAAGTCCATACAATCACTTCCATAAATAGCTTGACGTTCTCGGTAAACACTCCGTATATTGTTGATTTTGGTCATTCCATGAAGTACACCTAACTGTCATCGAGGTTCAAAAACGCTCTAGGTGTCATTATAAAATTGTGACATGTTCTCAAATTCGTTCCAAAGCGGATTCATTTCTATATTCTATAGTGTTGGAAGCAATCCTTTGTCTCTTTGGGATAAACAGGTGAGTTCAGTGATGGAAATACAATCATGTCCGCTGAATTGATTGATGAGAGCTATACTTCATATTCAACGATTTACACCAGCCGGTGGGCCATAAAACTTGCCAG
Organism: Gonioctena quinquepunctata; assembly: GCA_018342105.1. Taxonomy (NCBI): domain Eukaryota; kingdom Metazoa; phylum Arthropoda; class Insecta; order Coleoptera; family Chrysomelidae; genus Gonioctena; species Gonioctena quinquepunctata. The sequence goes on along the minus strand of JAFIRS010000110.1, from coordinate 228,093 downwards.
ATATGTGGAGTGGCATTGAGGGCATTTTTGCTGAAACCGCTTCTGAGTTATTTATATAATGAAATGACCGAAATCGATCAAAAAAGCGTATTATTCAAAATTTCAGTATTTTTAGATCATTTTTTTCTTTAATAAATTGTCTTGACAACAGTGAAAAAGTACCTGTTTTTTTTTCGCGAATGCATGTTTTTTCATGAAAAATACCTAGTGTTTTTACATACAGACGTGTTTTATCGAAGGTAAGATCATAAGTGCTAAGAGTTTTATCGTTCAAAAATTTCTGAAATTTTCGAGAAAGCATTTTGCCTGGAAATTTTACTGAGTGCGATTTGCGGTTTAATTATCTGATTAAACCACGGAAGCGAAGCTTGAGTGGTTAAATCTTTGATAATAAGGCCGCAAATTGTACGAGTTAAATTTCCTAGAGGCAAAATGCTTGAGAGAAAATTTGAAATTTTTTTCGATAAAATCCTCCAGCAGGAATGATATTTGATGAAAATATTTCCCGAATTACATTTAAATCAGAATAAAACTACCAGAATTCATGTTATATTCTAATTTTGAACGTGGAAAGTTACATACAATTCTTCTCGATCCAAAATCGAAGAAATCTTTTTACAGATTTATTCATTCATACAGATTATTCACTGCTCTTGAACTCACTCAAAAACTCAAAATATATATAATTTTTTAAAAATATCCACTGCTAGGAATCGAATCCGAGCCTTTCGCGTGACAGTCTGAAAAAAAAAATGTTTAAAAGTGGTCCTCATTGATTATCGAAACATTGAATGGATAAAAATTTGATCTGTGATCATTAAAAAAAATGGCAAAAGGATGCGACGACACGCGGTGTTCCCAAGCGGTCACCCATCCAAGTTCGATCCGCGACCGACGTTGCTTGACTCCGCGTGACAATCTCAATTCAATTCAAAAGAGTTTTATTCAATTTTGGTCAATATACAATAAACTTAGCCTACTATTTATAACTTAAAACTAATATAATACAGATTCTTCCATTTCTTGATAAATGGGATGTGTAGGCACCCTACTTGCCCTTCCAGGGGTGGTGGGCGAAGGGGATGTCTCTGCCTGATGATGGGCAGGTTAGTAGGTTTGTTTCTACGGGATTTGGAGAAATTTGTCTTGCCTCCTATGCGAGAATTTATTGGAATTCGTGTTTTTCGGTAATCTTATTTTGAGGATATGGTAAAGAATAATTGTTCGTTTAGTGTATACCGGAAAAGACTGAGGCCAAAGACAATCTCAATCAATGAATCAATCAAAAGATGTTTATTCAATAAAATGGTTACAGTTAACTAATCCCAATATATACAACTAATTCTACTGTACCACAATGCATAATAATGTGTTCAATGCTTTATCTTCTTTGCTCCCTTTGAAAGGGGTGCAGAAGCCATCCCTGCTGGTGGTGACAGTATTGGAAGAAATATGTTAAGATATGGTTTTATGAAAATCGATTTTTGCTCTTCTCCTGGACTTATACGAGCAATCTGGGCTGATTACTTTAAAATAATTGAAATGAGTAGGACTTTGGCTATTGATATTTATTTTTATTTCCGGGAAAATGAAAAACACAAAAAACCCGGTTTAGAAAGTTGATATGGTGAAAATTGATAAAAGGAAATTTCCTGTTGATCTAATATCTATTTGTGGTAAATTTAAAGTTAACGTACACAATGCACTCTGAATATAGGGAAAAAACTTTTCTTACGTGTTTTTGCCTCCTGAACACGAATCCGGCGGTATCATACCGTTCCCGAGTTAGAACACTTTTAAATTTTTTTCAACCTCATTCTCAAGCACCGTTTTCTCGCACAAAAATCACCCAAAATGCCTCTTTTTATTACCAACATAAACAATACACCCTAAATCACTTATTTTTGGCACAATTTTGCACAAAATATCGTCGTTTTCATCGAAAAAATCCTCCTTCTTACACAGTTCCAAATAAACAAACTTCACCCATTTGACAAATGAAATTTAGCAACTTTGCCTTATTTTTCATGCTGGTAATAAATGAATCACCGCCAACTTTTCGAATTTAAATATGAGCAATATTTTCGCCTTTCTTTACCAATAATATCTTGGATTAACCATGAAAAATCAAATTTTATTAATAAAAAAATAATTTATTTCTTCAAATATCTCACTTGGTTTAAAATCTGCTTCATATGCTTCATTAAGTCTATTTTTTAAATCCATATTTTTATGCAAAATGGTGCCAACAACAATTGCAAACATAAATGAAGGGGAAACTATTGCTCATATTTGAATTCGAAAAGTTGGCGGTGATTCATTTATTACCAACATGAAAAATAAGTTACTAAATTTCATCTGGCAAATGTGTGAAATTTGTTAATTTGGAACTGTGTAAGGAGGATTTTTTCGATAAAAACGACGATATATGCAAAGTTGTGCCGAAAATAAGTGATTTAGGGTGTATTGTTTATGCTGGTTGGCATTTTGAGTGATTTTTGTGCGAAAAAACAGTGCTTGAAAATGAGTTTAAAAAAAATCAAAATTGCTCTAACTCGGGAACGGTATGAGACAGCCGCATTTTTCTTCAGGAGGCAAAAACACGTAAGAAAAGTGTTTTCCCCATATTCAGAATGCATGTGTACGATAACTTTATATTTACCCTATTTGTATTTATTTATTGCATTTCTGTTGTTAATGCAAATATTTCAAAATAAAAAAAAAGTTTGCCATTGCTAGGATTTGAACCCCGGACGTCTCGCACTGTGGGCTAGAATTATACGCCAGCACCACTCGTGCTTTAAAAAGAATGGTTGTTCATGGTTTATGAATTCATACCTGCCTATTTTGCGGGTATAAAATTTGATTTTATTATAACATCATCGTTCTTCTTGGAATAGATCTATTTTTTGATAAATCAAACCCCCATGTTTTCTAGGTTGGTTTCCTACACACTACCCCACAACACCTATTGATTATATGAGAATATGGGAGTTATATGATTCACAGCCTTACTTGGCTCATTTAACAATTAGGAAAATGTATATATTTGGATTTCACTATCAAATCATTATACAGTGCTTGTCTAAAGTCCGTTCCCCCCCCACTAATTTTTGAACCACCTGGTATATCGCAACGAAATTTGGAGGGCTTGAATAGGGGATAAAAACCTACTTTTACATGAAAAAATCACAGCTTAAAGTTTCAAAATGGCGGCTGAGCGCCATCTTCAATAGTTTTTTTAAATAGAACACCCCCGTATATTATTCCATTTTCAAAATCTGCTCATAATTTTCGACAGTTTTCACCAATACACTTTACTCCTGAATTCAATTGTTTTCGAAATATTAACGTTTGAAAAGTGACATTTTGGTCATTTCAAACCCAACCAAAAACACTAATGTTGCTTTCAATCAAGTTTGCATTGGAAAAAATCTTTGTGGCGGTAACATCTTGTTTACTGTCAAACTGAACTGCTAACTGTCGAATAGTCCGTTGAGCGCCTAAATCCTTTTATGAAAAGTGTGATCATGGCTCGTAGTTTAGACGATAAATTTGAAGCAGTTTTGATATTTGGAGAAGCTGGAAGAAATTATCATCTAGCAGTCCGTATGTTTAATGATAGATTTCCCGAGAATCCTATTTCGAGGTCATATTTGCGCAAACTTTTAAATAAGCTCCAAGCAACCGGTACGCTGAAAGATGCTCCAAGATCAGGAAGACCGCCTTTCAGAAGAAAAAAAGGTAGAAATTGTTGCTGAAATGGTAATCAATCCGACTCAGTCGACGTCTGCAGTTGCTGAATCCTGTGGAGTAAGTTCAAAAAGTGTCCAAAGAGTCCCAAAAAAAGAAAAGTTTCATCCCTATGAGAATCCTGCTTGCTCTCACGAAGGATGATCCAGACCGGAGGGTTGAATTTTGTGAGTGGTTAACAAGAACAATTGAAGGAGAACGGGGCTTCCTAAAACGTGTATGTTTCGCAGACGAATGCACGTTTTTTCCTAATGGAAAAGTCAACAAACAGAATGTACGATACTGGAGCGATACTAATCCGCATATTTTTAGAGAGGGACATACCCAGTTTCCTAAAAGGTGAATGTTGGGCGGGGATTTTGGGCAATCGCGTTGTTGGACCGATTTTCATCAAAGGCAATCTTACAGGAGTTCTTTACAGAAATCTTTTAGAAACTGAAATTGAACCTCGAATAAGACAAATTGTATTAAACAATCAGGAAGAGTTTGGAAATCGTGAAATCATATTTCAGCAGGATGGGACACCTCCCCATTTCGATGGCATGGCTAGAAAGTTCCTCGATACAAACTTTCCTGGGCGATGGATAGGTCGCAGGGGAAGTACAGAATAGCCACCAAGATCTCCGGATTTTACACCTCTAGATTTTTTCCTTTGGGAGTATCCGAAGTCAAAAATCTACGCCACTGAATGCCAAACAATAGAAGAGTTGGAACGCAGAATAATAGATACATGTGAAGAAATAGATGAACAGACTTTCATCAACGTGAGAGAAGCTATTTATAATAGGGCACTTTATTGTCAAGATTTAGGAGGGGGCCACATTGAACACTTGATGATATAATTGTTGGGGTTAAATAAAAGATTCATTCAAAACTAAATTATAATTTTTTTGCAAACTAATTTGTTATGATTGGGAATTTACAGAACACATTGGTAGGCTTCGAGATTTTCCAGTAAGCGGTACTGTTTATCCTCAATAAACTCTCTTTACGCCTCTTATTAGTCGAATTCATTAAGAGATTTAACTACAAATTGATAACAACGTTTAGTTAGCAAAATGTTTTAACGGAAGTGACCAAAATCCATACTTCATTTTAAACCGGAATGTCACTTTTCAAACGTTAATATTTCGAAAATAATTGAATTTAGGAGTAAAGAGTATTGGAGAAAACTGTTGAGAATTATGAGCAGATTTCGAAAATGGAATAATATAAGGGGTGTTCTATTTAAAAAAATTATTGAAGATGGCGCTCAGCCGACATTTCAAAGCTTTCAGCTGTGATTTTTCCATGAAAAAGTAGGTTTTCATCTCCTATTTGAGCCCTCCGAATTTCGTTGCGATATACCAGATGGTTCAAAAATTCGTAGGGGGGAACGGACTTTAGACGAGCACTGTATGTAGTGAGATCAAAATATCTATTTAATCAATTTCCAAAATTTCAAAAATTTTGCAATTAAATCCTCCATATTTGATGAGAATATTTCCCGAATCACATTTGAAGCTGGATAAAATTACCAGAATTCATGTTATAATTGAATTTTCAACGGGGAAAATCACAACAATTCTTCTTCCAAAATTGATTAAATGCTTCGTTTCTGAGATTCATTCATATACAATGATCATTCAGTGCTCTTAAACTCGCCCAAAAACCTAAAATATATATAAATTTTTCACTATCTCATCAAATATGTTTGAATCTGAAACCGATTAAAAAAAAACTCCTTGAAATGGATACGAACCCGAACCTCCCGGGAGAGAGACTGACGCGCTAACCACTACTCCATGATAATTGTTGTTGATGTTATGAAAATAACGTTTTTCAATTTTTCATTGGCTTTCTTGAAAACCTGTGGCTCTTAACATGCTGAAAAAGGTATATTTCAATTAAAATATCAAATCACCGTAATAGTGAGTTGAGAATCCCTTTTTAATCAATTTTGCATTTCCTGTTACCCTAAATAGGAATTGAATACGTCGACCTATAATTTTGTCAGGACCTTAGTGTCGTTTTATCGCAAAACAATGTCGAATAGACAGTAGTTTTATCAACAGTAAAAACACAATAGCTTTTTTTTTATCGGATAAATTTCTTTTTGTAACGAAATAATTTTGTAATTTTACGAGAAAAACTGACATGAGTCGAGTCGAGTGATTTTGTCAAATGTCAGTTTTTCGAGCAAAATTACTGATGGAAAAATTTTGAGTTAAAAAGAAATTTATCCTTAAAAAAAAAGCTCGAGTGTTTTTTGGCAAGATAAATTAACGACCGAATATATGAATGAACAACAACAATAATTATCTTTATTGATACAATTAAATTATTTAAATGACTAGTTATCAAATACACAATTGTTATAAATTGTTTGGTTTGGTGTACTGATTCAAAATTTTCTACTCTGGTATTCACACATGTAGAATATTCATTTTGATTTTTCTCACTCGAGGCTCGTAAGGAACTAATAAGATTTTCGTGATGTTCAGGATCAATTTGGAGGTAGGGTTTAATAGAAGATGATGATGAGTGTCCCGTTATCTTTATAAGTTGTTGGTCACTTACTCCTGCTTTGGCTAACTGGGAAACTGTACTAGCACGGTTCGAATGATTGGTAATTTTATTATTTGTAATGTCGAGTCCAATTTTAGTTGCAGAATATTTGGTCCAAGTAGAAATCGTATTGGACATTTTTGTTTATAATTTTTGTTTTTTCAGAAGGGATTTGGAGTTAAAAAAAGTCGTTCAGATGTTATGTTTTCATTTCTTTTTTGTAACAGTAATTTTAACAATGCAACGGGACAAATACCTTCATCCATTTCATTTTTTGTTATCCATTTGCTGTCTGCCAATTTTTTCGACCCACCCTGTGTCGTCTTTGAAAATATTGTATTGTATTCAAATCTTCTTGTTGAAGTTCCATCTTGATTTTTTCCTTCTTTAAAATGGTAAATTTTACAGTTTGCAGCTTCTCCCCCCCCTCCAAGCTAATTCATAAGAAGCTATATGAAAGAATCTTTTTTGTAATCCCGCTGGGTTGTCTATATTCCACCATTTTGCCATTTTTACTATATCTTTCTTGTTCAATGCTACAGAACTTACTTTTCTTTTCTCTGGAATAACTTGTAATTCTTTCCGTTTACTATTTCTTGCATCACGAGCTTCTTTAAAAGTTATGTCGGCAAAAGGATCAAATTTAATATTGTATTCATTGAAATATTTTTCTTGAATCATCTTCACAGTTGAATTCCAAATTGATTCAACTGCATATTCTTTATAATCTTCTCCATTCCTCTTTTTCATATTATAGGCCCAATCCTTCAATATATCTGCTACTTTTTGTAACGAAGTTATTTTCGACAGTTCGTAATTTCGTACTTGACAAAACTCCATAAATTGTCTCCATATTGGCGCTTTAGTATTTTTTGTGGATTGCGGGATTGCTTTTTCTATATTTTTTGTTATTTGTTGAGTCGAAACTTCCCCAAAACGACTCATGTTGTAATGTTTCAGTATCAATTATCAACAATACTTAAATAACTGACAGGGCAGGGCAGCAGAGTGACGTAAGCATACTAGATGTAGATAATTAAGAGGAACAGGCGTTTTTATCGGTGATAAAAAACGATGCACCTTTTTTATCGCTGTCAAAATGACAAAACAGTCATCTTGAAATGACACATTTTATATAGGAGTTAATTTATCAGTATTAAACAGGGAAAAGACGTTTCATCGCTATAAAACTGAAAATGATTGGTTCTCTGTTTGAAATTTTTGCCATTTGATTGGCTCAAAAATAATGAGGGAAATAGTCGATAGAAAAACAACGTGATTTATTGAAATTTTGCATTTCCATGGCATGAGTGCAATTGTCGTTACAAAAGCAAATAAAGTAAATCCATACATTTGCCTTTGATTTTGTGGTATTCTTTGGAATTATGTGAATTTCCGTAGCGAATCATTGAAAATTGTAATCACAAGGAAAAATGAAAACACAAGTTTTTCTCAAGGTTAGAGCTGTATGAATCAAACTCTCAAAATACGATATAGTATATTAAAGTATAAGTGGATAAAAAGGGCTTTAAAACTCGCGCGATTTTTCGAGCACGACGGCGCAGCCGGAGTGCTCGAAATAGAGCAAGTGTTTTTAAGACCAGTTATCCACGAATACTTTACGTTATTTTTTTTTATTGGTGCACTTTGAAATCATATATACTGGTATTATTACTACAAAAAATAGAAATAAGAACTAGTAATGCAAGAAGGTTGAATTCGTGATGTGACATCAGTATACCCTTCGTTGTCATGGAAATGAGAAAAACAGATATTCATTTGCAATTTGTTATGAAAGATCAATATTTGTTGTCACCAGAGCTCAAAAATGAATTATTCTAATATCGATTTTTCGAATAGTGAGGCAGAATCGCGGTTAATACCGCGAAAATCCGGTGATATATATAAAAAAGAATATGAAAAGTTCATCAAATGGATGGAGGAGCACATATAAATGAACGAATTGTTAGTAATATTTTATTTGACGTTACAAGGTACTTCTGTCAGATCAATAATCAAAAATTTGTCATTTAGACTTCACGTTTCTCGATTTGTTGATGTTGTCATAATAACTTTAAAAAACGCGCGTTTTTTAAAGTTCGATTTAAACACGCTGAGGCGTGCTTTAAATGGGTGAAAAGGGGCACCAATAAAAAAAAAATTGTGACATTAGCCTCTTAGCCGCAGTTTAATATTTTCATGAAATTAATTATATAACATTGAAATTCTAAATTGATTTTTCCTCGGTGTGAAATTTTCTTACCGAATATCCCAAGTGCAGAAATTAATTGCCAAAAATATAAGTGATAATTTATGTTCGTATTTTCAAGACATGTGTATACTTTTTTTTCCATCAAGGTGAAAAATGGACACATCCGGAGAGTGATAGATGACGAAGTAAAATCCCTCGTCCTGGAAATATCTGGCACAAATGTGGCTACCACGTATATAAACTGCCCGATAAAGCCTCGAGCGTCTCTGGGGATCAAACTGCCATTTTTCGTCATGATCATCAAGAATATGAAGAAATATTTTACTTTCGAAATACAGATCTTAGGTGAGAAATAATTCTACATTGGCGGAATACTTGAATGCATTAATACAACTATACCGGGTGACCCGGAACCAATTTACCCCCCTGTATCTTCGTTGTTATTTTATATGGATGTTTCAAATTCGGTACTTCGATTTGATGTTATGAATGTACGATTTAGCAAGTATCAATCCAAATATGACACTTGCGGTTTGACCGGAAGCGCATCCAATTTTTATATTTCAAATGGAAAGTATATATTTTTTTCAAAAATTACGATTCGGTATAAGATTACCTTTCCAATGATATATCACAATCATAGTTCCAATTCACAATCTCCTGATATAATTGAGATTTTATAAAAAATTACTTTTTGTATTCCCCTCGTAACGGAACATTTTCATGAAAGTATGCTATGGATGATTGAACAATATCATGTGAGTAACAATAATTCATGGCCAAACTTTTCTAACAATAAGTTTTATAAGTTTTAAATCACAACCAATCAATATTGAAATTGACCCTGATATTTTAAATAACTTCTATTGCTCCATAGGCCACAAACTCTCAACTAATCTCAATTCACAGGTCGACTCTTTAGACTATCTGAAATATGTTAGCATTGCACAAAATTTTCACCTTGAAGATACTGACATATTTGAGCTGAAAGAGGTTATCAATGAAATAAAAAATAAGAGCTCATCGGGTATGGACGGCCTATCTGTAAAAAAATTTCAAAGTCTACCTGACCATGTCCTACTCACCCTAGCTGAGGCAATTAACAGTTCCTTCAGAATGGGACAGTTCCCTTCCTGCTTGAAACAAGCAGTTGTAATCCCCTTGTACAAAGGTGGTGACCCAGATGATCCCTCGAACTTTCGCCCAATTTCATTATTATCAACATTATCCAAAATAATAGAAAAACTAGTCAAAGAAGAATGATGGTACATCTTACCAGAAATGACATATTAAGCCATGCCCAATTTGGATTTCAAAACTCGAAAAGCACAAATGATGCTTTTTTCTCGTTGCTAGAAAATACATATGTTACTTTGAATAATGGAGAAACCGTAGCGGCGGTATTTTGCGACTTCTCCAAGGCGTTTGATTGTGTCAGCCATGAGATATTACTGCAAAAACTACAATTTTACGGTTTCCGAAATTCCTCATTAGACTGGTTCCGCACGTATTTGTCAGAAAGGAGTCAAGTAGTAAAAATACAGGAAAACTACTCTAACAGTGGCAAAGTTGCAATGGGCGTTCCACAAGGGTCAGTACTAGGTCCTATTCTATTTTTATTGTATATAAATGACCTAGCCACCATTCGCATCCAAGGAAAATTCACTTTCTTTGCGGATGACACCACCATTCTATGGCATAGCAAAGACATAAATCACTTGAAAGAATCAATTGCTCTCGATCTAGAAAAAATTAAGCAATGGTGTGACTCCAATCGACTCTGTTTCAACTTAAAAAAAAACAAATCTAGTCACCTTTAAGTTTGACTTTGATAATTTGTACTTAGATAACCAGATTATAACAAATAAGCCACAAACTAAGTTTCTAGGTCTAATTATAGACAACAAGCTAAAATTTGATGAGCATGTAACGACCTTGAGCAAGAAGTTAGCCTCTAGCTGCTTTGCAATAAAAATTGTTTCAAGAGAATTAAACGTAGCCTCGGCTAGGATGGTCTACTTTTCCCTAGTTGAGTCACATTTGAGGTATGGCATTGCCTTCTGGGGTTAATGCAATAACCAGCTGTTTCAATGTGTTTTTATTCTACAAAAAAGAGCAATCCGATACCTGTGTAAAGCTCAATATCACGATCACTGCAAACCACTTTTTATTAGCCAACAAATATTATCACTCGTTTGTTTATTCATTTTGGAAACTGTATGCCTCATCCACACAAAATATGGTTCAACACCTACTGAAACACGAAAACATAAAACAAGCAATGAAGGTTGTGTTCCCTTACCCTTACCTAAATCTAGTCTGACAAAAAACTCCATCATGTATGAAAGCAAAAAAATATATAATCATCTGCCAGCCAGTTATAGAAACATAACTTCTCTGAAGAACTTTCGAAAGACTATAAAAAAGGCTCTATTGCAGAAAGCTTATTATAACCTGCAGAAATATTATGATGATATACTATAGTTCCTTATGGGAATTGATTTGATACTGGATATTTATATTATTGAATATTTTATTTTTTATCTCATGTTTTGATTTATTATGCAAGACTACTATTAAATCTTAAGGGTGGTAATTGTTAGTTAGTTAGTTACCCTTTTGTTAATGACATAGTATTTTATTAATGTGTTTGTTTATAATGTGTTGTTTCAATAGTCCTTCTTTTTTAAAGTAGATTGACAATATGTTTTTTTATTTAGATATGTAATATTTATCTTTTATGTTCGTACATTTTATCCATTTTTTTTTTTTTTTTATCTCATATTTTTGATTTATTACACAAGACTGCTATTAAATCTTAAGGGTGGTAATTGTTAGTTACCCTTTTGTTAATGACATCTTATTTTATAATGTGTTGTTTCAATAGTCCTTCTTTTTTAAAGGAGATTGACAATATGTTTTTATTCATGTAATATTTATCTTTTATGTTTGTACATTTTATCCATTTGACATTCACGTATCTAATTATCTGTACATTTCTTATATATTTTTTTTTCTATTTTCAAGCTTTGTCAATAAGAATCAACTCTTCAGACAATAAAGTATATATTGATATGCAGGCTAACTATTTTTACAATTTTATTTTTTCTTCATTTTTCAACATCAATACACTCATTTCTTTCAAATGCTAACATAAGAATTTTTAAAGTTGGTTAGAAACTCCAATACATATTGGAATACAAAACATGAAAAAACCTCCATATTTTTGTCTCATATTTATTTTTTATGAATATAATTTCCATGCCATACCTACATTTGTATCGAACCTTCCAACTTCATCTCAGTTGGCTATGATATTGAATTTCTTCTATAGGTCTGGAACTATTTTTAAAACTGCAAAATCGGACGCAACGAAATATTTATTTCGATAATTTTCCTACAAAATAGTAGACATTTGGAACATGTACAGTTTTCTAACTCAATTCAAAAAAAATTCAACACATATGGCAGACTCAATTAATCTAATTGTTCAAAATGTCGCCCGTTAACGTCAATGCATTTTGTATTTTTTTCGGAGAACGCCCGCATAACATTCACTAGTTGAGCCAGAGTAATTTCGTTGATGGCTCTCCTCACCCTGTCCTCAAGTTCCTCGCGATTTTGAGGTCTATTATGAGCATAAACTTCATTCTTCAAGTGAGCACAAACAAAAAAATCCATTGGCGTGAGGTCTATTGACCTTGGTGGCCAACGGACTGGACCATGAGTACCAATCCAATTGTCTTTGAAAGTTCTAGTAAGATGTCCTCGGACTACGTTCGAATTATGTGGAGGTGTTCCATCTTGTTGGAAATAACGCGACGTGTCGCTAAGGGAATGTCATCAATAAAATTTTGGATTTCATCATTTAAAATTTGTAGGTACCGTTCCCCTGTTAAAGCTCCATCAAAAATAATTGGTCTCACTATTCTGGCTCCAAAAATTCCTAGCCAAACATTGAATCCGAATCTTTCCTGGTGTCTTCCTTCTCTGAACACATAACGTAAATTATTTCTATTGAAATTACCATTGTTTGTGAAGCGTGATTCATCACTAATAATAATAATATAATAATAATAATAAATTCATTTATTGTTAACAATATTAATAATAGTAAAAAAATGAAATATGTTTAAAATTAGATTATATCTATTCTAAGGATTCATATAGTTTATCAATAAATGATACTCGATAAGTAAATTAATACTTGTTTCGAGAAATAAACATAAGTAGGACATATACATATATGTATAGAGGACATGTAGGACTTATTTGTACTAGGTATTTGTAGAACATAAAGAATAAAGATTAAAATTCACAGTATGATAAGCAGGAATGAGTACATGTTAAAATGGGTTGTGTTTATAAGTATTTTGTTGATTAATAGCTATAAAATAATAGTAATAGTTGATAAGAGGTACAGTTAGTCATTAGTCACACGAAATATTATGTGTTCTCTGTTAAGTTTTTAATCGTTTCCCTGGGTTTATTGAAGATATGTTTTTTTAATTCTTTTTTGAATGGTAATAGGCCATTCCATGTTTTGACGGTGTCAGGTAGCGAGTTATACAGCTTGGGTGCCATGTATGAATAAGATCTTTTGAAACCGGCTTATGTACAACCGGGATTGTGTGAAGATGCCGTTTTTGTGTGCAGTAGGTGTGGATAGGTATTTTGGCTGAGTGTCTGTTTTGGTGGTATTTTAAATTGACTTTATAAAAATATAATTGCCTTATGTCAAATATCTTGGCTTCTGAGTATAGTAAATTTGAACCGTATCTGTGTGATTTTGACAATATCAGTTTCAGAAATCTTTTTTGAAGAATCTCGAGTGCGTTGATATGGGTTCTCAGAGCTCCACCCCATGCTGTTATACCATATTGTAAATGGCTCTCCACTAGTGCGTAATAAAGAGTTCTGAGGTACTGTGCTGGTAAAGATTTTTTCAGATATTTAAATACGTGCAAAATACTTCGCAGTTTTCTTATTACGTAGTCTATGTGACAATCCCATCTGAGATGCGTGTCTATTATAACCCCTAGATACCTAATGTTTGTCTTGGGCATAATTGTCAGTGAGGTGTTTTGGTTTTCACTTCAAGCGTGCTAAAAGGCGGAGTATTAATTTTGTTGCATGTAAATGGCACATAATTAGTTTTTTGTAAATTTATCGTTAATTTTTTATAATCCATCCACTTTTTAATTTTGTTGAAGTCCTCTTGCGCTTTCATTTTCAACTCATCCCAGTCGTGTGCTTCGTAGAAAATAGCTGTATCATCCGCGAATCCGGTTATTTCTCCGCTACTCCGGAGTGAGAACAGGCCATTAATGTAGATGTTGAATAATAGTGGACCTAACACGCTGCCTTGTGGAACACCGTAACTAATTTTTTCCTTTCGACTGAGTGAGTCACCGACCCTCACAGACTGATTTCTGGAAGAAAGGTAGCTTCTTAGGAGTTCGTGGCAGTTATTTCGTATACCCATTTCTTCCAGTGACTGTAAAAGTAATTCGTGACTCACCGTGTCGAAAGCTTTAGATAGGTCTATAAATATGCATAGGCACGGCTTTCCAACGTCCAAGGACGAGTGGACTTTTTCTAATAAATTTGTAATGGCATCTTGGGTAGAGATCTTTTCGCGAAATCCATACTGTTTTTTAGATATCAGCTGAAACTTATTTAGGTACGATAGCAGTCTGTTTTTAAGTAATTTTTCGAATATTTTTGACAGGTGGGTTATCAGTGATATCGGTCTATAATTATTCACGTCAGTCTTGTCGCCTTTTTTACTGTATAGAATATTGTAATGGAAATTTGGATTTTCTGTTTCTTTTCGTATAACTCAGTTACAATACACAATCCTCCTCTGCGCATCATTTTCATACAAATATTGATAAATTTGATATTTAAATGAACGATACCGGTGTTTTTTCAAAAATGTTCTTGCTGTTTCTCTAGGTACCCCGACCTCATATTCGATCTGCCTTAATGATGTATTTGGATCAATTTCAACCGCTGTTAGAACAGTGATCTCCGTATCTTCGCTTACAATAACATGTTCCCCATCATGATTATTCCGTTCTTTCCTGAACTGTGACTCCAATTGATTTGTTGAAAATATAAACAGGATGTTCATAAAATCAGATGTGGAATCATCTGTGACTGAAAGATAAACTTTAGTCACTATCTTCCATATTGCAAAATAATTTCTACTACTAGGTTGCGGACGGTTAGGATATCTCTCCTGGTACAGACGCAAGGCTAAACAGGAATTTTTCCTTGCTTCTCCATAAATCAACAGCATATCAACTTTTTCAGTTTGGGTAAATCGGTAGTAGTTGTTCATTTCACAAATGATTATCTCAGAAAATTCAGAACATTCTAAATGTCAACAATTTGGCGTAAACACAACAACAGAACAATTCAACAAATTTAATTCCATAGCCAACTAACATGAAATTGGAAGGTTCAATACAAATGTAGGTATAGCATGGAAATTATCTTCATAAAAAATAACTATGAAACAAAAATATGGAGGTTTTTTTCATGTTTTGTATTTAAATATGTATTGGATTTTCTAACAAACTTTAAAAATTCCTTTGTTAGCAGTCAAAAGAAATGAGTGTATTGATGTTGAAAAATGAAGAAAAACTAAAATTGTAAAAATAGTTAGTCTGCATAAAACTTATTGTGTAAAAAGTTGTCAATGAATTATTGTTAATTACATGATATTGTTCAATCTTCCATAGCATACTTTCATAAAAATGTTTCGTTACGAGGGGAATACAAAAAGTAATTTTTTATAAAATCTCAATTATATCAGCAGATTGTGAATTGGAAGTATGATTGTGATATAGCATTGGAAAGGTAATTCTATACCGAATCGTAATTTTCAAAGAAATATATACTTTCCATTTGAAATAAAAAAATTGGATACGCTTCCGGTCAAACCGGAAGTGTCATATTTGGTTTGATACTTCCTAAATTGTACATTCATCCATATAAAATAACAACGAAGATACAGGGGGGTAAATGGCTTCCGGGTAACCCGGTATTGATGGGATATTTTCACTTGTCTCCCTAAAGCATGAATTATTTCAGGAAATTTTTTCGAGGTGCGAATTTCCTGGAAATTTTTTCGAGGCACCAGCTAAATAAAGTAGATAATATTCTACTCATATCACACAAATTTATAGTATACTATTATAGTATAGTATGAAAGGAAAACGAAGAAAAAATTAGGCCTAATTCTTATCGGTGGCACCTTTTTTCATTCATCGTGGTTTTGATGCCAAATATTTCAATTTGACAAAACAAAACAAAATGCGGCATAAGCATTTACAGTCACAATTAAATTGATGAAATAGTCACACAATAAAAAGATGTATATAATATATAGTTGTAGGTGTACACACCATCACACAATTGTAAAATTAGAATGTGATACAAATTACATAAAACATTTTTTTTTTTGAGCTACAGATGATCACAGTAAAATTCCCCTAAATTATAGTATGCTTTAGTGGCAAGCATACTTTTCAGGACTTTCCTGAATTGTTTGTTATCACATACATTTTTGATATTTGCTGGTAGGTGATTATATATCTTCAAGTTTTCATATATTATAGAGTTTTTTATAAGTGATGTTTTTGGAATAGGTAATCTCAGATTAAAACCATTTCGTGTGTTGTGTCTATTAACATTCACTGTATTTTTATATTTTTTATGGACTAAACAAGCAGTCTCCAGTACAAAAAGGCAGATAACTGTCAGTATTTGTTGATTTTTGAATAGTAATCTACAGTGATCTCTCGGTTTTGCACCACACATATGCTCAAGTAGATTAAGTTTTTGATAATCAAATAAAGTAGAAAACATTCTGATTGTGTCACATAACTTTATAGTACTAGAGAAAAGGGAGATTAGCGAAAAATATTGGGAATTCAAAATAACGGGTACTCACTCTGGTGTCGATTTTTGAAACTATACATACGTACATTGTTTACTTTTCCAAACATTAATGTTCATATGATTTTAGCCATTCTATTTTAATATATATTTAATGAAATTCTTGTTTACCTGGTGAATGTTCTGTTGACTATTGTACGTCCTCGAGTGAAAAAATTTGTGATTCAAGTTCAAATCATTATTGTTGTGTACCTCAATGTGACTCTTGGCAAAACGATACCATTGTATTGGAATAAGTTTCCATCATTTTCCGTGAGAAAATGAACGTAACGTTCTGGTGCAGGCTAATCTAGGATTGAGCAAGTCTATAGACAGACGATGGGCTCTTGAAGAAGAATACATTCCCTTTCCAAAATCTTCCTAAATCGTCTGTGGCCAAGAAAAAAAGTTAAAAAGAGAGTTGAGAGGAAATAAAAGAGAGTTAAGAAGAGGCAAAAGAGATATTATTCAACATACCGAAGATTATTCATACAGTATGGAAAAAGAGTGACTATATATGTATATCTAGGTGATAAAGACACATTGTTTACTTTTCGAAACATTAATGTTTATATGATTTTAGCCATTGTACAATCAAAACTTGTGATTGTTGACATTCAATGAAATTCTGGTTTACCTGGTGAATATTCTGTTGACACCTCGAGTGAAAAAATGAGTGATTCTAGTTCAAATCATTATTGTTGTGTACCTCATTGTGACTCTTGGGCAAAACGATCCCGTTGTACTGGAATAAGTTTTTATAATTTTCCGTGAGGAAATGAACGTAACATACTGGTGCAGATTAATCTAGGAGTCTATAGACAGACGACGGGCTCTTGGGATCTTGAAGAAGAATACAGTTCCTTCCCAAAATGTTCCTGTATCGTGTGTGACCAAGAAAAAAAGTTAAAAAGAGAACCTTCAAAGAGAGTTGCGAAGAAGAAAAATAAAGTTAAGAAGATAAAAAAGAGATATTATTCAACATACCGAAGATTATTCATAGAGTATGGAAAAAATGTGACTATTTATATCTAGGTGATAAGGACACATTTTCACACCATCTTGTTTGTTTTAGATGAAATAAAAAAAACTGTTTTTGTTAGTTTTATTTTCAATTCGAACATTCACAAATAATAATGTGTAACATTTCTTCAAAATAATTCATAACAATAATTCCCGATGACTTCACTAAGCTGTCCAGAAACTTAGAAAAATATGCAAGCAATTTAGAACATACTTTTTGTCTCCTTCAAAGTGAGTTTTCCCAAATGATATTGTCTTAAGATTTAAATTCACTACTTTACTAGAGTCTTGAAATCTATAACACTACACAAAAAAACTGGAAAATAATACCAAATGGAACTATTTCAATAAAAACTCCAAACACAAGGGTATAACCTCTGAGAAAACAGACAAACAATGTATGTATGTCTGGTTTGAATTTTCGCCACCCTGGCGCTGGCATCTAATTTTGAATTCCCAATAGTTGTTAATTTTATCAGTCAATGAGTAATTCTGCATTCACTGCATTTACAGATGACAAAGATATGCATCGAAGATTTCGAGTCTCGAACTTCCAATCCACCACAAAAGTCAGACCGTTCTGTACAACCATGCCGATAGGTCTCAGTTCTGGTTGGAATCAGGTCCAGTTCAACCTTGCCGATTTCACCAAGAGAGCTTACGGTAAGAAACATAATTCGGCACGTAAAAAAATCAGCCTGATCCAAATCTTCAAAAAGTTAACATTAGGAACGGTTTGTTAACCCACAATATCACATAGTCTGGAAGTCGAATAAGCGTCGGGAACATGATATACTAGTTATTTTTTTACACGCTTTATATTAGCTTCACTTGTATGTTTGTTTGTTTGTTTGTTTGTTTGTTTGTTTGTTTGTAACCGACTCCTTTGGGCGCGATTTTGACCCACTTCCAGACGTCCGAAAGATTTGAAATTCGGCAGATGTACATAATTCCGGTGACAATGCATTAAGAGAGTTTTGTGTGAAGAAAAAACAAAATGGCGGCTCCAATATGGCGTACGAGTTTTGTGATTATGGTCTGATTCGCTTCAAAATTGGTATCCGAGGGTTTTTGTGGACGGAGATTATGATTCTTCTGTCAAAATTGAAAAATTCAAGATGGCGGCTCCAAAATGGTGGACGAGTTTTGTGATTATGGTCTGATTCTACTCAAAATTGGTATGTGGGGGTTTTTGGGATCGAATATTATGATTCGTTTGTAAAAATTGGAAAATTCAAGATGGCGGCCGAGTTTTGTGATTATGGTCTGATTCTATTCAAAATTGGTATGTGGGGGTTTTTGGGGTCGAATATTATGATTCTTTTCTAAAAATTGGAAAATTCAAGATGGTGGCCGAGTTTTGTGATTATGGTCTGATTCTATTCAAAATTGGTACGTGTGGGTTTTTGGGGTCGAATATCATGATTCTTTTGTAAAAATTGCGGCTTCAAAATGGCGGCCGAGTTTTGTGATTATGGTCTGATTCTATTCAAAATTGGTATGGGGGGGTTTTTGGGGTCGGAGAATAGGATTACCTAATTTGATAAGATTATTCCATTTTTTAATTTGCAAAAAAATAATAAAAATAATAGTTTTTATAAATAAACCACACTAAAAAGTAGGAAATAAATAATAGTTTGAAAAAACTAAAAAACACGCTTTTATAGAAAACCAGACTAAAAAAATTAAAAATAAGAAAAAAATGTATTTTATTTAAAAAAAAGCGTGGGGTGCATGGTATCAATAATTATATAGTACATTACACACCGAGGCAATACCATGCACCCCACGCTTTTTTTTAAATAAAATATTTTTTTTTCTTATTTGCTATTTTTTTAGTCGGGTTTTTATAAAAGCGTGTTTTTTAGTTTTTTCAAACTATTATTTATTAATATTCTGGATATTTCTATTCGACCATTCCTCCTGGAATTTTCAGGTTCGACCTACCTAGAAACGATGCGAGTCCAGGTTCACGCCAACGTCAGAGTCCGTCGCTTATACTTTACTGACACCCTGTACAATGATGAAGATATGCCGAACGAATTCAAATTGTTCGGACCGATGACACAGAGGGCTGCCGGAAAGAAGCCAGAGGAGAAGAAAACCCAGCGTAAGCACATTCTCAAAACATTAACGTAATTTTTTTCGCGTTATCTTTATTTGTTTTATACAGTCTTTTATTTCTTCCCCTGTGGGTTCAGTTGCGATTCTGTCTTCTCCATGATATTATTTATGGAGGAACAAATCAAGAACGCCACTGAAAAATCGGTATGTGATACAGAAGGTTTAATATACAGAGTGTTTCACGGTGGATGGAACATTAGAAGTATCTGAAGAACGAAACGACAGATTATTTCGAAAAATAGTGGTCGTGGATAATCTAACATGCTCTATACAGTAACCGGCAGAAAGTACGCATCATATGGGAATTTTTTTTAATATAATATTTTGACAAATGTCGATACATGCAATCGCTTCTGCATCAAGAGAAACCCCAAAAAATGTTGTACAGTGCCGTTCGTCTTTTCTTGTTTGGCAGGAAATTTAAAAAAATTAAAAATTATGTCTCAAAACACACTTATTTGGGAAAATATTGAAAAATGTTATTTGGAAAAGTTGTTCAGAACGACATTTTATAGCTATGTACGAGTTTGGAAAAAAATCTGAGATGAAAAAATAAAAATCAATTTTTGCCATAAAAAAAGTTTCAATTTGGAAAAATACATTTCTGACAAAGAAACTCATTAGTAAAGCCCAAGAGTAATATTTTGAATAATATTTTGTAAAGATTCACCAGCTACTTCTATTTTATTCGAAGAAAATTTTAAATATGTGGATTTGCCATGTGTTCAGCTGCTTCATAAGAGGTCACAGAAATATCTTCAGGACATTATAATCCCGATACTGTTTATTATTGACAAAGAACTATGTATCTACAGAATTTTAATATGAATTTTTTATTAGAACAAAAAATTGATTAATTTTTTACATAATTACATTTTATAAAAAAACAATTAATGCATACTCGAAAGTTTGTTATCAATTTATTTTTTGTTTGAATAAAAAATCAATTTGAAATTATTTAGATATAAAAAAATTTATTAATAATGAACAGTATCGGGATTATAATGTCCTGGAGATATTTCAGTGACCTCTTATGAAGCAGCTGAATACATGGCAAATCCATAGATTTACATTTTTTTCCGAATAAAATAGAAGTAGCTTGCGAATATTTACAAAATATCATTTAAAATATTACTGTTGGCCTTAATTTTTTATCCCAGATTTTTCAAAACTTGTACATAGCTATAAAATGTCGTTCTAAACAACTTTTCCAAATAACATTTTTCAATATTTTCCCAAATAAGTGTGTTTTGAGACATAATTTTTTCATTTTTTAAATTTCCCGCCAAACACGAAAAGACGAACGGCACTGTACAACGTCTTTTGGGGTTGCTTTTGATGCAGAAGCGACTGCACATATCGATATTCGTCAAAATTTATTAATAAAAGAATTTCCCATATGATGCGTACTTTCTGCCGGTCACTGTATATCCATCATTGTATCAGAAATTAGTAGCTACTTCCTTATTTCAAATGGAACATCCCCTATATAATATCATTTTTTGAATCCTTATAGGATTCCTCATAATTTTATCTGATTCCCTATACCTATATGTGACAGTTTTCGCGATAAAAATTATTTTGTCAAATTTTTGTGCAAAACCTGTCCATTGAAAATTAACAATTTTCTCACAATTCAATTTTTACAAAATACAATTTAGGTCATAGACCATTAAGTATTTTACCTGTGTGAAAACGTTCAGTGGCGTCAGACTAAAAAATTTATTTGGGGTTCAGCGAAGATGTAAAAAAGTATTTCCTTCTTTACAAAACGGAAAATCGTGATATACTTATGAATTGCTTCTAGAATGATTCCGAACACCATTTCATCCAAAAAAATGATAATTCTGCAGCATGGTGGGATTATAAAGTGCCAAGCTGAAAACTGTCTCAACAAAAGTGGATACATATTATTCTTTCCTATATAGAGAATCATTTCCTGTGAAAAAAATTCTTGCATTACTTGCAGAGGGGGTGAAATAGCAACCCCAATTTAAAAAAATCGATGGGTAAAATCTGACACTGAGCAAATCTGGTCCACTGATTTTTTTTGTTTGACGTGCGGATTTCGCATAAAAAAATAAAATTCATTCATTTGCACGTTGTTATGAAATTGGGTGTTATCAAAGATTGAACGTATTTAGTAGGTAAGAAGCAGATTTTGTTTTGTAAACATAAACCGTTTTGACAGTTGTCTACCTAGTGTAGTTGTCACGTATTTAAATCATCAAAATTAACAATATTATTAAAAAATAATGGTCCATTTTACGAATTCTGAGTTTGCAGATATGCATTACATGTTTGGGCTTGCAGATGGTAACGCACTGGAACATTCATGGAAGGTTGTGCGAAAAGTAAAGTTTTGAACCAGACAATCAGCTGAAAGGAGTACAACGTACTGTAAGAACACCAGAAATTGAGGTAGCGGTTTGTAATTCAATTAAGGAAGATTCCGGTTTAAGTTCACGAAAAATTGAGAACAATTTGAATATCTCACTTATTCTTGTTCGCGAAAATTCTCCATGACTTTTCATTATATCCATATCCGTACCATATCCAACGGGTTCAGGCATTACTCCCTCGCGACTTTCCATTACGGATGAACTTTTCCCAATGGTTTCTTCAAAAAGTGTATGAAAATCCTTTATTTGATACTGAAATTGTATTCACCGATGAAGCCAGTTTTTTCCCGAAAACGCCATCCAAAACTTTCACAATAATCATTTTTGGGCTGAAGAAAACCCTCATGCATTCTTGGAATCCCGTCACTAGGAGCAGTTTTCCGTTAACGTGTAGGCTGGCATATGCAGTGATTATTTAATTGGGCCCAATTTTCTCCATGCGAGGTTGAATGGTTATAATTACCGGCAGTTTCTCGTAGAAGAATTGCGAGCTTTGATGGAATATGTTGCCATTTCAGTAAGAAATCGACGGGGCACCAGAGTGCGCGAATATTCAAAATAAAATTACAATAATCGTTGGATAGGTCGCGGAGGACCACATGCATGGCCACCTAGGTCCCGGGACCTCAATAGTTTAGTATAATCTAAACAATTGAGGTCCGGGAGTCATCTTGTAGGACTTTGCACTTTTATCAATCGGATCTCATTCAACGTCCGTCGAGGCATTAGCCAGGGAAGTAGTTGTTTTTTTATGGATATGCGACCAATATACACCTATTGTATAGGTTTTTGTAATCAGCTGTCTTGAGGAATGAGACATTTTTCCTTTTCAATGAAATTATGGCTGGCTATCAAGAATGTTACAGATTTCTGTCTCTTATTGCAGATATTTCTATCCTGTTATTCAAAGTTGGTAATCATCATAGTTTCTTGCGAAACTATTAGAAACAATCCCAGCATTTTCCAAAGAGCATGTGAATTCATGAGAAAAAGAGCAGAGGCATGCATATTTGTGCGTTGAAGGTAATTTTGTTTTAGCATTTAAATTTTTTATAATTTTACCGTTTAAAAATTATTCTTTTAAATATGTTTTTGTTTAAAGTTACATACATTGTTTTTTCTCGTAAGTGGTCTAGCGAGATGCGACAGAATGAATTTTATTTTTTCATGCGAAAACCGCACGTCAAACGAAAAAAAAAACAAAGATTTGCTCAAAAAGGAATGAGGATTTTTAAAATAATTTTTACTTTGAGAAAAATCAGAGGCGTATCACTTTTATCTCTGAAATGATTCAGTTCAAATCCAGAACGAACGCCACTGGAAAGAATAAAAAAAATTGTACAGCAGAAAATGCATTTTGAAGCATAGAAGATGCGTTTCAGAAAAGTATCTAGGGTCATACCAAAGATATCATGAAAAAATGTTTCTTAAAACTTTATTTTAGTTCAAAAGTTAAGACCTTTAGGACATACGTTCATATGAACTTTTTTCTCAAAAAGGACCAAAGAATAACCTCCTCAAATATTAGCTTATTATTGAGGAACACCCTGTATATCTATCTATAAAAAACGAACTACACATCTTTGAAGGATGAGTGTCTTAAACACCTCCTTTCTAAAGGGGTTAGAACAACGGTTTATAATTTAGCTAAAAAATCATCGGGCGTATTCCGGAGAATCATGGAATTTGTAGACAACAACAATATACTGGCTTCCAAAAAAACAAAAATACATCTGATGCCATATTTGCTCTCCTGCAGACAGTTTATAATGAAATCAACAACGCGGAAACAACTGCAGCGGTTCTATGTGACTTCTCTAAGGCATTTGACTGTGTCAACCATGAGATACTACTGCAAAAACTCAGCAGATACGATTTTAGGGACAACATTCATGCTTGGATGAGATCATATCTCACTGCAAGAAAGCAAATTGTAAGGACGTCTCCGGATTCGAATATGTGATGTGAAATATGGCGTACCCCAAGGCTCTGTTCTGGGTCCCGTCCTGTTTCTCCTATAAATCAACGATCTGACTAACATCCCAATTACAGGAAAACTCACCATCTTTGCCGACGGTACTACATTAATATGGCATGACAAAGACAAAGACAGGCTGCATACCAGAATGAGTGCAGATATATGATTAAAGTAATTTCCTAACACTTAACACCAAAAAAACCAATGTTATATCATTCAAATGTACATTTTCAGATATCTCTTTAGGAGCAAACACTATCGAAAACAGCACCACATCGAAATTCCTAGGAGTCCATATAAATAAAAATCTAAAATATGACGAACACATCAGACATCTCAATAAAAAAATTGCGTCTAGATTTTACGCGCTAAGAAATGTTGTGAAAGAGCTAGGTTTTCCCAACGCTAAGGCTGCGTACTACGCCTTGATAGATTCTCAACTGCGGTATGGTATAGCCTTCTGGGGAGGCAAGATTCATGTAAACCTCTCTTTCTTGAGCATAAAATACTAACAGTCATTTCAATATATATATATAATGGAAACAGTGACCATAATCCACAAGAACAGAGCTAATATGAAGTCATTGTTATTGTAAAATAAAAATTATTTATTTATTTATTTATTTACAAACACTGCATATTCAACCCGTCAAGCGAACCAACTCAGACTTCTAATACCCAATTCAACTCTGACACATAACTCACTTATACAGAGTGGGCCATTGAAAACGAAACACCGGCTCTGTAGGTCGGCAGAACCGAATTATATAAAAACGCTGGGACACTTCAACTACATTTTCGAGGGGGACATCGTTCGCGTTGAAATTCACCCGAAATACATTCCATCCCTCGAAGCTGTGACCGCCACTCCTAAATTTTTAAATTGCAACATATGGCAAGTAATACCTCATTTGAAATGTATTTTCCTTCTTAATATCAAACAACAAAAATAAATTAATTCTATCGATTCTGTATACCGGGTGACACAGGTTATCGGGCCACCCCTGTAACTTCTGCATTCGTGAACGGATTTTTATGAAATTCGGTACAGTTATATAAGCAACCATTTTGGATTTGATCACATTACAATCCAATATGGCGGACTTCCGGTTTTTCTGGAAATACCAGTAACTTTGTTTTTTCAAATGGAACACCCTGTATATTTTTACATATTCGAATTCAACGGGTCAAAACAAGTCCAACCCTCATGTCAAATGTCATTTTTTTTAAACAATTGAAATTAAAATTGTTTTTTTATTATACCTCGTGGATAAATGAGATTTGGTCGAAGCTATTCACAATAAGTCGCAAATAACAGAAAAACTTTTTTTTTTATATATTTTTTGTGTCATTTACTGGTTAATCAATTCAGTCACATCACATTTTGATAAAAAATTCATTTTTCTCAAATGGAACCCCTATGGGCCACCTACCTGTTCGGTGCAGTAACAAATTGTATAAATTCAAAAACCTACAACTAGTCCATGGGTTTCCTTGCAGTTCGAATAATTTTTCAACTCAGTAAGCTGTAGAAAACAACATTTCTGAATCTTGTCAACTAATTGTGTTCCGCTTTCATCTTTCATCTCAACTCTCGAAAAGTTAACTTCCGAGAATTAGTTTAATAGAAATGTAAAATCAAAATTATAGGTTTACAAGAAGTGAACAGGTATGTTATTAATTTACGGAGAATGTCTTTAAAACAGTGTCGCCGCTTGTCAGTTATACGCTGAACGATACCCACACAGAAATGAACACAACAATGGAGAAGATGATCGTAAGTGAGGAGGCAGGAATGAACGTTTTGCTTATGTTGATTTTGATCCAACCGCTTCGACGCGGAAATTGGAATACCAATGCAATGTAAGTCGAGAAAACGCTAGAAGAATTTTAAAAAAACACCATTATCGTGCTTATAAGTATAACTTACACAATTAGTTGACAAGATTCAGAAATGTTGTTTTTCACAGCTTACTAAGTTGAAAAATTATTCGAACTGCAAGGAAACCCATGAACTAATTGTAGATTTTTGAATTTATACAATTTGTTACTGCACCGAAACACACAAATGATGTCATTTTTTTCCTTAATGTATGTTCTAGAGAGACAGGTAGGTGGCCCATAGGGGTTCCATTTGAAAAAAATTTATTTTTGATCAAAATGTGATGTGACTGAATTGATTAACCAGTAAGTGACACAAAAAATAATTATTCAGAAAAAATTAAGTTATTCTGTTATTTGCGACTCATTCTGAATAGCTTCGACCAAATCTCATTTATCCACGAGGTAAAATAAAAAAACAATTTTAATTTCAATTGTTTCTAAAAAATGAAATTTGACATAAGGTTTGGACTTGTTTTCATCTGTTGAATTCGAAAATGTAAAAATATACAGGGTGTTCTATTTGATAAAACAAAGTTACTGGCATTTCCAGAAAAACCGGAAGTCCGCCATATTGGATTGTAATGTGATCAAATCCGAAATGGTTGCTTGTATAACTGTACCAAATTTCAGAAAAATTCGTTCACGAATGCAGAAGTTACAGGGGTGGCCCGATATCCTGTGTCACCCGGTATAATGGTATTAAGATGTACAATAAACTCCCGCTAGAAATTAAAGAAACAACAACGCTAAAACTATTTAAAAAGAGCATATTGAGTGATAAAGCCTACTATAATCTATAAGATTACTTTAATGATACACTGTGATATCTCAGTTTATTAAGTATACCAATATTTTTATAGAAACTTAATTTATGTTATCTGTTTAATCTATATTATTTATGTTCTTTCATCGTATTATATTACATTTTATTATTGTTATTGTGAAAACGTATCTATTTACAATAAGCTACTGTCTGTGTTATAATTTTAAAATAAGCTATACAAAATTTGGAAATTGACTGATTATCCATAAACTTACTGTATGACATTGTATTTGTTAACAAGATATCTCTATATACAATAAACATTATATTCACTCTCTATCTTCTGTTTTGTGATCACCTGAATGTTTCCGCAAAAGATAATAAGCTATACAAAATTTGGAAATTGACTGATTATCCATAAACTTACTGTATGACATTGTGTTTGTTAACAAGAGATATCTCTTAGCAACAATAAACATATATTATCTCTCTCTCTCTCTTCCGTTGTGTGATCACCTGAATGTTTCAGCAAAAGATAAAATAAGCTATACAAAATTTGGAAATTGACTGATTATCCATAAACTTACTGTATGACATTGTGTTTGTTAACAAGAACAATAAACATATTATCTCTCTCTCTCTCTGTTGTGTGATCACCTGAATGTTTCAGCAAAGATAAAATAAGCTATACAAAATTTGAAATTGACTGATTATCCATAAACTTACTGTATGACATTGTGTTTGTTAACAAGAGATATCTTTAGCAACAATAAACATATATTACTCTCTCTCTCTTTCCGTGTGTGATCACCTGAATGTTTCAGCAAAGATAAAATAAGCTATACAAAATTTGGAAATTGACTGATTATCCATAAACTTACTGTATGACTTGTTTTGTTAACAAGAGATATCTCTTAGCAACAATGAACATATATTCTTCTCTTGTGATCACCTGAATGTTTCAGCAAAAGATAATATAAGCTATACAAATCTTGGTAATTGACTGATTATCCATAAACTTACTGTATGACATTGTGTTTGTTAACAAGAGATATCTCTTAGCAACAATAAACATATATTATCTCTCTCTCTTCCGTTGTGTGATCACCTGAATGTTTCAGCAAAAGATAAAATAAGCTATACAAAATTTGGAAATTGACTGATTATCCATAAACTTACTGTATGACATTGTGTTTGTTAACAAGAGATATCTCTTAGCAACAATAAACATATATTATCTCTCTCTTTTCCGTTGTGTGATCACCTGAATGTTTCAGCAAAGATAAAATAAGCTATACAAAATTTGGAAATTGACTGATTATCCATAAACTTACTGTATACATTGTGTTTTTAACAAGAGATATTCTTAGAACAATAAACATATATTATCTCTCTCTCTTCTTCCGTTTGTGATCACCTGAATGTTTCAGCAAAGATAAAATAAGCTATACAAAATTTGGAAATTGACTGATTATCCATAAACTTACTGTATGACATTGTGTTTGTTAACAAGAGATATCTAGCAACAATAACATATATTATCTCTCTCTCGTTGTGTGATCACCTGAATGTTTCAGCAAAAGATAAAATAATATACAAATTTGGAATTGACTGATTATCCATAAACTTACTGTATGACATTGTGTTTGTTAACAAGAGATATCTCTTAGCAACAATAACATATATTTCTCTCTCTCTTTCCGTTGTGTGATCACCTGAATGTTTCAGCAAAGATAAAATAAGCTATACAAAATTTGGAAATTGACTGATTATCCATAAACTTACTGTATGACATTGTGTTTGTTAACAAGAGATATCTCTTAGCAACAATAAACATATATTATCTCTCTTCTTCGTGTGATCATGAATGTTTCAAAAGATAAAATAAGTATACAAAATTTGAAATTGACTGATTATCCATAAACTTACTGTATGACATTGTGTTTGTTAACAAGAGATATCTCTTAGCAACAATAAACATATATTATCTCTCTCTTTCCGTTGTGTGATCACCTGAATGTTTCACAAAGATAAAATAAGCTATACAAAATTTGAAATTGACTGATTATCCATAAACTTACTGTATGACATTGTTTTGTTGTCCTGAACAATAAACATATATTATCTCTCTCTTTCCGTTGTGTGATCACCTGAATGTTTCAGCAAAGATAAAATAAGCTATACAAAATTTGGAAATTGACTGATTATCCATAAACTTACTGTATGACATTGTGTTTGTTAACAAGAGATATCTCTTAGCAACAATAAACATATATTATCTCTCTCTCTCTCTCTTGTGTGATCACCTGAATGTTTCAGCAAAGATAAAATAAGCTATACAAAATTTGGAAATTGACTGATTATCCATAAACTTACTGTATGACATTGTGTTTGTTAACAAGAGATATCTCTTAGCAACAATAAACATATATTATCTCTCTCTCTCTCTTCCGTTGTGTGATCACCTGAATGTTTCAGCAAAAGATAAAATAAGCTATACAAAATTTGGAAATTGACTGATTATCCATAAACTTACTGTATGACATTGTGTTTGTTAACAAGAGATATCTCTTAGCAAAATAAACATATATTTCTCTCTCTTCTTCCTTTTGATCACCTTGTTTCAGCAAAAGATAAAATAAGCTATACAAAATTTGGAAATTGACTGATTATCCATAAACTTACTGTATGACATTGGTTTGTTAAAAGGATATTCTTAGCAACAATAAACATATATTATCTCTCTCTCTTCCGTTGTGTGATCACCTGAATGTTTCAGCAAAATATAAAATAAGCTATACAAAATTTGGAAATTGACTGATTATCCATAAACTTACTGTATGACATTGTGTTTGTTATCAAGAGATATCTCTTAGCAAAAATAAACATATATCTATCTCTCTCTTCCGTTGTGTGATCACCTGAATGTTTCAGCAAAAGATAAAATAAGCTATACAAAATTTGGAAATTGACTGATTATCCATAAACTTACTGTATGACATTGTGTTTGTTAACAAGAGATATCTCTTAGCAACAATAAACATATATTATCTCTCTCTCTCTTCCGTTGTGTGATCACCTGAATGTTTCAGCAAAAGATAAAATAAGCTATACAAAATTTGGAAATTGACTGATTATCCATAAACTTACTGTATGACATTGTGTTTGTTAACAAGAGATATCTCTTAGCAACAATAAACATATATTATCTCTCTCTCTTCCGTTGTGTGATCACCTGAATGTTTCAGCAAAGATAAAATAAGCTATACAAAATTTGGAAATTGACTGATTATCCATAACCTTACTGTATGACATTGTGTTTGTTAACAAGAGATATCTCTTAGCAACAATAAACATATATTAGCTCTCTCTCTCTTCCGTTGTGTGATCACCTGAATGTTTCAGCAAAAGATAAAATAAGCTATTCAAAATTTGGAAATTGACTGATTATCCATAAACTTACTGTATGACATTGTGTTTGTTAACAAGAGATATCTCTAGCAACAATAAACATATATTATTCTCTCTCTTCCGTTGTGTGATCACCTGAATGTTTCAGCAAAAGATAAAATAAGCTATACAAAATTTGGAAATTGACTGATTATCCATAAACTTACTGTATGACATTGTGTTTGTTAACAAGAGATATTTAAACAATAAACATATATTCTCTCTCTCTCTTCCGTTGTGTGATCACCTGAATGTTTCAGCAAAAGATAAAATAAGCTATACAAAATTTGGAAATTGACTGATTATCCATAAACTTACTGTATGACATTGTGTTTGTTAACAAGAGATATCTCTTAGCAACAATAAACATATATTATCTCTCTCTCTTTCTTGTGTGATCACCTGAATGTTTCAGCAAAAGATAAAATAAGCTATACAAAATTTGGAAATTGACTGATTATCCATAAACTTACTGTATGACATTGTGTTTGTTAACAAGAGATATCTCTTAGCAACAATAAACATATATTCACTTTCTTCCGTTGTGTGATCACCTGAATGTTTCAGCAAAAGATAAAATAAGCTATCAAAATTTGGAAATTGACTGATTATCCATAAACTTACTGTATGACATTGTGTTTGTTAACAAGAGTATCTCTTAGCAACAATAAACATATATTATCTCTCTCTCTTTCGTTGTGTGATCACCTGAATGTTTCAGCAAAGATAAAATAAGCTATACAAAATTTGGAAATTGACTGATTATCCATCAACTTACTGTATGACATTGTGTTTGTTAACAAGAGATATCTCTTAGCAACAATAAACATATATTACTCTCTTCTTCCGTTGTGTGATCACCTGAATGTTTCAGCAAAAGATAAAATAAGCTATACAAAATTTGGAAATTGACTGATTATCCATAAACTTACTGTATGACATTGTGTTTGTTAACAAGAGATATCTCTTAGCAACAATAAACATATATTATCCCCTTCTCCGTTGTGTGATCACCTGAATGTTTCAGCAAAAGATAAAATAAGCTATACAAAATTTGGAAATTGACTGATTATCCATAAACTTACTGTATGACATTGTGTTTGTTAACAAGAGATATCTCTAGCAACAATAAACATATATTATCTCTCTTCCGTTGTGTGATCACCTGAATGTTTCAGCAAAGATAAAATAAGCTATAAAAATTTGAAATTGACTGATTATCCATAAACTTACTGTATGACATTGTGTTTGTTAACAAGAGATATCTCTTAGCAACAATAAACATATATTATCTCTCTCTCTTCCGTTGTGTGATCACCTGAATGTTTCAGCAAAAGATAAAATAAGCTATACAAAATTTGGAAATTGACTGATTATCCATAAACTTACTGTATGACATTGTGTTTGTTAACAAGAGATATCTCTTAGCAACAATAAACATATATTCTCTCTCTCTCTTTTCCGTTGTGTGATCACCTGAATGTTTCAGCAAAAGATAAAATAAGCTATACAAAATTTGGAAATTGACTGATTATCCATAAACTTACTGTATGACATTGTGTTTGTTAACAAGAGATATCTCTTAGCAACAATAAACATATATTCACTCTCTCTCTCTTCCGTTGTGTGATCACCTGAATGTTTCAGCAAAAGAACCACCAAAAGCAGCAACCGAAAAACCACTAGAGGAAACCCCGCCACCACCTTCACCCGCCGAAATATCGGTGGACAAAAAAGATTCTCCTGTGTCGTCGGAGGAGACCAAACCTCCCACAGAAATAGGCGAATTATTAATCGATGACGTATTGTTAGACGAAGAAAAGCCGCAAGAAGGAGTGGAAGAACAAATAATTACCGACACAGGATATATCAAACCGGCTGCGGAGGATGTTGTGCCTGAAGAAGGTGCATCTGAAGAAACGGCTCCAGGAGAAGAAACTGAAGAAGGTATTTATTGAACTAATCTCAATATGCACTCTTGTATCGTACATCAAAATGTTTTCCAAACAGAAAAAAAAAGAACATTCCGAATCAATTTGTTACCACATTGATTCAAGAGAATATTTGTATTTCAAAATGTTAAGTTCACGACGTTTTGATCGCTTGTAAATGAAGACCACAGGCAAAAAAGGCGCTATTATAAAAAAACGGGATTTCGAGAAAACCCGTTCTAAAATATTAGGACCTTTATATTTTTGTGCGTTTAGGCTGAATAATATTCCAAACAATACACAAATGTAGCTTCCATGTTTATTATAATTTTTTTATAATGTCCCACTTTGTGAATTAAATCAAAGAATAAAAAAAATCAACAAAAAGCGAAAAAAGTACCTTACTATAGAAAAAAAAGGTAATTACTTAATTTAGTTCCCAAAACCAATAAAAGTACGGGAGATGCAATCTTTCGCTTTCTGAAAAATCTATATTCTAGTCTGGAGGAAGTGAGCGCTGCAGGGTTTTGCGACATATCTAAAGCTTTTGACTGTTACGTAAGATTCATCTTTACGTCTTCAGAGGACAAAGCTTCAATTGGTTCGAGTCCTATCTGAGTGAAAGAACCTCTCAACTTTGGGCAATTTCAGAGGCAGACAATACGACTATCTTATCGCAAGAACTCAAATTACCTTCATATTAAAATGACTCTGAACTACCTTTGCCCATTGTAATAATATTTTTCAACTTGTGATTGCAATTTATCTAGTAACTAGAAAGTCAAATATTTTTATTATTACTTTTATATTTATTTTTTATAATATAAATATTTTGTACAAAAACTTTCCCATGTGATATGTGATGACAATCTTCTATTGGAAAATTCTAAATATAGTGGATATTTTCTTCCA
Source organism: Gonioctena quinquepunctata (assembly GCA_018342105.1). Taxonomy (NCBI): domain Eukaryota; kingdom Metazoa; phylum Arthropoda; class Insecta; order Coleoptera; family Chrysomelidae; genus Gonioctena; species Gonioctena quinquepunctata. The sequence goes on along the minus strand of JAFIRS010000110.1, from coordinate 195,167 downwards.
AAGAGCCATGGGACCCTCTTTGACGGTTCGGAATTTACTAGCCAAAATCAAGATATCTTCATAGAATGAAAAGTCCACGCTTATAGGTGAAATTCATGTGTTTATTAAAAAGTCATAATTATCCTAATAATAGTCATTAGCCTTATCGGCCTTGTTCTTGCGAACAACTGCTTGGTCTAGATCACCCTCCTTCTCCGATTATCTCACTGAAAAATAAAAGAGAAGCTGATTTAGATAATTGTCTTCTCCTCTCACCTTTGTTAGTAGGGCTCACCTTTCCCGGAGAAGTAATTCTAAGATAGCTGAAAGCAGTCTAGACTGTCGCTGACCAGGATTCATCGATTTCTCAACTTCATCAACAGATTTTATTATATCTACAATGAACTCTCTGATTTTTTTCAGGTCAGAAGGTTGTTAGAGAGGTAATAGTCCGGCAGAGATGGTCAGTGAATGGCTTGTTAATAGTTTGTATCGGAAAGTTTAATTTTCAAGTTAATTCATCATCTAGAGACATCGGTCCACTCTCCTACCTTTTCTCCTTCCTTCGTGGAAGTTTCCATGATCCCAAAAAGGCCATTTGAGAAGAAATCACTTTGTAAAAATCGCCAGGTAGACTTCAAGAAAAATCTGATTTTAGACAGACAGATGTAAACATTGTAGTAAATTTCAAGGATTTCATCTTATTTTCGCGCCAACTGAGCGGGATCTAGTTCGTAGAACTATAATCTTTGTTAACGATCCATACACGATTTTTTGCATAAAAATATGCAGTAATGTTGACAGAAATAGAAAATTTCATAGGTTTGAAGTTTGACATTTAGCGTGACACAAACATTCCTTAACCGCACCATCTACTAATAAAGTTCTAAGCAGAATTTAACGCCATTCATTTGTTGTCTCCCAAATTCTTTAAACAAAATCGAATCAGTGAATACACCAGGATTTTTAGGCAGCCTGAACGATAGGATAGGGCGAAACTTTTAAAATTTTAGGTGGCACTAATAACTGAATTTTCTGAAAAATTGACATAGCGCCTTCTTTGCCTGTGGTCTTCAAATGCAATCGTCAATAAATTGTGCGTGCGTGTGTGAGCGTTAGTATTGTACCCACTGTTTTCATATGGCGCGGGTTCGACTCCGGCAGCCGGCGAAAAAATTTTCAAGGCCCCAAGAGTGGTTTCGGATCCCACTATAAAAGGTAAGGCCCTCGGGATCTCAACTCGTACGAGTTTTCATTAACTTTTGAGGGTTGGTCAAACAACTAAGAAAGCGGTTAAAGAACAATTTGACAATTGGAGATGTTGAGATACTGTCCCATGGACGTCCGCAACGAGAGTTATCAAGTTACCACAATGTCGACAGCCTTCAAAAAAAGATGAAAAATGAAATAACGAATTAATTCGATGATTGTATTCATTAATATAATAGGTGTACTCTATTTTGTTCAATCTCGTGGAGAATTCGATTGTGAGTCAAGATTCCATTATGACCAACTCAACATTACTCATGGATGATAAATAGTTCCTCGACAAAATATCTCGTTGATACGCCACTGGTCTATTATTGAAGGATCACTCCTTCAACTATAGACCAATAAACGCTAAGGATGACCTCAGATATAGGGTTACTATAGTTGATTAATCCTTTTGTTGTAAGTTGCTCGCCAAAGTTGTTATTTTGACGTATAGGGAGCATCAATTACTTGTAAGTAATTTAACCGAGAGTAATCCCGAGAGCGGCTTCGAGACAATATCTCTTTCTTTCTCTACTTGAGAGTGTGGGTTTTTTATCTAGGGAGCACGTACCGTTTCTCAGAAAGTGTGAAAGAATACTCTTGGGAATGCATGAGAATTATACATATTTTATAAAAGTTACAAAACACTTCCATCTGATAAAAGATACAATGGTCATAGAACGGTGGAGCGTTACCTTAAGTTAGTTTTTGTCAGTCTCAAAGTCAAGTAGACTGAATATAAGTAAAAATGTACACTGAATATAATGTTAAAAACGACTATTGATAATTATTATTTGAAATCTATGGGAACATAAAATATGGAGATACATTTAAAAACACATAAAACTCATAAATTGTTCAATTTGCCCAAGCATAAGATACAGAAAAATATTTGAACTTACTCAACACTTATTCACTTGTTATTGGTTTTACACGATAATGGTTTAATTGGATTATTATTTTAATTATTTCCGCGCAAGTTGTTTATTTACTTTTGAATTTTAATGTATGTTCGACTATAGTTGTATGGATACTGTTTTTCTATTAAGTCGGGAACTGTCGACCAGAGGTTTTCGTTGACTCATCTCCTTCTTGAAGTATTAATAAAAAGGTAATTTTGGAAAATACTGTTTACTTGTGAATTCACTTTGCGCGGTCATTACTCGGTTTAACTTGATCTGAATATATTATTTCTCAATAGCTTCGTAAGTTCACTGCAAGACGACTATATTCGTACTCTTCTCATCTTTATTTCACTATATGGTAATTGAATGAAAACTAACCTCATTTTGAGAGGACATGCACAACGTCTGGCTTTGATCGTTCGCGGGTCAAAATTCTTAACATCATAGTTAACTTCACCCTGTCATAATAAATCACCAAGTAGCACAGAGTCATAAAATTAACATGATGACTTCTTATACCGTCTTAAAGACCACGTATTTGTATGTTTTAAAACCAAAAAGTTAATGTGCGTTTAATAACCTTCAGGCGTTGCTATGACGTCGTGTAGTAGATATAACGAGAGTACAATAAAGAATTCTCGAGATGAAGTTGTACTGTGGTTTGTATGTAAATAAATTGTATGTGTCTTTAAGTAGAACTTAAGAGCAGTTGCTGTGAGGTTATTGTGACAATGAACATATGTGGTTCTAATGAATAGATTTTTGAAACGTTTCTACGACTACATATTGTACTCATGTAATGTAGTTTTATCAACTGATGAACTTTGGTCGTAATGATTTCATTATGTATCTATGGTTAGATTATTTTTGTTGGTTATGTTATTTTTGGTGGATAGGTATATTGTGTTATGTATGTAGAATATTCAGTTCCGTGTATGAATAATTAAAATGCCAAAACAAAAATTCAATCTGTCTTACAAGAGAACTGGAGCGTTTAGAAAATGTTTAAAAAAATATAAAGAGGAAGGAATGCCTACCCCAAAATTAACATCTGAAATGATTAATCAGTCTATCGGGACACTGCAAAAAAATGAAGTTCATCCAGTCCCTCCAATTGTTTTCACAACAAGGAAAGACATAAATAATATGTATGTGCACTTCGAGTGATAAATAAAAAATATTTAAATATAACTGTTCAACATCAACATAACCTCTATTGTAAATGTCAGTTGTCAGTTATTCTAGCGTTTTCCATTAGGCGGAACTAACGGAATGCTTATGCACTCAGTGTATATCTTTTTCTGTATTGATAGCGTTACGAAGTTAGTACAACAAAACTTGCTACTTTTGGTCATAGCGACAACATTACAACTTTTTCATGTAAGATATTGCGATGTCTTTGAGACACTCGTGAACTATTCTATGATAGTACATACCGGAGTAATTACAACTTTTCGACACTAGAAGGAGGGCATCTATGTTTTTCGATTGATTGATAACATCATTCTGGTAGCCATATTGGAACAAAAATATTTAAAATAAAAAATATGGGACTCTGGGTGTTATATCAATTTAAAAATCATTGGAGATGTGCTAATCAAGTATCTTTCGTAATATGGTCTACATATTTCAACGATTAATGAGGAAAATTGATGAAATAATTTTTTTCTGAAATGAAAATAAATATTTATCTCTCTTTATTTTCGAGACGCATGAATTTTAAGTGAGTAGAATTGGATTTTGATCGTAAAAATTGATTTGCTTACTACATGTATTAGAAAGATTATGACCTTCATGCATAATGATATAATGACTACACTGAGACCACACAACGACGTAATAATAATATTCAATCCAACCCTTTTGCGACTGGCTTATATAAGTCTATATGAGCAAGTCATTACCACTACTTTATAACATCGATGTGACGTCGCAAGAGTGTGCCTTTTTGTCGTATTGGCATACATAGCGACGTCTTAGCATATTACAAGACATAAGACATGGACTTTTGTGAAGGGTCTAGTAGGCTTCTGTACAACCGAATTATGACCTCTGTGTGCTACTTGGGCAGTAGCTTAATAATTAATGGCTTGTTACTGTCGCCGAAGGAATATAAAAAAAAGATTTATGTATTTCGTAGTCGGGTTGCACTTAGCGAGCTGTCACCTATTAATTTACAGCGTATTAGTTTACATAATGAATTCCTTAGATATGACTTACATCGGAAGTGATGAGTTATTTATGTAAAAGGGGTGATTTTTTCCTAATGCATTCCTATGTCTGGTGGTATTTAATCTATTAGTAACATGCCTTTGTTTATTAGTATGGTCATCCATATTCGACTTTAGAATTTATTTTCATTCCTAGTGAATTTGTTGTCTGGCCATAGAGTTCCTATTTAGTAATATCGTGTTGTTTTTTATGCTTGAAAGTTTTTCTGTACTTATGGGGGCATGACACTCTCAGCAAATCACTTCCACTCGGTGTTCATTCAGTGCGATACGAAGAATTCGTCTTGGGTATCGGCCCGAAGTTCGGTTTGAAAGTCAAGACCCTCTTTAAAAAAAAATCCAATCATTTCTCAGCTATTGACTCACTACTTTACAGGTGTCCTAGTGAAAGAAGAGGAGATAGAAAGTGCCGAAGGAACACAACAGGGTGACGCTCTTGAAGAAAGAGCTGGGTCTGCCGAAACAACCGTATCAGTTGCCGCTTCTGCTATTGTGAGTCAGAAGCCATCTGTTATTATTAGTGAGAAGCGTTCTGTCAGTATTATGGAAAAGCCTTCTGCCATTTTTATGGCAAAGCCTTCTGTCAGTATCATTGACAAGCCTTCTGCTAGTATGGTGTCTGCCATCGAAAAACCCTCCCCGACCGGAGAACCGTTAGCTGAGGAAAATGCCAGAATGGAAGATCGAACTGATGAAGGCGATGAAGCTGGAGGAGAAACTGAATCCGTAATTCCTTCAGAACCTGCAACTACTGATGAACCCTCGACGAGTGACGCGCCATCCGAATATGAAAACGAATTACCCGAAGAATGAGTCCCTGGAAAGGGGTTTTTTGTTATATATTTCCATCAACTGTAAATTGGAAAATGTTTGCGGAAAAAGGAAGTAACTCATTGTCCTGATAGTAAATTTTGTTATTTAATGCTTATTGCAAATTTCTGATTTTTTTTTCATTTGCCTTTTAGCGTGAATCATTTCCGTTTTCTGCAAAGTTTCCCTTCCACATTATTCCCTCTTTTCCCCCTTCAATTTTTCTGTTTTTATATAAATAGATTACACAATCTCGATAATTTCGTTGTTTCATTGAACCAGAATTTAGTAATAAATGAATAAAAATAAATAAATCAAAACAAACCTTGAGTTACACAGAAGATGAATTATACTATCAAATAGGGATTACATTAGTACTATCCAACACTCCACTGATTCTTTGGTACCAGATGGTACGCATGAAAAAGTAACTTTTAGATGGCGGTACCTAGTGACAGAAAGAAACACTACAAAAACTATTCACCTATCTCGATAGGAGTGGCTGCATGCCCGACAAGGCGTATACATTGAACAAGAGAGCCAAACATGTGAAGTGTAATATTAGAAACGGAGGACTTAAAGTCTCTTCACAAAATTCAATATAAATTGAAATAAGTGGTAGACTACAAGCGAAAACAAATACTTTCCTGGCAAATACCACGCAGAACATTGAATGATATCCACCTGAAAATCTATGCAAACTTCCATTATCAATGAAAATGGATTGCAAACGTTTCTTTCTGATAAAGTTGATTATGTTTAAATTGTGTCAGGTCAGCCCAACAATCCATATACCGGTTTCAGGCTTTTGGCCTTCATCAGTACGGAGTAGTCACCAGCCAGAGATCCGAAGACCTCTGGCTGAAGCGAGACCCAACACAAATTATCTCGCCACTGTTTTTTTGTATGTTTATTTTTTTTCTAGATATCGAGCAGATAAAAATTCATTTTCTGTTTCTTGAATTTTTTCTCGTATCTCGCTTCGTTTTTGGAGAAAAAATTTAAAAATCGTTTTTCTGGAAAAACTATCGAATTGATATTACGACAAATGTATTTCTTTTATATCATTAGAATACGGATACTTCCAAAAATTCTAAAAACTGCTCAAAATGACCACCATCTTTTTGAATGCAAAGTTCGCATCTACAGACGACAGATTCTGCAGCTGCACGTCACTCTGCTGGTGTGATCTCTCGTGCTGCTTGAACAATCCTTTCCCGAATACCTGGGCTCAGCATAAACTTTGGTTTTCATTGGAGACCATACAAAAAATCCATAGGGGTCAAGTCAGGAGAGCGTGCAGCCCAAGGAAAGGGGGTATCCCGTGACCTATCCGGAAAATAGTAGTGCAGCTATTGTCGGACTGTTACTCTATATATTAATTATAGGAAAAATCATTTTCAAAAAAATGAAGGTAAGCCGGACCATTTAGTCTTGGAAGCAGGAAATATGGACAGATGAGTGAGTCGTCGCATAATGCCATCCAAACGTTGCACATTCATGTTGAAAATTGCTGACTTATAGCACGAGGATTTTCGTGCGCCCAAATGTGAACATTATGCTGATTAAAGGTACCAGCCCGGGTGAATGTTCCTTCGTCAGTCCAAATCACCCTCTGAGAGTAGGTAGCATCATTTATTATTTGCTCCAGGAACCTTCTCTTCTTCGTGGCAAGTCATCAGGTAGCAAATTCTAACCTTTCCGCAGATGATATGCGTGACGACCAACCGCTATCAAAGTCCTGTTCCCAGTGCTCCGCGTACATCCTAATTGTAAAGAAAATCTCCGCGTGCTACTGGAAGGCCTCTCGTCGAAATGCCCTTACATATTTTATGTTCTTCTTTCATTTTGAAGGGGTGCGAAATCAGCGTCAGTAAAAATATCTTGATCATAAGGCACTATTCCAGTTTTTCGAAAGCCTGCCTTCATATTTGATGGTGTAAATGCCTTATTTAATGATCAATTGTTAAGGGTTGTCTAGGATTGACATCCGGCCATCGCAGGCCTTATCAAAGTAAGCTTTAAATGGTCCCAGAACGCCCACGTCTAATGGTTGCATTCTATGACTAGAATTATGTGCAACAGCAGTATTTCGGGCTTTTTCCATAGCTCTGACCGAAATATGACTCTCGTGGTTATCGTAGTTCAAGATTGATGATTGTTCTTTGAAGAACTTGAATGTTTGACAAAATGGTCTCAAATACGAAGAGATCGGTATTCATCCAACCACTAGGAGCTGCTAATCCCAAAGTTCCTGGATGGGTATCTTTTAACATGTAGTTCTTATAACGTTTCCGTGAAAAAATTATTACTGGGAACAAAAAAGTACCTATTCCAGAAATAGTGGCGCACGCAGTTCACCGCGCTTTCTGCTGGTTGCCTTATGCACTTTTTTAACTCATTTGGGTGTAATTATTTTCTTTGGTAATTTGTTAAAAATATCCATAGTATCTCGAAGTGGAGTAGAATGCAATATGTTCCAAGAAAACTCTTAGTCATACCCCACAATGTACATTACCCTCTTGAATAAGGTTGGTACATGTTTCGGACCATCATCAGCCAGAGTGGTATTCCAAAAACGGGAGAATATTTCATGATAATCCCCTTTCATAAATAGACTGGATTGTTTAGAAGATTAAGTTTTAGTATATGAGCCTTACTGTATTTTTTTGGCAACATGTTTTCATTATTACTACTATAAACAAAGTTAAAATAAAATAATTAATAAAAAAACCTTTTTAAAAACAAGCTTTCATTCAAATCCCCTTAAAAGTACAAAATAATTGCTTTGTATGTGTGACGTAGGTTATTCCGTGAGTTCTAGATTCAAGAGTTCGTCGCGCAAAGTTTTCATTTCGAATACAGATGCGACAAGCTTTTGAATTTATAACTCACGGAATAACCTACGTCACACATACAGAGCAATTATTTTGTACTTTTTAGGGTATTTGAATAAAAGCTTGTTTTTAAAAAGGTTTTTTCAATTATTTTATTTTGTGCCTTTTAGTAAGTACGCCTTAATCTATGCATTTTTGTTAAAGTCGTTTTTATGAGGCCTTTTCCCTGTAAGTTCTGAGCTGTCTTCAACAAACCGCAGATCATATATCTCATGTTATAATAAAAAATATAAATAAAAGTACAACTATCAAAACCACAGAAGATAAACACAAAAAGAAACCATGGATAACGAAAGGCCTAATAAAATCAATGAAAGAAAGGAATAAATTATTCAAGATATTCAAGAAGAATAAAGACACGCACTTATACAATGAATATAAAATCTATAGAAACAAAATAGTTAAACTAATTTCAGAACTGAAACAAAACTACTACAAAAATGTAATTATGCAAAATTCGAAAAATAGCAAAAAAATATGGCAAACAGTCAATGAGTATACTAACAGAAATGTAACAAAAGTAGATAATAATATAACCGAGATCCTGAATGAAAATAACGAAATTGAAAAGGATCTCACTAATATTGTCGAAATATTCAACAAACACTACGCCACTGTAGGTGAGAAAATTGCAAACAAGCAGACAGTACATACTAAAAATAAAACCCGAACTACATTAAATTCAATATTTCTACAGCCCGTTACGGAAACTGAAATAAAAAATATTATTCATTCTTTGAAAAACAATTCGTCACCAGGCTTTGACAACATCACAACCTAGCCCTAAAAGAAATAAGCAACTTTATTGCAAAACCATTATGTCACTTAATTAATCTTTTGTTTAGTGAAAAAACTCAGTTTATAATAGCTGTAATAAAACCAATCTTCAAACATGGAAATCGAACTGACCCAAAAAATTACCGCCCCATTAGTATCTTATCCATATTAATTTTTATTACATTAGTTTAATATATTTCAAAAAGATCAAATACCGTTTTGTGTCTTGGAACACAGTCTAGCTTAGGCTAAAGTGAACCTGGACATAAAAATTTGAATAATTTGAAATATCTGATATTTTATTTTATTTAAGATCTGTTATTTATTCAAAACTGTTTGAATGATGAATCATGTTTACATTGATAATCTTTATGCAAATGAACTGAATAAATATTTTTATTATTATTATTATTATCTAGTTCTTCAACGAGGAGACCATGTAAAGATCAACTCGTCTTTCATCCTTGAGCTGTCATCTTCAATTTATGAATGTCGACAAGAAATCAATAATCCTCGACTAAATTCATAATCTCCGACTCCAAAAACCCCTAACACCCACATACCAGTTTTGAATCGAATCGGGCCATAATTACAAAACTCGTTTGCCATCTTGGAGCCGCCATCTTGAATTTGTGAATTTTGACAAAAAATTCATAATCTCCTACCCCAAAAACCCCTACCACCCACATACCAGTTTTGAATCGAATCGGACCATAATTACAAAATCGTTGGCCATCTTGAAGCCGCCATTTTGATTTTATGAATTTTGTCAAAAATTCATAATCTCCGACCCCGAAAACCCCCACATACCAATTTTGAATCGAATCGGACCATAAACACAAATCTCGTCCGCCATCTTGGAGCCTCCAATTTGTTTTTTCTTCTAAGAAATGCATAATGCATTGTCACGGGAACTATGAACACCTGCCAAATCGAACAACTAGAAGTGGGTCAAATTTAACTTGCAAGATTTGATGACAAACATGGGGACAGGTGAAACTAAAAAAAGCTTGTAATTGTAAAAAAAGGTTGTATGGCTTAAATTTTTTATTGTTAATACTGTTGGAGTCTTTTTTAATATGTATCATTTCAAGGAATGTTCTTTCTCGTGGATTTCTTTCTTTGGTCAAAATTCATAGGTACTTTGACAGTCTCTATATGGTAATCTTTATACAGTATGAGTTTTTTGGTATTTTTTGTTTTAATTTTGAATAAATGGTGTTATTCTTATTTTGTAGTCGATGTGAAAATGTTCCCAGAATTGTCGTGCATTATTATTGTGTAAAAAAAGTTTATTTGTTTTTCTATTTCTTTTTCTATTGAGAATCTAGGGTGATATTTATTAAATTTTCCCAGAATTTCATCAATTATTTTACTGTTTTTAACCTGCATACTTCCTGTGAACGCCTCACGACTCTTCGTGAGCGGCTACGAAAGCAAGCTAGTGATTCACTCCCCGTGGGAACCCGACTTTGGTGCCCCTGGGTAATTATGGTCTCAACGTGACATCTATCAATTGGTAGTTACACCAATCAAAAGTTCGATTCGAATTGTTGGTTGGTTGTGCTAGAGGTCATATCTCCACCACTCGAAAAATTCATCCAAATAGAATTTACGTGAACGTGTCTGCGCAAAGCGCAGAAAGCACAAATAATGTCATTTCAGACATTGACATCTAACGAGGAGCCATTATAGGTGTTTTTTCTTGGATGAACCGCATTCAACCTTGTTTTCAAACCGCATTCAATATGACGTAGTGAATAATGTCATTCAAGAAAATACCACGTTTTTTGAAAGGGTCATGTCAACTGTCACCAATATGATTTTGAATCGTCACAGACACAAAATGCGCATGCTCTAAAAGCTCTTTGATATGTTGTAATTTGATGAATTCTCATCATACGGGATCAGCAGTCTAGATTGAGGTTATGTCGGTGGTTGTGACCAAAGAGAGTTAACGTCAATGAACTCTATATACTACCTGGAACGGCCACGCCTTGGGCGAAAAGTGAGGCAAAACCATTGTATAGGCAACCCGCATCTGTTACGGATACCTATCTCTTTTTATCTTATGTTGGTTAATGGAACCCTCGCACATTATTTTGAATAAATTTGTATTTTTTAGGTTTTTTTAGGAGAAAACTTGATTTTCTCCCAATCGTTATTCAGGAAAGAAAGTAATAATGCAAACAGTACAACGTTCAAGTAAAATTTTGACTGATCCCCCACGAGATTTCTAAATAAAATAAACACACATTTTAAATGAAATCCAGATTTTATATTTATATATATATATATATATATATATATATATATATAAATCTAACAGTCATTAAATAAAACAAGTTTTTCATTTTTTGTCTCATTGTGGCACTTTTTCCATGAAATTCTAAATTTAATAGTTGGCTATGGTGATACATTCGGCACTTTAAATATATAGAAATTATTTTACGAATAATTTGAATTTCGTGACATTCTTCACCTACAAATTCTTGTATTACAGGGTGTCTAGGTTTAAAAAGATCTATATCTACAGCAAAATGATTAATAACTGTTTTTATGATTTTTTGTTTCAAGTTTATTTTGCTTTTCAAAATGATTCCACTTTCTAAAAGAAGACGAATTTGCTTTTCTGCAAAATGTAAAATTTTGTACACCACATCTGAAGCATAAAGAAGACCTCCTCGAGTGACAAAATTGGTGAATGATTTATAATCTTCATTATGGGCGGTATAAGAGTGGTCAGTAGATATACTATCTCTGTATAGTAATATAGTAACTGGAAAATAAATTCACTTTTAATCTTGCTAGTAATATCGCTAATTATTCATTACATAACCAAATCTAAATATTAACAACTTACCCATGAAAAGATATTTGCCGATAATCTTGCTCGTTTTTGCATCCAAACGCTACACAATAAATCACCATTGTTTTTTTATGTTAAATGAAAACTATCGCTAAGGCCAGTAGCAAATCACACCAACTATGCAGCTTTTTAAACCACACACGATAAAGGAAACGAAACTAATAGCACAATAGAACACAATAAATGTATATCTTCACTTATATTGAACGTATTAAACAAAAATCATCCCCAATCTCCCTTAATTTTCACTTAAGAGATAATTTATGTATATAACCGTAATTCATTTGACTAAGTATGACAAAGACAGGTTACCGTAAATTAGGCTATCTCTGTTTTAGCTGCCCCTGACACACTTTACGTTATTGGAGTAAACGGTCGGGTCCGTTCCAGTTACGTATAGTATAGAGTTCACTGGTTAACGTTATCTGAATAGGACGTACTAATAAGCTCAAGCCAATTAGAATATTGTAGCATTAACCCGTCATAGTGACGTACATGGACATGAGTACAGTTTGCGCACGTAACATACAGAGTGATTCAATATACATTCAAGAGCCTTTAACTCTCAGCTCAAATACCAGAGTGCGGAGTGCGCTAGTCCGCCACTGTCCAGAGAGAATGGTGGACATGACATGTCCATATACGTCACTATGACTCACAAATGATATTTGATCTGTTTCTATTAGTGTCACCATTGTCTTATGGGGAATAGACTCTCCTACACAGATAACGTTTACTCTCTTCGGGCTGTGACAGGATTCTCCTAATTTCTTATAGTGTCATTTAGGCTTTAGCGACTTCTATCAGTTGGTAGGAATGACACTGATGAGGTGGGTTTTCAGCATATATGTATTAAGTACCAATATTGACAATAAAAACAGCAAATGTGAAGCTAAAACAAATGAAGCATGATCATTGATGGGACTCTTTCTAAACGGCAACGTTGAATTGATGCGCATGCGCGAAAATGGAGACGTCATATGTATTGGTTGTTGTTCGGTTGCCATAACTAACCATTGTCTGTGCGAATTTACACGATCCAATAAATTGGTCAATTTTGTGACCTTGAATAGAAAATTGTCGTCAATTTGAACTTGACCAATAAATTGATGAGTTTAGAATCGGTTCTAATTTTTCATCAATTTTTAGTGACAATTTGCAGTAACTTTTGGCCATGAATTGGATGCCTGCTAGAACAGAGATTTTCAGGTTATGTTATTATTTACGCGATTTCACATACCCTACCCTAACCGCGAGGAAAATGATTGTGCGAAAAAAAAACAATTTACGTGGCATTACATTCGCAGAAATGTGCATTGCTAAAAATAAAAGACAGAGATGTCGAAGATGGTGAATTAGAGCTTGGAATGAGAAAAGAGGGAAAGGAAACTCGACATTAAGTTCACGAAAAATTCCTGAGTGCAGATCCTAATAGGCTTTTTCATTTAGATGACAAATGACTAACTTTGTTTACCTGTCAGATCGGCGAATTTTTTTTTTTTTTAAAGGAAACCAAATATTTCTGAGTTTTCCTATGGATACTTAACTTGAATTTACATGGAGAAGAAAACTCACCATTGGAAAATATTCGTGTACATTATTTTATCTACGAATGAAAGGTTTCTGGCGGTATAAAATAGGTAATAAGTACTCAACCTAGAAAGAAAGTTACGAACGCCAATGTATGCAGGTGCATTTGTCATGAAGTTGACTGTTGACATAATGTGAAAATACCGCTAATTTTTAACTAAGCCAATCTCAAATTATTATTTCAAAACTAACCAATGGCTATTCACTTTCCCAACAGTCAATCAGACTTTGGGTCTCAAAACGAGCGCATGCGCCTTGAAAAATCATCTAAATGAAAAGGGCTATTAATTCAAACGATATTTAAGAATGGATCAGAGTCAATTCAATAAGCTATTGAATAATATTCGGATCTTTTCCTCTAGTTGAACCATTTCTTGTCAGTATGTTGGTATCTATTCCTGAGTAAAAATTGTTGCCAAAATTGATCAATAAATTGTCAGGTGTAAATATAACGCATATTGGTCAATTTCATTGTTCAATTTATTGATCAATTTTATTGGATCGTGTACATTCCCACTAATATATATTTAGACAATGACTACACGCTACCAATATGACCAATATGACATATACAATCCGACTTCACTTTCATTGCATTGCTCTTATGGACAGTTATCAATATTTGTACTTAATAAATATATGGTTTTCAGATATAGAAGTCTATAATCATTGCGTCAGAAACCTAATTTGTATCTTTAGACAATGTTTATATTTTACTATTTCACATTTTCACATTACCAGATAGCAGATGGCAGTTTAGTGTTTTTCAATTTTTAAATTATTTCACTATCACAAGCTGTCAAAAATCAAAAAGAGAAATAGAATAGGTTATGAAATATTCAAATGTTACATATTTTGTTACATTGATAAATATTCAGTGCAGTAAAAATATTGTAATAACTTATAACAACAAAAAGGCAGTTGAAAATGGACAACTCAAATAGTAAACAAGCAGATAACACTCAAGCTTGTTCTACATCAACTGGTGGCGATGATGATCCTGCTAGTGAAAAAGAAAAACCCACAGTCTCTATTGAAGATGAAAAACTGCAGGTACATAACAGAACCAATTTGATATCCCTATCAATTTACTAAACGTTCAATACCCAAGATGATATAATAAAGAAACAGATTACAGGGTCACCCAAACAAAATAAATATGTATTTCCAGAATGCTGGTGCAGAACTTTCCACTTTCCGTGAAAGATGGCATAACGAATTATCTTTCAAATCCGTTGAGGGTAAAATGAAAAACCTGAGAATGAACACACACGAAAGACTCGAAAAAGTCGATCATGATGATATCGAAACTAGGGCAAAAATCTTGTATTCTAAAGGCATCGAGATGGAAAAATTGGGAGAAATATATGAAGCCCTTCAGTATTACAGAAGGGCCATTCAACTTGTTCCCGACATAGAATTCAAGTTGTATAATAAGCCCAAACAAAAAATTGAAGAAGAAATCGATCCTGATCCAGATGAAGGTAACTCTAATTTTGCACTTTTTGGAGTTTCTGTATTGGTCTGTTAATTTTTTGCAGATGAACCAGAAGAAGCAGTCGATGATAGCTCCAGTGATGATTCAGATGATGATAATATCGAAGATGGAGAACTCTTACCAAGAATACAGAGAAAACTCGATCAGAAGTCTATTCTGTGTATTCCCAAATTGGAGAGAAATGTATGTTCATAATGTATTCTCGAAAATACCGCAATTTGATATGGTGGTCACGGTTAAAGCACTGTGAGGTTAGCTGCTCTTTCAACAACTACCAGCTGTCACTGTCAAGATGAAAAACATATTTTCTAGTCGTATTTGAAGTGTTCTATCGACTACTGAAAAAATAATTACTTGATCTGTTGGCCCAAAATATACAGGGCCCTCAATAAAAAAAACTTCAAAATTTGTTTTCGACTATCAAGATGAAAAAATATTTTTCTAGTCGACTACTGAAAAAATTATCTCTCGATCTGCCAGCCCAAAATGTACAGGACCCTCGAAAGAAAAATTTTTATTTTGCAAACGACTGTCAAGATGAAAAAAAAATCCAGTCATATTTGATGTGTTCTATTGACTTCTGAAAAAATAATTCCTTGATCTGCCAGCCCAAAATATACAGGGCACTAAAAAAAATTATTTTTAACTATTTTGCAAACGACTGTCAAGATGAAAAAATATTTTCTATCGTATATCAACGTTTGCAAAATACTGGGAGAAACATTAAAAAAACTCTTTTTGAGGGCCCTGTATATTTGCCGGCTGATCAGAAATAATTGTTTCAGTAGTCGATAGAACACATGAAATAGATAGATAGATTTATTGACGTTACACATTTTTACAAGTGTTTGTAGCAGGTAAGATAATTGTCAAAATTATAAAATATTAGAATATAAAATAATAAAACATTGTTACTGACACAGAGGTACTTAGATTCACTAAAATCAAGGACACACATAAGTTAAAACAATCATAAAGAGAACATAATAAAATCATATAGCTAAGTGTGACGAAAAAAGGCATGGGGAGGCAAATGGAGTTTCCAAATATTCCTCTATAGAGTAGAAGCAGTGGTATAATAGGTATGCTTTTACTGTGGATTTGAAAGTATGAGACTGGAGGGTTTCCCAAATTTCAGGTAGGATGTTATAGAGTCTTATATCCAGTGAGTTTTTGAACGATTTTGTCAAACGATATCTGGGTGTTCTTATCAGGTTAGCAGATCTTGTCGAATAATTATGGACATCAGATTTCATTCTGAAATTGCCATGGATTTCAAGAAGGGTTACTACCTATATATATATATATATATATATATATGTTCAATATAGCTTGCGTTAGCTATGATCTTGATTACCTTTTTTGTTTCTTGAAAATATTAGCTGCACCAGATGAATTTCCCCATAATATTACTCCATAACTTAGTTGTGAGTGGAAGAGTGAAAAGTAAACAGTTTCAATTAACGAATGAGGAATATTGTGCTGGCCAATTTTCTATTGAGGAGGTCAGTATGGTAATGCCAGGTTAGTTTATCGTCAAAATTGATACCTAATAAAGTGGCTGTTTGTCCCGCTTGATAATTTGCATTAGTTGAAAAGGTTATTCTTTGCGATTTTGTTCGATTGATAAGTTTTTTTGAGGTTGTTGTCTGATGATAGAATTAGAATATCATAATTTCCATCTATAAGTGATGTGTCGCCGGCAAATAAAATGCATCTATTGGGATGTAGAAATGAACATAGGTCGTTTATATATATGATAAAAAGTAATGGCCCCAAACTAGAGCCCTGGGGAGCACCATGTCTTATAGGTAAAAAGTCCGAATGAGAGTTTTCGAGTGTTACACATTGGAATCTGATATGACTTCATGAGTGATAGGCGTATACCTCTTATTTTTTATAATGTTAGAATTGTGAATGTATTTTAAAATTTGTGAATTTTTTCGCTTTTAAATATTGTATCATCTGCAGGACTTATGTAAAGCTTGATACTCGTTTGACTAGTCTGATAAGTTTTTGTACTACCTGTGTAAAAACTTCAATGATGAATATATTATCTATGTATTTATCTATCTTATCTATCTATCTATCTACCATAGTAATCCAGTTTTGCTATGATGTGATACACAATCGAAAACCTTGGAAAGATCACAAAGCGTCAAAGTTGTATGTTTTTCTTGTTCAAGGCCTTCGATTATGTCTCCCAGAACTTTCAATAATGCGATGATTGTTGAACGTTTTTTTCTAAAGCCATATTGTGAATCATTCAAGAAATTGTTATTTTCAAATATTTGGGACCTTTTGATATTATTTAATAATTTTAAAAATATTGTGATTAGAGATATAGGACAATAATTTTCTGGAACAGATCAGTCCCCTTTCTTGAAAACTGGAATTGCTCTGGAAAACTTGAATATTCCAGGAAAGGTACCAGTTGAGAAAATTAAGTTGGTCAGGGAAGTTAGGGGTTCTAAAATGATATCTGATGTAGATTTGATTATGTCACTGTCGAGGTCATGGGCATCAAAACAGTTGGAATTTTTGAAGGTATTTATGGCATCCTGAACCTCATGAATATTGACCGGTTCTAAGAAAAAAGAGCTGCAGGGAACAGGGAAGTTTTTGGAAAGGATTATCCTCACGTGCAGTTGGTAGAGATGTTAAAATATATTCTGCAACCCAGTGAAGTAGACATTGAAGTCTTGTTCATTTATTTTATTGCAGATCTGAGTTTTGAGTTTATGATTTTCTTCGTAGTTAATTAATTTCAGGTATCTTTGGATTTATTATTTGATGCAACGAGGAATTCATCATATGCAGATCTTTTCGCATTCTGCAATTATACGATTTCTTGATAGTTTTAAAGGCTAGAATATCAACTGGGTCGTTACTTGAGTCTGCAATTATTTTGACATTAGATAAAGTTTCTCTTATGTTGTGTAGAGATTGACTAAACCAAGAAACAATAAAATATATCCCGAAGCCTTTTTTTTCATGTTGACAGTCGTTTGCTAAATAATGATAGCATGTTATAATTTTTCGTTTGAGGAACATATTTTGCATTCATTCTCAAATGATATTTTTGATTGTTTGGATATGCGAGGATATCTGCGAACGAAGTAGCTACTTTCGCAATGAAATGATATACCGACGACAGACATTCTAGCAGCTGGCAGTTGTCGAAAGAGTTCGGAAGGCCACTTGTCAATTGGCCTATTTTTTGGTTTCCTACCCACCTTACCAAATTTGAACCAGTTTTAGACAACTTTTTCACTTCTAATTCAAATTTCGTAAAATCTGAAAATCCAGTTGGGATGTAATACATTAATCTGTTGGAGGGATTTTTTCTGTTTAAAAATGTTTCTAATTGGATATAAAAAAAAAATACAAATATACTAATTGATGCAAAGTGGCTCTAGTTCTGAATTTTCGAATCCATTTCCAAATCAATAAACCTAAAGTTCTTGCTAATTCAATCTTTAAAAATTATTTCCCGAAGTGATACTTACAAATTGTATAAATAATAGTGAAAATAAATCAAAATGTGTCTGGCAGATTGTTAAGGAAATTAATTGTACTGGCACTGAGCAAGTTGATCAAACTTCACAAATTCCTGGGGAACCTAAAGATATTTGTTCAGAATTCAACAGATTTGTACTTTAAGCAGGGCCTAAGTCAACAGAAACTCAACTCCAAACTCCCTTTTCCTGCGGCTTTCTGCATAACAACAAATTATTTTTCGTAACACCAGTAACTCTTGTTGAAATTCTGAATATTCAGATGGAGAGATATGGGATCCGTGGCCCTGCTCTGGAATGGATAAAATGTTACATCACCAATAGGCGACAGAAAGTCTGTATAACTCGAGAAGGACAACAATTTTTATCATATATGGTATTACCTTAAATTCTTAAATTTTTATGTGATATGGCACTAGGATTCTCTATCTGAGAAAAAACTACCGTTTTACATGTTATCAAATCTCACGTGTTTCATCAAACACCAAAAATCTACCATTATTGTAGTATAAATACCCATATACAACCGTCCATGGTTTCTTTGGGTTTCTGTTTATTGTAATAAAAAACTTAGGTATATCCTTCAACGAAATTATATTAAGTACACAGTAAAAATTAAACTAAATGTAACTCAGTTATCCATATATATTTATGCAATAAATTATTATTATTATTATCTTCTGGGGCAGAGGAAATAATGTTGGTAGAACTGAGAAGTAATATTTGATATACATTCTCGAATTACTGTCTCCAGATTGTTGACATTTCAGAACAGTTTGTGCTTGTAGAGTTTTTGCTTCAAATAAAGTGGGGTAAGTACTGGCGACTTGGGTGGCTAGGGTTGTCCCATGGCCAATTACCTTACCACGAAATTATGAAATGACGATCCATCATATTGAAACCATAAGTTTTGCCTGTCATTCTGCAAATGAGTGTATTACATCTCGAGTGGTTTTTTCGGATTTGACGAAATTTGAATTAGCCAAAAAATTGGAAGGGCAAGGAGAATTTCTAAATTGTTCAAATATAACATTTTCGAGATATTGAGAAATAACCTGACTAGGAAACAATATGAAACATCATTTTGCATTATTTTCAAAGCAAAAACTGTTCATAAACCCTAAATTTGCGGACACAGAATAATTAAAAAAAATCCCATATGACTTTAACGGTGACACGATATATTCTTTTTCATTCCAGACTACACATATTGGCCAAATACCTCTTGAAATTATCCTTCTAATTCTCAAATGGGTAGTTTCTGACCATTTAGATCTCAGGTCCTTGGAAAACTTTTCTGCTGTTTGTCGAGGGTTCTATTTGTGTGCCAGAGATCCAGAAATATGGAGGTTAGCTTGCCTAAGGTTAGTAGTTTCTATGGATATTTTACTAATGACACTGCCTAAATCACACTGTTCGAAAGAAAATACATTGTTCCATAATGTACAAAATAACCAAAGTATCACACAAAACATTTATGAAAATATTTCTTAAAACTGACTAAACTAACTTGAAACATCATGAAAATTGCTCAAAAATTATTAATAAAATCAGCTGTGGGACACCTTAGAACTTGAGCCTCGGGAGAATGGGGTTATTTTGAAATAATAAAACATTGATGAAACATTTTTAGGGCTGTACGAAATCAAGTTGATCGGTCAATTCAACAGTCAATTTACTGGTCGATTGCCCAAGTGTGATATTTGACCCCTGTTCATTGAGCGGTCCTGCACCAAACACGGGTCGTCCTAATCAAAGGACTTGTTCTTCATTTATTTGTTTTATGATGTTTTTATTTTCTAAATGAATGTTCTATATTCAGGAACTACCACTTTTGCTTTCACTCTGGTTTTGAAGTAGTCTTGTGTTTCTTGGATCTTGAGTGTTAAGTGTTGAGCCTGTGTGTTCTATATCCTACGCAAAGTGGAGGCGATTTTTTTTCTGCCAGTATTTTATTTCGAGATTGTTTTCATTGAGTTCACTTACTAAGTTCAAAATTGTTGATTCCTGGTTCTTAAGTATTAAAATAAATTTTTCCGCCAGATATGTTCTTTTTAGTGGCAAAGATGTTTTGGTGTGTTTCGAATGAACCTCCATTCTGTTTGGTGTGTCAAGTTTTGGTGTTTGTAAACAGTCCGTATAGCCATTCAAAATACTTTTTGAGTACTTTTAGTAACTATTTTTGACGACTGATGATTTGAAAATTTAAAATGTGTTTTTATCAGGCATCTTAGTTTTTATAGGCAGTTAATTTACCGCTCAGAAATAACATTACACAAAACCAAGGTTACAAAAATTTGACCCTAAATCATCAAAGTGCCGAGGTTTATCGTCGTTTCTTAGGATGTTCTGTGCTTTCACAATGGTGCGAGTGACGTCACCTCGCAAATATATGGCTATTTGAGATGCAATTTAAATGGTTTTAAAACAAAAAATATGTATGAGAAACAAGAGATTCATGGTAAAGACTGTTTCTAATATAAATAGTCATTTTCCATCATAGTGCACTCCTCTATTTTGCTGTGTTTTATGGTTTTCAGAATATGGAAATATAATTGTGGTTCATCCCCTGGCGACTACAAATCTTGGCGAAGTATGTACATAGAAAGGCCAAGAGTCCTATTCGATGGATGTTACATAAGCAAGACCACTTATATCAGGAATGGGGAAAATGTTTTTCAGGATCAGTTTTACCGTCCATGGTATTTGGTAGCATATTATAGATATTTGAGGTGAGATTCAAATCAACATTTAACATTTCAGATGTTTGGAAATGTATGGGGCCACCTTCAGAACTCTTGTGAAATTTCTGTAATAACTACTGCCACTCTATATTTCTGATATCTAGCAGTAAAAATGGTCAATTTTTAATTCTCACTATTTGTTATTTTTAGGTTCTTTCCCGATGGTACAGTGCTGATGTTGACGTCATCAGAAGAACCGGTTCAGTGTCTGAATTTGATGAAATCAAAAAATGCCCGCTATCCTGTCATGACTGGATATTACCGACTAAAAAGTGACGGCGTTACACTAGTCGTTCAGAAACAGGATCATAAGTTTGCCACTCAGGGTTTGAAAAAAAACGTGAAGGCCAAACCAGAGCAAACTCACCACCTGGTATGATACATTCATCAATTATGCTTTTTTTTTAAACAGCAAACCTGAAATATTTTTGTTACTTTCGGTAAATTCCACACATTTCCTTTAAAAATTACACTTGCTTGGAAGCCAAACCCGGATCTCAAAACTACCCAGATATAATTTTTGAGTTGAATGGGAGCTGTTATATGAAGCTATTATATTAAATTTCCCTCAGAGTTGTAATATGTTTAATAAACACTTTAAAATAGCAAAAAAAAAATATTCAAACGGAAGGGTGATGAAGCTCCTTGGGAGAATGCATTACACCGAGTGACACAGGATATCGGGCCACCCCTGTAACTTCTGCATGCGTGTACGGATTTTTCTGAAATTTGGTACAGTTATATAAGCAACCATTTCGGATTTGATCACATTACAATCCAATATGGCGGACTTCCGGTTTTTCTGGAAATGCCAGTAACTTTGTTTTTTCAAATAGAACACCCTGTATATTTTTACATATTCAAGTTCAACAGGTCAAAACAAGTCCAAACCTTATGTCAAATGTCATTTTTTTAAAACAATTGAAATTATAATTGTTTTTTTTTACCTCTTGGATAAATGAGATTTGGTCGAAGCTATTCACAATAAGTCGCACATAACAGAGAAACTTAATTTTTTCTGAAAAATTATTTTTTGTGTCATTTATTGATGAATCAATTCAGTCACATCACATTTTGATCAAAAATTAATTTTTTTCAAATGAAACCCCTACGGGCCACCTACCTGTCTCTCTAGAACATTCATCAAGGAAAAAATTTACATATCATTTTTGTATTTCGGTGCAGTAACAAATTGTATGCATTCAAAAATCTACAACTAGTTCATGAGTTTCCTTGCAGTTCGAATAATTTTTCAACTTAGTAAGCTGTGGAAAACAACATTTCTGAATCTTGTCAACTAGAAAAGGGAAACATTCTCAATTGAATATTGATAGAAAGATTTTTCTGTGAATCGAAAAATCCACGATTAAAATGAAGTTATTTTTTGTGAATATCTAACAGTTTATCTTTCAGTCGCAGATGATTCCACATCTGATTTTATGAACATCCTGTTTATATTTTCAACAAATCAATCTTGTCAACTAATTGTGTTTCGCTGTCATCTTTCATCTCAACTCTCGAAAATTAGTCAACTTCCGAGAATTAGTTTAGTAGAAATGTAAAATCAAAATTATTGGTTTACAAGAAGTGAACAGGTTGATATGTTATTAATTTACGGAGAATGTCTGGAAAACATTGTCGCCGCTTGTCAGTTATACGCTGAACGATACCCACACAGAAGACACCCACAAAGAACCTTTTTCAAAAATGTGGAGAGAATATTCTCAAAAGAATCCAACAATGGCGAAGATGATCGTAAGTGAGGAGGCAGAAATGAATTGATTGATTGATTTTGATCCAACCGCTTCGATGCGAGAATTGGAATACCAATGCAATGTCAGTCAAGAAAACGCTAGAAGAATTTAAAAAAACACCATTATCATGCTTATAAGTATAACTTACACAATTAGTTGACAAGATTGATTTGTTGAAAATATAAACAGGATGTTCATAAAATCAGATGTGGAATCATCTGCGACTGAAAGATAAACTTTAGTCACTATCTTCCATCGTCAAGATAACCTCTTGTGGGGTATTCATGTTGAAAAGGGAAACATTCTCAATTGAATATCGATAAAAAGATTTTTCTGTGAATTGAAAAATCCACAATTAAAATGAAGTTATTTTTTGTGAATGTCTAACAGAAAACAACTACTTCCCCGGCTAAAGCCACGCTGGACATTGAACTACATCTGATAGATATTCTGGAAAGGCCCTAACTCAAAAGGAAAAATCTGAAATTGAAAATTTGCATTTTCATTCAGATAGTTATTTGATTTTCTATTCCAGTCTTGATTAAGAACTCATAAAGATGAATGAGGCAAAGAAGAATGTTTTCCAAAAGAGAGTACTCACCAGAAATCATTCGTAACATTGACGCAGGAGAGACATCGCATTCACTAGGTCTTCAATACATTTTGTCGATCGAAAATCTATTTCACGCTCCACGCATCATCAGGAAGACCGGAAGAAATGGGAAACACATTTTCAAGAAGCAATCTCCCTTTGCAAAGATGGAAAAAAGTTAGTAATCATTTCTTTTGGAGAGACCCTTTGAAATTCGTGTTTTGTGACATTAACACCTGTCGATGGGGTATGATAGATTGATTTTTTTGAAAATATGATCAGGATGTTCATAAAATCAGAATGTGGAATCATCTGCGACTGAAAGATAAACTTTAGTCACTATCTTCCATCGATCAAGATAACCTCTTGTGAGTATTCATGTTGAAAGGGAAACATTTCATTGAATATCGATAAAAAGATTTTTCTGTGAATTGAAAAATCCACGATTAAAATGAAGTTATTTTTTGTGAATGTCTAACAGAAAACAACTACTTCCCCGGCTAAAGCCACGCTGGACATTGAACTACATCTGATAGATATTCTGGAAAGGCCCTAACTTCATTTTAATCGTGGATTTTTCAATTCACAGAAAAATCTTTTTATCGATATTCAATTGAGAATGTTTCCCTTTTCTAGTTGACAAGATTCAGAAATGTTGTTTTCCACAGCTTACTAAGTTGAAAAATTATTCGAACTGCCAGAAAACTCATGAACTAGTTGAATTTATACAATTTGTTACTGCACCGAAATACAAAAATGAAGTCATTTTTTTCATTAATGAATGTAGGTAGGTAGGTAGGTAGGTGGCCCATAGGGGTTTTATTTGAAAAAAAAAAATTTTGATCAAAATGTGATGTGACTGAATTGATTCATCAATAAATGACACAAAAAATAATTTTTCAGAAAAAATAAATGTTTTCTGTTATTTTCGACTCATTGTGAATAGCTTCACCAAATCTCATTTATCCACGAGGTAAAATAAAAAAACAATTTTAATTTCAATTGTTTAAAAAAATGACATTTGACATAAGGTTTGGACTTGTTTTGACCTGTTGAACTTGAATATGTAAAAATATACAGGGTGTTCCATTTGAAAAAACAAAGTTACTGGCATTTCCAGAAAAACCGGAAGTCCGCCATATTGTGAGAGAGAGAGAGAGAGAGAGAGAAATATACTTTATTGTCGAAGAAACAAATTCTTATTGACAAAGCTTGTAGAATTAACTAAATACTAACAAATAAATAGCAATTTAAACACAGTTTCACAAATATGACATAAAGTTAAAAAATATTAGTAAGCACCTATATATGTAATAACAGATAATGTATGAGGTAAATTTTTTTGTAATTTATGGTTTAATTCAGAGAACCCGTTGTCTAACAAACGTTCAAAAGAACGGTACATCTTTATAACATTACAGCTTAAAAATAGAGGTGAGCAATTGCCATAGTCTATAATGAGAAAACTATTAGTCATGTATAATAAGGTTATGTCAGGGTTTCATTAAAAAATTATTTCGTATCGTAAAATGTTTTTTTCAATAGAGCCTTTTTTTTAAGTTTTCTAAATATTTTATAATCTTGGATTGTCCTTAGTTCAGTGGGTATGTGATTATATATTTGTTTACTCTCGTAGAGTGCATTTAGTTAGAGTGGACTTTGGAATGGGTAGAGCTATTTTCCTTTCTGTTATTTGACGGGTCGCATGGTAAGTTTGCGTTGTAGACTCTGTCATATATTTTTTATGCATCAAGCATGCTGTTTCCAATATGAACAAGCAGGTCAGTGTAAGAATTTCCTTTCTCAAAAATAATGGTTTGCATGGCTCACGTGGACCCACTTTGGCTAGATATCTTACTGCTCTTTTTTGTAGCACAAACACTGAATGGAGGAGCTGTTGGCTACAATAACCCCAGAAGGCTATACCATATCTCATATGGGATTCTATCAGTGAGTGATAGACCATTTTTGCTGTTGCTGCGCTTAACTCGTTTGTGACCACTCTGAGGGCAAAGCATCCCGATGCCAATTTGTTTGTTAAAGCTAGGACATGTTGGTTAAACTTCAGTTTCTCATCCAAAGTCATTCCTAGGAATTTAGTTGTTTCTTTGTATTCTAAAGTTTGTCTGTTCAAGTTTAGATTCTGGCAATCAAAGTTAAAACCCATTATTTTAGTTTTCTTTTCTAATTTGCATCGCACCACTTTTGAATCATTTCCAGGTCTCTATTTATAATATCTTTCATGTTGTTGTAACTTTTTCCGTGCCAGAGTATGGTAGTGTCATCTGCAAAGATGGTGAACTCTCCTTGAATGGGAATATCGGCCAGGTCATTTAGGTATAGGAGGAAGAGAATTGGACTAACGACAAATCCTTGTGGGACTCTCCTCGACATATCCCTGATGTCTGACCAATTCCCATTTGACTTTACTATCTGTTTCCTGTCGTCTAGATAGGATTTAATCCAGTCAAGACATACTCCTCTAAAACCGTAGTGATGCAGCTTGTCCAGAAGTATTATATGATTAACGCAATCAAAGGCTTTTGTCAAGTCGCAGAACACTGCCGCAACTGCCTCACTGCTGTTCAGATTGGTGTAAATATGTTCCAGGAATGAGAATATGGCATCATTTGTGCCCTTGTTGCTCTGAAATCCAAACTGAGAATCTGGATTGTAATGTGATCAAATCCGAAATGGTTGCTTATATAACTGTACCAAATTCCAGAAAAATCCGTTCACGAATGCAGAAGTTACAGGGGTGGCCCGATATCCTGTGTCACCCGGTATAAAGGTGGCGATTCTGAAGATCCTAGCAATTTTAGACCGATTTCACTGCTCTCAACATTATCTAAAATTATTGAGAAACTTGTAAAAAAATGGGTATTAACATTTTTTAAGTATAACAATATATTGACCGTTTCCCAATTTGGATGTCAGAGCAAAAAAAGCACGAATGATGCCATTTTCTCTTTTCTCGAACATGTATACACCAACCTGAACAATGGAGAAGCAGTGGCTGCAGTATTTTGCGTCTTCTCTAAAGCCTTCGAGTGTGTGAATCATAGAATACTATTAGAAAAACTGCACTGATATGGTTTTAGAGGGTTTAAATCTTATGTTAGTGATAGGAAACAGATAGTGAAATCAAACGGGAGTCTGTCTAACATCAGGGATATATCGTGGGGAGTCCCACAGGGATCTGTCCTAGGTCCAGTTCTCTTCCTTTTATATTTTAATGACCTGGCCGCTATTCCCATCCAAGGAAACTTCACCCTACTCTGGCATGTGAAAAATTGTGACAACATGAGAGATAATATCACTAAAGACTTGGAATTGGTTCAACAATGGTGGGAAGCAAATTATTTGTGCTTTAATCACAAGAAAACTAATATAATGGGTTTTAGCTTTTAAACTTGAAAGGACAATTTTTAAATACAAAATTCCTAGAAATATCCTTAGACGAGAAACTGAAGTTTGATCAGCATGTTGCAGCACTTACAAAAAAATTAGCATCGGGATGTTATGCTCTCAGGGTTGTTACAAATGGTCTATCATTCTCTGATAGAATCTCATTTGAGATATGGTATAGCGTTCTGGGGATATTGTAGCCAACAACTTCTACATTCAGTGTTTGTTCTGCAGAAACGAGCAGTAAGGTACCTAGGCAAGGTGGGTGTGCGAGAGTCATGTAAACCTTTGTTTTTAAGCAAGGGAATTCTCACTCTGACATGTTTATTCATATTAGAAACGGTATGTTTGATTCACAAAAAATATATGACGGAGACTACGGTACAAACAAATCATATGACTCGACAAACAACAGCGAGGAAAATAGCTTTACCCATTCCAAAGTCCACTCTGACAAAATGTTCACTGTTTTTTTAAAGTAAAAAATATATATATAACCATATACCCATTGAACTGAGGACTATAAATAATTATAGAAAATTTAGAAAACTTGTGAAAGATGCCCTACTGAAAAAAGACTACTATAATATTGAGGAATTTTACAATGAAACTCTGATATGACCTTATATAAAATGTTGTACTATGTATCTATATTATACGACGGCGTATTGGCGCCATCCTACCGATATATTTTTTTATTTTCTCAAAATTTCGACTTTTTCTCAAAATTTTGTCTTTTTTCTCAAAATTTTAGTTTTTTTCAAAATTTTGACTTTTTTTCTGAACATTCTGAGATTTTTTCTCAAAATTTCGACTTTTTTTCTCAAAATTTAGAGATTTTTTCTCAAAATTTCGACTTTTTTTCTCAAAATTTTGAGATTTTTTCTCAACATTTTGACTTTTTTTCTCAAAATTTTTTCTTTTATTCTAATTTTGTTAACTTTCTTTCCCAACATTTTGGGATTTTTTCTCAAAATTTCGACTTTTTTCTCAAAAAATTTTGACTTTTTTCCTCAAAATTTTGAATTTTTTCTCAAAATTTCGACTTTTTTTCTCAAAATTTAGAGATTTTTTCTCAAAGTTTCGACTTTTTTTCTCAAAATGTTGACTTTTTTTCTCAAAATTTTGACTTTTCTTTTTCTCAAAATATTGACTTTTGCAATCTCAAAATTTTGACTTTTTTTCTCAAAATTTTGACTTTTTGATTCTCAAAATTTTGACATTTTTTCCCAAAATTTTGGGATTTTTTCTCAAAATTTTGATTTTTATTCTCAACATTTTGAGATTTTTTCTCAAAATTTTGAGAATAAAAGTCAACATTTTGAGAAAAAAAGTAAACATTTTGAGAATTCAACAAAAAAAGATACTGGTAGGATGGCGCCAATACGCTGTCGTAATATTTTAATGTGTACTGTTTATGGTCCTTTTGCATTTTTTATAATTTTATTCGGTATATGTACATTTAGTTATATACTTATGATATACACTTTTCTTCTAATTTCAACAGTATGCTTTGTCAATAAGAAATTCTGGTTCTTAGACAATAAAGTATATTTCTCTCTCTCTCTCTCTCTCTTTTTACGACAATTTATCGCCATATTAGCACCGCCATTTTGATTCACTGAATACCATAAAAAATTCATGATCTGCTACCCTGGAAACCCTCAGATGTTGATTTTCAGTTCAATCGGAGTGGAATAACAATTAAGCCGCCATTTTGAATTTCAATATATTGATCTGAAATTCGTAACGCACCACTTTTAAAAATAACTATACTTATCTTCTCCATAGTATCGGTGCACAAAAATATCAATACTTTCAGATTGAACGAAATATTTTTCAAGATTGAGATTTTTTCAAAAAAAAAAGACAAAAAACCCATGTGGTCGAGACTGGGTTATTGGCGCTGATAGGATAGTAAACGATGCACCAAACACCCTGTATATTGTGATATGGAGAAAAAATGTAAACTGACAACAATACTAATCGACATATTGATGTTAGCCCAATCCCATAATGTTCCATATTTTTTTGCAGGAATTTGAAATAAAGAGCAGACGAAGGAAACACATTCAATTGGTATGGAATCGACACTCGGTTTTCACCAAGTCAAAAACTGGTCATGAAAGCACATGCAGCTTCGAACTCAGCGATAATCGATATCCCCCTTTGATGTTTTCACGAGTGAAAAGTTTCACTGCAGCATCTGAAAATCCTCTCACTTGAGTGGATTTTGGGACTGGCTGAAATACGAACTTGTTTTAAAATAGAGTGAGACTTTTAACAAATAGTCCGGTACCTCTGGACACAAGTTGACGAATGTGTGATACACTATATTTTATTATTCGTTGTTGTTTTGAACTAAAATATCAAATAAGTTTTAATATAAGTACATGTTAGCCTTGGGGAAATATTCTTCATCTGATGAAGATACACCAGTACATCAATAAAAATGTTACTCTGTAAATATAACGTACTTTTACTTCCCAGGACTGTAACAAATAAATATATTTACACAAATTGTATCATTCCACAGTTATCAGAGTTCTTTCAGGCTATGCGGAAGAATGTCTTATTTTTTATCTAAGATGCGATTTTGTTCGTCCATCTTGTTGTAGTATAATTAACGTGACCATACATCCTGTTTTGAACGAGACTGTCCCTTTTTTTATGTACTCCGTCCCAGTGTCCCGGAGGAAAGCTTCGGAACACAGAATTGTCCCGTTTTCAGTTAAAGCCGTTGAAGGTCAACGATAGACCATTTTCAGATAGAGTACAACAAAGAAAAATATCGTGCGTTATTTATCCCCGCCACCTGTCTGTCTCTTCGTCATCTGTCGTCATTTATTTCATTTTACTGGCGCGCTGAACACCGACCTAATTTGCAATGTACAACTGTTTCTCATTACAAAACATTCCTGATTTCGAGGTCTGTTTAATGTTTATTTAGGAGGTATTATTTCAATGTAATTATTATTTTTATGAAAAAATGTTCTCAATTTATTTTATTTTTTTTATAGTCACTTTCGTAGGACCCCTGTATCCCCTAATTTTTACAATGTCCCGTTTTGAGTAAAAATAAAATCGGTCACTTTAAATAGAGCTCGTCCAGTATTGAAACGACCGTTTGGTAGGTAGAGAGGGGGAAAACACGAGTGGACACGATTTGATGTGGCTGCTTATGCTATGGCGAATCTTCACCAGTGTCGCGTCATGCAGCGTTTGAAAGGTTAGGTAATGTTTGATTAATAAATAGGTAGTGCAGTTATTTATTCAATTTTGACAAAACATTCACAATCTCCGACCCCGAAATCCCCCACATACCAATTTTGAATCGAATTGAACCATAATAACAAAACTCGTCCGCCAAAAACTACGTCTCGTGTTTCGCCTATACCAAATAATTTGGTAGGCCTATGGAATTTCTATTAATAGCCACAGTTAGACAATGGTTCGGGTATCTTCGAAAAATTGGTTGTTAGGTAGGGGAAGGCCAAAGTGGTCGTTTCAATACTGGACGAGCAATAGTCATTAGCTTCTCGTGAAAAATATTGGAGTTTGACAAGATTATTTTATTTCTTACAAATTCCCATTGTGGTAGCATGACCATAAACTTGTGCAATTAGCTATTGATTAGAAGTCGAATAAAACTGAATCAATAGGCCTTTTCATTCAGATGATTTTTTAAGGCGCATGCGCTCGTTTTGAGACACAAAGTCTGATTGGCTATCGGGAAAGTGAATAGCCATTGGTTAGTTTTGAAATAACAATTTGAGATTGGCTTAGTTCAAAATTAGCGGTATTTTCACATGTCAACTTCATGACAAATGCACCTGCATACATTGGCGTTCCTAACTTTCTTTGTAGGCTAAGTACTTATTACCTATTTTATACCGCCAAAAACCTTTCATTCGTAGATAAAATAATGTGCACGAATATTTTCTAATGGTGAGTTTTCTTCTCCATGTAAATTCAAGTCAACTATCCATAAGAAAACTCGGAAATATTTTATTTTCTTAAAAAAAAAATTCGCCGTCAATGCCGTTGGGTCTGACTGGTAAACAAAGTTAGTCATTTGTCATCTAAATGAAAAAGCCTATTGATAGATTAATAGTAAATTGATCAAAATGTCAAATAAATAACCTAACCTTGTATATTTGTCATGTGTAGTATTTCAAAAGTCGAACATGCGCAATTGCTTTTGACCAATAATACATTGAGCTAAAAATATCGATACTTGGCACCGATTCTTACTGTATCTATAGTATCGATATATGAAAATATCAACAGCCGATAAATTGCAACTTTTTAAAAAGTTGGTCATGGACTACCCAAGTCTGACGTCACAAAAGGGAGGAGCTTACGAACCTTTCCATCGAAAATGCAAATGCCCATAAGAAATTTTTATTTTTCAGTTTATTCGTGATTGTGTTATGAATAAGGGCGGGTATACTAATATTTTGTTATAGTAAGGACAAATTTAGGAATTTCCATCATATTTTGTAGAGAGGTAAGGATTATAACATATTTATGGCTTATTTAAAAGAGTTGAGGTTATGTCACTGTTTTGTTTTGATTGTTATTCTGTATGTTTTGCTAAAATATTTCGTTTCATTTTCAGAATTCTAGCTTGGAATGACTTCAAAATACGTTTCAAAGCTTTCTAGCATTAACGAGTTCCTGCAAAATGACAATAAAATCATTAAAAAAAATGCATTGGAATCCAATATTTGGGATGGGAAATTCTAAATTGGGCCTCTCTATAACAAAATATTAATATTTCTACCCTTATAACACGCATTTGCATTTCCGATGGAAAGGTTCGTAAGCTCCGCCCATGGTGTCTGTCTGACGTCACGATTTAGGCAGGCACTCATTACTTTCGCACATGCGCTGTTGTCATAAGAGGGGTAACCTACTAATTTAACAAGTACCTGTTCTAATTTCAATTATCAATAAGATTTGGAAATAACCTGAATTTGACAAACATTGACAGAGAAGTAATGGAATATGTTCTCAAAATAACGCGCACCTATCTTTCCTACAGACATAACATTATGTTGTCGGTGTTCATTTCCTTAGATCATATATGCTACGAAAGGTGCGATACCAAAGTTATTGTTGTTTTGGGTCTGCGCTGATCTTTCCCGGACCTACCAAAACAATAACCTAGGTGGCGTATCTAGCGTAGCATATATGATCTAAGAGTACAACACATAATAGTTCCTCGAATATTTGAGGCGACATACGCATATAATTGAAAAATGTATCAGAGTCATGGAGCCTCATTTCCTCAAATAAATTATTGCTTTCTCCTTGCTTCATTCTCATGTCATCAGTAGAAATCTCTCGAACCCAAAATCTTCTCTTATTCCTCAATGTTTTTTTCAGCAGGTATAATTTTGTAGATCAACAAATTTTTTCTATGTATTTATCTAGCTCTTTGAGACCGGTTTTTCATTTTGACTAATTTGAGGCACATAGCTCCAATGACTAATTTCAATTTATCAGACTTCATCATGGATGGAGATCGGTATTTAATTAATTAGAGGTTAACTTTCCAAACGTTTGATGATAGTTAGCGCCAAACATCTGATTTCGCGGTTCCGCAAAGTAAGAAAGCATGTTTTTTATAGCGGAAAAATTATAAGGAATTTGACATTTCCGCGTTCCGCCTAGTCTGAAAGTAGCCTCACCTCTGCTACTCCATTACCAAACTGATGCCGTATCAAGTGTAGCATATATGATCTAAGGTCATCCTTCTGGAAAAATATTTGTTTCTTTCTTTCTATCGAAAAGAGAACTGCACCGGTTTCTAATTCCAGCTTCATGATTTGTTGAGAAAAAACACATGCGAAATGTCAACAAAAGCAATTCTTCAACTTGATAACGAAAAGAAAGCACTAACTTACTGTCATTTGTGACGTTTACCTGAACCTAAATGCATATTCATTCCACTTCGAAAAAATTAGATGAAACCAAGATGAAAATCAAATGAGGAAGAAATGAAATGTCGATACGATATCCAACGAAAAGTATCGAAATAGAAAATATCGAATATATCGATACTCATCTTTCCTAATAGGAAACACGCATAATTTTATTTTTTCTTTGCATCAGTTCGGTCTTTGAAAAATTTCATTTTGTGAAAGTAATTTCTCAAATCTCTAAGTTCTGTCGAAATTTTCAAATATGAAGGTGTTCCTCAATTTAAACTAGATTTACCTTTACTTGAATAACTTCCCCCAAACACTAGAGCCAATTGTGGTTGTTTCAAGAATATTGATTACAATACCATTTCTTACAACCCAAACATAAGTTCAACCTCACATTTAATGTGATTTTTCAGTAACAAGTGAAAATACTAGGATAATAAAAATATTAGTTCAGCATATAAACGACGACAAATGAAAATATATTCGACATTTCCAAGCAACTAGCGGTAAAAGCTTGAACCATGTGTGGTAACGATGCATACGTCCATCAGAGGCGCTAGGAGCACGTTTTTGAATGTGATGAAAAATTGGCGTTTTCAATTTCGAATTATGAAAAACATTAAACATTTTTTCGATTTCTAAGTTTGTTGCCGAACTTTCTAGGTGGCAAATCTAAATATTTTAGAAAAGGGGCACATGCGTGTTTCCTATTTTCGAACCATTGGCAACACTGTATTGTAGATTACACAGCAAATATCCTTTTGATAGTTGACATTTGCAATTTGTTTTTCGTTTTGTCTTGACGGTGACTTCTCAAAAAGTGAAAATATGGGTGTTATCGAAACGGACGTCGAAATGAAAAATGCTGATAGCCCTCCCGGCTTAGAAGCCGGAGATAGTAAACGCGATACGGACCTGCAAAGTGTACTGGAAATCCGTGAGCATGCTAGGCAAATAGAGAAATCCGTAACCAGCAAAGAAAACCGCTTTATCCTCAGAGTGCTGAGGTGTCTACCAAACACAAGAAGGAAACTAAACGGGCTCGTGCTTAGAAGCCTCATTAGCCAAATATACCCGGTAAGCGAGCGTGAGGCACTGTTGAACTTTACGGAAGAAGCGACTGGAGAATTAGACACGACCCAGACAAGGGCCAGATCTGCTACCAAGTCCCCGGTCCCCGAGGTAGACGCTTATATCAATCTTTTGATTTTGGTTCGTCTCATCGACACCAATAAGCTACAAGAAGCAGAAAGATGTTCGCAGGCACTGATGAACAAAATAACTACTCAAAACAGGCGTACTATAGACCACATAGTGGCTAAATGTTACTTCTACTATTCTAGAGTGGCTGAGCTCTCCGATAAACTGGACTCCATCCGGGCTTTTTTGCATTCACGTCTACGTACTGCCACCCTCCGGAATGATTTCGAAGGCCAAGCCGTTCTCGTAAACTGTCTTCTGAGGAATTATCTGCACTACTCCCTGTACGATCAAGCGGATAAGCTGGTCAGCAAATGCGTCTTCCCAGAAACTGCCAGCAATAACGAATGGGCAAGATTTCTGTATTACCTTGGCCGTATCAAAGCGGCAAGGTTAGAATACAGCGTCGCTCATAAACATCTAGTTCAATCTATGAGGAAAGCTCCCCAGAATGCTGCAATGGGATTTCGTCAGACAGTGCAAAAACTAACTGTGGTCGTGGAACTCTTATTGGGCGACATACCTGAGAGACAAATATTCAGGCAGGCCAGTATGCGTCATTCTCTAGCACCCTACTTTCAGCTCACTCAAGCAGTTCGGATGGGGAACTTGCAAAGGTTCGGAGAGGTCTTGGAGAACTTCGGCCCACAATTCAGGCAGGACCATACATTCACGCTGATCCTACGTTTGAGGCATAACGTTATCAAAACAGCAATCAGATCCATTGGATTATCTTATTCCAGAATATCCCCTCAAGATATCGCCAAGAAGCTTGGCCTAGACTCTGCCGAAGATGCTGAGTTCATCGTCGCCAAAGCAATTAGAGACGGGGTAATTGAAGCCACACTCGATCCCCAAGGAGGTTATATGAGAAGCAAAGAAAGTACGGATATTTATTGTACGAAAGAACCCCAATTGGCGTTCCATCAACGTATCTCGTTTTGTTTGGACCTGCACAACCAGAGCGTTAAAGCAATGAGATATCCCCCCAAGGCATATGGTAAAGAGTTGGAATCTGCAGAAGAGAGGCGGGAAAGAGAACAGCAGGATTTGGAGCTTGCGAAAGAAATGGCCGAGGAGGATGATGATGGATTCCCTTGAATGCACATATCTTTATTTAATGAATTATAATATTGCTTTCGTTTAATATACTGTAATGAGTATGGGTTTGTGAAAAACTGTAAATGATTACTTTCAATATACATCTGGCTAATAATAAATGTAACAACTTAGGAGTTCTAGGTCACCTTGTGTATTGCAAAATTTGGGACTTTTCATCAAATTGAACTTCCTACAAATAGAACAGATATTTGCTTTGATGTAAAACAGTTGAATATGAAGTATTTCAGATCCAAAGTCGGGTTTTTCCAAATGATTTTGGGACACCATGTGCAGATATTTCATATTTAGAATTTCTTTAAAAAAAAACAACAATTTCTATTCTTTGTAAAAAATAAATATTTTATAATTTATTTATAAATTATAATAATATTGCTTTGTTGCCAACGTTTCGAACTTTAATAAATCCATCATCAGGGCTCTGTAACGATTGGTTTTGCTTTACAAATATTTTGACAAAAGTTGAATATGGTAGAATAATAGAAAAAATATAAGAAGAAAAATGCCCACAAAATATTGAAACATTTTCATGGGTTTAAAATAAGAAAAAAAATTATTATAAAATAAAAGAAGAAATTAACTTTAGAAGAAGAAAACAACCAAACCTTTCTAGACACCCAAGTTATTAAAACCCCAAACGTCTTGAAAGTAGATTGGTATCATAAACCAACTTTTTCAGAGATATTTCTCAATTATCACATCACAATATCATATCATAAGAAATCTAAAACCTAGAGCACTCAAAATTTCAAACCCAAAATATCACCAAAAAAATCTTGAACAAATTAAAAAAATTCTATTGAAGAATAATTACCCTCCATCTTTGACTAATAAATTGTTTCAAGATATAAGAAGTCATCTAACAAAACTAACAATCAAATGATGAAATCTAACAAAAGACCATATGTAAGATATCTTTCTGAAAGACTTTGAATGAAGAACAATCTGAAATTGCATTCTCTAGCGATAACACTGCTGGAAAAAGATTATTTTCACGTCAAAAAGAAAAAACTCCCACTGATCTACAATCAAATGTTGTATACAAAATTAATTGTAACAATTGCACAAAATGCTATGTGGGTCAAACAGGACATTATTTGAAAAAACTAATATCTGAACATGACGGGGACACAAGAAAACTGAATGTAAATAATCCTACAGCCTTAGGCCATTCCTTTGATTTTATAAATCCTACCATTCTTGATCAAAAATCCTGTCTAAAAGACTTATCAGCGAAATGATACAAATTCTTCAACAAGATAGTGTAAATACCAGAATAGATATAGAAGGATTTAACACGGCATATTTCAACCTAATAAGTCAGCTACTGTAATGAATTGTTATCAGTATATGTTTTTTGACCACTACTGTTTTGTTGTTTTTTCCCCAACAACATAAAAGAATCACATAAATTCACAGCCACTCTCGGGATTTTAACTCAGTTTTTATTTGTCTCTAGCTGAATGTGGAATCTGTTGTGCCGTAAATGTTCGTACGTATCTAGAATGTCTGTTTTTTATTTATTATTGTTTTACTGTATCTACTTGGAAAAAAGTAATTTTTGGTGTGAGTCTTCTTTTTCATATTTTAAACTCCTGGAAATGTTTCAATATTTTGTGGGCATTTTTCTTATTATATTTTTTCTATTTACCATATTCAACTTTTCTCAAGAATATTTGTAAAGCAGAACTCATTGTTACAGATCCTTGAAGATGAATTCATAAAAGTTCGAAACGTTGACGAGAAAGCAATAGTTTTTCTTCAATAACATTGAACCTAATCCCAACCAAACCATTTGAAGAACATCAAACTTACCATAAGATAATATCACAATAACAAATTGAAGTTATTTTTTTTGTTACGTATACATTACATTACGTATTTTACTGCCGCTATGGCATGAATTTATACAATGTATTATTAATATTAGTGTATGGATTTTTCAAGTTTCGTTAAATGGGTTTTGTAACAGCATAGAGCAGGTCAGATATCTGCGGAAGTTTTGTTCGATGAGACAATGACGGTTCAAGTTTATCAAGAACGATTTTTGACCAATAAAAAAAATAAAGTCCGTCTGATTTCGATGCTGACAAAAAAATTCAAACAGGCTGCTTAAGACTGTTAAGCAGGCTGAAGAAGATGCTGATGTCTTGATTGTCAACACAGCGCGCGATTTCTTTTAGCTCATTATTCGACACTGTTTTCATCGTTGGCGAAGACGTCGATCTTTTAGTTCTGCTGAGAGTAGTAGAGGATCATCCAAAACCTACATCTACCTTCGCAAACAAAAAAAAAATGTCCACTACCAGCGTTTTGCAAAATCCACAATAAAAAGCAAATTCAACTTAGCTTCTTTCCCACCAACAAAGGACGCTGCACGGTACCATGCGCTTAGGACCTACCATCAAGTCCAAAAATGGTGTGGAATTCAACAAAATCCATCCGACTGGGACTGGAAACTTTGTACCACTCCAGTAATGTCAAAGAAAACGGACCCAAATACCTTATTAAATGTGGCTGCAGGAAAGGTAGGTTGAAGTACTCTATTGTATGCGGATTATGCAATGGTGAATCATGCGAGAAAGCATCAGAGTTCATCATCAAGAGCGACGAAGAAAATAAAAAAAGTGTTTAATGACTAAACAGGAATAAATCCCAATAACAAGACATAAATCAATATCAATAGGCGAGTTTACAGTTTTATATACACATACATATACCTGTATACACATACAGACATATATACACACATAGGTACATGCATGTATAACATTTTACTTTAACTGTTCGGAAACACCTGAAGAGAAAAACATAAATAAAGAAGAAAATACATAATTCAACTTAATCACGATCAATTGAATAAGATTTTATAGTAAAGTAACATCATACAGACTAGGCTCAAATATTTTTGCTTGTTTGTAAAAGTTTCTTGATATTGAAAAGGGAAACATTCTCAATTGAATATTGATAGAAAGATTTTTCTGTGAAAAATCCACGATTAAAATGCAGTTATTTTTTGTCTATATTTGGCCAATTGGTTCATAATATATATCAAGATTGGTACAGAATTGATTGTATAGTTTGCTCATTGCTATGACTGGTGACTTGAGTAATATGTTAGTTCTTGAATTGGGTAGGTAAAAAGTCAATTCATTTCTAGAGTTTAATCATGGAACATGAAAGTTGAATGGGAGAGTAATTCGGGACAGTCAATCAGATCGTTCACTAATTTGTAAATGAAGATAATTGGATAGTAGGTTCTTCGGTTTTGAAGGGATAGTAATTTGAATTTATTCAGTAATATTATATTGTCGATACGATTGTTCGGGGTAGACTCCATCAAATTTAAATGAAATATATTTCATGAACCCTCTTTGGATGGACTCTTTTTTGTTTGTGTGTATAGTATATATTAAGGAACCATATTCCAGCCGAGATCTCACGTAGGCATTAAATAGTGTTGAAAAGCTGTCTTGGTTACGAAAGTTCTTACAATTACGATAAATGAGACCAATAAGCAACTTAGCACCTCTCTTGTTCTCACTTTTCATAAACGATATAGGAAATAATATCTCTAGCCAATTTTTACTTTTTGCCGATGATTTGAAAATATTTCGACCCATTGTATCTCAGGACTGCTTAATCCTACAAAAAGATCTTGATTTCTTACATATTTGGTGTACCGAAAATAATCTCCCCCTCAACACAAATGTTACCCTGAAAAATAACAATGCCTACAATGATTATCATATAAATAACATTCCCCTTCAAAAAAGCACTCATTTTTGTCTCAAAATTGTGCTTTTCTATCCACTATATTGCAAGGACATATGCAGCTAAACGGATGCTTGTGGGGCACCACTGTTTGCAATAAATTGGAAGGATTTATGACCTAATCTACGAACAGGATAAGGTTAGTTAGGTAAGAACGAAAAAGGTTCAAGAGTTGAGTGTCAAAACCATAGGAGTAAAGTTTATTGATGATAATATTATGATCCAACTTGTCAAATGCATTTGAGAAGTCTGTATAAACAGTATCTACTTGTAGATTTTCATTAAATGCATTACTTTCTGTGTGAAGTACATTAAGTTGGTAATTGTAGATCTTTTACCGTGTTGATTATTGGAGATCAAATTTTTAACATCAGGAAAAATCCTAGAAAAATCGAATTAAACGGTTTTCTTCACATAAAGGATTCAATATAAAATTGAACCAGAAAATGGTAGATCTCAGGTGAAAAACAACTACTTTCCTGGCAAATACCACGCAGAACATTGAATGATATTCACCTGAAAATCCATGCATACTTCCATATAATATCAATGGACATTGAATGCAAATGTTTTTTCTGATAAGCTCGATTATGTTTAATTTATGTCGTGTTCACCTAACAATCCGCATACCGGTTTCAGGCTTCTTGGCCCTCATCAGTACGGAGTAGTCAACCAGCCAAAGGTGCAAAGAACTCTGGCTGAAGTGAGACACAACGTAAACAAACCATCATCGATCTTGTAACACCTATAGGTACGCCGGAAAAGATAAACTTTAACTGGCGGTACCTAGTGACAGAAAGAAACACTCCGAAAATCTCCCACGTCGATAGGTTTCTAAATGAAAGATTCCTTCTCAGTAGGAGTGGCAAGCCCGTCTAGCATATAGTGAAAGAAAAGTGCGTAAGTGGAATGAATAGAAAAATCGAATTAAACGGTTTTTCACATAAAGGATTCAATATAAAATTGAACCAGAAAATGGTAGATCTCAGGTGAAAAACAACTACTTTCCTGGCAAATACCACGCAGAACATTGAATGATATTCACCTGAAAATCCATGCATACTTCCATATAATATCAATGGACATTGAATGCAAATGTTTCTTTCTGATAAGCTCGATTATGTTTAATTTATGTCGTGTTCACCTAACAATCCGCATACCGGTTTCAGGCTTCTTGGCCCTCATCAGTACGGAGTAGTCAACCAGCCAAAGGTGCAAAGAACTCTGGCTGAAGTGAGACACAACGTAAACAAACCATCATCGATCTTGTAACACCTATAGGTACGCCGGAAAAGATAAACTTTAACTGGCGGTACCTAGTGACAGAAAGAAACACTCGAAAATCTCCCACGTCGATAGGTTTCTAAATGAAAGATTCCTTCCAGTAGGAGTGGCAAGCCCGTCTAGCATATAGTGAAAGAAAAGTGCCATGTGAAGTGGAATGAATAGAAAAATCGAATTAAACGGTTTTCTTCACATAAAGGATTCAATATAAAATTGAACCAGAAAATGGTAGATCTCAGGTGAAAAACAACTACTTTCCTGGCAAATACCACGCAGAACATTGAATGATATTCACCTGAAAATCCATGCATACTTCCATATAATATCAATGGACATTGAATGCAAATGTTTCTTTCTGATAAGCTCGATTATGTTTAATTTATGTCGTGTTCACCTAACAATCCGCATACCGGTTTCAGGCTTCTTGGCCCTCATCAGTACGGAGTAGTCAACCAGCCAAAGGTGCAAAGAACTCTGGCTGAAGTGAGACACAACGTAAACAAACCATCATCGATCTTGTAACACCTATAGGTACGCCGGAAAAGATAAACTTTAACTGGCGGTACCTAGTGACAGAAAGAAACACTCGAAAATCTCCCACGTCGATAGGTTTCTAAATGAAAAGTGCCATGTGAAGTGGAAATGAATAGAAAATCGAATTAAACGGTTTTCATAAAGGATTCAATATAAAATTGAACCAGAAAATGGTAGATCTCAGGTGAAAAACAACTACTTTCCTGGCAAATACCACGCAGAACATTGAATGATATTCACCTGAAAATCCATGCTACTTCCATATAATATCAATGGACATTGAATGCAAATGTTTTTTCTGATAAGCTCGATTATGTTTAATTTATGTCGTGTTCACCTAACAATCCGCATACCGGTTTCAGGCTTCTTGGCCCTCATCAGTACGGAGTAGTCAACCAGCCAAAGGTGCAAAGAACTCTGGCTGAAGTGAGACACAACGTAAACAAACCATCATCGATCTTGTAACACCTATAGGTACGCCGGAAAAGATAAACTTTAACTGGCGGTACCTAGTGACAGAAAGAAACACTCCGAAAATCTCCCACGTCGATAGGTTTCTAAATGAAAGATTCCTTCTCAGTAGGAGTGGCAAGCCCGTCTAGCATATAGTGAAAGAAAAGTGCCATGTGAAGTGGAATGAATAGAAAATCGAATTAAACGGTTTCTTCACATAAAGGATTCAATATAAAATTGAACCAGAAAATGGTAGATCTCAGGTGAAAAACAACTACTTTCCTGGCAAATACCACGCAGAACATTGAATGATATTCACCTGAAAATCCATGCATACTTCCATATAATATCAATGGACATTGAATGCAAATGTTTCTTTCTGATAAGCTCGATTATGTTTAATTTATGTCGTGTTCACCTAACAATCCGCATACCGGTTTCAGGCTTCTTGGCCCTCATCAGTACGGAGTAGTCAACCAGCCAAAGGTGCAAAGAACTCTGGCTGAAGTGAGACACAACGTAAACAAACCATCATCGATCTTGTAACACCTATAGGTACGCCGGAAAAGATAAACTTTAACTGGCGGTACCTAGTGACAGAAAGAAACACTCCGA
The DNA here is from genome assembly GCA_018342105.1 of Gonioctena quinquepunctata. Classification (NCBI taxonomy): domain Eukaryota; kingdom Metazoa; phylum Arthropoda; class Insecta; order Coleoptera; family Chrysomelidae; genus Gonioctena; species Gonioctena quinquepunctata. Next base: position 153,426 of record JAFIRS010000110.1, on the reverse strand, counting down.
AAATCTCCACGTCGATAGGTTTCTAAATGAAAGATTCCTTCTCAGTAGGAGTGGCAAGCCCGTCTAGCATATAGTGAAAGAAAAGTGCCATGTGAAGTGGAATGAATAGAAAATCGAATTAAACGGTTTCTTCACATAAAGGATTCAATATAAAATTGAACCAGAAAATGGTAGATCTCAGGTGAAAACAACTACTTTCCTGGCAAATACCACGCAGAACATTGAATGATATTCACCTGAAAATCCATGCATACTTCCATATAATATCAATGGACATTGAATGCAAATGTTTCTTTCTGATAAGCTCGATTATGTTTAATTTATGTCGTGTTCACCTAACAATCCGCATACCGGTTTCAGGCTTCTTGGCCCTCATCAGTACGGAGTAGTCAACCAGCCAAAGGTGCAAAGAACTCTGGCTGAAGTGAGACACAACGTAAACAAACCATCATCGATCTTGTAACACCTATAGGTACGCCGGAAAAGATAAACTTTAACTGGCGGTACCTAGTGACAGAAAGAAACACTCGAAAATCTCCCACGTCGATAGGTTTCTAAATGAAAGATTCCTTCAGTAGGAGTGGCAAGCCCGTCTAGCATATAGTGAAAGAAAAGTGCCAGTGAAGTGGAATGAATAGAAAAATCGAATTAAACGGTTTTCTTCATAAAGGATTCAATATAAAATTGAACCAGAAAATGGTAGATCTCAGGTGAAAAACAACTACTTTCCTGGCAAATACCACGCAGAACATTGAATGATATTCACCTGAAAATCCATGCATACTTCCATATAATATCAATGGACATTGAATGCAAATGTTTTTTGATAAGCTCGATTATGTTTAATTTATGTCGTTCACCTAACAATCCGCATACCGGTTTCAGGCTTTTTGGCCCTCATCAGTACGGAGTAGTCAACCAGCCAAAGGTGCAAAGAACTCTGGCTGAAGTGAGACACAACGTAAACAAACCATCATCGATCTTGTAACACCTATAGGTACGCCGGAAAAGATAAACTTTAACTGGCGGTACCTAGTGACAGAAAGAAACATCGAAAATCTCCCACGTCGATAGGTTTCTAAATGAAAGATTCCTTCAGAGGAGTGGCAAGCCCGTCTAGCATATAGTGAAAGAAAAGTGCCATGTGAAGTGGAATGAATAGAAAATCGAATTAAACGGTTTCTTCACATAAAGGATTCAATATAAAATTGAACCAGAAAATGGTAGATCTCAGGTGAAAACAACTACTTTCCTGGCAAATACCACGCAGAACATTGAATGATATTCACCTGAAAATCCATGCATACTTCCATATAATATCAATGGACATTGAATGCAAATGTTTTTCTGATAAGCTCGATTATGTTTAATTTATGTCGTGTTCACCTAACAATCCGCATACCGGTTTCAGGCTTTTTGGCCCTCATCAGTACGGAGTAGTCAACCAGCCAAAGGTGCAAAGAACTCTGGCTGAAGTGAGACACAACGTAAACAAACCATCATCGATCTTGTAACACCTATAGGTACGCCGGAAAAGATAAACTTTAACTGGCGGTACCTAGTGACAGAAAGAAACACTCCGAAAATCTCCCACGTCGATAGGTTTCTAAATGAAAGATTCCTTCTCAGTAGGAGTGGCAAGCCCGTCTAGCATATAGTGAAAGAAAAGTGCCATGTGAAGTGGAATGAATAGAAAAATCGAATTAAACGGTTTTCTACATAAAGGATTCAATATAAAATTGAACCAGAAAATGGTAGATCTCAGGTGAAAACAACTACTTTCCTGGCAATAAGAATTGAATGATATTACTGAATCCATGCATACTCATAATACAATGACATTGAATGCAAAGTTTCTTCTGATAAGCCGATATGCGTTAATTTATGTCGTGTTCACCTAACAATGCATACGGTTTCAGCTTGGCTTCATCAGTACGGAGACAACAGCCAGGTCAAAGAACCTGGCTGAAGTGGAGACAAACGTAAAACAAACCATCATCGATCTTGTAACACCTATAGTGTACGCCGGAAAGATAAACTTTAACTGGCGGTACCTAGTGACAGAAAGAAACACCGAAAATCTCCCACGTCGATAGTTTCTAAATAAAAGATTCTCTTCTCAGTAGAGTGGCAGCCGTTCAGCATATAGTGAAAGAAGATAGGGAATGAATAGAAAAATCGATTAAACGGTTTTCTTTCACATACAGGATTCAATTAATTGAACCAGAATGGTAGATCTCAGGTGAAAAAACTACTTCCCGGCAAATCTCACGCAGAACATTGAATGATATTCACCTGAAATCCATGCATACTCCATAAATATCAATGACTTGAATGCAAATGTTTGTGATAAGCTCGATTAGTTTAATTAGTCGTTTACCTAACAATGCATACCGTTTCAGCTTCATGCCCTCATCAGTAGGAGTAGTAACCAGCCAAAGGTGAAGAACTCTGTGAAGTGAGCAACGCAACAAACATAGCTTGTTAATCACCTAATTACCTGTTAATTTTAATCTAACCTAGTGACAGAAAGAACCTCGAAATCTCCATTCTTCGATAGGTTCCTTCAATGAAGACTTCTTTCATAGGAGTAGGAGCTCTTAGCTATAGAGAAAGAATGCTGTGAATATAGAAAATCGAGTAAGATCGGTTTTCTTTCACACAGGATCAATATAAAATTGAACGAATGCGTAGATCTCAGGTGAAACAATATTTCTGGCAAATCCACGCAGAATCATTGAATGATATTCACCTGAAATGATGGGCCAAGACAGCCTGAAACCGGTATGCGGATTGTTAGGTGAACACGACATAAATTAAACATAATCGAGCTTATCAGAAAGAAACATTTGCATTCAATGTCCATTGATATTATATGGAAGTATGCATGGATTTTCAGGTGAATATCATTCAATGTTCTGCGTGGTATTTGCCAGGAAAGTAGTTGTTTTTCACCTGAGATCTACCATTTTCTGGTTCAATTTTATATTGAATCTTTATGTGAAGAAACCGTTTAATTGATTTTTCTATTCATTCCACTTCACATGGCACTTTCTTCACTATATGCTAGACGGCTTGCCATCTACGAGAAGGAATCTTCATTTAGAAACCTATCGAGTGGAGATTTTGAGTGTTTTTCTGTCACAGGTACCGCCAGTTAAAGTTTATCTTTCCGGCGTACCTATAGGTGTTACAAGATCGATGATGGTTTGTTTACGTTGTGTCTCACTTCAGCCAGAGTTCTTGACTTTGGCTGGTTGACTACTCGTTGATGAGGCCAAGAAGCTGAAACCGGTATGGATTGTTAGGTGAACACGACATAAATTAAACATAATCGAGCTTATCAGAAAGAAACATTTGCATTCAATGTCCATTGATATTATATGGAAGATGCATGGATTTCAGGTGAATATCATTCAATGTTCTGCGTGTATTTGCAGAAAGTAGTTGTTTTCACCTGAGATCTACCATTTTCTGGTTCAATTTTATATTGAATCCTTTATGAAGAAACCGTTTAATCGATTTTTCTATTCATTCCACTTCACAGGCACTTTCTTTCACTATATGCTAGACGGCTTCAATCTACGAGAAGGAATCTTTCATTTAGAAACCTATCGAGTGGAGATTTTCGAGGTTTCTTCGTCACTAGGTACGCCAGTTAAAGTTTATCTTTCCGGCTACCATAGGTGTTACAAGATCGATGATGGTTTGTTTACGTTGTGTCTCACTTCAGCCAGAGTTCTTTGACCTTGGCTGGTTGACTACTGTACTGATGAGGCCAGAAGCCTGAAACCGGTATGCGGATTGTTAGGTGAATACGACATAAATTAAACATAATCGAGCTTATGAGAAAGAAACATTTGCATTCAATGTCCATTGATATTATATGGAAGTATGCATGGATTTTCAGGTGAATATCATTCAATGTTCTGCGTGGTATTTGCCAGAAAGTAGTGTTTTTCACCTGAGATCTACCATTTCTGGTTCAATTTATATTGAATCTTTAGTGAAGAAAACCGTTTAATTGATTTTTCTATTCATTCCACTTCACATGGCACTTCTTTCACTATATGCTAGACGGGCTTGCCATTCTACGAGAAGGAATCTTATTTAGAAACCTATCGACGTGGAGATTTTCGAGTGTTTTCGTCACCAGGTACCGCCAGTTAAAGTTTATCTTTCCGCGACCTATAGGTGTTACAAGATCGATGATGGTTTGTTTACTTGTGTCTCACTTCAGCCAGAGTTCTTGACTTTGGCTGGTTGACTACCGACTGATGAGGCAAGGCTGAAACCGGTATGCGGATGTTGAAAGACTAAATTAAACGAGTATGAAAGAAACATTTGATCAAGCCATTGATATTTATGATGATGGATTTCGGTGAATATCATTCAAGTCTGTGATCCAGAAAGTAGTTTTTCACGATCTACCTTCGTCAATTTATTGAACTTATGAAGAACCGTTTAATCGTTTCTATTATTCCACTCTGGCATTTCTTCACTTATGCTAGACGGCTTGCCACTACGAGAAGGAATCTTTATTTAGAAACCTATCGAGGAATTTGAGGTTCTTCGTCACGGTACCGCCAGTTAGTTTATCTTCCGGCGTACCATAGGTGTTAAAGATCGATGATGGTTGTTTAGTTGGTCTCATTCAGCCAGAGTTCTTGACTTGGCTGGTTGACTACGTATGATGAGGCCAGAAGCCGAAACCGGTATGCGGATTGTTAGGTGAACACGACATAAATTAAAATAATCGAGCTTATCAGAAAGAAACATTTGCATTCAAGTCCATTGATATTATATGGAAGTATGCATGATTTCGGTGAATATCATTCAATGTTCTGGTGGTATTTGCCAGAAAGTAGTTGTTTCACCTGAGATCTACCTTTCTGGTCAATTTATATTGAACTTATGAAGAACCGTTTAATCGATTTCATTCATTCCACTTCACATGGCACTTCTTCACTATATGCTGACGGGCTTGCCATCTACGAGAAGGAATCTTTATTTAGAAACCTACGAGTGGATTGAGTGTTTCTTTTGTCACAGGTACCGCCAGTTAAAGTTTATCTTTCCGCGTACCTATAGGTTAAGATCGATGATGGTTTGTTTACGTTGTGTCTCACTTCACAGAGTTCTTGACTTTGGTTGACTACTCGTACTGATGAGGCCAAGAAGCTGAAACCGGTATGCGGATTGTTAGGTGAACACGACATAAATTAAACATAATCGAGCTTATCAGAAAGAAACATTTGCATTCAATGTCCATTGATATTATATGGAAGTATGCATGGATTTTCAGGTGAATATCATTCAATGTTCTGCGTGGTATTTGCCAGGAAAGTAGTTGTTTTTCACCTGAGATCTACCATTTTCTGGTTCAATTTTATATTGAATCCTTTATGTAAGAAAACCGTTTAATTCGATTTTTCTATTCATTCCACTTCACATGGCACTTTTCTTTCACTATATGCTAGACGGGCTTGCCACTCCTACTGAGAAGGAATCTTTCATTTAGAAACCTATCGACGTCGGTGATTTTCGGATGTGTTTCTTTTCTGTCACTAGGTACCGCCAGTTAAAGTTTATCTTTCCGGCGTACCTATAGGTGTTACAAGATCGATGATGGTTTGTTTACGTTGTGTCTCACTTCAGCCAGAGTTCTTTGCACCTTTGGCTGGTTGACTACTCCGTACTGATGAGGGCCAAGAAGCCTGAAACCGGTATGCGGATTGTTAGGTGAACACGACATAAATTAAACATAATCGAGCTTATCAGAAAGAAACATTTGCATTCAATGTCCATTGATATTATATGGAAGTATGCATGGATTTTCAGGTGAATATCATTCAATGTTCTGCGTGGTATTTGCCAGGAAAGTAGTTGTTTTTCACCTGAGATCTACCATTTTCTGGTTCAATTTTATATTGAATCCTTTATGTGAAGAAAACCGTTTAATTCGATTTTTCTATTCATTCCACTTCACATGGCACTTTTCTTTCAGGAAAAATCCTGTTGTACAAGCACATCTGGAAAGCCTTTGCAAAGTTGGATAACAGGGTTATAGGTCGGTAATTTTGAATATTGTTTATTGCACCAGTTTTGAAAATGGGGCAGATTTTTTTAATTTTCCAATTGTTGGGAAAGCACCCTGTACTCAGTGCTAGATTAAAAATTAACTGTAATGGTACGGCTAGAATGTGTGCAGTCTTTAACGTAAAAGCTTGGTATGCCATCATCCCCGCTAGTGAGTTTAGGTTTTAATTTTTTAAGATAATTGCAAACCTCAATTTCTGAAAAACACGACAGAGATGATAGGATTGTTTGAAATAACCTTTGTGAGCTCCTGTTTGTTGTGGTGGAGAGTATGCACTTTCAAAAAATTGTGCAAATGCATCCAGATTGAAGATATGAGGCATGGATGATGGAAGCCCAGATTCTCAGTGCGGAAAATGGGTTAGGGGAAAACACTGACAATGAAGACGATTATGAAGGCAAAAAAAAGAAATAAAAATATAGGGGACATAAATTACGGAATACCTGCTCAATTTAAAAAAAACGCGCAGTTTATTCTACCACATGGTGGTGTGGAAATAAATTATAAATATATAATGACTAGCTACAAATGATTCTTTAAAATGAGAAAAAACGAGCAGTTGGTTGTTTTTTTAAAGAATGTTGTTGACATTTCTGCCTGAAACTCGTTAATACAAAAAATGTATAATAGAAAATTATTTTTAAAATTTGTATTAAACCTAAAAATAGGAAAAATTTGTTTTTCTGTGGAAGAAAAAAAATAACGTCCTTCATATTTTTCATGAACATTAAAAGAGTAAACTGTTCAATTAGAGAGGCGTCGTCCAGGGAGTGATTATACACATCTTCTCTGCTTCTGAGAAAACTCGAGAAATTTGGCATTAAGGAAAATGCGCTGAAATGGTTTGAAAGCTATCTTTCTGGTAGGTCTCAAATAGTTAAATATAATAATACATTTTCTGGCAGCAACGACATACATTATGGAGTCCCTCAAGGAAGTGCTCTAGGACCAATATTATTCATTTTGTTCATCAATGACATAGTACACCATGTTCAAAATTGCAAAATAAAATTGTTTGCGGATGATACTATGATCTACTGCGAAGGAGATGTAGAGGATATTTAGGGCCGGTATTTTCACCTCCGGTTATACTTGGAATAAATTAACCAATGGTTAGAATGTGCTTCTATCATCAATAAACGTTTATGAAAAGCATATTCTAACTGTTGGTTAATTTATTCCAAGTATAACCGGAGGTGAAAATACCGGGCCTCAGAGTACTATATCATTAATAAATCAAGATTTGAGAAATTTGTCCATATGGCTGAATGACAATGGTTTGAAATTAAACATAAATAAAACCAAATACATGGTAATTTCAAATAAATATAACTTGAACAAATTGAAAAATGTAACATCCAGCCACCATTTATTGATTGATAATAATGTAATTGAAGAAGCTAAACATTTCAAGTACCTGGGCTTCATGATAGATAATGAACTGAATCTTAAATCACATTGTGAGTATATTAAGAAGAAAATGGCAAGAAAAATTAATTTCCTATATAGATTGAATAATAAGGTATCATCTTTTACTAAGTTAACTATATATAAAACCATAATATCTCCTCATCTTGATTTCTGTGGAACATTCATATACCTGATGAATAATGAACAAATTGATACATTACAAAAAGTACAAAATCGTGCTATGAGAGCCATTCTATTATGTAGAAAACGAACATCAATAGCTTACATGTTGGAATCCTTGAATTTATTGAATGTTCGACAGAGAGCTGCTAATAATATGCTAAAGTTTGTGTATAAACTCAAGTCAGGATGCTTACCAACCTATCTAACTAAAGAAATAACTTATCTCCAAGAAATACATAATCACAATACCAGATCACATGCTTCCAATGATTTCTATATTAATATTGCTAATGCTGCTACAAACACAGTGTTCATCAAAGGCTTACAGCTTTACAACTCATTACCAAGAGAATTGAAAGAATACTCGTCATTTAGAGAATTCAAAAGCCAGTGTGTAAAATATATAAAAGGTTTATAACCCATCATTGTAATATCTCTTCTTGTATTATTTCGATTTTATACTGCTAATTTAACTTGTTCGTGCATTGTATTTTATGTGTTCTTTACTTTATTTATACTATACTATTTTATTTATACATTTATACTACTATTTTATTTATACTATTTATAATTGAGAGCTGATGCTAATAAAGATTATTATTATATTATTATTATCTTTGAAACAACGATTTTTCTGTGTAGGGATGAATTACCGCTTTTATATTTTGCAGAAAAAAATTTATTTATCAGAATATAGTAGGTACACTTTCACAGAAAAATTGATTCTTTTAACCATCCCTCGTAGGCCTTCCAAATGGAAGTCATTTGTATAGTGTACTGCATTAATAACTGTTTCTGGGCATTATGAAAATCCTTCGCAGAAAAAACGATTTTTTTAAGGAAGGATGGAATCACCCCTTGGACGCCTCCCAAATCGTAAGTTGACACTTCCAAATTGTAACTTTTCAGTCCCAAAATTGTAACTTTACACTGATAATTTCGTAACACCCTGTACACTACAATCATAAATCTTCAACTCGCTTTTTATAAAATGGTTAGTCCTCATTTGATTCTTTTAGAAGATTTGTCCAAATAGTTTCCCTAGTCATTCATATCTAAACAATGTAGGGATATCCTGTATATACATAAAAATTTCCTGTATTTCAAAAGTAGATAGTGCTTCTTCATTTCAATTATTAGTAGTGTATTGGATCCATTATTTCGAATGTAGGTAGGTGTATGGATCGGATGGATCCATTATTTCAAATTCAGATATCATATAAATAAGGAAGTCTCAACCGTATATAGTCTTCTTAACATTTTTACCCTATTATTAAAATTTGTAACCCCGAAATGTAAAGTTATCTATCACATCACACTAATATTATAAAGGGACAGTATAAATGTGAAGGCTCAAACTACCGAACGGATTGTGATGAAACTTGAAAAATATGTAGGAAAACATAACCTGGAATAATAGAGACTACTTTTAGGTACAACTACAGCAGGTGCATTGCATAGACGAAGCCGCGAGTAGAACAAAAAAAAGAAATTATTAATGAATACTATATTAGTAGTAGGTATTATAGCCAGGCAATATTAATATATGATCGAAAAGTCGTTTTTTTAAAATTAGTTTTACCATAAAACAAACTTTGTAACAGCTGAACGCATTCAACTGGGTGTAGAGTGAGCTAGATTTTCAAATATAAATTCCATTTTATGTACTTCATGGGTTTGATTCTAGAAGGCTGTGATACAGACAAACTGACAAGCAGCAACGCAACTCGAATGGTGATTTTGGAATATGAAATTCAATGACTTAGGTAGTTCACATAGTTCGTTACGCGAGATTTGATATTCAAACAATCTATGTCCATATTATGGAATCTTTTCATTACCATACAAGAATACTAAAGAGATGTATGTCCTCGCACAAAGTTCTTACCTGAAGTTGAATACGACGCCGCTCGTTCGTAATCACTCGACCATAATTGTTTGTTTCCACTTTTTCACTACCAGTTACTAACACTATCACAAATAGTCTACATCAATTTTCATACAGGAATAATTCCAAAACGCAATTACCTCCGATAATTTCGAAAAGAACCGAATCGCGTCACTCGAAATACATGAACTAACGCATTTCAAGAACGATTTGGGCGTGTACAGCACGATTGTTTTCAAAGCCCACTATGAGAATTAGGAAGTAAATTATTTGTAAGCGCCTTTAGGTAGCTTTTTATGAAGGAACTCCCAGCTACCTTGATCGATTCAAGTAAATCTGAAAAGATTTCGATTTCCACATAATATTGTGGCAAAATATCTTGGGTAGTTTTCATTATGGTCGAATGATTATTCGTATGATGTAGCCCTCATTATTCATTGCTTGGATGGTTTTGAAGTGTATATTTTTCTAGTGAAAACTTTAATTGTAATAGGTATTCCATATAATAGGCACTAGGTTTGAAAAGGCATGAAATGAATGCTGGAAATCCGGTATTTTCACATATATCCATATTTGAGAATACGAAACTTATTATCAAATAACAGTAAAAAAGATTTATAGCAGTTAAATCAGTATATATCAAGCGATAAATATAAAAAGTATTTTACATTTGATATAAATCATGGAGGGATAGTACAAAATGTGTAGTTCTTCAGTTCATTTTTGAATTTTGTTTTGATACCTCTCTACAAGGGTGATCCAGAGAGCTCCATAACTTTTTTTCTATCCAAGCTATCGACTTTTTTTTTTGAACGATAGGTTCGAAAATAAGGCACATTTTAAAAATATTTCTATTTATATACAGTAGCTATACTTATGTCCCAAAATGATATACACATCAGAGTTTTGTTGAATTTTTGGATTGGCCACTAAATTGTCGATATAACGCACCCAGTTTTCTTAGACTTATCTGCAATAGTTTTTGACTTATTATGTCGACTTTTGTGTCAAAATAGAGTCATGCATAGACCCACAGAAAAATTCATAACTTCAGAACCATTCAAGATAACTTACCCAACTTTTTTTCAGTCGATTCCTTAGACTTTAGCGCATCTTTTGAGATGAAGGCCAACTACTGTTCCATCTCCCACTACGATTTTTTAAAAACAACAAATGGCAATAACTGGACTTTTAAAAATGCAATACCCTATATTTTATTGCATCATTGCATTTCTCACTTAATAAACTTTCCACCGATAAGCAACATGGCTTTTGTAGGAAAAAGTCTGTGGAGTCTAATTTATTGTCACCAAAATGATCAAGCCAACAATTGAGATGGAACGACAAGTTGACTGCGTGTATACAGACTTTGCCAAGGCCTGTAACAAGGTCAATCATGATATACTTCTAGCCAAATTAAAATTATATGGATTGAGCAACCACTTGTTGAAACTCATGAGTCAAAACAGTTTTTGGCAGGTTCTGGAGGGCCTCTCCTTTTCCTGAACTTCATCAATGATTTTCCCTCGATGGTTACGTCTGAATCATTATTATACTCACACAGATGACTACAAAGTATTCAAAAAGATTGTAGATGTGAATGACTATCTGATAATGCAAAATGATATTGATCTTATCTATAATTGGTAGGATGTACAAAAGATCTTATAACCAATTTTTCCAAATAGTTGCCCCAGTTTTCTGTCCCATGTTTCATAGACACTCATATATATTCCCTTTCAATCTACCAATACAAAAAAATAATTTTTTCGCTCCAAGTTAGCGTCAAGGCGTAGTCCCATTTTAAAATCCCTTATTGGTCTTTCAGTTAAGTGGTACTTTTGCATTATTCAAATCCTATTGGCTACTAATTATGGTGTTATTTTTCCAGATGAATCTTTTCCATGAATAATTCTTGTTATTTCAGCACAACGGCAATCAGACCATAACTTAACTGTATGAAAAAATATAAACAAACGTCCGAACATAAATAAACAATTAAACTCTAAACTGATAATAGATTATTTTTCAATCTCCCATCGAAGATTGATGGTTGACTTCCAGTAACCACCATATAGTGAAATATTTCACTTACAATAAATTCAACAACTTTTATGAATATTATTTCAATGAAAGAAAATAAAATTTCTAAGTGACCAAGATATGAGCTCTTCCATTATTTCTTACAATAATAAAATTTAAATCTCATAATTCACCAGAAAAATAGATACTTTCATTAAGGCCAAAAAAAACAATAATAACATAACACTTTACATGTTACAGCTGGAAATTGTTTCTCATATGTGATCACAAAGTTGATTTATTGCAGTGAATGTTGATCTTCTTCGCACAAGGTGGGCTGGTTCCGAAGAACCCCGTGCACGTAGGCCTCTCTATTTGGGCCCATTGTGCGCCCACTTGTTCTGGGAAAATCAGCTGGGCATGCCGATTTCTTTGACAAAATTCAGCAACTTCCTCAGCTGAATCTCCTTGACGTCCTCTGGGTTCAGAATTATGCTCCCAAGGTTGATCTCTCTCTGGTGCACCAAAGCTGGTCACTCAGTGAGGATGTGCGATGATGTCTCGTCATCTTCCAGGCACCATCTACATAGGGGATCCATGTGCCTGTTCAGGTGATTGTGCCCCGTTAGGAGCCCAGTCACAGTGTGGATGTCCCGTCTGTTAAGTGACAAGATCTCTTTAGCCCTTTTTTCGATGGCCCCTTTATGTGGAGCTTTGATTGCGTCATGCCTGGCGCCTCTTGCCATGTTCTAAAGAACTGCTTTTGTAGCAGTTCCTCCATATTTGAGATTGCCAGGCTGCTGGGTATTCAGGTCCGACTGGGGTCTTTCCCGATCCTATCTTGGCTAATCTGTCTGCATCCTCGTTCCCGGGGACACCTGAGTGTCCCGGGACCCATATGAGGCTGACTTTGCTTGTTTTCGATAAACTTTCTATGGCGTTTCTACACTCGGACACCAGTTTGGATACAATCATATTTGCGCCTAACGCCATGATAGCAGCTTTGCCGTCCGAGTAGATGTCTGTAGGTCCTCGACTTTTATTGTCGAGGTTTTCCTGGATACAGGTGAGTATAGCATATACTTCAGCCTGGAACACTGAGGCATATTTGCCTAAGGGAACTGAGATTTATCTTTTTGTTGTGGATGTTGATTATTGCTGCCTGAATCCGTGCTGACAATCAGGAAGAATAATAATATTTATTTCATCATTTAAATGCACACAGGGTACATAAATGATTAAAAACGTCAAAATTATAGTTACATTGGGAAAGGAAGTTAACAATTACAGATTTACATGTATATATAAAAATACTAACTAAATAGTTCACACAATTTAAAGAAATATATATTATCACAAAAAGAAATCATCTAATGAGTAACAACACTTTCTGATTAGGAATTTTTTCAGTTTTGATTTGAAAATATTAACATTGGGGGATGATTTTATATGTATATCAAGTATATTTTAAAACTTACAACCAGTACAATAGAAGTTTCTTTGGTACAGCGATGTGCGATGATAAGCAGGTTGTAAGAGATTTCTGTGACGGGTGTTATAACAGTGAGTGTTATCTATTGCAAACTTATGTTTATTCTTATAGATGGAAGTGCAAGCTTCCAGTATATATAAACTGAATAAGTTTCCGATGTTCAGTAAATTTCTTAATCTTTTATAATAACTATAAAGAATTATTTAACCTAATTGTGATTGCAGTCATACGTTTCTGAAGTTTTTGAACCTTTATTTTTGTATATGGGCACAGATTTTGATATTTTGAGTGTGTCCGGATATATCCCTGCACAAAACGATTTATCAATTATGTATGATAGAGGGTGTGTGACTTTAGAGTTTTTAGTGCTGCTTTGCTATCTGATAGGATACAGATTTTTGCCCCCCTGGAGCCTCTTTCAAGGCATTCTTATGCGCAAATTTCTATAGCATGGATTTCTGCTTGAAAAATTGTTGGGGCTTTACCTAGGGGGTTTTGAGAGCTTACTCCCACTCCAGCTCTTTCGTCCATCTTGGAACCATCAGTGTACCAAACTGATGCATCCCTTTCTAGTTGAGGCCCATTTGTTGTGCATATTTGGTGGCTGTTTATAACCACTTCAAAATGCACTTCGAAGTCGTGCCTAGCTGTCATAATATCTGCTGGTTTGTACCTGGATTCTAGGAGAATATTTTCCAGAATCTTCAGGTGTCCAGTCAGGTCTCCAGTTTTCTGGTGCAGTTTGAAGTGCTGTGGGGCATGTGAACATTGCCCCTGTGATTCCCAGACAGGCTAACCGCTGCACTTTCTTCAGCTTAATAATAATAATAATGTTTATTCACCTTTTTGACACACTTGGTATATATGGTAAGTCAGTGTTAAGAAAATTAAGTAAAAATATAAAAAAACAAAATAAAAACGAGCACAGGTTTACCTATATATATATATATATATATATATATATATATATATATATATATATATAAAAATACACATATATGCTCACATACCTAAAAAGTATGCTAGCATTTTACAACATTCACAAAATTGACCCTAAATAAAATTGGGAACACTGTGATTGAAATTATTTGTGAGATTGTCAGCTAGGAAATCTTGGTAACTATACTAGCATTTCTCTAAAAGAATTTTTTTAATACAATCATGGAATATCTTATCACTTCTGATTCTTTTGACAACATTTGGTAACTTATTGAAGTAATGACATTATAATGAGGGGATTTTTTATAATTTGACATTTGATGTGGGATTCTCAAAAGATCACCATTTCTTGTATTATGATTGCATTCTGTAGCAGTCTTCTCATATAATTTGGGGTTTTGCCTGACAAACATAATACATTTGAGGATGAAGATGGAAGAGGCTGTCAATATTTTTTTATCTATAAAAACGGGCCGACAGCTATCTCGGAAGTCCATATTGAAGATTAATTAGCCTTATGACGCGTTTCTGTGCTAAGGAAATTCTGGAAAAATCCCTTGCCCTGCCCCAGCCTGCCCCAGGCCATAACATTTAAACTTAGATGAGAATAGACCATAGCATAATATATGTTGAGTAAGCCAGGTTCATCCAAACTGGATTTCAACTGCTTTATGGCATAGTATGCTTTATTCAAGTTGGCACAAATATGGTCCATGGCTTGATTTGTGCAGAGTATTGTTGGAAGTTAGCTGACTTCCATTCAGGGTCGGGGCTTTCAGTTCGTACTTTCGTCTCCTCGGGAATGGAACCAACACTGTTTTGCTAGGATTTACATTTAGTCCCTCCTTTGCGCATCAGCTCCTGATTATGTTTAGGGCTGTCCTGCATGCAATTTATTATCCCATCATGTTTGCCCCTAATGGTAACGACCAGGTCATCGGCGTAACCTTGAGTCATATTTCCAGATGGTGAAAAAAAGAGTTATGGAATTTTTGATACATAACAGAATACTGAGTGCACAGCAGTACGGTTTTCAGAAATCGAAGAATACAACTGACGCAATACATTCAGTTATGTCAATGATTTACAGAGATATTAATGATAAAGAAGCTGTTGCAGCAGTGCTCTGTGACCTATCGAAAGCATTCGATTGTGTCAACCACGAGGTATTGCTGTGCAAACTTCAATTGTATGGATTCAGAGGAAACACTTTTAAATGGTTCGACTCGTATCTTTCTGATAGAAAGCAGTATGTGAGACTAACAACATCTTCAAATACTGCAGAAATTAAAAGTGGAGTACCACAAGGCTCGGTGCTGGGTCCTGTTTTGTTCCTTCTATATATAAATGATCTGACCATGTTACCAATTTCCGAAAGGTTCACGTTATTTGCTGACGACACCACCATACTATGGCCCAATAAAGATAAAAGTAAATTGAACGAAATGATATCTTCCGACATGGTTACAATCCAGAATTGGTTCGACTCTAATTTACTCACTCTTAATTCAAAAAAAAAACAAGTGTTATTACATTCAAATGTTGTATATCAAACGTGCATTTAGGAAGCCAACTGGTGGTAAAAAAGAACTCAGCAAAAATTTTGGGATTACTTTTGGACAGTTATCTGAAATTTGAAGAGCATATAACTCATTTAAATAAAAAACTGGCTTCTGGTTGTTATGTTATGAGGACAGTATCAAACGAATTAGGATCTACTGCTGCCAAATCTGTTTATTATGCACTTATAGACTCCCATTTACACTATGGCATATCTTTCTGGGGGGTATGTAACAATCAACTCTTCCAGTCAGTGTTTGTGCTTCAAAAACGGGCAATTAGATACCTTTGCAAAGCCAAATGGAGAGATTCTTGTAAACCTCTTTTTAAAGATAAAAAAATCCTAACTCTTGTCTCAATTTTCATATTGGAGACAGTGTCTGTAATTCATAAGAACAGATTGGAATATGAAATCAACAACATCCCATATAATACTCGCCAGAACGAAAATAGCCTAAAGCTCCCCATACCCACTTCCAACCTAGTAAAAGATTCTCTGATATACAATGGAGTGAAAATGTATAATAAAATACCAAGTGATATCAAAGAGAGAAATCTCCAGGTTTTCAGATACAAACTAAAAACTTTACTTAGTGATAGGGCCTACTACAGCTTGATTGAATTTTATGATGATACACTTTAGTTAATGTTTACATTTGTTCATATTGTTAATTTTGTTCAAACTTTTTAATGTTTTTGTGAATTTTTTTTTTTTTTAATTTTTATTTTGTTTTGTCAACAAGATTTTTTCTTATGTAATAAATATTTTTTCTTTTTTCTATTATATTTGAAATAATGGATCCATACACTACCTAAATTTGTAACAAAGCATCTATACAATATACCTTCTAATGGTATTGTTTTGGACCTTTGTTCACTTCATCAGACCTCTTGAAAAATTTTTAATCACATTTTTTTTCATTTTATGACTTGATTACTCCGAATGTTGAACGTTTTTAACCGACGAAATCAAAAAGTCTAGTCGCGTATTTTTTTATGTATGACCACCCATAATTTTTTACTGAGACGTCCGATTCCGATAATTCTTTTTTCAGTGGATAGGGTGAACTTCTAAGTAGGTCCCATTTGAATTCAAAAGATGAAATCCACCCCTAAGGGTAGCAAAATGAAGGATATTGATCACTCACCCTCTGAATTCTGGTCCGTTAACCGATTCTATCAGGCATAACTTTGTACTGGGTTCTTCGATTTGGATGATTCTTTTTTTATTAGATAGGGTATACCTCATAGTTGATCATATTTGGATTTCGAATGGAATTATCCACCCTTACGGGTAGAAAAATAGGGGATAATTGATTTTTCACTTGTGAACATTGGCACACATATGTAGTTGACAATGACAGATCGCTATTGTCATTATTTTTGTTCTCCTACATCCGTCACAATCATTATATTCTATGAGAGAATGGAATGATATACAAAGTAATGAAATAAACTAACCAGAACAACAAAAATAATTTATATTACAACAAATAGTAAAAGTAGATCATATTATCATATTATTTAACTGGTAATAGTTGAAGCAAGGTGGGTAAGTAAGTATTTTGGAAGTAATAAAAAAACAAGTAGGTAGTAATTAGTACATTTCAGCCACAAAAAAGAAAAAGAAAATCTTTTTAACTAACCTTTTTAGTCTCAATAACTAAGCTCCTAAACTAATGTAAGTAACTAATTTTGAGTCAGCACCAAACGAACAATCAACAAAGATCATTAAATCACTTCAAAAAAATTATTAGAATGTCACCGCGCAACTCGATGCCATCATTTTACGCATTACCTAATTCATTTGCGTGGCGCCCACTCAAAATTAGTTACTTACATTAGTTTAGGAGCTTAGTTATTGAGACTAAGAAGGTTTATTTTATTTTTTACTTTTCAGTTCCGTATTTCGTCGGTTTAATTTTTTGTTAAAAAGTTTTATTTTTATTTTTTTTAAATTGTTTGTTTTAATCGTGTAATATTTCATCTCCATTGTTTCCACTCATTTTTGTTGTTTTTGTGAAAGCTATTATTAATTGTTTGAATCACATTTTGCGAAGAATTACATAAAATATTCATGAATGTATAATTGCTTTTTGATAAACATTTTTCTCTGAAAAAAATTTAATGATCTATTTTTTTTATTCAGTTTTTCAATAGAACCCTCTAGAAGACGACATATCAGCTTTTGTGAGTACTAAAATTTTCATTCCACTGAGGATCTGTGATGCCCTCCCCCTTGAAGTGACGGATATGGCCGGCCCTCATAGAACTTTAGTGATATTATAAAAATAATCCGTAAATAATAAAAACATCATTTGAAAATATCCTTTTTTGCAGAGATCCAAAATGGTTGGGAAAACACTCAAGTGGGAGTTATTGAGGTGGGTGGTTTTTAGTTCTTGGAAACAGAAGAAAAATGCACTTTACGAAACTTCATTTTTTATTAATCTCGATTTAAGTTAAACTTTCAGTCAAACTGATTGTATTATAAATATATCAATATTCAATAACTATTATGTATCTACCCTATGTACAGTAAAACCGTGATAATTTACAGAACAAGATACAGATAGATAATATTGACAGTTTAAAAAGGAGACAAAAATCAACAAAAATAAGATTACTCATAATAAAAAGCAATGAGCGTTTTTTTAAATAAATAAAGATGGCAAATATTCCTAAACCTAAATAAAAACAACTAATTAAATTTGGTATAATATGCAGACATTTTCCAGTTCAATTAAAACTAGTTCACACAAATACTATACAATTAGGAAAAACTGTTGATGGCTCTCTTATATTTTTCCCAACAAAAGCTTTCAATATTCACTGGAAATTCTCGAAAAAAAAATACTTCAAAACATTTTTTAGAAATTATATAAACCGATTGCAGTAGATATTGAACTGATTCATTATTGAATTGGATAATATTGAACTAAAAATAGTGATCCACTAAAAGTGAGAAAAAAAATAGAAAACACAAAGTCCAATTTGATTTCTGCATCAATATCCTTTTTCATTTAGAAAGAGTTAATAAAATCTCACATATTTTTATTTGACAGATAAATAGGCCCAATTAATATAAAATGAATTGCCCAATTCTAAAAATTATTGTATTGAAAAAAAAGTGTTCAATGTTTATTTATCTCGAGTTTTAGAAAAATAATGCAGATGACTATAGTTAAATGAGAGCTAGCAAAATCTCATATTTACGAAAAAATTTAAATACATTTTTATGCAAAAAATTACAATCAATTCAAACTCGTAACATTGACTAGACATTCATTAACTTTTTCATAATGCATTTATTAGGGCCATTTGAGACATGAGAATTTATGCAAAAACAATATAAAAAATCATTGCAAAACATTTTGGCGATAAAATCACAAAGTCACAGAAAATATTCTGAGGTATTGTGTACTTTTTCGGTGAACACTTTTGGAACTGAGGTATTCTGTGATTTTGAGTTTATTACAAACATTTTTGTTGTCATTTTGACAGTTACATATGAACTCTGGAGTATCTTACCTTTAAGCGACTCAATTTTTCCTACCGATAAACATATTTTCCCGAAAAAATTTAAACTTCCAATAATAAACCAGTTCAAAATAACTTGTGCATGCAGTCCAAACTCAAACTGCTTTCACTATACATCCTTATAAGTGAAAGTATAGTTAATTTATTCAAATCAATTGAATTCCTTATTCAGTTATATGCAGCTGCCAAAAAAAAAACATTTTGACTGAATTAACCGACTTCATGGCAATTTTATAAAAAGTAGATATTGTGTCTTCTTAGACAGACTATACAATCTAACCTCTTGCAAATTTTGGGAAGCGCCGCCCGCTTAATTTCAGTTCAGCTCAGCTCAGTGGAAAACTTTGGCAACTGCCGAATGCAAAAAGCGTTTCATCCGATATTTGAATAATGTAGAATAGTGAACTGATTGTGTGGTGAATGTACACAAGGAGTACATTTTCATTGCAGGCTACCTAAGATAGATATTTAATTTCAAAGTGAAGAAAACAATACTAACCTGGTAGATGAAGTCAGAACTAGTAGATGAAATCAACACAGCTTTGAGGCACTTATCAAATCACAAATATAAAAAAAAACCGTTGTAAGAACACAAAAGACACAGTATTGAAATTGTTTTCGACATATCATCGGCCATCATTGTGACACAGTGATTCAGAATAATATGTAAACACTGTTGACAGAGACAGTAAGGTAGTGTTTTCAAGATTCCCGCCCGCGCTTGTTATTGTGCTGCCTATGAACAGATCCGACTACTGTTTCCCATTGGCTGGTAAATGAATATCTGACTTAGCAATCAATCAGAAAACAGTACGCGATGATCAGGATAATTAATTTGAACATTCTTGTCTTTTGATGCTTTGAACACCGAACTGTTCTGTGCATGTTTTGAAGAGTAGAAGACTAAATAAATCACTCGTCGCATTCATGAATAAAGTAGTGAATTTCAATTCCGGTTGGATTCTGGAGTCCCAATCAGAGTCAGGAAAATACTGTGTATTTGTAAAATGATCAAACGCTTCGGGCGTTTTCGTACTAGAGATATTAACATAATTATATCAAACAAAATATGAAAAAAAGTAATCTAATCAATGATCCTATAGTAAAAGAGTGTAAGAATCGCCTAGATATTCTGTTCACAATGAGTATAATAGATAAACGCTATTATGAACAATATACACAAACCAAAAAGGAATATCACAAAAAATTAATAAAAAGTAGATCTAAACAATATCAGAATGAAATTGAGGTTTCTGACAATAAGTCGAAGACTATGTGGAATATTAAGGGTTCTAGTAAATCTGAAAATGGTATTGAAAAGGAAGGTAATGCAAAAGATATTGCTGAAGAGTATAGTTGCTTTCTAACGGATACAATTAAAAATCTAAAAGAAAAAATAGATGCACAAAACATACATTTTGTAAATAAAGTTAGATGGAACAGTAAATCTATGTTTGTAGAACCAATCATGGAACAAGAAGTAGTAGAGATTGTGAAGAATTTTAAAAATAAGATGAGTAGTGGTGACGATCAAATTCCAACTCGAATAATAAAATTAAGTGTTACACATATATCGAAAGTTTTAACGTACATTCTGAATAATTCTTTGCAATATGGCATTTTTCCTGAAAAGCTGAAAATTGCAATAGTAAAACCTATTTACAAAAAGAAGGGTGATCCAAATGAAATATGCAATTACAGACCAATAAGTCTGTTATTTTCCTTTCAAAACTTTTGAAACAGCAATGTGCAATCGCTAATGAATTTCTTAGTTACGAACGAATTACTGAGTGATGCCCAACATGGGTATCGAAAGGGCAGATCTACAACAACGGCTGTGTTCAAGTTTGTCCAGCATATACTGAATGCCTTAGAAAACAAGAATGTAGCTCTAGGACTTTCATTAGAGTTATCAAAAGCGTATGACTGCTTAGACCACAAGATATTACTGGATAAACTTGAGACTTACGGGGTTCGAGGTAAGCCTTTAGACTGGTTCAAATCATGCCTTAGTAATAGAAAGCAAAAAGTAGGAGTACAGAAAGATAATATAAATGCGTTATCACAAGTAACTGACATAGATATAGGTGTGCCTCAGGGCAGCATTACTGGCCCAATACTTTTCATAGTATATCTAAATGATGTGTGCGATGTACTGACACCATACTCTGACTGTAAAATGGTAAACTATGCTGATGATACGAATATTCTGATTGAAGGAAGAACGGTTGAACGTATATTAGACAACTCCAACTTGATGTTCAATAAGATAAACAACTGGTTCTCCGAAAATAAACAGGTTGTAAATGAAGAAAAGACTAATGTAGTTATGTTTACAACTGGACATGCAAGCCAGGCAGTGCCTAGTAACTTTCAGTTAAACAACAAAAACTTAGAAATAGCACCTAGTACCAAATTCTTAGGAATCTATATCGACCGATATCTAAATTGGAGTGTACATATAAATGAGCTGGTCGGTAAATTATGTAAAACATGTTATGCATTAAGAATACTATCAAAGCATTTGAGTTTTTCTATACTTAAAGTTGTGTATCATGCAAACTTTGAAGCTATTTTTAGGTATAGTATATTGTTCTATGGCGGAAGTACTTCATTACAGCACCTATTTATTATTCAGAAAAGGGTTGTCAGAATTATGTTTAAACTAAATTATAGAGAATCATGTAGGACTAAGTTTCGTTCAGCTAATATATTAACAATTGTTGCTGTGTATATTCAACAGTGTCTTTTGTTTCTCACTAAGCATAGGCACCTTTTTTCTGATTATAAATCCCATATTAGCTATAAGACTGTACATAGGTTGACCGTAACCGAAAAAAAATCTTTGTATAATTCCATCAAATTTTTCAATAAGCTACCAGAAAGAATAAAATCACTTTTTTCTCCAAATGGTTTTAAAAAAGAAATTTGGAAACTCCTAATAAACCTGGAGCCTTACTCCATAAGGGATTACTTAGAAGCACACCTAGAATAGATTTTGTAGTCTGTTTGTTTTTGTGTACCTACATACTGTTTATATATGTTTTGTGATGGTCTTAGTGACTTTCAATGTGTTTTTTTGACGCCCGTTTGTTTCTACCACCTTTTACAGGTGTAACTTCTTGTACTTGGTTGTTTTTTCAAATAAAGATTATTATCTATTATTATTATTATATGGCAATTTTTTAAAATTATATCCCGATATTAAGGCTCCAAATTGACTTGAAGAGATCTACAATTATTTTTGTCAGAATTGCATGATTCATTAGTGGTTAGCTTGGCTTTAAAATGTAGTCGAAGAGTTTCACTTATCTGCTACAGGTTTATGTTTTGTGATTTGCTCATATGCATGGAATTCACCGGACCATCAAGAAAGAAATCAGAGTATGAAATGTCAATACAAAATATCAAAGTGAACATGTGTGATGATACAAAATTCCTAGGTACGTATATTGACTTCAGAATGCACTGGGTCCCCCAGATTGACCATACATGCAACAAACTCACTAGCCTATGTTTTGCAATGAAACAATTGAAGCGCACACTCAATTACACATCCCTGTTAAATGTGTACTATGCATTAATCCATTCGGCACTGAGTTATAACATCATGTCATGGGGAAGTAGCACAGAACTAGAGAGACCATTTATCATTCAGAAAAGAATTATCCGTGTCATGTTTCGACTACATTATAACGAGCCATGCAGAGAAACTTTCAAGGGTAATGATTCCCTCACTCTGCCCTGCATGTACCTCATGAAAATTTTATTACATGTGAAGACAAGCATAAGCAAGTTCATAACTGTAGGTGAAATATCCAAGTATGACACGAGGAACTCAAATAATTTGTACATCGGAAAAGCTGAACATACGTTTTATAAAAATAAAGGTGTATACAGGGGCACTTACTACTTCAACCTACTTCCCAAAGAAATAAACTCCCTAAATTCAAAAGAGAACTAAGAAATTTTATGAGCAAAGGTTGTTTCTACAATATACAAGAATTTGAAAATTTTCTGAAGAAACTGTGACCTACCAAAATATTTATAAGTTAGATGTGATAAATATTGTATTTGTACTGTTTTATCTACACAATTTTTACACTGTTAGTTTTAGAGTTGTGATTGTAATTTACACATAGTTATAGATTTGTAAATTTTAATTTTACAGGTATAAGTATATAAAATTAAGTCCTACGCACCTGCTACATTGTAAAAGTGGCAAAAGGAAAAATAAATATATATATATATATATATATTTTATGTAGAAATTAGTGGGAAGCAGTCAATGGTAGACCAATTAATACGATTTCTTCGTTTTTATGTCGAGCTTTCGAAAATTTTTATTTTCTTCTTCAAGACTTAACTAAAAGTTAATACATGATTATATGCTGGTATTACATAATTAAAGGATACTTACTAACATGAAATTCAGAAAAAATACACAAAGAAACATGTGTTACAATTTAAAATGACAAGATGACAGTCACATGACAGATGCTCAGTTACATACCTAAATAATCGAAATTCTAGATGAAGAGATCAGAGTGAGAATATAAAATGTAAAGTATATATAAATATAAAATAATAATAATCATTTCAAAGAGATTAGGTGTGATATTGTCTTTATGTTTTTAAAGATATGTATATATTGTACTGAGGTCATCAATATCTGTTCTTCTATTCATTGTTTTCATTGTTGTTTATATGAACCATTTCAAGAAGAGCGCTTATTGAGATTTTGTTCATTATCGAGAATTTTGGCATTATTATAGTCAATCACATGATCTTTATCTATTACATGTTCAGCAAGGCAACAAGATCTCACATTTCTTCTACAGTCACTTTTAATAAAAGTGACTGTAGAAGAAATGTGAGATCTTGTTGCCTTGCTGAACATGTAATAGATAAAGATCATGTGATTGACTATAATAATGCCAAAATTCTCGATAATGAACAAAATCTCAATAAGCGTCTCTTTCTTGAAATGGTTCATATAAACAACAATGAAAACAATGAATAGAAGAACAGATATTGAGACCTCAGTACAATATATACATATCTTTAAAAAACATAAAGACAATATCACACCTAATCCTCTTGAAATGATTATTATTATTTTTAATTTATATATACTTTACATTTTTATATTCTCACTCTGATCTCTTTCATCTAGAATTTCGATTATTAGGTATGTAACTGAGTATCTGTCATGTGACTGTCATCTTGTCATTTTAAATTGTAACACCGATGTTTCTTTTGTGTATTATTTTCGAATTTCATGTTAGTAAGTATCCTTTAATTAGTAATACCAGCATAATCATGTATTAACTTTGTAAGTCTTGAAGAAGAAAATAAAAATTTTCGAAAGCTCGACATAAAAACTAAGAAATTGTATTAATTGGTCTACCATTGACTGCTTCCCACTAATTTCTACATAAATTATCGAACAGTCACGAAAATATCCCCTTATTTATATATATATATATATATATATATATATATATATATATATATATATATATATCTATCTATTGAATCTGAAATAAGAAACATGGAATTATTCATTGCCAATCCATTTAAAATAATTCAATCCTGAGAATCCAATCAGTTTTAATCCTTGTATTAGAATAGAATAGAATAGAACTTTATTAATCCATAAAATACCATAATTACATGGTGTTGGACAAGTCAACTATAAAGTATCATAAAAGATAAAAAGATATTTTACAATAAAAGCATGTGTAAAAAATAGATAAAATACAATACAACAAATATCAATATAGTTAAAAGCTCATTGAGTATCAGAATAAAAGAAAAAATAATTAATTAGGATCTATTCCTGCTCAAAAACTCATTCACTGTGTAGAAAGTTTCAGATACTAAAAAATCCTCGCATTGTCTTTTGAATTTTTCGTATGAATTAATGCTTTTCAGTTCGCTGGGAAGTGCATTAAATATTTTTATAGCGATGAAGTGGGGCGATTTCTGGTACATTGCAGTTTTATGTCTAGGATTAATTAGTGGCACATAGTTATCTAATTAATCGCCGATGATATAATGGATCCTCTATCATTTTATATGGATTGGCAATGAATAATTCCATGTTTCTTATCTAAGATTCAATATTATGAGCAAATCCCAAAACTTATACCTGTAGAAGATATGTAAAACTCTTCGACTGCATATTGAAGCCAAAGCCACTAATGAATCTTGCAATTCTGACAAAAGGAATTGTAGATATCTTCAAGTCAATTTGGAGCGTTAATATCGCGATATAATTTTAAAAAATTGCCATTCTATGAAAAAATTATTTATATTATGTTGATATCTCCAGTACTCATTTTATATATACACAGTATTTTCCTGACTCGTGCGGGACTCATAGCAACTTTTATTGCTCTAAGGTGCGGGCATCTTGGAAACACCATCTGTCCCTGTCCACAGTGTTTACGTATATTATTCTGAATCACTGTCACAATGATGGCCGATAATATGTTGAAAACAATTACAATACTGTGTCTTTTGTGTTCTTACAACTGATTTTTTTATAATTGTGATCCGATAAGTGCCTCAAAACTGTGTTGATTTCATCTACTAGTTCTGACTTCATCGGCCAGTTTGGATATAACATGTTTAGTATTGTTTTCTTCACTTAGAAATTGAATATCTATCTCAGGCAGCCCGCAATGAAAATGTACTCTTTGTGTACATTTGCCACACAATCAGTTCAACAATCTACATTATTCAAATGTCGAGTGAAATGTTTATTGCATTCGTCAATTGCCAAAGTTTTCCTCTGAGCCGGTCACCTGAAATTAGGCGGGCGGCGCCTCCCAAATGTTTGTCGAATTTTACAAAGAACAAAACAAGTTTTCAATATTTTTTTTCAGATTGTTAACCCCTGTAATTTGTTCGTATATGTCATTGACCTTACATGATTGTTTTTCATTCTTTCACTTTGGGGAAATCAAAGTTGTGAAGTACGAGTTGTTTTTCCTAGTTCAAAAATATACGGAATGTTTATATCAACTGAATATTAGGATATGGCATTTGGTGAAAAAACAAAATTTCAAAGAGACTCGCACAATTGAAAAAATAATACTATATGGAAGCTATAAGTTGAAACATCAAATTTTATCACAATGAAAGTAAAAGTATGGATTGTATTGGGATTCAACGAACTTCTAGTGACATTTTTTATTTGACCATAAGGATTTTGGAGCTGCTGCTATTTTCAATGTTATCTTTAATCCATTTAACAAAGTTGGGCACGGAAATGTTCTCAATCGAAATATACTTTTTGTCAAAAGAAAGGGAAATATATTCAAGGAAGAAGATATTATTTTCCCGCTCTTTATGCATTAAGTTGGGGGTTTTATTTATTTTTTCCAACTCATGGTATCACATCTGATGTGTTTAAAGGATAGTAGGAAATTTGAGCTTTGAGGAAAAATACAACCCGATAATAATAAAACCAAAACCCAGTTCTAACACAAGACAGTGAAATGAGCATTAGAAACAGTTCTTCATGAAAGTCACAAATATTTGATAAAAACGAGAGCCTACTACAAAGAAGGTTGTATAACAAACACATTTGCAACAAACAATAAATAATAGTTTAAAAAAATAAAAAAAACAGCTTTTATAGAAAACCAAACTAAAATAGAAAATAAATTTTAATAAATTTGAATTAAGAATAGTGTGAAAAAATTTAATAAATATAAATTAATAATAATGTAAATAAGAAAAAAAATTATTTTATTTAAAAAAAAGCTTGGGGTGCTTTTTAAGATTCAGATTAAGCACCCCACACTTTTTTTTAAATACAATAAAAAAAATTCTTATTTACATTATTATCAATTTATATTTATTAAAATTTGTACACTATTCTTAATTCAAATTTATTAAAATTCATTTTCTATTTTTTTTAGTTTGGTTTTCTATAAAAGCGTAGTTTTTAGTTTTTTTAAACTATTATTTATTTATTTTTTAGTTCGGTTTTTTATAAAAAGCGTGTTTTTTAGTTTTTTAAACTATTATTTATTTTCTACCTTTTAGTTTGGTTTATTTATAAAAGCGTGTTTTTTAAATTTTTTTAAACTATTATTTGTTCTAATCTACTATTAATTCCGTGATGACTATTAGTAACTGTAATTATTTTCCAAATCATTAATGTGTACAGCTGTATTGATAGTCAAGTCTCGATTTTAGAAGTCATTCAGAGATTTTAACGTTATCAATATATACAGTGAGCCGCCATCTTGAATTTTTCAATTTTCACGAAAGAATCATAATATTCGACTCCAAAAAATCCCACATACCAATTTTGAATAGAATCGGACCATAATCACAAAACTCGTCCGCCATTTTGGAGCCGCCATCTCGAATTTTTCAATTTTGACAAAAGAATCATAATCTCCGACCACGAAAACCCTCAGATACCAATTTTGAATAGAATCCGATCATAATCACAAAACTCGTCCACCATTTTGGAGCCGCCATCTTGAATTTTTCAATTTTGACAAAAGAATCATAATCTCCGACCATGAAAACCCTCAGATACCAATTTTGAAGCGAATCGGACCATAATCACAAAACTCGTCCGCCATTTTGTTTTTTTTCCCACAAAAATTTCTCAATGCATTGTCACCGGAATTATGTACACCTGCCAAATTTCAAATCATTCGGACGTCTGGAAGTGGATGAAAATCAAGTCGAAAGGAGTCGCTTACAAACATACAAGTGAAGCTAATATAAAGCGTGTAAAAAGAAACACTATGTTCATCTGCTGAACAGTTTATAAAGAAATATTTTAATAAAGATAAATACAGGTCATTTATTCCTGGTTATTTTTCGAACATTTAGGCAAATTGCATTGAAAACTAAATGTTATTGACAATAGGCATATATATATATTATTGGTCTGTTTTTATAGCAATTTCCCTTTATTCAAAGACAGTGAATATAATAAACAAAAAAATTCAATATATATATTTTTGGCAAGATGGAAACAAAAATTAACAAAAATAGTATATACCTGTGAAATATGGCAAAAATTGACTAAGTACTGAATTTTATATAACACGTAAAAAAATGATTGAGATAAACGCGATAAAAAAATCATTTAAAATCACGGGATTCTGAGCTGGATGTAACCGCATTTCAGAATATTGTAAAAATATAGGCTCGAATAAAGTTTCACATGATGCAGACTGCACCAAAAAAAAATACAGGAGAATACGTGCCATGGAGTAGATTTTAACAAACAAATTGAAAATTACATTTTACTTTGGGAAAGAGTGTTAGAAATATTGAAATTACTTATACAATTGGATAACACGGAAACACTCTCCTGCGAAAAAATATCGCATTTTAAATGCGGATATAAGTTTGGCCAAAATTTTGCATCCGAGATATCCCAAC
This sequence comes from Gonioctena quinquepunctata, assembly GCA_018342105.1. Taxonomy (NCBI): domain Eukaryota; kingdom Metazoa; phylum Arthropoda; class Insecta; order Coleoptera; family Chrysomelidae; genus Gonioctena; species Gonioctena quinquepunctata. The sequence goes on along the minus strand of JAFIRS010000110.1, from coordinate 124,866 downwards.
GACATTTATACTGATTCTTCTTTTCAAATCAGTCAGACAAAAAAAAACAACTTTCCCATGAAACTCCTAGAATTTGAACACAACAATATGAAAAAGATTAATTGTCATGAAACTACTACCAGCATTCACACATCCATATCCACCAAAAAAAAAAACAACAATCTTCTAGCCTATCACCTCGATGAACACTGGATTATATCTGAAGGATAATTGTATAAACTTGTAGGACAGATGTAATGTTCGTCGAGGTATGAAGCCAGGAAAGTAGTTGTTTTCCGACGGATATTTGATCCATCATACATAGGGTGTATAGGTTAGTAGTAGGTAAGAATCAAGACTTCTAAATTCAAACGAAGTTTCCCATATTTCTAATACTCATTCCACAAGACTAATATGGAATCGCCCTTTAAACAGAACATTTCGGATGGATAAAACAATGTTTGTTTGTTATTTTCGACCCGTGCTGCAAGAAAAACGATTTAAAAAATCAAATCAAAAATCAGGTAGACTTACGGTTAATAAAATTTTTCCATCCTATATTACACTTTTAAAACAGTACGGTAACTGTTCGAATCACTTAAAAAAGACATTAGACGCACTATCATTTCTCCGAATGGGGCTGCAGTGACGCGGCATAGTCCAGCTGGAACGTCTTTTTCTGCGTGATCTCCTCGATATTCTGGTTCGTGCACTCACTACCGACGTGATTGGGGGCGCCGCAGTTGAAACAACCCGGCGGAGTCCTTGCCGGGTACGGGCTAGAAAACATAAGGTGGAAATAAGGAAGGGTGTAGGGAGGAAAGTTGTTGGCCGTGTCGGTGGTCGGATAGGCGGGGTATTGAGCCGTGAAAGTCGGTCTGTAGGCGGGATTATATTGGAACATTGACCTGTTGGGGCATGGGGTCAGAACGAAGGCGCGGAAAACTGTAGGCACGGAGCTGTTGCGTGGGGGGGGGGGCGGGGAAGTTGTGTCCGGGATGTGGAGGCCCGGGCTGGGGCCGGACGGCATCCCGTTCGCTCTCGAGGTAGTTGTCTCGCCTCTGCCGGGACCCTGCAACATCAATCAATCAATCGATATGTACTTTATTGTAGGAAGAAATTAGATTCTCATTGACAAAGCATAGTTTACAATTTACAATAATGAACAATACAATAAATAAGTATACCGGGTGACACAGGATATCGGGCCGACCCTGTAACTTCTGCATTCGTGAACGGATTTTTCTGGAATTTGGTACAGTTATATAAGCAACCATTTCGGATTTGATCACATTACAATCCAAGATAGCGGACTTCCGGTTTTTCTGGAAATGCCAGTAACTTTTGAAATGGAACACCCTGTATATTTTTACATATTCAAGTTCAACAGGTCAAAACAAGTCCAAACCCTATGTCAAAGGTCTTTTTTTTTAAACAATTGAAATTAAAATTGTTTTTTTATTTTACCTCGTGGATAAATGAGATTTGGTCAAAGCTATTCACAATGAGTCGCAAATAACAGAAAAACTTATTTTTTTCTGAAAAATTATTTTTTGTGTCACTTACTGGTTAATTAATTCAGTCACATCACATTTTGATCAAAAATTTTTTTTTTTCAAATGAAACACCTATGGGCCACCTACCTCTAGGACATTCATTAAAGAAAAAAATTACATATCATTTTTGTATTTCGGTGCAGTAACAAATTGTATAAATTCAAAAATCTACAACTAGTTCATGAGTTTTCTGGCAGTTTGAATAACTTTTCAACTTCTTCAATCTTGTCTTGTCTTGTCGCGCAAAGTTTTCATTTCGAATACAGATGCGACAATCTTTTGAAACTATAACTCACGGAATAACCTACGTCACACATCCAAAGCAATTATTTTGTACTTTTTAGGGTATTTGAAAAAAGCGCTGGTTATTAAAAAGGTTTTTTTTTAATTAGTTTATTTTGTGTTTTTTAGTAAGTACCCCTAACACCCACATACCAATTTTGAATCGAATCGGGCCATAATTACAAAACTCGTCGAACATCTTGAAGCAGCCATTTTGATTTCATGAATTTTGTCAGAAAATTCATAATCTCTGACCGCAAAAACTCTGACATACCAATTTTGAATCGAATCGGACCACAAATCTCGTCCGCCATCTTGGAGCCGCCATTTTGTTTTGTTTTTCTCTAACAAATGCATAATGCATTGTCACGGGAACTATGAACACCTGCCAAATTTCACGATAATCGAACTAGAAGTGGGTCAAATTTAACTTGCAAGATTTGATGACAAACATCGGGACAGGTGAAACTAAATAAAAGCTTGTAATAACATTATCTACATAATGGATTGAAACATAAGATCAATATTCAAGAAGTTAAAAACATCGAATCTTTCAAATCAGTAGCATATTTATATGGTATTCGTGTTCTCCTGGAAACTTGTCAAAAATTGGTCCAACGATTTTTCATTGTTTTTCCGAAGATATTATTGTTTGACAAGAACGCTTAAGATCGACCTGAAGTCGACGGAATAATATTAATGTTTATTGTGCATAAAATAGTCTATTTCACGCACAAAGGGTAATTTAAACAGTTTCTTCCACCCATCCCAAAAATTAACATAAGTTAATCTAATTTGCACAGCTATTGAAAATTTAATGTTTTTATATGAAAAATTATAATGAATAAATTCAATTTCATCACTGAGAAAATAGTAGAAAAAAAAATGCATGCATGGATTTTCAGGTGAATATCATTCAACGTTCTGCGTGGTATTTGCCAGGAAAGTAGTTGTTTTTCACCTGAGATCTACCTTTCTCTGGTTCAATTTTATATTGAATCCTTTATGTGAAGAAAACCGTTTAAATTCGATTTTTCTATTCATTCCACTTCACATGGCACTTATCTCTCACTATATGCTAGACGGGCTTGCCACTCCTACTGAGAAGGAATCTTTCATTAGAAACCTATCGAGGTGGGAGATTTTCGGAGTGTTTCTTTCTGTCACTAGGTACCGCCAGTTAAAGTTTATCTTTTCCGGCACTATAGGTTACAAGATCGATGATGGTTTGTTTACGTTGTGTCTCACTTCAGCCAGAGTTCTTTGGACTTTTGGCTGGTTGACAACTCCGTACTGATGAGGGCCAAGAAGCCTGAAACCGGTATGCGGATTGTTAGGTGAACACGACTTAAATTAAACATAATCGAGCTTATCAGAAAGAAACATTTGCATTCAATGTCCATTGATATTTTATGGAAGTATGCATGGATTTTCAGGTGAATATCATTCAACGTTCTGCGTGGTATTTGCCAGGAAAGTAGTTGTTTTTCACCTGAGATCTACCTTCTCTGGTTCAATTTTATATTGAATCCTTTATGTGAAGAAAACCGTTTAAATTCGATTTTTCTATTCATTCCACTTCACATGGCACTTATCTCTCACTATATGCTAGACGGGCTTGCCACTCCTACTGAGAAGGAATCTTTCATTAGAAACCTATCGAGGTGGGAGATTTTCGGAGTGTTTCTTTCTGTCACTAGGTACCGCCAGTTAAAGTTTATCTTTTCCGGCGTACCTATAGGTGTTACAAGATCGATGATGGTTTGTTTACGTTGTGTCTCACTTCAGCCAGAGTTCTTTGGACTTTTGGCTGGTTGACTACTCCGACTGATGAGGGCCAAGAAGCCTGAAACCGGTATGCGGATTGTTAGGTGAACACGACTTAAATTAAACATAATCGAGCTTATCAGAAAGAAACATTTGCATTCAATGTCCATTGATATTTTATGGAAGTATGCATGGATTTTCAGGTGAATATCATTCAACGTTCTGCGTGGTATTTGCCAGGAAAGTAGTTGTTTTTCACCTGAGATCTACCTTTCTCTGGTTCAATTTTATATTGAATCCTTTATGTGAAGAAAACCGTTTAATTCGATTTTTCTATTCATTCCACTTCACATGGCACTTATCTCTCTCTATCTCTCGAGAAAATAGTAGTTGTAATTTTAGTTCATTGGGTCCAAAAAAATTCCATTGTTTTTCCGAAGATCTTAACAACACTTGAGATTGACCTGAAGTCGACGGAATAGTAATATCAATGTTTAATGTGCATAAAACAAATTTTTTTTTCAACAAGAACACTTAAGATTAACCTGAAGTCGATGAAATCATAATATTAAATGTTTTTATATGAAAAATTATAATGAAGAAATTTAATATCCTCACTGAGAAAATAGTAATTGTAATTTTAGTTCATTGGGTCTAAAAAATGTCCATTATTTTTCGGAAATCTTATTTTTCCACAAGAACACTGAAGATTAACCTGAAGTCGATAAAATCATAATATTAATGTTTATTGAGCATAAAACAGTAGATTTCATAGACAAAAGAGAATATAATAGCTATAAGGTTTCTTCCACCCATCCCAAAAATTAGCATGTTACTCTCATTTTCACAGCTATTGAAAATTAAGTGTTTTTATATGAAAAATTAAAATGAACAAATTTAATACCCTCACTGAGAAAATATTTATTGTAATTTCAGTTCATCGGGTCCAACAACTTTCCATTGTTTTTCCGAAGATCTTATTATTCACAAGCCCACTTAAGATTGACCTGAAGTCGACAGAATAATATTAATGTTAATTGTGCATAAAACGTAAGATTTCACACACAACTATACGGTTTCTTCCACCCATCCCAAAAATTCATAACCTTATTTTCACAGCTACTGAAAATTAAATGTTTTTATATGAAAAATTATAATGAAGAAATTCAATATCCTCACTCAGAAAATATTAATTGTGATTTTAGTTCACTGGGTCCAACAAATTTCCATTGTTTTTCCGAAGATCTTATTGTTCGACAAGAACACTTAAGATTGACTTGAAGTCGACGGAATAATAATATTAATGTTTATTATGCATAAAACAGTAGATTTCACAAACAAAAGGGAATATGTTAGCTATAAAGTGTCTTCCACCCATCCCAAAAATTAGCATGTGTTAACTTGATTTTCACAGCTATGGAAAATTAAATATTTCTATATGAAAAATCATAATGAAAAATTAAATATCCACTGAGAAGCTAGTAATTATTTATCTCCATCTTCCACCCAAACCAAAAATAAACATTTGTTTCTACTACATCACAATGACCTTGTAACATCCTATAGTTTTGTTTTTTTATTGGTCCCAGGGTAAGTTATTTCAATTTTTGATTCATAATTCATTATTCCAGTTTCTTGGATGGAATTAATATGAAACAGGGAGCTAATACTGCAAAATAAATAAATGGGTCGTCACGGATATAAAAAATATATTTCTGCCGAGCAGACGAGTTCATTCATTTTGGAAGTCATTGCCAGTTACAGATATGTAACATTTTACCTGTTATTTAGTCTGGAAATATTAAACAGAGCCTCATTGATTCAACACAGCCGGGCAAACTGCCAAATCGGCAATATACACGGGGCGAGAAGATTTGGCGCTTCGCTTGTTCTTAGAATAGAAAAAGTCCACCGGGTTCGGCCCGAGTTTTTGGTTTTACCAGAAACTATATCGAAGAAAATCGCCCTTCGATACATATAATGGTTCCACGGCAGGAACTATCGCGGGTAGATATCGGAAACTTCGTCAGTTCGGAAGACGAGTGCGTTTAAATTAGAAATCTGATTCGAGTGTCCACAGACGGCTACGAGGGAAATGGGAATTATATTCGAGACTGGGAGGAAAATGGGAATTACAGGGGTAAGTCGCTGGCTTAAGTAGAAAACCTAACTTGATGCATAGCTTTCAACTATTGATTCACGGGGTGAACTTCATGCACAATTAATAACAGAGAATATTGGGAGTTCGTCTATTAAGTTTGAGACTAACCGAAGACGATCACAATTGATTGGTAATTTGGGAAAAACAGTCAGTTACGTGGGTAACAATAAACTATGAGAGCCACGGGGAGAAACCGGTTCTATATTTCGATAATAGGAAATCACTATATATATATATATATATATATATATATATATATATATATATAGAAGAAGGGTAGTCTCGTGACTGGACTAGTTGAAAATAACTATGAATTTGAAATAAACTTAGTAGAAAGGATATTCCTTGAGGTTGCAGTCAAAATTAATGGCCAGTGAAAAAAGAAAAACTCTTTCTTATTTAGTCAAGTTTTCGAAAATGTTTATTTTCATTATCAAGACAGCTGTAAAAAAGGAAAACACAATTGTGAAATACGATTTTAAACAAATCTATAGAACTTACTAAGGTGAGGTTAAGTGAAGACAGCGATCTAATCAACATTTTGTAATTGAGGAAATTTTCAAAATTATATCACTATGAAACACTACTAGTAATATATATAAAAATTAAACAATTGCAAACGCACATATTGTTTTAGATAGTTAATTTAAACACTTTAAAATTTGACAAGCACAATAATTACCACATGGTTGAAGCATGACTGAAAAAGGAAAATGGTGGATGACAGGTAATGCATGACATGAAGTGTCAAGTGTCATATGTCAAAGTCAAAATGTCATGGGAGAAACATGTGTTTTGTCCACAAAACAAAAGGAATCTAGAAATACTAAGCAGTTTTTTATCTTTCAAAACTTCAGTTAGAATCAAGTTTCAATAACCTCAAGGAATATCCTTTCTACTAAGTTTATTTCAAATTCATAGTTATTATTTATATATATATATATATATATATATATATATATATATATACATATATATTGTAATGTTGTGATAATATAACAAATTATTTTGTTATTATTTCGCCCCACGTTGGGCGCCATTTGTAATGTAATGATGAATTGAAAAAAAAAATATTAATTCAATTTTGTTCTGTTTTGGGAATAAATTGATATGATATGAGATAGATAATTGTTTGTGCCCTGTATAATATATTTTGTGATGATGTAATAATAATTGCTAGCTAACGTCACTCTTCTCTCGTCACGTTGCTGCCAATTGTTATCACTTTCCTTACCACAGCTAAGCTCAGTTGGTACTCCTCTTGTCTCAGATAGCCGGTTCAGGCAATTGAGCCACTAGCCACTGCTTGATGTCAATATCTATTCAGTGTTTATAAATACGATTGCTGATAATTGTGGAAAATAAGCAACAAAGTATCAAAAAGCAACTATTTCCTTTATTCAGGAAAACTTAAATTTACCTGGCCTACGATCGATAACTTATTCTAATGTCAATCTACAAATTTTCATGGATAATCATGAGAAACAGGTCATGGATAAAATATACACAACCTCACTTTTACCTTGAAAGTGAAAATTTCTTTAATAGTTCAAAATCAAATGAAATAAAGTTCTTCTGATGGAATATGAGTTATTAGTGAAGTTGTTCAGTTCGTGATGTGCACTAGGAAAGTTTATACCTGTCTGGAACTGTCGCTGTTCAATACACACCAGGATTTGGATTCCCTTTCACTCCAATGCTCTCAGGAACTCCAATACCAAAAAGAAGGAACCATACAAATTCAGAAATCAGCTTTGAATACTTGTATATGGTGTACAAATAAGGTAATGTTGGTTTTCTGCTTATTATGTTGAAATTAATGAATTTTTCTTTCTCTCCCAACAAAACGTGGCATTCGTTTTCAAATTATTTTCAGTCTCCCTCTGGCTTTGTTTTCCGTCTCTTGGATACCAATTTTCCTCATTCCGTCTGATTTGAATTTTTGAATTCGCGCACTATGTTCTCACATTTTCACTGTTTGGGGTTATTTGTCAAAACTTATAAATGAATCTATTTTTCCTTTCTTACAGACTATTTACAATATTCAATCATAATTGTCTCTGACACTTTTTCGTTCTTATTTTCTCACAATTTCAAATCTTACATTTGACCATCTGTTCCCTGATGGCTATTGTCATCAAGAAGTTTGTTGTTCTCCCATTGGCTATTCTTAGTTACATACAATTTCATATACTGTATGTTTCAAGCTTATAATTTTGTTTATCACATTTTATTCAGGATGATTTTGTAAATCTAGACCTTTCTTGATGTCTTTTGAATAATTATGGGTTGTAATCATTAGGACAGTGTATGAAATTGATTGTATTATAGTATTTGAATATTTTTATCTATTCATATTATACAGAGGCTTAATAAAGGAAATAGAACTTCAAAAATTATGTAAAAACAATCTCTTGAAACTAATAGCTATTAAGTAATTATTCTTTTTGTGGGTTTTTTCCTTTTAAAATATATAACTGGTTTTTCATAACATAACAATATATATATATATATATATATATATATATATATATATATATATCGGAAATATCAGCCCCCTTTTATTTTAGAACAGATATGTAATATTTTCAAACTATTCGTTGTTGTTCTTTTATTCTCAAAAGGAGATTTATTTTTTGTTTGTTTACATTTTATATTATGATTGACCATTTTTTTATTCGACAAGCGTCGAGCTGTACTATAGTTTTTACCTTTTTTGTTAATAGATGTATTGAAGTTAATTCGTGTGTATTATTTTCTCAACCGAAGTTGAGGAAAGGAAAATTGAATTCAATCAGATTATTTCAATTGATCTACCTGCGGAGTACTTGCTGGCGTATTCAGAGGAGTGCTGGGCGGCGTTTCGTTGAGGCTACTGTTGCTGGAGGAGTTGGAACGGTGTAATGAGTTCTCCCCGTCGAGGTTCATGGCTTGCATTTGCTCGACCAAGTATGGTCGAACTTTCCCCACAAGCGCAGGGAAACGGATACCGTTCGGCTTTAGGTCTGGCTTCATGGGGTTAGGCAGATGCCATACTATATCAGGTAGGTGTTTCTCTTCCATTATTTTCATCTGCAACAGAACACAGGTAGACTTTACGGAATGTTATAATAATGAATAATACAAATGTACATTTGTGTACACACTTGAACTTGACTAGTGATTAATAAGACAAAATATTGGGAAAAACACATTGTGTATATTCTTTTATTATACTCAACCAACGTCATCTTAAGAAATGAAAGTTATGGTTATGATCAATAGACAATTTCGTCTTTTTTGGTTCGAAAGTTAAATCAATTTCAAATTTATTTCAGATCATGGTCATTTTTTTTTTCGTTTCTTTTCGAATGAAAAGTACTCTCATGGAAAATTAGGATGTCGTGTCAAAAACTGATAATACTTACCTTAGGAAAGGGAAACATTCTCAATTGAATATGGAATAGAAAATTAGGATGTCGTGTCAGAAACTGATAATAGTTACCTTAGGAAAGGGAAACATTCTCAATTGAATATGGAATGGAAAATTAGGATGTCGTGTCAAAAACTGATAATAGTTACCTTAGGAAAGGGAAACATTCTCAATTGAATATTGAATAGAAAGATTTTTCTGTGAATTGAGAAATACACGATAAAAATGAAGTTATTTTTTGTGAATGTCTAACAGAAAACAACTACTTCCCCGGTTAAAGCCACGCTGGACATTGAACTACATCTGATAGAAATTTCAAATTCATTTCAGATCATGGTATTTTTTTTTTTCGTTTCTTTTCAAATGAAAAGTACTCTCATGGAAAATTATGATGTCGTGTCAAAAACTGATAATAGTTACCTTAGGAAAGGGAAACATTCTCAATTGAATATTGAATAGAAAATTAGGATGTCGTGTCAAAAACTGATAATAGTTACCTTAGGAAAGGGAAACATTCTCAATTGAATATTGAATAGAAAGATTTTTCTGTGAATTGAGAAATCCACGATGAAAATGAAGTTATTTTTTGTGAATGTCTAACAGAAAACAACTACTTCCCCGGTTAAAGCCACGCTGGACATTGAACTACATCTGATAGATAGTTCAATGTACAGCGTGGCTTTAGCCGGGGAAGTAGATGTTTTCTGTTAGACATTCACAAAAAATAACTTCATTTTTATCGTGGATTTTTCAATTCACAGAAAGATCTTTCTATTCAATATTCAATTGAGAATGTTTCCCTTTTCAACATGAATACCCCACAAGAGGTTGTCTTGAACGATATATTTTCAAAGAAGTGTATGAATTCTATTATAAAAAATGGGATTATCAATCAAAATTTTTTTTTGAAAAAAAAAAATTATTAAGAGATCCAATATCTTTTCAAACGAATCTTAAAAAGTCTGAACTGGAAGTAAATTGTATGTCATTATACCTTGATAAAAAATTGAATTACAACCAAAGTTTGATTTTATCGTGATAGTACATACATTTTTAGTCATGGCTATAGTCAATTTGTGTGAATGTGAGGTTAGAATGTTTAGCAGAATTTTTTATAGAATGGATTACAGCCGATTTTGAAATTATATAAATTTCTGATATGGAGTAATTCATATATATTATATAAGTTTATTGATGTTTGAGGTACTGGTATCTGAATATACGTTTTATTATTCTGTTTTGTATTACTTGAAGTGGTTTTATAATATTTTGATTTGCAGTTCCCAGATATAAGGTATAGTAATTTTGAATAAAAAAGTCAAAATTAAATGTCTTTCAAATATTTCAAACGAAGAGAGTCTCGAATCCTGAATAGAGTTCCAACCATTAAGGACAATAAATCATGAAACTCGTTCGCCATCTTAAATTATTGAAATTTGACAAAAAATGGTAACCAATCTTAGATTTCAAGAATACCCAGATATCAATTTTGAATAAATTATACCATAAATGAAAAAATCGTCAATCATATTGTATCCGCCAAATAAAAAAAAATTCGAATATGAATTAATTAAAATTTGACAAAAAAATCATAATATCCAGCTCTAGATACCAATTTTGAATAGATTCGGGCCATAAATGAAATACTCATCCGCCATCTTGAGTTTCAAAAGACCCTACACTAATCAATTTTCAATATATTCCGACAATAAATCATAAAATTCCTTCGTCATCTTAATTGGTGAAATAGGACAAAAAATTTATCATCCTCGACTTAAAGAACCGTCAGATACAAAGTTTTGGATAGATTCGACCTAGACCACCACATTGTATTCACCATCTTGAATATATTCCGACAATAAATAACAAAATTAGTCCGCTATTTTGAAATGCTGAATGGAAATCATAATCTCCGACTAAAAATGCCAATTTTGAATATATTTGGACAATAACTGAAAAAACTTCTGCCAATCTGGATCCTCCACCATCTTGAATTATTTGAATTATCTATCGCAATAGTCGCTAGGTACCAATTTTCAATATATTCCGAAAATATATCACAAAAGACAATCTTTTATTTAAATGCGCTAAAAAGTTACAGATTCAAGAGCTTGTCGCGCAAAGTTTTCAGTTCAAAAACAAAAACAACAATATTTTGAATTTGTAACTCACGGAATAACCTACGTTACACATCCAAGTATATATTTTCGTCCGCCATCCTGAAATTCATGAATTTTGACAAAAAATCAATAATCTTCGATTGGATTCATGATCTCCGATCCCAAAAAAAAAAAAAAAAAAAAAAAAAAAAAAAAAAAAAAAAAAAAAAAAAAAAAAAAAAAAAAAAAAAAAAAAAAAAAAAAAAAAAAAAAAAAAAAAAAAAAAAAAAAAAAATTTTTTTTTTTTTTTTTTTTTTTTTTTTTTTTTTTTTTTTTTTTTTTTTTTTTTTTTTTTTTTTTTTTTTTTTTTTTTTTTTTTTTTTTTTTTTTTTTTTTTTTATGTTATTCCGAAATATATCACAAAGACAATCTTTTTTTAAATGCGCTAAAAGTTACAGATTCAAGAGCTTGTCGGTAAAGTTTTAGTTCAAAACAAACAACAATATTTGAATTTGACCACGAATAACCTCGTTACATCCAAGTATATATTTTCGTCCGCCATCCTGAAATTCATGAATTTTGACAAAAAATCAATAATCTTCGATTGGATTCATGATCTCCGATCCCAAAAACCCTGACATACCAATTTTGAATAGAAAGGGTCCATAATAACAAAACTCGTGCACCATCTTGGTGCCGCCATCTAGAATTTAAGAATTTTGACAATAAATTCATAATCTCCATCCCTAAAAACCCCCACATACCAATTTTCAACAGAATCGGCCATGTTGGAGCGGCCATCTTCAATTTATGAAATCTGACAAAAAATTCATAATCCCCGACCCGAAAACCCCACTTACCAATTTTGAATAGAATCGGATCATAATCACAGAGATCGTCGGCCATCTTGAAGAGTATTTTATTTTAGCGAATTTTGACAGAAAATTCATAATCTTTGACTCCGAAAACCTGACATTCCAATTTTGAATAGAAACGGTCCATTATCACAAAATTTGTCCTTCATCTTGGAGCCTTCATCTTGAATTTATCAATTTTGACAATAAATTCATAATCTCCATCCCCACATACCAATTTTCAACAGAATCGGACCATATTACAAAATCGTCCGCCATGTTGGAGCCGGCCATCTTCAATTTATGAATTCTGACAAAAAATTCATAATCCCCGACTCGAAAACCCCTCTTACCATTTTTGAATAGAATCGGATCATAATCACAGAGATAGTCCGCCATCTTGGAGCCGCTATTTTGATTTAATGAATTTTTGACAATAAATTCATAATCTCCGAGCTCAAAAACCCTCACATACAATTTTAAATCGGACCATAATAAAAAACTCGTCCGCCATCTTGAATTTAGAATTTTGAGAAAAAATGTATAATCTCCGACCCCAAAACCCCACATACCAATTTTGAATTGAATCGGACCATAATCACAGAGATCGTCCGCCATCTTGGAGCCGCCATTTTGATTTTATGAATTTTTGACAATAAATTCATAACCTCCGTCCTCAAAAACCCACACATACAAATTTTGAATAGAATCGGACCATAATAAAAAAACTCGTCCGCCATCTTAAATTTTGACAAAAAATTCATAATCTCCGACCCCAAAAAAAATTCACAATGCATTGTCCCCGGAATTATGAACACCTGCCAAATTTCACGTTAATCGGACAACTAGAAGTGGGTCAAAATTCACTTGCAAAATTTGTACTAAACATACATAGATACAAATGTGAATGAAGTTAAATAAAAGCTTGTGAAAAACATAATCTCCGACTCAAAAAGATACAAATTGAAATTATTCAATTTTTATTAAAAAAAAAACTAATTTCCAAAGACATACATTTTCAATAAATTCCGACTAAAAATCACCCAACTTATCTGAAGAAAAGCTTGTTCGCAATGACAACAATGTCTGATACACGCTGTATAAAAATGACAAATTACGGACATTGATTAGCGCCTTCAATCGCGAAATTAACGAAAAGAAGGCTTGGCAGATATTCGAACGTCAAATTCCCGTAAAATGGCGCAATCTAAATGCCATAAATGCGAAGAAAAATGCGGCAAAGGAAAAGTACATCCAGAAATGGTGCTCAAACTAGACAAAGCGTTCAAAGAGTTCCTGAAAACCGATTCGAAATCCCTCCTGAAGAAATACCTGACGCAGGAAATATTCGACAAATTGAAAACTAAAAAAACCTCATTCGGTTCCTCATTGTTAGATTGCGTCCAATCAGGCTTCGAGAATCCCGATTCCGGAGTGGGAATATACGCAGCAGACCCCGAAGCCTACGTTCTTTTCGAAGATATTTTCAATCCTGTCATAGAAGACTACCACGAGGGATTCAGAAAATCGAGCAAACACCCACCGACAGATTGGGGGTCGATCAAAAGTATCGGTAACTTAGATCCGAACGGGGAATACATAAAATCAACGCGAGTGAGGTGTGCCAGATCCCTGAAAGGCTACCCTTTCAATCCCTGTCTCGACGAGAAGCAGTACAAGGAAATCGAGTCGAAATTGACGAACGCGTTGGGGTACTTGACGGGAAAACTGAAAGGCAAGTACTACTCTTTGGCGGAAATGCCGGAGGACGTGAAAACGAAACTCATCGACGATCACTTTCTGTTCAAAGAAGGCGACAGATTCCTGCAGTCTGCGAATGCGTGCAGGTTCTGGCCCACTGGCAGGGGCATTTTCCACAACGACGATAAAACTTTTCTGGTTGTGGGTCAACGAAGAAGACCACGTGCGCATCATATCCATGCAGGAAGGGGGAAATCTTGGCGAAGTATACCAGAGATTCGTGACGGCAGTAACTGAAATAGAAAATCGAGCCACTTTCATGAAATGCGAACGCTTGGGATACTTGACGTTCTGCCCCACCAATCTCGGAACTGCTATAAGAGCTTCCGTACACATCAGGCTGCTGAAACTGGGCGGAGATATGGCGAAACTCAACCAAATTGCGGATAAGTATCATCTGCAGGTTCGTGGGACGAGGGGGGAGCACACCGAAGCGGAATCGGGGCTTTACGACATATCCAACAAGAGGAGGCTGGGACTCACCGAATACGAAGTTATCAGAGAAATGTTCGACGGAATCTTGGAGATAATCAAACGCGAAAAAGCGAAAAAGTGAATGATGGGGATTTCACACATTCGATGTTACATTGAAATTGTGTAATTTGGTCGTTGAATAAATATTTGATTGGAGCTAACTAAAGTAACTTATCAGTTTGAAAGGTAAATTTGATTTATCGATTACGAATCTACAATCAAAACTTGGCACTCTCTAATACTTTCGAAGTTACGGCCCTTCAATCGTCCAAAATCGGCAATTTTCAAACTGCATTTTCAACCACTGAAAACCAACAAAATGCTCCCCTTCTTTTTTCAACACAATATACACACCATAGAGAAACTAAACATAAAGAGAGTTGTCAAACCTGCAGTAAAAGTTGGCACCACGTTTAGACAGTGGCGACATATCTCGCAACTGGCTGAACTAAGTTAGTACAGTTGTCAAAACAGATATATTCTTCAGTTACCGATTGAGATAAGGCGGGTTTTTTAAATGTGTTACTTTTATATGGTTGATATGGTATATATTTTATAAGTGGTCGATTTGCCATTCCTGTATTTCATATGAATGGTTGTACAATGAAATACAGCAAATGGCAAATCATCACTAATAAAATATATACAGTTCAGAATCTTAAGATTCTGTAATTGGTTGAAATGAAGTTTAAAAAAATAAAAAAAAATATCGTCACAAACCTCCTTGTCAGGTAATAAATCTTTGTTCTTTGTTTGATATCACGAACAAAATCAGAGTTCTTATAAAACAAGAATAATAAGTTGATCACTATAAAAACGCATTTTATTGTATCTAGGACAAGGTACGACTAAAGACAAAACAATAATAAAACTCTGAAAAATAACAAAATTAAAAATATTTTTCAGACTTATCATCAAATCAACCAAAATAAAAACAAATTACATTTACAACAAACCTTCAATAATTTTGTTCATTTATTAGCAAAAAGGAGAACGAGTAGGTATAAGAAATACTTCAGTTTGAATGGTGATAGGAAATGGAAACTGATGGACGGAAATAAGTATCAGTTTGTGAAAACATTTCTGCAACTGATGAATGGAAATAAGTATCAGCTTGTGAAAAGCAGCTTATATTTTACCTTGTAAAAGAAAATTTCCAGGAATTTCAGCGTCAACTCGAATAACAAAACATTCTATTTTCGATGTAATTTAAGTCCATAGTATAATTTCTGTCATTAATTTTTTGATGGCAATAACAGTAGAAGAATTATGCTGAAAGTATTGCGTGGTTTTCATAATAAAAAATACATGTGTAAACAATAAACTTCTATTTTCTGACAAATGTCGAAATTGGAAAATGATCATGTCATCAGTCGTCTGTGGATTGCGGGCAGCGCCTCCATGCGCGACTAGCCGTACCAAAAACTTGGTGGTCAAGATCGCCAATGTTTCAAACAGTCTCTTTATTTTTAATTTATCTATGACACACCCTATATCTAATATTGCATGCAAAATGCACCATTATTTAACCCAGAAATCTTCCTTCTTCACACCTTCCACCTCCTGAAATATTTTGTGGAGTAGGTCTCTTTTGTGGAGTAGGTCTCACTTAATTCTGGTATTTTTTCGGACAAATTGGAAGAGCAGTCCTATAACACCCATTTTCAAAAGTGGAAACAAAGCCGATATTTCAAACTATCGGCCTATCTCTATTTTAAGTTTCGATACCTAAACTATTGAAAACATTGTTTGCAATAAAATTAAAAACCTAATCACCAGCGTTATAACAGAAGATCAACACGGGTTCTGCAAGATTAGATCTACTACAACAAATTTATTAATCTACACACAATTTATACTCAATACCTTAGAAATAGACAACAAGTGGATGCCATATATACAGACTTTTCTAAAGCATTTGACAGAAGTGAATCATAAAATTCTAGGAGCTAAACTGGAAGCATTGGGCTTCCACGGTATAATGTTGGAAGTGGCTCATCAGCTATGTAAGTGATAGAACTCAAACAGTCAAAGTACATGGCTACGTCTCTGACGAAATAACTGTCACGTCTGGTGTACCACAAGGTAGTCCCTCGGCCCCTTTTATTCAATATCTACATCAATGACATAAATTCATATTTGAGACACAGCCAAGCTCTGTATTTTGCTGGCGACCTGAAACTCTATAAAGCCATTACCTCTCTGAGCGACTGTTATGAACTACAAATAGACTTGGACAACTTGAAAAGATGGAGTGATGTAAATGACATGGACCTCAATATCAGTAAATGTTTCACAATAACTTTCAGCAGAAAACCAACTCAAACAGACTTCGGCTATTCCATATCTGGTGAGCAGCTTCCACAGGTTACCACTGCTAGAGATTTGGGAGTCACCCTGGATAGGAAATTGACCTTCAACTTTCACTATGAGAATATAATTAACAGAGCTTACAAAATGTTGGGTTTTGTATGCGGAATCTGCGGGACTTCACAGATATTCACTGCCTCACATTTCTTTACAACTCCTTTGTACGATCTTTACTAGAGTATGCTTCTACAGTATGGTGTCCCACCTATAATATTTATATACACAACTTAGAAAAAGTACAAAACAAGTTTCTTAGGTTTGCTGCATACAAACTTAACATTCCCTTAGATCATAATAGTTCAAATAATATCCGAAATACAATTGGAATGACCAGTTTAGAAGACCGCAGAATACAGGCAGACTTGACCCTTCTATTCAAACTGATCAAAGGACACATAATTGTCCATCTTTGTTATCACAAAGGTCTCTCCATGTTCGACTAGGTGCACTAGAAACAATACTACTTTCTCAATAGATTTTCATAGATGCAATTATGGACTTTTTCTCCATTAGCTAAATTGCCAAGAATGGTAATAGCATTGATTTGGATTTCTTTTCTCTGAGTTTGGAATCCTTCAAAAACCGTGTAAAAAGATCAAATTTGGTTGAACAGTCACAGATATCAAACAGCATAAGGCTTCCTTTTCCATCTATTCTTCTCTCCTCTGTATCATATAGTATCTGCATTTTATTTTATTTTATTTATATCTGATTGTATTTATTCGTATGTATTGTATAGTTTCATATTCTTAGTCGTAAGTTAAATTTAGTAAATTCTATTCCAACTGTAAACTTTAAATGTAATGGTTTATCCGTAAATAAATAAATTAAATTAATAATAAAGAGACTGTTTGAAACACCAAGTTTTCCATTTCCTATCACTATTTGAGGAAGTACGAAGATTATCATCAAACTGGAGTATTTGTTATACCTACTCGTTCTCCTTTGTGCTAATAAATGAACAAAATTATTGGACGTTTGATGTAAATGTAATTTGTTTTTATTTTGGTTGATTTGATGATAAGACTGGAGAATATTTTTAATTTTGTTGTTTTTACTGCAGGTTTGACAACTCTCTTTTTTTTTAGTTTCTCTATGGTCTCAATAGTGTCGATTGTCAAAATTGCCATATGAGATGAATTGTCTTTATTATTATTAGTAAATAATTAATTCAAAGCGATTTGCCTCTGATCTGCAGAAACATAACAAAATTATGAAATAATAAAAAAAATTATTACAATGGTTGGATGATGTTGATTCCGAGGTCACTATTAGATGCCAGAGTGGCGAGAATGTAAACCAGGCATAAGTTCATTGTTTGTCTAGAGGTTATACAGGTCTAGAGGTTATACACTTGTTTGGAGTTTTTCTTGAAATATTTATATTTTGTATTAGTTTCCAGTTTTTTTTGTGTAGTGTTATTCATTCCAAGACTCTAGTGAAGTGGTGTAACTCTAAAGACAATGTCATTTGCAAAAACTCACTTTGAAGGAGACAAAATATGTTCTAATTTGCTTGCAAAAAAAATATTTTCCGTAGTTTCTGGCCAGCTTAGTTAAGTCATCTGGAGTTATTATTATGAATTATTCTAAAAAAATGTTACACACTATTGTGATTGTTCTAATTGAAATAAAACTAATAAAAAAACATTTTTTTTTATTTCATCTAAAACAAACAAGATGGTGTGAAAATGTGTCCTTATTGTAGTGAATGTTTAAAGTTTTAGCATAGAATGTCACTTGTAAGTATTATAAGTTGGCATTGCCCCGTCACTAGTTGGTAAGACAATTAGTCGTGCCTTTTAGTTAGTAAATACATAACACTTATCACCTAGATATACATATATAGTCACTCTTTTTTCACAACGTATGAATAATCTTCGGTATGTTGGATAATATCTCTTTTGTTCTTAACTCTCTTCTCTTTCTTCTATACAGGAAGATTTTGGGAAGGAACTGTATTTTTCTTCAAGATACCAATAGCCTGTCGTCCGTCTATAGACTCACTCTATCCTAGATTAGTCTAATCCAGAACGTTATGTTCATTTTCTCACGGAAAATGATGAAAAGTTATTCCAGTACAATGGGATCGTCTTGCAATGGGATCGTCTTGCCCAAGAGTCACATTGAGATACACAACAATAATGATTTGAACTTGAATCACTCATTTTTTTCACTCGAGGACCTACAATAGTCAACAGAACATTCACCAGATAAACCAGGAATTCATTAAATGTCAACAATCACAAGAGATTCGACAATTTTTAAGTATTCAATGGCTAAAATCATATAAACATTAATGTTTCAAAAAGTAAACAATGAACTTATGTATAGTTTCAAAAATCGACACCAGAGGGAGTATCCGTTAATTTGATTTCCCAATTGAGGACTTCCAAAATGGACAACAGGCCTATGAATTAAGGTGGTTCCCCCACGAGACAGTTGAATCAGGAAATTATTAAAATTATTGGCATACGTATTGTTTAACATGTGAACAACACCTCTATAAAATTTTAACAAGTTTCACCATTCCGAACCCGAGATATATATAATTGAAGTTGACTCAATTGACACGTAACATATGGACCATGCATAGGCAAACGGCACATTATTAATTCTACCGTTAGTACTAAAATTAAGGAGTTTATGAAAAACGAGGAGCTAGAGCAGGATATCACAGATATTGTGAAAAAAAATCAAACTGATTGACCATCTAGTTTGACAGATATAATCTCGAGAAGTACTAAGTTTTAGGCTTCATACGATATATTTTGTGTATGCACGGCCATGCGCTCAGTTTGAACAGCTCACATATCGGACTCGTTGGGAAAAAATGGTACATGCAAAAATTGGTGAAACACTTCGAAGATTCAACTTCAGCACGTGAATATCGGTAGGTATATATAACAGCTGACGCGCAACGTTGCCACGATCGTCGTTCTAACACGCACACATAACAATGCGTCGTCTGTATAGGCAACCTTTTCTGTGTGTTGAGCCATAGCCCGGATAGTTCCGTCAAAAAGTTTACTCCCCCTCTGTCTCTTGGGGGGAACCACCTTAAGTATTATTTACTTAAAACTTTCAATATTTCTAAGGTACCAAATTGTAACCATTATTTCTTTATTTAGTTCTATTCATGGGAACCCCATCCTTTAAGCATTGGAGACACAATGTAATTTCTTGAGCAGATCTTCAAATATGGATGGCGTCATGTGAAAATATTTTTTAAATTGATTGTCCCTAAAATGGGGCACTGTAATTTCTGCAATGTTTTCAATATTTTCTATGTTTATGTTTTCTATGTATTTTTCACTACATTGAAAATTGGCAAAAATATATTGTTTATTATTGTTATTATTATTGCTTGAAATAATGAAATCAAAATATCAATATATTTTTGGGGATGATCAGAAGCCACTGACCACAAAAAATCCAAAATAAATACCAGTTGTTTATCTTTGTTTTGCTCCGAACATTCCGGGTCGTTCGGGTATAAATTTAACGCCTCCTTTACTCCGAAGTCACGAGACAAGAATCTGCTCTTACTCCACTCCGAATCGGTGTTAAATAGCCGAACGCACCAAATGTTGATAAACTCGAACTGTCAAAGGCATAGCGTTTTGTTGGCCTTCAATTTGTTAACGCCGGCGGAAAAGATGGTAATAGCTTCTTCCTTTCATGTCCTATCGACGGGATGGTAACTTTTTTGGATTCAGCGGAGTTTTTTGCGTATAGAACAGTTATTTTCAAATTGCGCTCCGATGGTTTTATCATTTGACATATGTCAAAGTCGACCGGTGCGCCATCTATGATTTCTCTCGCCGTTATCTCGATTTTTCAGGATTCACGGTGGATCTGTCGGATTGGGATACCACATATGCTATATTTACGGAATCTACGCGGCATTTCCCACATTTTGGTTCAAACCGGAGATCGATACGACCACTTGGGTTTTTCGAAGATATTTAGGGTCTAAGCATTTGACTTTTCAAATTTTCTTTCCATATGAAACGAAATTCCGTTTCTAGACTAATTCGGCCATTCTGAATCGATTGGAGTTCGCAGAATTGCTCTATCTTTTACCGTTCCCGAGTTAGACAAAAAATATCCGAACTTCCGGAAAAAAAAAACAGAAATGATGTTTTTTCCCGAAAAAAAAACCAAAATCGTTTTTTTCGCAACTTTCAGGAATTTCACACCGATCGCTCTGTCCCTGATCTTTTTGCGATTCTTTCAACAGAAGTCTGCACCGGTGCCTCATCAAAAATCAGTTTGGAGCGGGAAAAAAATATTTCCCGTACTCCGATTTCATCATGCTTTTGGCCATTCGAAAGGGAATTATTTTTTCTACGGGGTTATAGAATTTCGCATCGATATCTGCGTCCCCGATTTATTTACGATTTTTCGAAGAGAAGTCTGCACGGTAGCAGCATGATAGAACGCATTTTCGATGATGCCCCTATGGATGTTGACGATAGAAAAACGAAATGAGAAAGAAGCTTTCCGGAATATAACTTTTTCTGGCGTAAAAAGGTCCGCAGAATCCAAAAAAGTGACAATTTCGTCGTTCGGACTGTAGCTAAGAGAGCTATAATGCCGCAAAGTCTCGAAACGTCGGTGCGCCGGCGGAAAAGATGGTAATAGTTTCTTCATTTTATGTCCTATCGACGAGATGGTTACTTTTTTGGATTCAGCGGAGTTTTTTACGTATAGAAAAGTTATTTTCAGATTGCGCTCCGATTGTTTTTTCATTTGACATATGTCAAAGTCGACCGGTGCGCATTTCCCACATTTTGGTTCAAACCGGAGATCACTTTGGTTTTTCGAAGATATTTAGGGGTCTAGGCGTTGTTCATCATATTCAAGTAATAGAAAGCAACTGGTAAAATATGGGACTTCCTTTTCAGAAGTACTAAATATAAATACTGGAGTGCCACACGGTTCAGTTTCGGAACCTTTATTATTTTTGTTATATATTAATGATGTTGTCATACAAGTTAAAAAGTGTAAAATTAAATTGTTTGCAGATGATACAACGTAGATGAAATTCAACAATGTTTAAATGAAGATCTTGACAATATATTTCAACAGTTATGGAGAAAAATCGTTATGAAATGATGAAACTCACCCCATCAGAACTGTTACATACCTTTGGCGTATCCTCCTCCACTAAATTCACCTCAGGCGGAGAATTGAATGCCGCCGGCAACGCTGCCTGAGAGAGTTGTTCTATCAGGGGTTGGGGCAGGACCACCGGAACCGATAATACATTACCATCGACATTAGGTAGCGGAGCACTTTTCAGAGGAGGAGGCACAACCGGAGAAGGAACAACCAGAGGAGGCTGAAACACATTTCCACCTCAAACTTCTTTTACCAAACTAATATAAGTAATTAATTAAATACACGTGTATAAAACATATTTATATAATGTGAATTCCTTCACACTCTTATAAAAATTCAAACAATTAATAACCCATCGAGAATAAAATCAATGAAACAAATTATGGGGATTTGTTTCTCTTTTATTTTCGGGAACATTTATTTACATCTCAAAAAAGACATTTATTCATTTCTCACAAACCACATAAGGTTTAAATGGGCACCCTTTATGTTAATTCCTATTGCAAACAAACTATTATAGTTTCTTATCCGATTCAGCAGTTATGATCAACAGTACCTTGTCAAACGCGTTCCACAAGGGTCCGTTTTGGGCCCTCTCCTATTTATCATATATGTAAATAGCCGTCAAACTGTTGGCAGTTGGGTATTTTTCCTCTGCAGATTCAGAAGAGTAGATTTGTGTATGTGTGTTTTAGAATAATTCAAGTAAAAATACCTGTAAAACAGTAGGCGCAGAAGGAGACGGAGGAGGAGGTCTTGACATGCTCGTCCTGTGTGGCGAGGTGCTTCTACTTTGAGTGGGCGAAGCTGCCTGGCTGACTAGAGGTGAAATGGTGGGCGCCGGAAACGGAGGAACCTGAAACAGACACAAGTAGTGTTGGAAAATAATTGTTACGATTCAACCCGAACCAAGGTATGATATACCTCAGGGGCCCCATACGGGAATCCAGGTCTATTCCAAAATGGCATCATGAAATCTATATGTGGCTGGGGTGGCAGGTGAGAAAGTCCGGGCGGCTGATGAAATACTGTCGCCGAATCCCCGCACGATGTTGGAACCGCCTTCTTTGCAGGAACCTGATGACACTGTAAGAAAAAACCAATGGAAGTGCAGTCTGATACGCGGATTGGAGTTTCGGTTAGCAACTACTTCATTCCAAATATACAGCGTGTTTTCAACAATATCAAATGTTTCTAGCTACAAATGCATCAAAGGAGATTCTTTTGATTTGTATAAAGAATTAGTAACATGTAAGGAACAAATTATTGAAGACAAATATGAAATTATCAAACTTTTGAAAAAAGATATCGAAGATAGGATAGTCAAAGATCCAATGTGTGGAGCAAAAATGGGATATAATGAGGTATATATGACATTCAGCATATATTTCAAAATTCCAAATATCATTTGTTTGCCGATGATACAATTATTTATATAGAAGGAAAACAACTGGACACTCTTGTAAATAATATGAATGAGGATTTAGAGAATTTGAATTTAATTTTAAATTTGGAAGAAATTGAACTTGTGGATGAAATTAAATATGATATTGTAAACTGAAATTCGATAAACACATAGATTATACTTGTGGTAAAATAGCTAAAAAAATTGGTGTTTTGCGTAGGGTAAGTAAATATTTGACATTGTATTCTAGGAAGTTGATTTATAACACAATTATTCTACCTCATTTCAATTATTGCCCCACAATTGTATACATGGCAAGTCAGAGTGAAATAGAAAGATTGCAGAAAATGCAAAATAGAGTCATTAGAGTTATATTACGATGTGATTATAGAACTTCGGTTCAATCTATGTTACACACTCTGAACTGGCTGGATGTCAAATCATTCATAAAGTACAATGTTATGCTATTCATCCACAAGATCAACATAAACACATGTCCTCAATTTAAAAAAAATATATTAGTAAAATTCAAAACTGTTCATGACTATGATACTAGAAGGAAAGATAATTTTGTTGTGAAGCAAGCAAAGAAAACACAGACGCAGAATTCAGTATTCTACAAAGGTGTGGTGGAATATAATAAACTAGGAAATGAACTGAAGGAGTCCACTGAATATGTTTAAGAATCATGTCAATGATTTTATCAGAAGTGAACTTATTAATGTAATATAATAATTTTGTAGTGACATATTATATATGTATTGTTAGAATGTATAGCGAAAGGCTAAATAAATTACTACTACTACTACTTGAGACCATTACACTGAAAATTACTGAATATAATACCAATAATGAAATATTTACAACCCTATTCCATGCCACCAATTATGCTTACAGCTCTTCTCTCAATAGGATGAAAATATCTTGTAATAAAGTCTCTCAGCCTATGAGGCCGACTACTGGGATTTAGGAAATATAGGATAATGGACCTTATTTTCCGTCCGAATAAAGATTACACCATGATAAACATTTTACTATGGAAAATGGCTTTTTCTGCTAGTTTTGACCAGTAGTCATCCGCTTATAAACATAGTGGCTGACTATAGGAGTATTATTTTCCTAAACTCAGCCCCCAAATAATTTGCTAAAAAACATCACCGTCTTTTTTTATTATTTAGTTGATTGAAAATGCCTCAAGTAAAAAATAAAACTGCTGAAAAGAGTACGAGACCCATTCACCGATTTAAGGAAAAATCTCTCAATAAATTTTTGAAATCCATTTAAGATGGGATTTAGACCTGAAAACTACTATTGAAAATGGGTTCAGGAGATGTGGACGTTTTTCAATCAACCCAGATAATGTAGATTATTCCAAGTGTATACAATCAATTGGAGAATCTCTCTTTTACATTTTTTGCAAGCTATACCCATGAGCAGGCAGATGTGGCTTGTTTCGTTATCCGATCCATTGCAGATAATCTAAGATCTAGAAACATTGATATTGACTTGATTATTAATGAAATAAAGGGGTATGTGCAAGATGTATATTTATCAGAAGAACAAGTTAGCCAGGAGGATAATAATTATAGTTCAGATGTAGTTCAATGTCCAGCGTGGCTTTAGCCGGGGAAGTAGTTGTTTTCTGTTAGACATTCATAAAAAATAACTTCATTTTTATCATGGATTTTTCAATTCACAGAAAAATATTTCTATTTGATATTCAATTAAGAATGTTTCCCTTTTCAACATGAATACCTCACAAGAGAAAATTCACAATTTTATAAGCCATCCACATCTTCGTGTATTGAGCAAGAAACTTATTCAACAGAAACCGAGCCTCTACCAATAATAATATTATACCTTAAAAAGATCACGTTGACTTGTACTTTATCACCGTCCCTTAGGAAACATTCATTTTGGCCAGGTTCTATCAACAAATCAACTAAAATTTATGTCCTCAAAAGCTCAGTTGGTAGAGCATCTAACTTCAGAGGTCGTGGGTTCGAATCCCGCTTGAGGATGGTTTTTTCTTTAACTTAATAATTTGTCTGATATGCCACAATTTTTCCTTTTCATAAAAGGAAGAAGAAAAAATGCATAGTGCTATTTCTTTACAGGCTTGGAGACAAATATTGAAGGAAAAAGTAAGAATAAGGAAAGAATAAAAGAAAAAAAAAGAAAAGAGAAGAAAGAAAAACCTTGAAAGAACTGAAGGCTAAAAAACCAAAGAAAACAAAAGTAAATAGGTCTATTAGAAAGACAGATAGATCAAAGAAACAGTGACATTTGAAGATTTTGTCTATGATTCGAATAGTAATTCAGAAAAAGAAAATAAACAAATTGAAAAAATCAGATGTAGTCATTGTGATGAAATCTTGGAAAGTGATGTGGAAGACGATGATTATAAAAATTTGGGCTGTGTATCATATGACCTTGCTTCCTATAAAGACTTGATTTGTGAAATTTGTTCCATTTCAGAAAATGAAAAGTACTGAATGCAATTGAATGTACTCAAGTAATACTTTGCCAAATTATTTTCAATAATTTTTAATCTCTCTCTGATTTCGCGACAAGGGTCTGCATAGCAGTTTCCACAAGATGGAGACTGCAAAATTGTCGATCATATGTAATCCAATGTTCGCCGAGGCATTAGCCAGGAAAGTAGTTCTTTCATGAAAGATATTCGACCAATCAAATAGCTGTTACTAACGTGAAGCAGTTATATATTATTGATGTGAATAAAAATTCATAATTAATATATGTATATATATATATATATTATATATATATATATATATATATATGTGTGTGTGTGGGAAGTATTTGCTGACTAGTAAGGTACAAAACTAGGGATATTGGGGTAAGCAGCAATGAAAAAGAAACTCTTTAAGGTTTATCCAAGCTTTCAGAAATGTTAATTTCCATCATCAGGGAGACTACAGTAGATGAAAAAACCAATAGTAATACATATTCAAGCGCGAAACAATATGCTACTTACAACTTTGTTGAGGTTGGTTTCAATGATGTTAAACATATTCATCTAACATAGTGATACCAAAGGAAAACAAACGTAGATCGAGGAATAAAACGAAGTTCAAAGTTACTACAACCACATTAGCGTTGTTTAAAATTATATAAATATAAATGTGTACTCTATGTGGTGTGACAAGTGAAACTGACAGGTTAGGAATGAATCTCGCAATTATATTTAAGCCAACGACACCTGACGGGTGTCACTTGGAAATAGTTACATTGGTGCCAACTGTTAGATTAGTACCAACTGATGTTACCAGGTGGAGGGGGGACACGAGAGAAGCCTGCTCGAAGGATGTGTCACTAACAACACGTTCGGGCGTCCCCTGGGCAGCAGCTCCAAGCCGGCAGATTCTCTCACACCAGAAGCATCACAGTAGAGCGACATAATGTCTCGAGAAAAAACGGAAAGGTTCTTATCAGAACCGGCTTTGACGATCATCTCTGTGAACATAGAAGGTCTTTCGTCTTGCAAAGAACAAATGCTGAGCGAGCTATGTCAAAATACCAAATGCGACGTACTCTGCGTGCAAGAAACGCATAGGGACATCCAACACCGACTCCCCAAGGTTCCAGGGATGAGACTAGCAGCAGAAAGACCGCACGCGCAATACGGGACCTCCAAGTGAGGATGGTAGATCACACCGAGGAGAGAGATATCGAGATCATCACGGTGGAATTTGGCGAATACACGGTGACCTCACTGTATAAGCCCCCAAATGCAGACTTCCACTTTGAACCACCAGCAAAAACCGGTAAACAGAAAACGCCTTTCATCATCGGCGACTTCAACAGCCATAGCCACGTATGGGGATATGCACTTAAACGAGAAAAACGGCGAAGCCGTTCTGGCATGGGCTGAGTCAAATCACCTGGCACTTATCCACGACAGCAAACTCCCCCCATCTTTCAACAGCGGTAGGTGGCGCCGCGGATATAACCCGGATCTCCTTTTCGTCGGCGAGGAAATAGTACAACAGTGCTTTAAGTCCATTTGCGCTCCCATCCCAAATACACAACATTGCCCAATAATGTGCCAAATGTTGCCAATAGTTCTACCACAAAGAATAAAGCTCAGAAGGAGATATAACTTCAAGAAGGCAGAATGGCCCAAATTCACCAGAATACTTGAAGAGAGAGTCCAGACATATAGCCCAGACCCGGAGAACTACGACAGTTTCGTGGACACCGTCAAAACCTGCTCCCGAGTGCCTATTCCAAGAGGATGCAGAACAAGCTACGTACCAGGACTCACCCAGGAAACAGTTGCCCTACTGGAAGAGTATCAAATGCTCTTCGAAAGAAACCCCTTCAGCGAAAAAACCCTCTCCAAAGGAAGAGTTATTACCTCCCGGATATCAGAAGTGAGAAGGGAGCAATGGACCAAACTGATGGAGGAAACCAACTTTGGCAGAGATAGTCAAAAGGCCTGGAAACTCATAAAACGCCTAGTTAACGACCCCACCAAACCAAATCTACACGCGAACGTCACATCAGACCAAATTGCACATCAGCTTCTCACAAATGGGAAACCACCAAGGTATGACAACCAATTTAACTGAGGACGTAAATAACAAGTATAAATCCTTTTACAATATCCTATTTCATCATTTTGATGTAGCTTTTCCTCTCACTTCTAAAGTGACCAGAGCGAAAAGTAGTGAAAACTCTTGGGTAAACCAAGAAATAAAATGTTACTCCCAGTATGTAAGGGACTGGTATAGATTATACACAGAGACAAAATGTGATGATATTCTTGTAAGATATAAAATGGAAAGATCAGCCTATAGCGATGGTTATCTCACTTTAAAAAATCGTTGAATGACAATAACATAGCGAATTCAAGAAATAAATCTAAAACAATGTGGAATATCTTCAATCGCATAACAAATAGACAAAATAAAAATGGAGATATAACTTTGACCAGTGGAGGGTCTAGTATAGAGGACCCTTCAGAAATTGCTGACATTTTCAAATCGTATTATGATTTGATCAGCAACACCTCCCAAGAGTATCATAAACGTGAACTAATTAAGGACTCTCTTTTTTGGGCACCTACCTCAGCCAAGGAGATAATAAATGTTTTACATGCACTACATCCTAAATACTCATGTGGTTTTGATCAAATTCCGTCAGCAATTTTGAAAAAAGTCCCAGATTTTATTGGTACTGTTTTGGAACACATTATTAATGAATGTTTCTTGACTGGTACTTTCCCAGATGACTTGAAGATTGCCAAAGTTGTCCCAATCTACAAAAAGGGTTCAAAAACTGATGTGAAAAACTACAGGCCTGTGTCAATATTACCTGCACCATCCAAAATAGTTGAAAAAATAATGTACACAAGACTTATTGCTTTCTGTGAAAAACACAATATTCTTGCCAGTGAACAATTCGGCTTCCGTAAAGGAATGTCTACTGAATTGGCTATCTACAATGCAGTGACAAACATAGCAAGTCATCTCGATAACAAAGCCTGTCTCATGGAATATACTTTGATCTGTCAAAAGCCTTTGACATGGTTGATCATTCCCTTCTGTTGGAGAAACTAGATGACTTTGGAATTAGAGGTACCCCATTGAATTTATTGAGGTCCTACCTTGAAAACAGGTCTCAAGCAGTTGTGATTATGCAAGAGGGTAGGTTATTCACATCAGAAAAAACATTAATTAAGCGAGGCGTACCACAGGGATCAATCCTGGGCCCCCTTCTTTTTCTCTTGTACATTAACTCACTACCATCTGTCCTCTCCAGTTCAAACTGCCAAACTTTTCAATTTGCTGATGATACATCCGTTATTATAAACAGCACCAATATTAAGGACCTTGCTGTTTCGGCATCAAATGTGGAAAAAGAAAATGGACGAGTGGTGTACAGAGAACTCCCTGAATTTAAATTCTGATAAAACTGGACTTATAATGTTCAACCTGACCAAAAATATATTTGAATCACCGTATGTTAGATTGAATGAAAAATCAGTGCCGGTGCTGCCATCTATAAAATTCTTGGGGGTGTTTATTGACTCTAATATGAGCTGGGAACTACATGTGGATACCTTGGCAAACAGACTGGCTTTGGTCTGTGGTGTAATTAGATATCTGAGAGAACAGGTGTCAGAATATGGAATAAAATTGTATTATTATGGACATGTCCAGTCAATCATCGCATATGGAATACTTTTTTGGGGTTCCAGTTCAAACTCAAATAAAATATTCATATTGCAAAAACGAATATTGAGATGTATTCTTGGTCTTGATTATAATACCTCCTGCAGGTCATATTTTTCAAAACATGGGTTATTGACAGTACCTTCTTTGTACTTTTTATCTCTGGTTATTTTCGTAAAGAAACACCAATACTTGTTCTCTACAAATGCAGATGAATATTCAACTGAAATGAATATGTTAACTCGTAATCGGGCTGAACTCAGGATTCCACATCACAAAACTGCCTTTTTTAAACGGAGTACTGAATACAGAGCAAGGAAGGCTTATAACAGCCTGCCAACTCAGTTGAAAGATATCAGCAATATTCAGAAATTCAGAAGTTCAGTCATTGATTACTTGAAGGAAAAAGTATTCTATAAGTTTGATTTTTGTGAATGATTATTACCGTTTCCTGTATATTGTGAGAAGTTTTTATATTTACTTGTTGAGTCCGTGAGGTGCGTATTTTTTGTAAAGTTTTACTCATTATGTTATGTGCTCAGTGTACTTTATTCTTTTTTTGACGTTGTCTATGTCCTTGATGATTTTATGACAATAAAATATTATTATTATTATTATTATTATTAAAGACAAAAAAGAGGGGCATAGAACGAAACCCCCCTCAGGAGACCGAAGAACTCTCCAAGCCATTCACCTTGGCGGAACTGGAGAAGGCGATCAGTAAGTGCAAAATGCGGAAAGCAGCCGGCCTTGATGATATATGCGTTGAGCAAATAAAGCACTTTGGGCCTGTAACAAAGAAATGGCTAGTCGACCTGATGAACAACTGCATGATACACTGCAAAATTCCAAAAATCTGGAGAAAATCGCGAGTTATTGCCATCCTAAAACCAGGCAAAGAACGTGACAACCCCAAAAACTACAGGCCGATTTCTCTGCTATGCCATCTGTATAAGGTTTTGGAAAGGACAGAATCACGGAACGGACGCCATCAAGCCTCTCCTGATCCCACAACAAGCAGGTATCAGACAGGGCAAATGTTGTACATCACAGGTGCTAAAATTAACGCAACACATAGAGGACGGGTTCGAGAACAGGAAGATTACCGGGGCTGTTTTCCTAGACCTATCAGCAGCCTACGACACAGTCAACCACCGACTGCTCCTGGGGAAAATATACGCACTGAGCAGGGACTATAGACTAACCCTACTGATTGGAAACCTCCTCCAGAACCAAGATTTTTCGTGGACTTCCAGGGACAGAAAAGCCGGTAGAGGA
This sequence comes from Gonioctena quinquepunctata, assembly GCA_018342105.1. Classification (NCBI taxonomy): domain Eukaryota; kingdom Metazoa; phylum Arthropoda; class Insecta; order Coleoptera; family Chrysomelidae; genus Gonioctena; species Gonioctena quinquepunctata. The sequence continues at coordinate 94,142 of JAFIRS010000110.1, read as the reverse complement.
CACAGAAAATGGTCTCACCCAAGGAAGTGTACTGGCCCCAACACTTTTCAACATCTATACTAATGACCAGCCCCTCCCCCAAGGCACCGAAAGCTTCATATATGCAGATGATTGCGCCATTACCGCTCAAGCAGACAGCTTTGAAACCGTCTAACAGAAGCTGTCAGAAGCCCTCGAACAGCTTGCCACCTACTACAAGGGGAACCACCTCAAACCAAACCCAGCCAAAACCCAAACCTGCACTTTCCACCTAAAGAACAGACAAGCTGCAAGAAGACTACAACTTCACTGGGAAGGAGTGCCCCTGAAACACTGCGAAGCACCAAAATACCTAGGCTCTACTCTGGATAGAGCACTCACCTATAAAAGCATTGCATGAACACCAAACACAAAGTAGCGCAGAAACAACATTGTGCCAAACTAACGGGCACCACATGGGGGCACAGCCGAATAGTGAGAACCACAGCTTTGTGCTATTCAACAGCAGAGTACGCGTGCCCAGTGTGGTACAACTCTAGCCACGCCAAGCAGGTGGACATACCGCTCAATGAATCATGCCGCATCATCACAGGCTGTCTGAGACCAACCCGACTGATAAACTGTATTGCCTTGCTAGCGGCCCCACCAGACATCAGAAGGAAAGTAGCGCCAGGAAAGAAAAGACAAAGGCGGCGACCTCACCAGCCCACCGCTGTACTGAACAGCAACCAGCCCGCACGACTAAAATCCAGGAAAAGTTTCCTGCACACAGCAGAGAACATCGACGGACACCGCAGCAAGTGAGGCTGGCAATGTGGCGAGAGGAAAACGCGCACCTTAGGGAATGGTTAGCCCCAAACGAAGAACTCCTCCCGCCATATGGAAGGATGGGCACATGGAAATCTCTTAACAGGCTGCGCTTCTGGTGTCACACGCATCCAAAGAGAATATGCGCAGATGGGGACTCTCAAATGAACCGACACTGTGTGATTGTGGAACACTCAAACCACGCCTCACCTCATGCAGTGTGAGCTGTGCCGAAGACCTGCACCATGAAGGATTTGGTGAATGCCACCCCGGAAGCGCTGGACGTGGCCAAGTTCTGGTCCAAGACATCATTAAATAAAAATAGCCGAATCTGATATATTGCTATATCTATATATATATATTATATACCCTTTTTATACTTGCTTTGTACGTGATATGTAATATTCTTCTTGTACGATGCTTCTGACACGATTAAATTAAAAAACCAGGTGGCGGAAATATTAAAAAGAACTATTATTTTATATTACATTGTTGTCAATTTTGATTGATATCTAAAGACAATAAATAAGAGATATCGCTCAAATTGTTAATGTATTTTTTTTATATGTATATATATATATTTTTATATATTTTTTTATTTTATTATATTACATTGTTGTCAATTTTGATTGATATCTAGAAACAATAAATAAGAGTAGATCTCACTCAAGTGGTTAATATCTGTTTTTTTATTTATACAATTTTTTTCTTGCGAAATGAAAGCCATTTCTAAGAATGTTCTCTTAGATGTATGTGACTCTGTCGCTAGCACTTTCACTGAATCGTAATTCATCTGGTGGTCAAATTTATTCACATGTTCTGACAAAGCACAACTTTCGGCAGTCACTTTTATGAGAAATTATTCTGTTCGATAATGATCTTTGCGTTTGACCAATATATTGTTTATTACAACCATGACAAGGAATACTATAAATTACATTTGACATTGAAAGTAATGGAGTTTTATCTTTAACTTTAGAATACATTGACCTGATTGTTAGAACTGTTTTATATGCCATTTTAAATTTTTCAGGATTGTGAAATATATATATACATTTTATATATATATATATATATATATATATATATATATATATATATATATATTAATTTGGTTATGTCAATTAAAAACGTTTTAGAAATATAGGTATAGATACCTCCTATCTATAATAATATGCTGATAATAATTTTTATCGCATACCTGCTCCTGTCAGCTGACTACTAGCACGCTAAAGGTCGACTTTAGATTTTAGAGGGCTGACTACTAGGCAAATGTGACTATTTTGAGAATTTAATTTCTATTTTCAATTTAAAAAGGAATATGACATTTTGCACTATACAGTGCCAATGCAAAGTTACTGCAAAGTGTTCAGGTCAGGTTTGCAGTTTTTATTTTCGTAAGGATAATTTTTATGTTTATTTTTATTAGCAGATTTATAAGTGATTCATTATAAAAACACCTTGTAATATTGTAAATATCATGCTTGCCCTGGATTTGGAAGAATGGGTAATTGAAAACAATGTGCCTAAAAGAAGATGGGGGAATTATAATATAGGTAGTTACCTTCTGATGGGTTGGATATCCGAATCCGGGTGGATATCCGAGGCCAGTGTGTTTGGAAGAAATTCGATTTTCCCTAATATTGATTAAATTCTCGAGAATTTTACCGAAAAATTGTTTATGTTCAAAAGTAAATGCGGGATGGTGCAATGCCATCGTGAACATCAATAAAAATTCACTATGTAACAGTTCGTCCCTTCCCTTATCCTTCACCGAGAATTTCTCGATTTGTTCTGTCCTTAGCAACTTCCTGAACAACCAACCGGCCACGCTGTAATTCCTGGACGACAGTAGAGAAAGATAAATTAGCACTCTGTGTCGAACACTTTCGTTTAATATTCCTTGGTTGAGAGACCTGTCTTTCGACAGTTTTTCCAAGTCGTTTGCCGTTATGGTGGCCCCCCGTAATTCCTGGTACGTATGTTTTCCCAGTTCTTCTATACACAGACCCATGTAGCGTATTTCGAAAGGAAGACACATATTAAGCAGCTCGTATAGCACATCTATCCTTTCATGACCATCCAAGTCCTTAAACCATACTAATACATCGTCCTTACACACCATTTCCAGACTACATTGAAATTATTGTGAAAATTGCTGAAAAACACAGAATTTGAAATCGAGTCCGCGCTACATAACCTATACATACTTACATTAAATGCATTCAAAATCATTACTGGTTTGTATTTCATTTAAGCTTCGTCTTCATTGAGGAATTACTTCATTTGAAATCGACACCATCAAATAAACTTATGAGAAATTATGAAGCTGCGATATCACACTGACAGAGAAGTTGGACAGATGAATGCTTGATCGAGAAACACTTTCGACAGATTTTTTTATTATGATTTTTTGTAGAACTGGGCAATACATACATATGATCAGTGTTGCCAATGTAAGATGTAAAAATTACTCACATTCAGCTGCTGTAACCCTCACATTTTCGCGCCCAAATTTGAAATTCCTCACAAAATCCTCACGTTGATAAAATTAATAAAAAACACATTTTCCATTGTTATATTATCGATGGAAACAATGAACAAGAAGCCACTTGATTTAATAAAACACGTTTTTCATGCCTTCTTTATTTTTATAAGTAAAAAATAAATAAAATATTATAAAAAATAAATAAAATATTTCTAAAAACTTAAGGAACTGTTGAAGAAAAAAGTAAGTGATAAAAAAATCACATGGCTCAAAACGAAATACAAAAAATATACACATCTCAGGATAAATTAATATAAATAAAATCCAAACATCCATATCAATCATTTCATCAGTGGGCACAGAATATAGGAGGGTTACCTATATTCTGTGCAGTGGGTATGAATTTCACACACCCACCTGCTTTCCTCACAGCCTCCTGTGTATATATTAAAGCTCTTGGAGTTTCAGTTTTCAATCTGTTTCTCTTATCAGTTTTTATATTGTTTAAAACACCAAAAACTCTCTCCACTAGGTAGTTTAATTAGCCAATGATCCATTTCAATTTGTTTTTGAAAACGAATAGTAAATTATACGAGAGGCGAAACCGAAACTAAAGTAGTGTATAACTTGTTGATAATGATAATAAACAGATTATTCAATATTGTCAACTGTCAAACCGTTGTGTCGTTCGGAAATTCGGAAACATAAAAATTCACGGCAGAGGCGCGCGTGAGCATTTGGGTCTCCATCAATATTCCCTTTTGTCCTATTATTTGAAACAAATTTAACGGGTAGTACTCTATTGGGAGCTTACTTGTTCCATTTTATAAAAAACCTGCTAATCCTCACATTTGAACAAACCCTCACAAATCACCCGCTGCGGTGTAAAACCCTCACAATGTGAGGAATCCCTCACATATTGGCAACACTGCATATGATATCGCTATCGTACCAATATTGTAAAAGTTTGGACGACGGGGAATTTTGCACAGTTGCAAAAATACTTTCGAATGGCGGCAAAATATTATTAATTTGAAATATGAAATTGGTATTTTTTTCACTTTTTGATTCAATTTTAGTATCTGATAGTAAATTATTCCAAGCTACTTTTGAAAATTATTTTTCAAAATAGGAATATCGTTCACTACTCATATTGAGTGAATAATAAATACCATCCATTTAAAGAATCATATCTTTTTCCAATTTCTACTCTACCTCCAACATAACCTTATTCTGGACCGCCAGAGTCAAACACCCACCACGCGAAAAATTCTTTTAAATTACACATAAAAAAGTATATCTGCGCAATACCAGAAGACTCCTAAATGTCATTCAAAACTGACAGCAATTTAAGAGGAGTCCGTCTTGCGATCTTAGTCTTGCGTAATAGGGAACACGCATGATTTAATTTAAATTTTTCTTTGCATCAGTTCGCTTCTCAGTTATTACATTTCATGAAAATAATTTCTCAAATCGCCATTTTTTTTAAATTTCAAATTTGAACGTGTTCCTCAATCCAAACTAGATTTGACCTTCACTTGAATAACTTCCCCCAACCACTAGCGCCAATTGTGGTTGTTAAACTCAAACATAATAGACCGGAAGCCCATAACACTTTTTTGTATCAGAACTAGCTTACGCCGGCACGATCAAAGTGTTTCAGAAACCCAGATTTTGAAATCATAAGCTTCCGTTCAACATGCGTTGCAAATTACTATTAAAAAAAAATGAGTTTGTACAGTAGCCAATACCGAACGTGTAGGGTGGCTATAGTGGGCACTAGCGCCCCATGCTTTTGTAAAAAAAAACAAAAATTTTAACTTACCGTTCGGCATTTCAATATTCCTCATTATTCCCTACAATTCAAAATAATACGTTCGCCGAACATTTTGGTTTCATGTGTCATTATGTAAGACATCATTACCTACTTTTTGAAATTTCGATTCTTAATAGAATGCCCAATATTGTGAATCAACTATTAAATAAAACTGATATGTTGGATGTAGAATCATCTGCGAATTGGGGATCTTATGAAGGGAAATTTGTGTCTGTGATATATAATGTAAAAGAGAATTGGCGGCGTGCAGACTAGAGTTTTTTAATTCTAGAAAAAGATATCCTCGGGCAGGGATCGAACCCACGACCTCATGATCACCAGTCAAGTGCTCTCCCAACTGAGCTACCGAAGACGTTGAGGATCTTATGTTTAACTAATATAATTGCAGCTTACTCTTAGGCACCCATTTCATTGTACAGATGTTTATTGATAATACGCAGTTTATACTTTATATAATAAAATAATCGCTACAAAGGGAATCATAAAAAAACATCAACGGATTTATAGAGCCACTCTTACATATACGCCACTGCGGCGTCCTTGTTAAACGGCAGTTGAGCTTGGGCTTCTTGGTTAGCTAAACATCGATACGTTCAACTATCGATAGTTTCCTTCCTTCATCCTTAAATGGGCTATACCGTTAGGCAATTTACCCAGCATCTTCCTATTACGCAACCCAATGTTACGTAACTACGAAACTTCGTCAGCCTGATGCCATAAATATCGCTCTTGGCACAGTTCACGTCGATTGAAATGCACGTTTCACGGCAATGATAAACTGGATACGGGTCCCCTCTTTCTGACAAATCCGTTGTCATCCGGACTGTAGAACTTCACAAACATTTACTTAGTTTCATAACTATTTGATTATTTAATGCACATATAAACTGTATTCTTTCGACACAAATGTTCTGAACAAAACGCGCTATTATGATCATGATCAAGATGTGCTTGTTCTTTAGAAATGTGTCCCCACCACAGTTTTTTTCAGAACTTGATCCGTAATCCCCCTGCCCCTGAGGAACATACCGGAATTCGTGATTGGAATGATCCGAACATATCGAACTTCACCTTTGTTTTTGTGTCATATGCCTTTTGTGTTCTATGCATAAAAATTAAGCGGCCAATTATATCTTGAACACTTTGCCTGCCCATTCTGAAATGCAGTTTGAATTCTGCTTCAGAGAAGAATCGTACAACATGTTCAATGTATTTTTGCATTGTTTTATGTCTCAGTCTTTCCTTATCTTCATCATTTGAAGTGCTAGATGTGGACATCGGATCAATTGAGAATATCAGTTCTTGCTTGCTGAAAGATGTAAATAATCAGGAGTAAAGTTAATGTAATGTAATTAATTATCGATATACCACTATTACTGGTTCAATATGCCGATCCATTTTTCATCAAAAATTCAATTTAATTCTTAGGTTAGGTTGTTTAATCAAAACACAACCATAGAAATAAGAATTTTGGTGTTTTTCCTTAGTTTGTTTTTTCGGAGAATATTATTTGTAATCCGGATCAGTATTTCACGAACTTGATTTCATAATCACGTTCCGAATGTTCCTGAACTGAGTGTCGAAAGAATACAGCTATAATATGGCTGACATTCACTTGAACATTAACCTGACTTCCGACCACGAGGACGCCGCTTGTCCTCAACCACGGTCAGAAGGCGAATTCCTATCGATAGTTTTCGAATGATGGATGTTTTGAGGTTAGATCATGTCGGTTAAAAATAAAATGATTTTTCCAGAAATTCCTAGAATATGGGCAAATAAAAATGGCATAATCGTTCATAAAAGCAAAACAAAAAAATACCTTAAAAATAAAAGTAATCTCAGATACATTACATTTGTTTAAGAAATAAGTTATTTTTCACGTAAATTAAATAGAATTATTTTATAATGTGAAAATAAAACGGAGAAGAAATAATAAACAAGTACCTGACCACAATTCTCTTATGAGAACACCTGACCAATAGGGAACACGCATGAATTTATTTCAATTTTTCTTTGCATTAGCCCCAAGCAGCATTATAGTGACGGGAACTGATACTGCAACTTCGACTCGGTGGTTATCACGTGATCACCACTATACAGTAAGAATAACTAAAATTTTATATGTGTTTGGTTGTAGTCTAATTTCCATCTATGGTAGCCACTCCACAGTTCTATAACTTGTTGGTGTCATTTGAGGTGTCTGAAACATTATGTCCACTCAGCAAATCATTTTGAAGGTTTTCTAACTTAAAAGTGGAAAATAACCGTTGCGTAACCATCCTGTACCACTTAAATATCACTTAGAAGTCACAGTCACTTTGAAGAGAGTATGATAGTTTCGGTGACGTTTTGGTTACTTCCATAAAACCTTCAATGTTGTAGGCACTTGATTGTGATATGTGGTGATGGTTGCCACGTTCTTGCCATCTCCATAAGTGATAACCACAGTTCGCATTTAATAAAGTTCACTACAAATTACAATAACCTTCAAAATTCACCATTCCGCGCGATGACGAAAGCTAACCAAAGTTTTCTCAAATTATTTTATTGTGGCTTACAAAAAGTTTGTTTAACCTGTTACGTGAAACATGAATGATTTTATTCAATATGAAATGGGTTATGCGTTTTCAATGGACAAATTTTCCTTGATTTTGAAGTGACCGTGGATTGGTCCGTGCGATGACGAAAACTAACCTTACTTTTCTCAAATTATTTTATTATGGCTTACAAAAAGTTCTTTTTATCCTGTTACGTGAAACGTGAATGATATTCATTCAATATGAAATGGGTTATGCGTTTTCAATAGACAATTTTCCTTAATTTTGAAGTGACCGTGGATTGGTCAACGCGATGACGAATACTAACCTAACTTTTCTCAAATTATTTTATTGTGGCTTACAAAAAGTTCCTTTTACCTATTACGTGAATGATATTCATTCAACATCAAATGGGTTATGTGTTTTCAGTAGACAATTTTTCTTGATTTTGTATAAGAAGGTTAATTTAAATAGATCGGATCTCTGACTTGTGTTCCTGCGCTTAATATTTATACTCTGTTTGCATAAATGCCATCATTTTCATTACTTGTTGATTGATAATTGTTACTTGATACTTGATAATTGTTGATAGGAGCTGCATGAATCCACTATACTTGTTACATGTCCTTTTTTAACAATTAATGAACATGTACCCGCAATTTCGAGGTTATAACTTTGAAGTGGCAGATTATAATAGCCCGACGTGTTCGCCCCTTTCAAGGGTATAAGACCTATTGTAATTTTTAGGTTATAACTTTGAAGTGGTGAGTCATGGGCCTGCGACGTGGGTGCCACTTTCCAGTGGTGGAGAAGTTAATAATAATTTAGTTCCACTGGTTACTTTATGATGGGAGGAGCTTTAGAATGGTTTATTTACACTTTCTGCCACTTTAAAGTTATATTCTCCAAAAATCGCCATATTTACACGAATATGCTGGGTCGCCATTATTAGAGAAATGATCGAAATATTCAATAAAGATTTATTTGTCATCAGCACTGCATCAAACGTAGTAATTTGTTACGTAAGTATTTGTTTCAACCAACCAAGATTGATAAAACAATGTTTGGGGGGATTTAAGTACATAATTTCAGAGGCGAGTTATTTCCAAAATTATAATGTTTTCCTTAAATGAAGTGTATTCAGATGGCATGTGCTCACAATCGAGCTACAACACCTATATTTCACATAAAACTTTCAATCGTTTTCATTTTATCCGGATCAGAAGTATCCAAATTCAGTGTACTTACGCGTTTGTATGTTTATATGTTATATATTTTTATAAATGATCGAGTGTTAGAAATGAATCAGGCAAAATGGAAGAATGAGGAACATTTATCACAAAAATATGTTGCTGAACATATTTACACAAACGCAGTAACTTGTTTAACGTGTCTAGTGTCGGCCACTACATATCCACGTTTTTGCCAGGTGACCACAATGTGGTTGGAATGTGGCTATCTGAGATCCAGGAACGTAGATCGGAACGTAGCAGCCACCAAAAATGTGTTCCCCATTTTGGTAGCCGCCGCGTGATAGAACCGTGTATATTACGTGGCAGTGGTTGTGGTCAAACACTTCAAAGTTTCCCAGAATCGTGGCCGCTACGTCCCGTCCGCTTGAAATGCTACTTCATCGGTCTTGAAATATTACAATTCGTTAAAATAATTTCTCAATTCTCCAAATTTTGTTGAAATTTTCAAATTTAAAGTTGTTCCTCAATTCAAACTCGATTTGAACCCCACTTGAATAGCTTTCCCCGAACACTAACGCCAATTGAGTTGTTTGAGGAATATTGATAGACAATACTATTTCTCAAAACCCAAACATGAATTCAACCTTACTTTCAATCTGATGTTTCAGTAACAATTGAAAATACTATGATAATAACAATATTAGAACCGATAGCGGTGGAAGTGATACTTCGGATTGTAGAATGTCCGATGGAAGCGTGGACGAAATTTAAATACATTCAATTTTTAATGCAAACAGTAGTAGGTAGTCGTTGTTTGTATATATATTGACCAACGGTAGAGTATAGTTATCTTTCAATCTTGACTTCTTTGGTGTTGCAACAATAGGAAACAAGCACGATTTTATTTTATTTTTTCTTTGAATTAGTTCGATCCTCAAAAATCACATTTTGTGAAAATAATTTCTTAAATCCCAAAATTTTGTCGAAAATTTCAAATTCAAAGGTGCTCCCCAATTCAAATTCGATTTGACCTTCACTTGAATAACTTCCCCCACATACTAGCGCCAATTGTGGTTGTTTCAGAAATATTGATAGACAATACTATTTCTTACAACCCAAACATAAATCAACCATACCTTCTATGTGATGTTTGAGTAACAACTGAAAATTCTATGGTAATAACAATATTTGTATAACATATAAACGAAGACAGATTAAATTATAGTTGACCGTTCGAAGCACCTAGCGGTAAAAGTTTGAACTGTGTGAAGTACGTTTTTGAATGTCATTAAAAATTTGGCATTTTCAATTATGAAAAATATTAAACAATTTTTCAGTTCCTGAGTTCATTGCTGGGATTTCTAGGTGGTAATCTTTATGAGCAAATACAAATATTTTAGAAAAGGGGCACATGCGTGTTCCCTATTATATTATAACTTTTGGTGTACTGAACAAATTTGTTCGCCGTTGAAATTGGGAGTGCCGCATAAGTCCCAACTTCAAAAAAACGTTCAAAAACTTCTGCCTCTCCTATTGTAATAATTTTATCAGGGTTGTGTAGAGAATCACAAACTGCTGAATCATTTATTTTTAATCCGAAAGTGTTTATATTTTTTAGTTATATTGTAACGAACCTAGGCCGGACCTGTCGCCTCACATGTTGCCGTCGACAGCGATGAGATCATCCCCGGAGATGTTCGAGAACCATCCAGTGCGCTCTGCCGCGGAAGACAACGGTCAATATTGGAAACAATTGGAACACGCCGGTCTCCAACGGAAAGAATTCGAAACATCGAGAATGCTGTATCGGAGATAAATAGGCAACCCTCAAGTCTCAGACACAGTCTGAACGAGCCCATACCATCGAGCTATACAGTGGCGTAGTAATATAAATTAAGTTGTAGATTAAGTGTTAAATAAATTACTTAAACCAAGTTAAGTTTATTTACGTTACAATTGGTGTCAGAAGTGGGATTTTGAAAATAAACAAGTGGTCGTGGAGTGGATAGTCAGAAAAATAAATTGATAGACCTTTTTGTACGCCCAAAATAGACAGTGGCCCGGTTTTCGCGAAGTGGACAATTGTGCGTGGGAATATAAACTGATACACTGTTCGCGTGAAACAGAAAATAGACAGTGGCCCGGTTTTCGCGAAGTGGACAATTGTGCGTGGAAATATAAACTGATTCGCTGTTCGCGTGAAACAGACAATAGACTGGTGGCCCGTGGAAAAGGATTCGCGAAGTGAATTTTTAACAAACTGATAAACTTTTCGTGTAAAACAGACTGATACCTCGTCAAAGACAAAATGTGTTCAAGAAAAGTGCGCCTTGCGGATTTGAAGGTAGCGGAATTGAAACAGGAATTGGAGGAAAGGGAACTGGAAACAACAGGTAAAAAGCAAGTACTCCAGGAAAGACTTGCAGAAGGACTTATACAAGAAGGTGAGGCCCCGAAACATTTTTATTGAAGTTCCCGGAGGTGATTTAAGTTTGGTAATTAATAAACTGGAAGAAAATTCAAGAAGCCTGGAAGAAAATGCTAAAAATCTGGAAGAGAAGCTTGAAGAAAATTCTAGAAATCTGGAAGAGAAGCTTCAAGAAAATTCTAGAATCTGGAAGAGAAGCTTCTAGAAAGCCTGGAAGATAAGCTCCTTGAAAACACAGAAGGCCTAAAAAAGAACTCTGTGGTGTGGCGAATCGTCTAGAAAAAGAATAGGAACCGTTGAGGCAGAGATGGACAAGATGAAGGAAATAATCAGCGATGAAATCAAAGACGGAATCGAGGCAGAAATGGACAAAATAAAGGAAACGATCAGTAAGCTGGAAAACGAATTAATAGTGCGCCCCCACAGAGATGGTTAACGAAAATGCAATGCTGGACTTGAGTTTGAACTTGGATAAAGTTCAAGAGGGTATAAAAGATGTCAAGGTCATTTCAGAAATAGGAAGTTTTCCATGAAGCCGCCTCAGTTCGACGGAAAAACTCCATGGGCAAATTACCGCCGGCAGTTTGAAGCAGCGGCCAAAGCAAACGGATGGAATGCGGGGGAAAGAGCTGTAGCACGACACTTGCATTACGTGGAGAAGCGACAAATATTCTACAAACTCTCACCCCCAAGAACAGGAGGACTATGATCAGCTGATTAAACATCTAGAATTACGTTATGGCCACGCCCATTTGGAACACGTCTACCACTCCCAGCTGAAAATTCGCTGTCATAAATCGGGCGAATCCTTACAAGAATTCGAAACTGACATTGCACGCTTGGTTCGTCTCGCATATCCATCCACCCAGAAAATGTAATGGAGCGACTAGCGGTTCAAGCATTCCTGGATGGACTCCGTGACCAAGAAACCAGACAGCGTTGACACTAGCCCGTCCAACACATCTCGTAGACGCACTGGCACGCGCTTTGGAATACGAGGCAGCGAAACAATCTTGCAAAAGCCAGAGTAAAGTCCGAATGATTGAGGAAGACTCACAGGAGCCTGCTAATTTGGAACCCTGCCATAAGGAAAGTGATTAAGGAAGTGTTCCCTGAGAAAAGACAGATAAGATGCTGGAATTGTGGCAAAATTGGACATGTGCGTAGCAAATGTCCAACATTCGAAACACGACTCCGATGCAGGAAAACTAAAGAAGGTCGACGAGAAGGGCAATCGTCGGCCTGTGTCCAGCAAGCCCCGGTTAAGAACGCATATGTCGCTATCCTGCAACGACAGAACAGAGGTGTTTTCGTAGACGGTCTCATCAATAACGAGCCTTGCACCATGCTGCTAGATACAGGTGCGACTAGGACAATTCCTCGGACCTTCCTTTGCCAGAACACCGGAACGAATTGAACCGACAACTTGAAGCTACGCACAGCAACAGGGAGCCAGCTACGTATAGGCGAGCTACCGATTGAAATAATTTTGGGCAGCACTAAAGTGAAACATCAGGCACTTGTAGCGGACATCGAAGACGATGCAATCATCGGAATGGACATCATGAATTCCAGAGGGTTTGAATTGGATTTCAAAGACGGCGTCCTACGTTCAACGGAGAAGAGCTGGTACTTCATGGGAGAGTGAAAGTTGATCCGTGTGCTGTTGGCTGAAGATGTAAGCGTACCTGAGAGGGCTGAAACCATTCTGGAGGCTCGCCTGGACGGGAGTGCGAGCAGTGGAACGTGGTGATGTTCGAGCCCAAACTTCATGATGAGAAAATTGACGAGGATTGCCTAGGGAAAACCCTGTTACGTGCTGAAAAATTTGTGCCGGTAAGGGTCATGAATGTCAATTACTTTCCAGTGACCTTAAAGAAAGGAACAATTTTAGGGCACTGCTCGTCAGTTTCATCTGTGATCCGGGGCGTACGAGGTACGATTAGCCAACCCAACAACTTGCCCACAGAACTAGAAAATTAGTTGCCATCTCTTCCAAAGACATAAAACCAGCTCAACAGCCCAAACTAAGAGATTTAGTCAAAAGTACCAAGACATCTTCGATACCGGACAAGGAAAAGGGTCGAAACTAATGTGGTCCAGCACAAGATTGATACTGGGGTGCCGACCGATCCGGCAATCAGCAAGAAGACTTCCTCTTGCCAAGAAGGAAGAGGCTGACAAAATAGTCAGCGATATGGGAAAAGAAGGAGTTATCGAACCATCTGACAGTCCCTGGTCCTCTCCAGTCGTACTGGTGAAGAAAAGGATGGATCGACACGCTTTTGGTAGACTATCGCCAACTTAATAATGTCACGAAGAAGGACAGTTACCCTCTCCCGAGAATAGATGACACCCTAGACACGTTGGCTGGTTCCACGATTTCTCGACCCTTGATCTGAAGAGTGGATACTGGCAAGTAGAACTTGCTCAGGAAGATCGAGAAAAGACTGCTTTTACCATCGCTCAGGATTGTGGCAGTTCACAGTTATGCCATTCGGGCTCTGTAATGCTCCCGCCACATTCGAAAGATTGATGGAGACCGTGCTGAAGGGACTCCTCATGGAACACGTGTCTAGTGTATCTCGACGACATAATTGTGGTCGGCAGATCGTTCGAGGACCACGTGAAAAACTTGGAGGAAGTATTCCTGCGACTGAGGAACTCCGGATTGAAGCTGAGCCCTAAGAAATGCCATCTGTTCCAAAAAGAAGTACGATACCTCGGCCACGTTGTTCTGGGGAAGGAGTAGCAGTGGATGACCAGAAGATCAAAGCTGTTAAGGATTGGCCCATCCCAAAAGACATTCACCAACTTCGAAGTTTCCTTGGTTTATGCACATACTATCGCCGATATGTGCTGGGATTCCCAACATCGCTAAACCACTGACCAGGCTCACGGAGGGCCAAACAAAGTTCCAGTGGTCCGAAGAATGTCAAGACTCATTCAGGAAGCTGAAAGGAGCTTTGATCAACGCACCTGTACTGAGCTATCCCCTACCCAAAGGGAAATTCATTTTGGATACGGACGCCAGCAACGTGGGACTTGGAGCTGTCCTATCTCAGATCCAGGAGGGACAGGAAAAGGTCATTGGTTATTTCAGCAAGACGCTTAGCAAACCAGAGCGCAATTACTGTGTCACCAGGCGAGAGCTGTTAGCTGTTGTAAAGGGAGTGGAGCACTTCTACAAGTACGTGTATGGAAGAAGATTCCTGTTGAGAACTGACCATGCAGCTCTCAAATGGCTCTTACAGTTCAAAAATCCGAGGGTCAAGTAGCACGTTGGATCGAGAGACTCCAAGAATTGATTTCGAGATCGAACATCGAGCCGGAACTAGCCATAAGAATGCAGATGCCTTGTCGCGAAGACCATGTCAGATGATTGCTCACATTGCCGACGAGCAGAGAGAAAGAAGCAACACTTTGTAGAACCGCGGCAATGGATGACAACTGGAACGACAGCAAGATCCAGAAAGACCAAGAGAAAGACCCCGACCTTGGCTTAGTCGTCAGCTGGAAGAAGGGCAATCGAAGACCATCATGGCAGGAAGTCGCCGGTTACTCGCCGGCTGTTAAGTCCTATTGGGCACAATGGAACTCTCTTATTCTGGACAATGGGATCCTGAAACGTGTGTTGGAGGCCGATATTGGTGGGGAAGACAGACGCCAAATAATTGTTCCCAGGAACAGAAGAGAGGAAGTGCTGCGGAAATCCATGATGGAGTCGCCGGAGGACATCTGGGAGTGACGAAGACCCTGCAGAAAGTGAGGCAACGGTTTTACTGGGCCAATTGTCGTTTACGTCCAGGACTGGTGCAGGAAGTGCGCTGTATGCGCTGCAAGAATGGACCTCGAATACGACCCAAGGCCCCGATGCGTCAGTACAACGTAGGCAGCCCGTTCGAGAGAATCGCCATTGACATCGCCGGCCCGTTTCCCGTATCCGACCACGGAATAAATACATCCTTGTGGCAATGGACTACTTCAGTAAGTGGGCGGAAGCCTATGCCCTGCCCAACCAGGAGGCCATCACCGTCGCCGACGTCTTGGTGAAAGAGTGGATATGTCGATTCGGTATTCCAATGGAGCTGCACTCGGATCAAGGCAGAAATTTCGAATCCAACCTTTTCCAAGAAATATGTCTACTGCTGAACATCCGCAAGACAAGAACCACGGCACTACATCCGCAGTCCGATGGAATGGTGGAACGGATGAACAGGACGATCAACCGCCACTTGTCCAAGGTTGTCTCTGACCATCAAAGAGACTGGGACCAGTATCTTCATTTGTTCCTGATGGCCTATCGATCCGCAGTTCACGAGTCAACCGGTCAAACTCCTGCTAGTATTATAATGGGCCGAGAACTGCGACTGCCTTGTGACCTGAAGTTTGGGATACCGCCAGGACAAGACACTGCGGGAGAGGACTACGTCAGCAAACTTTGGCAGAGAATGGACGACATCCACGAACGAGTCCGGTTGAACATCCAGAGTGCCAGCGATAACATGAAGAAGACCTATGACATCAAGGCCGACGCTGGAGGATTTAAGGTTGATGACCTGGTTTGGCTGTACAACCCCAAACGTCGTCGTGGACTATCACCAAAGTTGCGGAACTCGTGAGAAGGCCCGTATTAAATCGTGAAAAGGATAAAGGACACTGTGTACCGAATCCATAAGCCACCCCGAGGGAAAACCAAGGGTCGTCCATTTCAACAGGTTGGCCCCTTACGCTGGAAACCATGACCAAGTTCGCACCTCAAGCCACCGGAGGATGATATGACGTTCGAGAAGTTTATGTCCTTGTATTCAAACGGGCAGAAAGTTCTACATGGGGTTACTAGAGAGGAGTCACGAGACCTTTTCGAGGTGCCTGCTGACTACGCACTAGCGCACTGTGTGGCAGAAGATCTTCGAATGTCCAGGGGCATCGCCGTAGTGTTCTCCAAGAATTTGGTCAACTCCAAACACTGCGGGGCAGAATCCAGAAGTTGGTGGGTGCTACAGTTGAAGAAAGGCCAGAGAAACATCTACTACCTAGTTACCAAGAGGCATTCCCAAGATAAACCGTCCTATGAAGATGTCTGGAAGAGTCTCACCAAACTAAGAGATACTATGGTGGACCAGAATCTGGTGGATCTAGCAATTCCAAAATTGTCCTGTGGTATTGATGGGTTGGACTGGAGAGTCATAAGAAGTATGCTGGAGGCGATATTCAGATCCAGCGGCGTCAAGATTTTGGTTTGCTGTAACCCTCTTCCACGACCGATCATGAAGACCGTGGAGTGTTACTTCCATCGAACTTCACGGTGCAGATATGGGGAGTCATGCAGATATCGTCACACTCCAAGGATGAAATTTCGGGACGAAATGTCTTTAAGAAGGGGGCAATGTAACGAACCTAGGCCGGACCTGTCGCCTCACATGTTGCCGTCGACAGCGATGAGATCATCCCCGGAGATGTTCGAGAACCATCCAGTGCGCTCTGCCGCGGAAGACAACGGTCAATATTGGAAACAATTGGAACACGCCGGTCTCCAACGGAAAGAATTCGAAACATCGAGAATGCTGTATCGGAGATAAATAGGCAACCCTCAAGTCTCAGACACGGTCTGAACGAGCCCATACCATCGAGCTATACAGTGGCGTAGTAATATAAATTAAGTTGTAGATTAAGTGTTAAATAAATTACTTAAACCAAGTTAAGTTTATTTACGTTACAATATGAATAGGGAATTTTGTGTCTATATTTCGAGTGCTGGTGCCTGTCCCAATCTGATTCGTGCTTTCGTGCATTATCGACTGTCATCTGTTATGATGCCATTTGAACCTTAACGTAGAAGAACGCCACTTTTTCCCTTGTTGCTTGACTTTAGTTGTTATCAATTGTTATTCAAACTTTTTTTTTCCTAATAGTCATTTGCAACGCATGCCGAACGGAAGCTTATGATTCCAAAATCTGGGTTTTCGAAACACTTCGATCGCGCCGGCGCATCATCTTGTAGCCACAGTATACATTGTGTAAAGCTCGTCCAGTATTGAAACGACTGTTTGGTAGGTAGAGAATGGGAAAACACGAGTGGGCACGATTTGCTGTGCTACTTCTAGCTACTTCGAATCTTCATCAGTGTCTTGACATGCAGCGTTTGAAAGGTTAGGTTTGTTTGATTATAAATAGGTAGTGCAGTTATTTATTCAACTTTGCAATAGTTTACTCGGTACCTTGCCAAAATGTCCAGTGGTAAGTACTATTCAGTACGGAAAAAGAAATAGGAGTGTTAGGAAAGTTATAGGAGTGTAAGTTCTCTACGTCTCGTGAATCGCCTATACCAAATAATTTGGTACGCCTATGGAATTTCTATTAATAGCCACAGTTAGACAATGGTTCGGGTATCTTCGAGAAAAATTGGTTGTTAGGTAGGGGAAGGCCAAAGTGGTCGTTTCAATACTGGACGAGCTCTATAATCATTGCCCATTGGGAACCACACTTATCTACATGATTTTGACAGCTGAAGAAAGTCATTGATCAACGGTTCATAGTCTCCCTAACTGTGAAAATAGAACCAAACCTAAGTTTATTTGAATTCCCGGTATCAAGCGTCACCATCTTCTTACTTTGGAGTACGAATCGTAGATGTCGCTACCAATTAATTAGAGCATTATGTACAGGGCCGCAATAAGGATTTCGTGCACCAGACCTTCCAACTCAAAATATATTTTTCCTTCCATACTACAATAATTTTTTCGAATGCCCAATTAATGTTGACACGGCCATGTTTATGAATTCTAAATATGATGGATCAACATCGAGATTACTTAACAAGTTCTCTGGTGAAGATCTTTTCGGGATCAACTCAATAATTCACCGATCAATTTGACTTATCTACATATAACTATAAATAAATTTACCTGAAAAAAAATCACTCAAGCTAATTTATTGCTTTAAAATGAAAACTGCAAAACTAAATTATCTACGGCTGGTGAAGAATCAAGGTCCCTTATTTTCCTATACAGATAATAGGTGGCACCACCTTTGGAGTGGCGAAGAGCAACAACTTCCTCCAATCAGGTTCAGGATGCCATATGATGATTGGGGATTGCTATTCTTCCTTTTGTGATTCGATCCATCAAATTCGCAAGTTTAGAATGTTCGTGAAACAACCCCAAGAGGCGCTACCATATGAGGAAAGAGATTCAGTTCATGGTTAAATTAAGTTTGAATTCCGAGTGTGAAGATGCTCACTGAATGGAGACTTGATTTCTTTTCCATGAATATGATGAAAAATATTTGGCATATTCCCAACTGGCTTCCAATTCACCAGAGTACCCATAATTAGTGTTATTTGTTTCAAAACTTCCTTTCATATTATTATGTCAAGATCTTTGAAGAGTCCCAGTGTTTTTTCTCTATTTGTAGGGTTGAAAAATTCAGTATAAAAAACAAATATAGTTTATTGATAGAAAAGACGCATGGGAGAAATCTGTGACGCTGTTCTCTACTACTGCCTATACAATAGGTGATTGTTTTGTGATATCCAACACAATATACCCCTACTGTATAGGTCATAGTAGGAAGCAGGCTTGAGGAATAAGACACTTTTCATGGCCTAGGATAAAAAAGAAATTGAGCAAAGCAACAAAACTTGACTTCTTTTTGGGAAATTACTTAGATGGTTAAATGCTTTCCACACTTCTGATAAGATAAACAAAACTGTTATTTACTATCCAAAATAACTATAATTTGTTTCAGTAAGTCTGACGGTTTAATATCCACATTGACAAAATATTTTAGAAGCTTAGTTTCCTCACGATTATTAAATATTTCCAAAACATTTTTGATACACCTCAAATCAAACAAGATGTGATTTTTTCCTATCTGGTGATTATGCATTACAATTTTTGGATTTATCCCTTTCTTCATATTGATCCGGGACAAGCTAATATATTTCAAAAAATTGTAAAACTCATAGAAGTTCATTCCAAAAGATGTGGATAACATCAACTGGCAATGTTCTTCATAATTTTCCATGTCCCGACAATCCTCGATTTCTTTCCGAACTGCTGTCAAGTGTGATAACATTGATTCATACATCATTTTTATGTTACATCCATTAACCCAGTTGTGATTGATTGAAATGGTACTTTCCAAATTCCAGACTTGGTGATACCATCCCGATGGTACGAAAATTGCATCACCCTGATCTTGTATAACATCAAAACATTTTTGAGTTTGGGGCTCCTCTTCAATATCATACGGTAGATTGCCCAGTCCGTCTTTCAAGAAATCCTCTCCACCAGGAGGGAAGAGGAGCCATCGTTTCTTTCCGCATACATTTGCCGACCAACTATAAGACATGAACACATCCACGTGAAAGGGGGTCCTAGAAATGTTCGATTAGTACAGATGTTCCATAGTTATGAATCCACTCACCATGAACCAATTGGACCCATGTAAACAAAGCGATAGTCATCCTTCAAACAGTTTATAGAATACTCATTAAGCCAATCTGAAGCGAACAAGATTGGAACATCATAAAACTTATCTTTACTTCTCAATGGCAAATGCCAATTCTTTAGATATTCCAGTTTTTGCAAGAAATTTTGATTTCGACACGCTTCAAAATACTTCAAATACTCGGAAAAAGTGAGGGTGTATGATTTTTGGGAATTATAATATCTTTCCCAACATTTATAAACAGTTACACCATATCCTCCATATTTGTCTTTTAGATATTTAAAGTTGGGTTCTTTTCCTGTCAGCCAGAGTTTTGACGAGTTCCAAGATTCGGTAACTCCTTTGATTATACACGGGATGTTTGGTAACATGTAATTTTTTAGGAAATCATTATAGGTCAGGCTAGCGTACTTCACTGTAGGTATCTGGCTTAACGAATTGTAATTGTATTCTATACCAACATTATTGATATTTGGATCAATTTCGAACATTTTGAGACATCAGCTGATTGCATCGTGACAAGTGACAATTGACATTCTTCTTCCAGTACTTTTTTGTGCACGGCTACATCAACCATCTACTCAATGCCAACTCAAAAATTTTACATTGTAGGGGGAGTTACGCTTTTTGGGAATATGGAACAATAGAGAGATATTGAAATTTATAAAATACTAATCATATGCGCTACATATAACCTCTATGGTCTCAACGTTTGTTCCGATTGTACAGATATTGCCACATTACCATCATGCCTTAATAACACACTGTCATTGATTAATTGATGGGGTCAGATATGTTAGATAGGTGAGGGGAGATTGTTTTATGATAATGTAATAAACAAACCCATGACGAACCTCTAACGAGAACGATTTTGAGTTCATGTGTTAGTTTCTGCATTAGTTCTTGAATAACTTCAATTTAAAAAAATTCAAAATAATTTTTTCTTGGACAGTGTCAGAGGAAGCATCAAATGGTCTTTCAGTGTTCGTATAATGAATTTATTTCCTGTAACAGACCCAATAGCCTGTACCTACTATGTTCCACTTTTCTGGATTTTGACCAACAATTTCACGTAGTTAGCACAAATCATCGTCCGAATTAAATCGCAACCTTTTTGAGTGGCTCATGGTTTAAAAAATATTATCTCTCTCTTCCATTATATTGGCCTTTTCCCATCAGGAAGTTGACCATATCCGAGGCAGTGTTTCCACAATGAGGGGAAATTCCCCTTTCGAGGGGAAATTAGGGTCCAGAGGGGAATAAAAAGGGGAAAGAGATGTAAAGGGGAAATCATAACCTAATCAAACAAATACAAAAACCTTGTCATATTGAGGAAAATTTTCCTATAATTAGTCCATACAGATATCAGTTCCAAAATTTTTCTCAATATGGCAAAGTTTTTTATTCTTTTATACGGTAACACATAGTAATTACCTTATGAAAGGGCAACTCAAATGTTTGGTAAAAAAAGTAAAGTAAGAGATTTTCACTACTAGTGCCAAAACTATAGCAGAATAATTTTTGAGGGGAAAAAAGTCCTGAAAAGGGGAAATTTCAATTGAGGCGTGGGGAAAGGAAATTATTAAAGTGGATTCACTGATCCGAGGGCCTCGTGTGGTTATACCTCACTTGCCCCCCTTCGTAGTAGGGCACCCTGGACACAGAACACCTAACTAAGTTAGGGATGTCTCACTCGAAATGAACAAAGGGCTTGGTAATTTCACATACACTTATTGAACTTCATAAACATTTATATATTTTTGAAAGGGAGGAATATAGAGGGGACTGTTAAAAACAAAATGGAAGAAATTAGTGGTCATAGCTCTCAAAGAAAAGTGTTAACCATAGATACGTGTTTCGGGCTTTCGGCCCTCATCAGTACGGTGAAGAAGTGCAAGGATGAACAACACTTGGTAGTAAACGACAAATCAACGGAGTCAACAGACAGAAGCCTGCCGCACATTTGTGGTTTCGGTTTGCAGACCCTGCATTCCAGGGCAATAACCAACGTCACCAGGGAAGCAGCTATAGCTACCTGCGTGACATCCGAGTCCAGGATTATAAAGATGAAAGGAAGGAATATCGTGCAATGCACGATATCAACGGTAAGATAATTACAAACATTAACTTGACTTTCAACCACGAGGACGCCTCCAGTCCTCGACCAAGGCTGAAAGGCGAATCCCTTGAAAAATCTTGAACATTGAATATAACATAAATAACCTCAAACCCTATGATGATCTAACCAGCAACAAGTGCAACAACAGAGTGCCATGGCTGATCGGATTCCGAATCTTTCCGAATCCTTCCGATATAGGATAGCGCAACGGTTAACGTACGGTGTAATATCCCGTAAATAACGTGTGCTAACGGTATGACCGCGCAGCACGAGAGGCAGCACTTGGGGTAGGGACAAACATCAAACCTTCTCCATTTAAGATAGTGTTATTTAAGTAATAGTTGAATTTTTTTGAATTATTGAGTAAATAAAATAATTTTTTTAATAACCACAATGCCAACAAAATATTGTAGTTTTACAAACTGTACTTCGGATAATCGATATCCAGAGGAAAATGTGTTTTTCATACCATTCGTAAAACGTCACATTGATGAGGTTAGATGTAATAAATGGATCTATGCCCCAAGGAAAGTGGATTTAAAACAAGAAAAATCAACTGAAGAAAATCCTGATCCAGTTCCAGTTTCCGCAATGATTAGTAATGTAGGTTCAGGGTTATTATATATATATATATATATATATATATATATATATATATATATATATATATAAAAGAGAGTAATATCGAGGGGACTGTTAAAAACAAAATGGAAGGATTTAATGGACATAGCCCTCAGAGAAAAGAGTTACGGCATAAAACAGCTTTATGAGAAGTCGGGTAACCAGACGTAAGGTAAGGTAAGTATGCCACTGCTGCCAACACATACAAATTATTCAGTGTTTGTATTGTATTTATCCTTGTTCTTTTGATTGTAAGTGTTTCAAACGCCTTGTTTATTTCGGTTTGAACATAATAATATTGATTTTTGTTCGAACTTAACCATACAAACCGGGTTAGCAATAAGTTAACCTGTCAATATTCCTCGAAGTGTATTCCAAACTATGACATAATAGGTAATCAACCACACCAACCAGCTCACTGAGATAGTTTGACAGAGTAGTTATCTTGTTGTAGGTTAGGTTTTTCGTTTATTTGTATGGAATGATAAGGATAAAGGTCCTATCTCAGTATAAAAGTATATTAAAAATATATAATGGATTCATACGAAGTATATGTGAATGAGAGATTATATCAGATTATGTTCATCATCTTCCAGCATTTGCATGAATTGATGGCCACTAAAGAAGGATGTGGTGAAATCTGGTGAAATTCCAGTATTAATAAATTTGCCACATTCATTTTCATTGTATTTTCAAGAATTCGAAGACACATACGTAAAGAGAAGATAACAAAATATTAATCAACGCCGTAATAAAAAATTTTAACCCTCAACAACAAAAACCAAATCTGTCATCTGTCAACCTTCACAAGTTAAACCACAGAACTATAACATTTATCCCAATGATCAAATATATTTGACTCATTTTTCATTGTGATCAATTGAAAATGTATAATTATTTTAAACGTCTAAAATCAGAATTCAAAAAGACAGCTGCATAATAACTAAACCTTGCGTACTGACCTGTCATATTTGTTCCGGAAATTCTGAGATTCCGACAAGCAAGCCACCGTTTCAATGTTGCTACATTATTATCCTTAACATTTGCAAATGTTAATTCAACTCCTGGAACGTCGTCTTCTGTCAAAAACATTTTTTTGATGTTTATTTTTACATGTATTTTAATGTGAGTTAGGTAATGTTTGTCTCTACCGGACTACTAGCGCTGTAGTGGGAAATTTTTCGTACTTGGGGAAATAGGTTCATGAAAATACTATGATGTTAAAAATATTAGAACTTAGAACAATATATAAACGAAGGCAGAAATTTTGACTTTTCGAAGCGACTAGCGGTAAAAGTTTGAAGTGTGTGAAGTAACGATACCTATGTTCATCAGAGGTGCTAAGTGTACGTTTTTGAATGTTATGTAAAAATTAGCGTTTTCAATTTCGAATAGTGAAAAGCAGTGAACATTTTTTCAATTTATAAGTTTGTTGCTCAGCTTTCTAGCTGGTAATCTTTATGTGCAAATCAAAATATTCTAGAAAGGGACACACGCGTGTTCCTTATTGACAGATGCCAAGTTGCGTTGGCATCGGTGCACATTTTCAGTTGAAATTGCACATTTTCATCTGTCTTTTTAGTACAATCAAAAACTGCCGCATGACAACTGACAACACTGGTTTCTTGGATTCTTGGTTATAAATTATAAGCACAGAACACATTATATATGTGTATGTATTCTGTCAATTCTGTGGCTGTGGCTGTGGTCTGTGGTTTGTGGTTATAAAAGTACAAGTTATTGAGTTGAATGATGAGTAGTTCGACCAAAAAAATTTAATAAGTGGATAATTTGTGCTAAAAGAAAAATAACAAAAACAGAAAAATGGAAAAGGAAAGGTAACATTTCTGAATAAAATTCAACCGACGTGCAATTTGTTTTATTCCAATTATATTCTCATCAACTGCGGGATTTTTTTTCCCTTTGAAATATAAAAAAATCGCGAATGTTGCGGGAATAATGGATTAATTTAATATTTAATAGAAATTTACCACTTTTCTTTACATTTTGTCCTCGAGTTGATTGTATTTGTTCATTAAATTGTTATTGTTGTTTACACAACCGATTGTATACAATGTGTGTGCATTTCCAATGAAACTAATCATATATGTACAGGATTCGTGGAAAGATGACGACGAAGCTGAATTTCATGGTTCATTTTGAAGATATTTTGTGTGGTTCCAGAGAGATACACTTGCTCTCTTTTTTCTCCATATTTTTTATCATTCAGATACACTTGCTCTCTGTTTTCTCCATATTTTTTATCATTCAATGGACTTTTTAATATACTATTGAACCACCTACCTCGCTCCTTTCATGCGCAAATCCAAAGACCAAATATGTTTTTCTTTCCTTGGATCTAAAATGTTTAAATTCCTTCCTGTCGAAATCCAGAATATCTATAGACCACACATTTTCAAATACGGGATCAAAAAATTCTTATTTCAATTACCAAGGGCGAATATCCATTGACTGTTTCAAAATAATTCAAAAAGCCCTCTCCCGATTGGAGTAATATCTCTTTAGACACTATTCCTACTCTGATTGATACTTAATGTTTTCCTGTTTATTATTATTATTTGCAGATGACCTCAAATTTTTCCTCAGAATCAACAATATAATCGATACTTTAAATTTGCAATCAGACCTAAATAATCTGAACACTTGGTGTGCAAATAATCTTATGAATTTATATGTTTCCAAATGTCACATTATGCGCTTCCATAGACGTAAGCAACCAATTGTATTCAACTACCAATTAAATGACACCATTCTAGACTCAGTAACTCAGATTAGAGATCTGGGTGTTATACTTGGAAGTAAGATGGAAATACAGAGACCTTTTTCATATACTTAACAGCCAATGGAACTGCCCATATCTCTTAGAAAATATGCAACTCTTTATTCCCCTTGCAATACAAGACAGGTTCCCCACTTTTATGTACAGTTCCTTAAAACTAACCGAGGTTATAACTCACGTTTTATATTTATTTTGTTTTTTCAGGTTTTCACTTCTACAATTAGACCCAGGCGAAATTTACTTCGAGGACTTCAGCGCAATTTTCATACCACCGGATACAACTCCAAAAATATACGAAACCAAAAAACAAGATGGCAGACTAAAAATGTGTTCTAAATCGTTAATCTTCGACCCGAAAGACATCAATAAGCCCATTATCAAAATACAGTTCAAAGACTGCGTGGTCATAGAACAATGGAAGGGCAGTGCCAAATTTTTAAACAGCAATAACGTCCTCAGTGTTAACTGTCGGGAATACATAGAACTACTCGAAAAAAACATCATAGCTCCTTATCAGTTCAAAGGTCCTGCGAATTTTCTGTTTTTATTGAATTATGCTAATGTGACGAACTGCTTACCACAAATATCACAGCTCCATAGAGCAAGTACACTTCCTGCCGCTGAACAGTCTGATATGGTTAGTTAATTAATTCATTTCTTTTCAGGTTTTTTTCAATCTAGGACGTTCTATTTTTTTTTTGGCACGGTATAATGAGGACAAATGTTGGTTTTTATGTCCATGTAACCAGACATTGATTCAATTCTGGTTGTTCACCTTCTTTTTTCGAATTTTCGAAAGACCCTGGCATCTCTGCGTCCGATAATGTTGCATTTCTACCGACTAAAAACCCTTTTCCCGCAGAATATACCCGGAACTCTCGAAGTGATGTACTTCAGGTATATCTGCAAAGGTGCATTTTTCCTTTCTTACCCAAGATACATTTTGTCTTTTTTGCCCTACGTCCTCACCTAGTGTTTCGCGTTGGTGGGCCCTCTCTTCATCCATTTGCTTCATGACTCTTCGTATATCGTCTGCCCCATTTTTCCATGATTATTGCTCCTGTGTCAGGTAATACTCAGTAGTCCTGATGCTACAATTCAACCATTTCTCTATGTTAAGGATTAGAATCTTCGTCCACTATGCTTCCCATCTAGCCTGCCACAAGCTCGTATTTAAGGGAGGGGGATGGGGGGCAATCCCCCCCCCCAAGAAACAGTTTTTTTTTTAATTGATGGAATGGCCACCACACTCCCCATCTCTACTCTAATCTTTTTCAATTTTTTCCGCCGACGAGAATTTGCTATTAAAAAAAAAAACTGACTATTGGCAATAGCTCAAAAACTGTTGATGATAGAGAAAATGATAAAACAGATTCGTGAAGAGGAACTCTTTCTCAAGTATTTATAATATTAATTCAACTCTAGAAATAGGGCTCTGTGTGTGCGTTAATGCAGGAGGGAGCAATGCACTATTTTTTTTTTATACTAATAAATATAAATTAGAAATTCAAAAGAATCATAGTATCATCTAAATACTTGAAGAATGTAAGTAATTCCTTTAGAAAAAACATGTTTCATTGAATTTTCATAATGTGAGACTATTGTTAATTAAGTAGTTTTTTTAGAACCGCCGATTTTATTAGAAATCGAATTGTTCGCAGAATGACGCCATAATTTTTTTGCTTCTAGGAGCACATTTTAGGTATTTCTAAAGTTAACAAAATTTTTTAATTGATATTTTACATTATCAGTTTTGTCTGACAAAGGCATTTTATTTTGAAAAAAATACGCTATTTGTTTATAAAATATTTATTAACAAATGAATAAGTTGAATATTTAAAAAAAAATCGAGTTTATTATGATTAAAATAGGAATAAAAAAAATATTATTTGTTTTTATTGTTTATAATAGTTTCTAATTTTTTTTTATTATTTGAATAAGATATAAAGAATATTTTTTCTTTAAAATTAATAATTGGTACTTCTCTACCTAATAAGAATTTTTTCCATGAATAATGTAATTGTGTATTTACTCAACAATTAAACAAACTTTGATTGGCAATTTGTTTTTTAATGGTACAAAAAATAACAAAAACAACCATATACAACAAAATGTCAAAAAAAATTTGATCGTAATTTTTAAAGAATTTTCTAGAAAAATTATAAAATCAAAATTTTCAACAGTTTGTCGTATATGGTTGTTTTTGTTATTATTTGTTCCATTAAAAAAATATAATGCCAAAGTTTGTTTATAACATATTGTTAAGTGAATAAACAATTACATAATTAATAAAAACAATTTTTTCTCATTAGGTAGAGAAAAACCAATTATTAATTTTAAAGAAAAAAATTCTTTATATATTATTTAAATATTAAAAAAACAAAAAAAACTATTATAAACAATAAACAAAAATATTTGTTTTTCAATCATAATATTTGTTTTTCAATCATAATAAACTCTCAGCAACCTAATGCAAGAAAACAATTTCTGAAAAATATTCATCTTATTCATTTGTTTATGAATATTTTATAAACAAATTGCGTAATTTTTTTTAAATCGTTGTTGAATGCCTTCGTCAGACATAAAACTGATAATAATGTGAAATATCAATAATTTTTTTTTACAATATTTACTTGATTTCTCATATTTTGTTAACTTCAGAAATTTATAATTCATAAAATAATCAACTTTTATACAATTTTATAGTGTGATATCGAGTACACATGTAAAATGTGCTCCAGGAAGCAAAACAGAATATGGAGTCATTCTGTGAACAATTATTAGGTTTTTAATAAAATCGGTGGTTCGAAAAAACTACTAAATAAACGATAGCCTCACATTATCAAACTTCAATGAAAATATTATTTTCCACTGAAATTACATTCTTTCAAGTGTTCGCTGATAGTATTATTTTCTTGAATTTTCTTTTTTTTTCTTTTTAAATCTTGTGACGCTAACATATTTCCCTTGATAAAAAAGTGTCTTCATATTTTAAATACAATGCCAGTTAGTGCGGTTGGTTGGATTAGCTCTACTTCATGTTCATAGAGATGTTCAAATAGATGTTTCAAATGTTATTGAAAGGTTTGCAAACAAGAAATACAGGAGACCGGATTTCATTTTGTTATTTTTATTTTAACGAAAGAAATCTTTGTTTTTGTACCTACTTATAAGTATATGCATATATATTTTTTATTTTATTACATTTTGTATATTTGTTTGAATTTGAATAAAAAAAAACTTATGTTTTTTGTACCTATAAGTAGAGGCATTTAACTTTTTAATGTCATTACTCCTCCCCCCAAGCATAATTCCTGGATAAGCCACTGGCCTGCCATGCTTTCCTGTATCTTATGATCTTTCGTCACAGTGTCTTTCTCGTGTCATCTTCCTTTGACAGTATAACATAAATTTTTTTTATAATGTCCACCACTCCATTCAGTATTCGTCTCTTTTATGCCTCCGGCGCTTCTTATATTTGTAAGAATCAGGCACAAGGCCGTGGTCTGTTTGCATTTTCGCATACCCTCCTCGCATGTTCATTCAGGGTCTTTTTATCATCCAACCAAACGCCCAAGTATTTGATGGTGTTCTTGGGTATAATCCCGGTACCCGATGGGACCTCGGTTTGCTCTGCAAATCAACGCATCAGTTTCATCTGCCCCCACTATCAATGCCAGATCGTCCGCATAAGCCGCTGTATAGCATCCTTGTGTCAATTCCAGTCTAAGTACTCTGTCATATAGAACGTTCCACAGTAAGGGGCCCCAAATCGGATCCCTATGGGATGCCCTGGGTCATAATGTGTTTGAATTCCCCACATTTCAGCACCCTGTCCCCGAGATAGTTTCCTACTGCCTTGACAAGATAAAGGCTATTTTCGAACCGATTTTCCCCCATTTTGCTGTATTGAACGGATTTTTAACATCAATAGGTCGCACTACTGTCGCCTGCTTTACCCCAACACCTACTTGACAGTGTGAATTGTCAATTTTTTGGGTCTAAAGCCGTATTGGTATTTTTAGATTTCCTCTCTTTCAGTCAGGTCTTCCTCCAGTCTATTCTTAATCAGGTACAACTTCCTCGGAACATCTAATAAACATATTGGCCTGTATTTGGCGCTGGCCCCGGATTGGTTGTTGTCCACCTGTTTCGTGGTATTTATCCCTCATCAGTACAGGTTAGGTCAAGTAGACAATCTTCCACCTATTTGTTGTTTTCATCAAGATGAAAACCTCCATTGGTCAATGCAATATCGACTTTGGTTACAGATTTTTATTTTGAAAGCAACATTTTGTTGAGGTATGAAAGTTTCAGATTGCCACTATAGTCCATTCAAGACAATCAAGAGATAATTTTGACCCGAGATGGATGGATTTGTATGAGAAAGTCATAGTGGAATATCCGGCAGACAAAATCACCCCTTTAGTGGTAAATCCAGGGAAGCTACTCTTGTCTACCTCAAGATTGTATTTTCAGCCCTATAATAAAATGGGAGAGGTACTCGTTTTGAATACACATTTCAAATGGAAGATTTAAAGAGAATAATTTTTTCAGTACCCCCTGAAAATTGATCTCAATGGCATCGAACAAATAGTGAAAAGAAGGTTCCTACTAAGACATATCGTAAGATTCGACAGATTTCGCGATTAGACAGATATAACTAGTCATTTTTCAGGGCCTGGAAATTTATTCGAACAAAAACTCTATAAATCATGCATATTTTTCCCTACGTAACCAAAGTTCAAGAGATGCTCTCTACAACCAATTATTGCAACATCCGGAACTGAAGCTCAATGATATACAGCAAGATGTGATGATGCTGCAGTGGCAAAATGGGGTGTTATCAAATTACGACTATCTTTTGTATATCAACAGGTAAGGTTTTTCTTCCATACAAACTTTAGAACGTTTCAACGTGGAACAATTAAAAAAAACGTATTGATTGATATCACTGATACTACTTTTTGAAATGAAAGACATTGGGATTGCCCGATAGATGGGCACATCAACTTGAAAATTTCAATTACATTCGATTGAAACATCCTCATGATGATATTTTTGTTCCATTGTGAGTAATTGCTGCACCCATCTTGCGCACAGCTTTCTAGTCATTATGGGATGTACTGATACGCCCGGACTATACGGGGTGTTATGAATTAACAGAACACACCTGTAAAACCAGACTTCCTGTTAGATTGCGAAAACAAGCATCGAGAGCATCGACTATCTAAGGATGGTCGAACGGAAATTATGTTCCTGGAGCGGTCTACAGGAAATTACCTCTTTCTGCGCTTGGGCGTGAGTTGTTTATTCAGGAAGTACATACCGGATTTCAGAAAGATTCGAAAAATAATAATAAAAAATAATAATGCACTCATAAAAATGTTGAGAATAGACATATATATTTAATAAAATTTGACAAAAATAGTCATCCGTTCCATAAACAGAAGAAATGAGACAATATTCAGCAAAACAAATAGAGTGTGGTTTACTTGAAGTTAATTTCACATCAGTCTACAAATCAATTTGATTGACTAAAACAATAGTGACATCAATTGTCAAAAACTGCTGGAAATAATTATCTTTTGAAAACTCTGGTAACATGAAATTATGGAGATACCTTTACAGACACATGCACATTATAAATGATTCAATTTGCCAACCCATAAATACAGAAACATATATAACTTACGATACATCAGCAGAGTCAACACTTATTCACTGAAGATGGCTTTTAAACGACAATTAGTTTTAATTGTATCATTAGTTTGATTAATCCAGCGGAAATTGTTATTTTAATTTTACTCGCACTGTATATTAGTATAGCGTGTATGGATATGGTTTTCTATGATATCATGAACTATCGATTTGAGGTTTTTCGTTGACTTATCACGTTCTGGAGGCGTTGATCAATAATAGGTAAATTTGGAAAAAATACTGGTTTACTGGTGAATTCACTTGGATACTCGGATTAAATTGAATATCATTTCTATTAATGGCTACTTAAGTTCACTGCTTGACAACTATATTCGTACTCTTCTCATCTTGATTTCACTATGTCGTGATTGAATGAAATTCTAACCTCATTTTGAACGTACTTGTTTGACTGCTGAACACTGAGTGATTCTTGATCCGAAAAAACGCGCATTTTTATAACCCGTTACCGGATCACGTGCGAGTTGGGCATAGTCGCGGGGAAAAATGTCTGCTATTATAATTATCTTCAACTTGTCAGCGGCTCAATAATTAATGGCTTTGTTTCTGTCATCAAAAATATATAAAAAAAAAATGTATGCCTTTCGAATTTCGAGTTACATTCATGGGCTGTCATAATCTATAAATTTATAGCGTTTTTTATGTCGTTACAAATACATAAAAACAGTTTTATGATATTTCGTGGAGCTGTCAACAATCTTGGAATTTATAATTTTGTTTACATCGTTAATTTTACTAGATATGGCGATCAGCGGACGTGATGACTTATCTTAAGTGCATTTAATTGTCTTCAGATAACAACATATTTTTAACTGGCATGTGCTTATCAGCTTTGGTCGCTTATTTGAATTAAGAACATATGTTCATATTCATGGAATTTATTTTCTGGCTATAAAGTTCGTATTAAGTAATATTGTTACGAAAATAAGTAGAGTACGCCCCTATCCATCTCGCACGTGCTAGGCGATCCGGCCGGTGGCGTCATAGAATCATTGGGATATTTCCAAGAAGCCGGATGATTCCGGAAATGACATTCTGGGAATCCTAGACTTATGTTTTTTAATATGCGGGTGCACCCGACAGACTAACAGTTTTTATTCATTGATGTTATTGGTGTGATTTGTAAAAATGGAAATGGTTATCGTTATGTGATACAATACTTTCATTTGAAAGGCGCCAGTCCAACCAATATCAAAGCGGAGTTGAATCTATTCTGGGTTGGAACGTCCCGAACGAGCTACCAAGATGAACATCGCAGTGGTCGATCAAACAATAATAATAATAATTTTATTTTCCATATGACAAGAAATTGAATTAGAATAGTGAATAAAATAAATACATATTTACAGAAATAAAATACATACATAATTTGTCAATTCAACTTTTATTTGAAAAAGCACACAATTCAACAAGAGAGCATTGGCAAGTAATTAACGATTTAAGAGGAAAAAATAACATATAATCATCTGCAGTAGATATTGGCCCAGAGTCAAACAAATCCCTTGGAATACTTACAAAATAAAATTTCCGAAAACTTTTTTTTGAGACCAAGGGATATCTATGAGCTGAAAGCTATTTTCAAAGAAATCTGCTGGTGTAGATGAAATTTCCATTAACATATATGAAAATTCACCAGACACCGTTCTTTATATCCTAGTGGAATGTGTTAACAAATCTTGCGAGTCGGGATCATTCCCCAATTTCCTGAAAGAAGCCATCATAATTCCACTCCACAAAGGTGGCGAAACAAGTGATCCTACAAATTATCGTCCAATATCACTCCTCTGCACCCTCTCAAGAATTATAGAAAAGCTCATAAAAAGCAGAATTATGCAATTTCTAAATAAACATAACATTTTGTCTCAGAGTCAGTTTGGATTTCAGAACTCCAAAAGTACAACTGATGCAATCTTTTCAATTCTGGAGAAAGTTTATTTGAGCCTAAATGAGGGTAGGTGGTTGCAGCAGTATTCTGTGACTTCTCTAAAGCATTCGATTGCGTAGATCACAGAATATTGCTCAATTAACTTCTCATTATGGATTCAGGATCATTATGGGTCGAATCTTATCTCACTGGCAGAAAACAAAGGGTTAAAATTTCCAGTCAATGCTCGGGCTACTCTGACATCAGAGCCGGAATACCTCAAGGCTCAGTGCTGGACCCATTTTGTTCTTACTTTACCTCAATGACTTGTCATGTTTACCTATCTCAGGTAAATTCACATTATTTGCTGACGACACCACCCTTATATGGCATGGCAAAAATGTGGATAGCTTAAGAACAGTCATAGTCCAGGAGCTACAGGAGGTCATAACTTGGTGTAATTCGAACCATCTCTGCTTCAATATAGATAAAACTAACATCTTAACCTTCAAATTCCAATTAAACAGCATCAGTCTGAACACCATAGAGTGGAAAATTATCTTGTTTAAAGTTTTGGGTATACTCATCGATGATAAACTTAAATTCGAAGACCACGTTATGTCAGTAAAAAAAAAGATTAGCATCAGGCTGCTACGCAATTAGAGTGGTATCAAACGAACTTGGTCCAATCATTGCTAGAAACACCTATTTCTCCCTGTTTGAATCTCACATTAGATATGGAATAGCTTTCTGGGGTTTCTGTAGCCAGCATTTATTACAATCTCTTTTTGTCCAACAAAAAAGGGCCATCAGGTACTTGTGTAGGGCTAAAGGAAGAGACCACAGTAGACCGCTGTTTATCTCCCAAAAAATTCTTACCATAACTATTTTTATTTTGGAAACTGCCTGTTTGATTCATAACAAACAGTCTTCAAGCACAAATATGACTCGCACTTATGTGAGCACCGAAGTAACACCGTAACAACCTTAGCCTGCCAATCCCAAAAACAACTCTAACAAAAAATTCAATTATATATGAAAGCAGGAAATTATATAACCACCTTCTAGAATATTTAAAAGTCATAAATAATCCTAAACACTTTAGAAAGGCAGCAAAAGACTTCCTCACGCCAAAAGCATACTATGACCTGCAGGAATACTATAATGAAAATTTCGGACATCAATAACCTAGTTCTACTGTGTTACTATTCTAAGTAAGTTTTAAGTATTTGTAAGCTGTATAGTTGTGTAGTGATAACCCGTATGTTTTGTAATGTAATTCATTGTTTCCCCTTTTTAACCTAACTTTATTTTATTGTAACATTATTTTATAATATTTATTTCTACATTTGAACTATATTTTTACACTCAACATTATATACTTTTTATTATTTATTTATTTATTATTTAGCCGTTTTGCTATACATTCCAATAATACAAATCAATTATAATACTACTGATAATAATTAGAAAGAAAAAAAAAATTCAAATGTTTTTTTTCCCCTACACTCTAAGTGAGTACACACTTGTATTGTGTAGTGAGAAAAAAGAAAAACAAAACAAAACAGCATAACATGAAAACCGACAATTTAAAGTCAGAAATAGGAAGAAGGAACGGAACAGTATAAACAATATAAAAATGGAGGGTTAATAGGAACAGAGTAAAACATACTACAATAGGCAGTAATTGTGTGAATCAAAATTCAACAGTGCAGTTAACATGGCTGTAAGTTGGTGAATAATAATAAATATAAATTTTTTTTATGTTTCTATAATTCTCAAGAAGTCCCTATAATTACTATAGATATAAAGTTTAATGGCTGAAGTGAGTTTCTTGAGGTTAGCATATTTTCGAATGGCGAGAGGTAATAGATTATATGCTTTAGGTTGAATATATGTTACAAAACGGTGACTAATGTTCTTGTTGTTAAGTGGTGTAACGAGTAGTTGGTTCAACGTGCCACGTGTATTGTAACCATGATTGAATGTTTGCTGACAATGACCACTCTTATAGGCAGATATTAAAATTGTGAAAAAATATAATGACGAATATTAAGTATATCTGGAATACAGTGCATTTGTCGGGATCGTTTTTTTCGTCTAAAGATAATTTTTAATATAAAATTCTGGATCACTTTGAGATTTTGTAATGAGTTTTCATACAGACCACCCCACACTAGTATTCCATAGCGTAGGAGTGACTCCACAAGTGATTTGTATATTATAAGCAACAGTTTAACCGACAGTATCTCTCTCAGTATATAAAATTTGTAAATCATTTTTCTGAGTTTTGTTGTTAGATAGTTGATGTGAGTTTCCCACCTGAGATTTTTGTCGATTATAATGCCTAAGTATTTGATTTGGCTAACTTCTGTGATGTTTTTATTTAGATTAGTGATGCTAATATTCTGGAACTCTGGCCTATTTGCATTATTGGCAGAAAAAGCTATATAGTGTGTTTTTTCAATATTCAGAGATAGCTGGAAAGCATTTAGCCAATCCGTTATTATGTTTAGTTCTCTTTGGACATGTAATTTAGCTTGTGACCAGGAATCACCCTCGAATAAAATCACAGTGTCATCAGCATAGGAAACAATTTTAGCATTTGATAGTGAAAGCATTGAATTGATGTAGAGTAGAAAGAGTACTGGTCCCAGTACCGTTCCTTGAGGTACACCTATCTTGACGGTAGTTGGGACACTTAGCGAGTCATGGACTTTAACTTGTTGTTGCTATTATCTAATTGATGGCGGAAAACATCCAACACAGTACCACGAATCCCATTTGTTTCAAGAATAGAAAGGAGTTTCTGATGGTTCACTGTGTTGAATGCTTTCGCCAGGTCTAGAAAGACCCCTATACATTTTCTATTCCTGTCCAGCTTATAATTTCATTCACTACAGTGTACATGGCATCACTTGTTGATTTACCTGCCCGAAAACCAAATTGATAATCATTCAATATCTGATTAGCGTTGAAAACTCCATTAAACGATTTTTGAGGCATTTTTCAAAGATTTTACCGAAGTTGTTCTAATACACTTATCGGTCTGTAGTTATTTATTTTGTTTTGTCACCTGCTTTGAATACAGGAGTTATTATTGACTGTTTGAACTGATACGGGACAGATCCTGTTGAGAAGATGAGGTTGAAAATGTGTACAAGAGGGACCAGGATGTGAGGGTGAGTATTTTTGATCATCTTAGTGGTAATATTATCTATTCCGGGAGAACATTTATTTTCTAGTGAGGATATTTGTTGTATCAATTCAGTATCAGTTACAGGAGTTAGGAACATGGAATTTCGATTTGGAGTAAGTGGTGGCAGCATAAATTGCTGAGTAGGGACATTTTTTAGCATATCGATACCTATATTGGTGGAATATTTGACACAATAGTTTGCCATTTCATTATCATCATCAAAATCTTTGCCATGTTCGTCAACAACATGGAATTTGCTGGATAAATTATTATTTTTTTCATTGGTTGCCTCACTTATGATATTGTAAATTTTCTTCATATCATATTGACTATTATGTATTTTATTCAAGTAATATTCATTTTTTGTCTGCCTCAGGAGTTTATTTAAATGATTTCTATAACGTCTGTACTCTTTTTTTAAATTATATATCATATTTGTTTTATTTTTTTTTCTTGAATATCTTCTTACTTGTCTCTAAATGATTATTAAAGGTTGCATAGAATATATTAGGTAGCATGTTGTGCATGGCCAGATTGTAAAACATTATGCCAATTTTCTTGTGATAAGAGGTTATTTAGTTTTGCAATATTATATCCGCCAAAGGTTATTTTATTACTTTCGTTATGGTTATTACTATTAGCTTCCCTGTTAATATTAATCATCACAGGATACTGGTCTGTGATATTACATTCGATAATGAATGAGCTTGGTATATATTTTCCGATTAGGTTGAATTCCATTTTGACAAATATATGATCTGAACAAGTGGCATTGTCTGTTGTTATACGAGTGGGCCTTCGAATGTACGGCTTAAAGCCATGTTTAGCCAGGACGGAAATATATTTATTTACATTTACATCATCATCTTGCATAATATCTATATTAATGTCGCCAATGAAAAAATCAAATTTGGGACTAACTTCACTCATCATGAAAAAGTCGTCAATCTCTTCAATGAAAGCAGTCAGATTACTAGGACAGGGTCTGTATAGGCCTATGATCCTATAAGATAAGCCATTGCAAGCAAGTTCCAAAATGGATAGGGTTACACCACTTACCGCAAGCTTGATGTTTTTGACATTATAATTTAAATTAGATTTGATTAAAATCACTGTCCCATCATTTTTATTGAAGTCAGCTCCATTATATTTGGTATCATATCCAGGAATATGTAAGTTTTCAGTAGATTCCAGCCGAAAGCACTCACTCAAAATAAAAATGTCACAACTGTATAATGCATATGTTTCATACATGGCCAGGAACTCATTGAAGTTCTTTCTTATACTTCTTATGTTACAATGCATGATATTCAACACTTTATTGGGCATGTTATTGAAGAGAGAAGCATACTCTGCTGGGTTCAGGTAATTTCCCTTATGTTCTTCGTAGATTAAACTCAAGTCCTGCAAAATAACATCTTCGTCCAGTAAAACCATTATGTGTTATAGTCGGTTTTGTTTTGTAGTATCTTAACCTGATGTTCCAGGGAGGGACATTCCCGATCCGTTGCCTTATGACTGACATATTATTTACATCTAACTTTTATATATATATATATATATATGACACTGTGATCTTACCACAAGTTATTATTCTCATCGCTCTGTCAATAAGGACTATTTCTTGGACAATAAAGCATGGTTTTGATTGATTGATATACCCCTTTCTGTATTGTTTACAATGACTGAGTTCTGAGTTAACCTTATTTTATTCCTGTGTTGTAATGTGATGTATCACCTTAGGAATTTAGAATTACACTTTTAGCTTTATTTTTTTTTCCTAAGGACCTGCTACAAATGTATTTATATATATATATATGGACGTAGTTAATGAATCTCTCTCTCTCTCTCTCTCTCTTCTCTACATATATACGGAAATAGGAAAACCACAGACAACCAAAATATGTATGACACACAACACAACAGAAACATTTAGCGGTGAAGTCACTTATTTCCCTAGTTAGTAGAGAAATATTTCTTTTTTCATGAAAACATTTCGCAACTAGAAATTCCATGAGTTTCCTTTTGAAAATAGGCAATGGAAAACATTCTTTGAGCTCCGGTGCTAGCTTGTTGAAAGCCCATAAGCCATTTTTATCTGGAGAATTAAATTCAACAATATTTTTGCTAAATGGTACATGAAAATTTTCTCGATTATGAGTGTTCATTTGATGGACATCGGAGTTCTTAATGAATGTTACTTTATTCCTAAATATGTGAAGACATAGTTCGAATATATACGAGGAAGGAAGTGTCAATGTTTTATGGCTAATAAATAGATTTTCACAACTGGTGATAGAAGATCTTTATCTTTAATTCCATACCTGGGCAGTCTATTTATTAAAATATTATGATTGACAACAGTCGAATGCCCTGCTGAGATCACAGAATATCCCTACAGGGCATTCGCCAGAGTCAATCTGAGAAGTTATTTGATTGTAAAAACAGGGAACTGCTGATATCTTTAAATGAGGCGACTATGCCAGAAATGGTGAAAAAAAAACACAAAATGCTATTGGATGACTATTATTTATTACAAATAATAGTATAAGGAAAACTAACAATGACATATCAAATATAACTGATGAAAACAACAAACCCTTTCAGGACGATAAACAACTGGCTGATTACTGCAATAATTATTATGCAAATGCTAGACAAATCATGGCAAGAAAAATAGACAACCCACCCCAGAACTTTGAGAATAGCTTTCCTAACATCAAAAACTCAATGTTCCTTAAACCTGTCGATAGAAATGAAATAATAAACCACATAAAAACCTTGAAAAGTAACAGTTCCCTAGGAATAGATGGTATCACTGCTAAACTACTAAAAAAATGCCATGTCTATATACTTGATCCTCTGATACACATTATAAACCTCATTTTTGTCAATGGAGAAATACCTAATGACTTCAAAATATCAGCAATAACCCTAATATTCAAATCAGGAGGCAAAACAAACATTCAAAACTTTAGACCCATTAGCTTAATCAATACTTTTGAAAATTATTTGAGAAATGTCTCAAATG
The DNA here is from genome assembly GCA_018342105.1 of Gonioctena quinquepunctata. Lineage (NCBI taxonomy): Eukaryota > Metazoa > Arthropoda > Insecta > Coleoptera > Chrysomelidae > Gonioctena > Gonioctena quinquepunctata. The sequence goes on along the minus strand of JAFIRS010000110.1, from coordinate 55,064 downwards.
TAGGTTAAATGACTACTTTACAGCAAACAACATTTTGAGCAACAAGCAATATGGGTTTAAACAAGGTGTAAGCACGACAGATGCAATGTTCAATCTTATAGATAACATCAAACAAAATATGAATGATAATAAGAAATGTATTGGAGTATTCGTTGACTTAGCAAAAGCCTTTGACACAGTGCCTCATACAAAGCTTCTCGATGTACTTGAACATTATGGAATACGGGGCACTGTGCTGAGAGTTTTTCAAAATTATCTGTTCAACAGACAGCAGAAAACAAAAATAAAAAATGTATATAGTAATCTCAAAACCATACAAACAGGGGTCCCACAAGGAACTGTGCTTGGACCAATTTTATTTGTGGCCTACATTAACTCTCTGCTCAAAACTCAAATAGACGGCACAGTAATATCATATGCTGATGACACAGTCCTCATTTTTGAGGATAGTACCTGGAATCAACTACGTAAAAAAGCTGAAGCAGGCGTAGCTATAGTTAAACATTGGTTAGATCACAACAAGCTGTCCTTAAATATAAACAAAACGTCTTATATAGCATTCTCACACAGATGCAAATCGACCAAACTTTAATACACTAAAGATCCCGAACCCTACACTAGAAATAATGGAAACTGAAAAAGTTAAATACTTGGGATAATGAATTATGTTAAATGGTCAATACATGTAAATTACCTCACAAATCGAGTATGCAGATTGATTCACAAATTTTTCGAATTAAGAAAATTCATGAATAAAAAGACACTTCTGATAATATACAAGACATTAGTTGAATCAATAATAAAATATGGAATTCTAGTATGGGGAGGACTTTATAACAACGCATTAAACCCGTTGAATGTTGTTCAAAATTTCATACTACGAGTCATTTCACATAAAGACAGACAGTATCCAACAACTCAATTATACAGTAGCGAAATTCTAAATGTTAGAATGCTATACTTTCATGCAAATTGTGTTTTCATAACCAAGAACCCTCAGCTTAAAAACTACCCTGCCCACTCATATAATACTCGGCAAATTACAAACAAACTACTGACGACACCAAACTGTCATAAAGATGCAAGCTACTGGTTCACAACAACCATTGCACCAAAAATTTTCAATACTCTACCGCTGGATATTAGGAACATAAAAAACTCTAAACTATTTTAAAAAAAATGCAAACATTATATTACAAACAACATTATAGAATATATGAATATCTTATAATACCAAAACTAGTAATCTGATTTCATACAAGAGATATTAACTTAGTATGTAAGTATATATATAATAATGATATATGTTAGTATATACTGTAGGTATAACGTATTATATTAGTGAATAAGTAGAATAGAAAAATACACATACAGGTGTGCTGACACCTACGTGTATATCTAAAAAAGCAATGAAATAATATATGAAATGGAAACGATTGATGTAATCATAATTATAAATGTAATGTAATGTAATGTGATGTAAAATATGTTCATTATATAACAATAAAGTATAAAGTATTGGATGACCGTCGACTGAAAGTGCGCGAGCTGGCAGACATGGTAGGCATTTCAAAAAATGCTGTACTGTCAGGCCCCATAATTACAGAAAAACTTTCATTCATAAGAAACAACACGAATTAAACCCGCATATTAAAAAATATGACTCTAGGATTCCCAGAATGTCATTTCCGGAATCATCCGGCTTCTTGGAAATATCCCAATGATTCTATGACGCCACCGTCCGGATCGCCTAGCACGTGCGAGATGGATAGGGGCGTACTCTACTTATTTTCGTAACAATATTATTCCTTTTGCAGCTTAGGCGATCGAACTGTCAACGACTTGACGCAATATCCCGTATTTCCATGGATAATTTCAAACTACATTTCTGAAGAATTGGATCTAGACAATCCCGACAACTATCGAGACCTATCGAAGCCCGTCGGCGCCTTGAACGAAACACGTTTAGCTCGCTTACTGGAAAGATACCAAGAAATGTCGATCCCAAAGTTCTTGTACGGTTCACATTACTCCACTCCGGGATTCGTTCTCTATTATTTAGCGAGATTATACCCACATTATGTCCTGTGTTTGCAAAGCGGCAGGTACGACCATCCCGATAGAATGTTCAACGCAGTGGCCGACGCCTATAAAAACTGCCTGAGCAACATGTCGGATTTCAAAGAATTGATACCGGAGTTTTATGACGTCGCAGAAGGTGGGAAATTCCTGACAAACAATATGGGCATCAATTTTGGATATAGACATAATAACGTCAAGGTCGGGGATGTGCAACTGCCTCCATGGGCCAGCAGCCCTGCAGAGTTCATCAATATTTTGAGGAAGGCGCTGGAGAGCGATATTGTATCCAAAAACTTACACAATTGGATTGACCTCATTTTTGGGTACAAGCAGAAAGGAGGGGAGGCAATTGAGGCGAATAATTGTAAGAATCGATGCAAAATATATTATAAAAAGATTTCTGAACCTTCTACAAGCTTGAAAAAATAGTACAAGCACCACTAAAAATTTGCCACAAGTTGATTTTCTCACGACCCGCACTCCAATTCGAAGTGTGGGCTTGTTTAGCTCATTTGATACGTCTTTTCAATATCTATTCAAAATTGCTATGGTTTTTTTAACAGGAAAGAAATCTGATTGACGAAATTCGTCTTTGTTCTTTATAATCAAAAGGCAAGCAAAACAATTCCTGGGTGCATTTCCGACAATGTCAACTGAAAGGAAGACATAAAAACACACATTCTTCATATATGGAAGTGTTAGTTTCTGTTGAAAACGCCCTCTGTGGTTGTGATAGCATGACAGTAGTTGCCAGTGTTTCGCGTGTTTATTTATTTATTTTACAATTGGGCAACCCAACAGAGTACAACTACACCCTGTATATGAAGTTTCATTCAGCTGCCTTGTGAATCATATAAATATACATTTTACCAATTATTTTTAGTATTTTATCACTTGTGCTACGAAGGAGCCGTCGATTTGGATTCAATTTCGGATTTGAACGAAAGGCACGCCCTAGAAGTTCAAATCATGGAATTTGGACAAATACCTAAACAAGTATTTAAGGTTCCCCATCCTAGAAGAATGCTTGGAGACATTCCCGTCGAACCCTCTCAAATTCAGCAAAGTGAAATCACTGAAGGTTAGTTAGAGTCACCGAAATACAGCGTGTCACACTTACTTTTATGATTTTGCAGATGTATGGAAAACCGCGAAGTCTTTGGAATTGTGCACCAGTTTCAATTCCCACAAAAACACCGTGAGCTATTTGTCTATCAGTGAAGACGGTACCCGGATTACGTCGGTTGGTCACGATTCCAAGCTCAAGGTATTCTCTTTGTCTCAAAACAAACAGGTTAGGAGCGCCAGTATTGGTAACATGCCGCTAAGCAGTTGCATCCAGTTGCCGAATATTAATAAATTAGTTATTGCCAGTTGGGACAACCAAATGTGAGTAGAATAGTTGAAATGAGTTTTGAACTCCACATTATATATAATCTATAGATTACACTCCACATTATAATCTATAAAATATTGAAATTATAATCTATAAAATTTTGAAATAAAATTTATTTATTATTATTATTATTATAGACTCTCCACATTATAATCTATAGATACAAGAACTCCTAAGAACAAAGTAAATATATTGTGCTTTATTTATTTAACTCCTGAGTTACGTCTTCATCTTTATTGTTTCTCCAGTTATGTTTTTCCTTCCTGGTGCTTCTCCTAGTTTTTGATTCTTTATTACATTTATCACTTCCTCTTTTCTGATTTGTTCCATTCCTCATGTGTTGTTGAGATTTTCATTTTGGTTTATTTAATTTTATTCTGCTTTATTTTTCCACAATAGTTTCTCCATTATTTTATCTTCGTCTGTGATTATATTTTCTTCTTCATCTTTAATATTCATCATTATTATTATTTCAATTTTCCATAAAATATCTTGTGATCCTCCCTAAAGATTCTTGTTAGGATTCTTCAACTAATATCAATACATTATGGAATTTTTGCTAGAGAAAAAACAAAATGGCGGCTCCAATATGGCGGACGAGTTTTGTGAATATGATTCGATTCTATTCAAAATTGCTATGTGGAGGTTTTCGGGGACAGAAATCACGAATTTTTTGTCAAAATTCGTAAATTCAAGATGGCCGATCCAATATGGCGACGAGTTTTGTGGTTATAGCCCGATTCCATAAAAAATAGTATGTGGGGGTTTTTGGGGTCAGATATCATGATGTTTTTGTCAAAATTCATGAATTCAAGATGGCGGTTCCAAAATGGCGAGAGTTTACCTTGTTATATATATATATATATATATATATATATATATATATATATATATATATATATATATATATATATATAGCCCAATTCCAATAAAAATTGGTATGTGGGGGTTTTTGGGGTCAGAGATCATGATTTTTTTGAAGAAATCCACGAATTCAAGATGGCGACGAGTTTTGTGATTATTTATTAATAATCTACGGGTAAACCCAATTTTATAGGTTAACATAAATAGTTAATATAACAAACTTAACCTAGTCATATCTAAATTAATAATAATGATTATAATATTAGGTGAAAAAAAAACACAGAAGATTCAAAAATTTCAAAGATACATAATGCATCATACTAAGATCAACTGACAAAGGTGAGAAGATAAAACAGATAAATGACAAAAATATAAGTAAAAAAAGAAATAAAAAAAAAAATTACAAACAGTTCATGAAACTAACCTTTAAGGTTAGTGGATTTCAAGAACAAATTCAATTATACAAAATCAGACAACTTTCAGCATATCTTCTTTAATTTTTGTTTTATTGATGAAATATTAGAACCGAACAAGTCAATGTGACAACTATAATCATTCCCATACTTGACCATCCTGTTAAAAGGTGCATCTTGTGAATAATTATTTTGGCAAAAAGTTGCGTGAAAAACTTTGAGGTTTCTGGTTTGCCTAACTGGAACATTCAAGTAAAATTCAGAAAGTATGCAGGGACCGTTGATAGTTCCTGATATGATTTTATGAAGAAAGCAAATATCCGAATTGATCCTTCTTTGTTCAAGAGGCTGCAAATTCAAAGATTGCATAACATCAGTATAGTTATATTCACTACGGCGGTCCCACAACATGTTGGGAATGTGCTCTCTGATAAAACGTGCAAAATGTTTGAATGTTGTAAGTCAAAACCAGTTCAAGTCACAGTTTGTGTGAAGTGTGGCAAAGCATACCACAAGAGCTGCAGTGAAAGAAGAAATCATGAAGAGATAGATGAAAGTAGAATAGTGTGCTGTAAGGAAACACTGTCAACAAATGTACAAGGTTATGTGGTGCTAAGTGACGACAAAGACCAAAAAGGTAACGAAAATACAGAAACCAATAGTCTTATCGAGTCTCTAAGAACTGAAAATGACCTATTAAGGAAATTATTATACGAAAAAGATGAGAAATATTCGATTTTACTCGAAAATAAAACATTATTAGAGCAAAAAATAGCATATCTAACCGATGCAAACAAAAAGATGTCGACAGACAAAAACACACAAAATGAAAAAACGATACAAAGGTACTCAGAAGCAGTAAAACCTGGGCATTCCATGGTAACAAAAACAGTAAACAAAATAAATGAACAAAAAAGGAAATTCCTGAACACCACAAACACAGCAAATAGTGAATGCGTGTCTGAAACAACGATTCTCAATGCAGGCGCTGACAAAATGGAAAACGAGGAGGAGAATTCACTAAGGTGGGAATAAGAGGGAAAAAATAGAAAAGAGAAAAAAAGAAATATTGGCGAATCAGAAGAAGCTAATGATTTTGGTTTTGAGGAGTGTTACCAAGGCCTGGATGTATCTATATCGGGTTTTACCTGATGTAGAAGTGAGTCATATTCAAAATTACCTGGAAGATAAACTAGGAAAAACAGAAGAGTTTGTCATCAAGGAGCTGAAATCCAGTATTCCCAAAAGAAATGTTTCATGGTAGGAACCAAACTAGCGTTCAAAGACACGCTTATACCAACCCTCCTTTTGGCCAAGAGGAGTGTGTTACAGAAGGTTTGACTTGTCTATATATAATTCTTATGAGTATCAGCATAATGGAAACCCAGGAAATTTTTTCTGAACAAAATCGATAGACCTCCACTCACATCAAGTAATTTGAAGAAAAGTCGGAATAGCAGCTTAATCCACCAAAATACACAGTCATTAGGAAATAGTATTGACGGGATAACAGATCTACTGAAGAGCCAAGGAGATTGCATTGCTTATGTATAACAGAGCACTGGCAAACAAAAGATCGACTAAACAAGCTGGGAATCGAAAATTTTGACCTGGTTGCGAGTTTCTGTCGGAAGGAGGCACATAAACATGGAGGCAGTGCAATTTATGTCAGAAGGGGCTGTCATGTCAAGGAAAGAAGTGAAGCAGAAGATAAATCGGAGGAGGGTATGATTGAGTGTTGTGCCTGTGAATTGTTCATGAATGACAAAAAAATTTTAGTTATCTCTATATACAGACCACCATGTGGAAATTTTAATATGTTTGTAAAAAAGTTGGAGGACATGTTTATGTGTATTTTTTAACGAAAAGCAAAAGCTAATATTAATGGCGATTTTAACATTGATTTTCTATCGAATAGCAGAGAGAAAAAGAATTAATTTCACTTCTTAGCTCCTTTAACTTAACCCTTACAATCAATGAACCGACTCTATCACATATAGGTCAAGAACATGTCTGGACAACATTATAACAAACTTAGATGAAAATTTTGTGCTACAGTATTGCAATCTATGATTTCAGACCACACAGCTCAAAAAATAGTTATAAATCAAACACCAAAAAAGGAAAATAAATTTCTCAATGAAACGTCATTTCAATGATGAAAACATAAAGGACTTCTGTGACAGGTTGGATAAGGCAAATTGGAATGAATTTTACAAAAATGATAATCATGAAGTGAACAAACAGTGGATCTCTTTCCACGGATATATTTCTACACCACTTTAGCAAGCTTTCCTTTGAGAAGAATTAATCCAATGAATAAAAACAATTTAACAAGAAACAGTCGCCTGAAATCATAGAATGTAAAAATCGGCTAGATATCTTTTACACTATTAGTTCAACTGATCCAAGATACAATAATGTTTATAGAGAAATTAAAAAGAGTACAATAACCTACTGACAACTGCTAGGGCAAGAAACTATCAAACACGAATTCAGAAATCAGATTGTAAAAATAAAAACTACATGGCAAATCGTGAAGGAAATACAGGGAGAGGTGAATTGCAAAAAATGAAATAGAGGTTCAGAGGATTCTAAAGAGGTTCAAATAATTTCAGTGAATTCCTTAGAAACATTACAAACAAACTTTTGGACCAGTTGGGGAATGCACCTTTTGCTAGTAATATACTTACAAACGATAAATCTATGTTTGTTACGCCAGTGGATGAACGAGAAGTTAGGGAAATAGTTGGATGTTTCAAAAATAAATTAAGCAGCGGCGATGATGAGGTACCTATCATTGTTATAAAAAAATGTATCTATCATATTAGTACCCCTTTAGTTCATATTATCAATAATTCATTTAAATTTGGAATATTCCGGAAGCTTTAAAACTAGCCTTAATCAAACCAATCCATAAAAGGAGATAAAGCCCTAATAGAAAATTATAGACCAATAAGTATACTTTCTTCCTTTTCTAAAATATTTGAAACAGCTATGTGCAATAGACTCACAAATTTTTTAACAAAATGCAATGTATTTAATGACATCCAGCATGGGTACCAGAAGGGTAGATCTACCCAGACTGCAGTCTTCCAGTTGATAAATAACATTTTGAAAGAACTTGAAAATAACAATTTGATATTGGGTATGTTTTTGGACTTATCAAAGGCATACGATTGCCTCAACCACGACATAATGCTGTATAAACTAGATAAATATGGAGTAAGGGGACCTGCTCTAAAATGGTTTAGGTCATACCTAAGCAACAGAAAACAAAAAGTTGTGATTTCTAAAGACGAGTTACAGTAACTCGGAAATCAGTCTAGTTCAAAACGAGTGCCTCAAGGAAGCATAACGGGACCTTTATTATTTATTATTTATCTAAATGATATAACAACTATCATTCAAGCTAACTGTCAATTAACGAACTATGCGGATGATACCAATATACTTGTGCATGCATCAACATGGCTGACTTGATAGAAACATCCCAACACACTTTAAATAATGCTAACCATTGGTTTAGAACAAATAAGCAAATTTGCAATAATGAAAAAACCAGTCTTGTTCTTTTTAAAACCAGCCAGATGGGATATACACCAAATGACATCATCTTGAATGATATCAACTTTAACATATCTTCTGTTACAAAGTTTCTGGGATTGTACATAGACGAAACAATGACCTGGGAGATACACATATACAGTATCTGCAAAATACTCAACACGGTTTGTTACAGTATGTGAGTCCTAAAAAAATACAACCAATCTTTCTACTCAAAAAATTTTGTACCCAGCGAACTTTTAAGGCCTCTTGAGGTATGGAATTATATTCTTTGGGGTAGTAGAGATTTATGTAGAGTATTCATCCAACAGAAAAGAATTTTGAGATTAATGATCAATCTAAAAATAAATGAGTCCTGCAGAGGCAAATTCAGAAACCTTAAAATCCTTACTACCTTTGGAATATACATACAGGAGTGTCTTATTTTCTTTTTCAAAAACACACATTTGTTTGATGACTGCAAACCACAGATCATGTATAGCACAAGGAACCTCAATTACACTTATCCTATACATAGATTGACTATGAGTGAAAAAGGTGCGTTTTACAACTGCCTCAAAATGTTTAACAAATTACCAGCTGAAATCAAAAATACTAAACAATTGAGAACATTCAAGAAAGAAATATTCAACTTACTAATAGAGATAGAGCCCTATAGTTCTGAAGAATATTTAAATTGGAATGGGTAAACACTGAAATTAATTGCAAAGGCTTCTGACCATTATTTCTGTTAATATTATTTTACATTGTATGTGTATTGTAATGTTCTTTGAAATAAAATTTGTTTATTATTATTATTATTATTATTAAATCCCAGTTTGTAGGCAGCAAAGAGTAAACACTTTTTCTGAACGCCTTCAATATTGTTTTTTTGGTAAATGTAGTTGGGATACCATACTACAGATGAATATTCCAGAATTGATCTGACTAATGCACAATATAGAGTTATTGTTTTTTTAACCGAAAAATCACTGGATGATCGAATAATAAAGCCAAACATTTTAAATGAACGAGCAATAATGTCTCTAATATGTTGATAGAAGGTTAATTTGGAATCGAATGTAACACCCAGGTCCCTAACCTCGTTGACAATAAAATATTGGTAATTTAGTTTTGTTTGATTTAGAAAACGTTATTTGGTAGCATTTATTAATATTTAAGCCCATGACATTAGTTTTACACCATTCAAAAAATAAACATAATTCGGCTTATAGCCCGATTCCATTCAAAATTGGTATGTGGGGGTTTTTGGGGTCGGAGATCATGATTTTTTTATCAAAATTCATGACTTTAAGTTGTCGGCGGCTCCAATATGGCGATGAGTTTTGGGGTTATAGCTCGATTCCATTAAAATTGGTGTGTGGGGTTTTTGGGGTCGGAGATCATGATTTTTTTAGTCAAAATCCAGACTTTAAGATGTTGGGCTCCAAGATGGCGATGTGTTTTGTTATTATGGCCCGATTCCATTCAAAATTGGTATGTGAGAAATTTGGGGACCTAGATCACGATTTTTTTCTCAAAATTCATAAATTTAAGATGGCGGCTCCAGTATGGCGATGAGATTTTTGGTTATAGCCCGATTCCAATAAAAATTGGTATGTGGGGGTTTTTGGGGTCGGAGATCATGATTTTTTTGTCAAAATTCATAAATTTAAGATGGCGGCTCCAGTATGGCGATGAGTTTTTGGTTATAGCCCGATTCCAATAAAAATTGGTATGTGGGGGTTTTTGGGGTCGGAGATCACGATTTTTTTCTCAAAATTCATAAATTTAAGATGGCGGCTCCAGTATGGCGATGAGTTTTGTGGTTATAGCCCGATTCCAATAAAAATTGGTATGTGGGGGTTTTTGGGGTCGGAGATCATGATTTTTTTGTCAAAATCCACGACTTCAAGATGTCGGCTCCAATATGGCGATGAGTTTTGTGGTTATAGCTCGATTCCAATAAAAATTGGTATGTGGGGGTTTTTGGGGTCGGAGATCATGATTTTTTTCTCAAAATTCATAAATTTAAGATGGCGGCTCCAGTATGGCGATGAGTTTTTTGGTTATAGCCCGATTCCAATAAAAATTGGTATGTGGGGGTTTTTGTGGTCGGAGATCATGATTTTTTTGTCAAAATTCATGAATTCAAGATGGCGGCTCCAGTATGGCGATGAGTTTTTTGGTTATAGCCCGATTCCAATAAAAATTGGTATGTGGGGGTTTTTGTGGTCGGAGATCATGATTTTTTTGTCAAAATCCACGACTTCGAAATGTCGGCTCCAATATGGCGATGAGTTTTGTGGTTATAGCTCGATTCCAATAAAAATTGGAATGTGGCAGTTTTTGGGGTCGGAGATCATGATTTTTTAGTCAAAATCCACGAATTCAAGATGGCGGCTTCAAGATGGCGACAAGTTTTGTGATTATAGCCCGATTCCATTCAAAATTGGTGTGTGGGGGTTTTTGGGGTCGGACATCATGATGTTTTTATCAAAATTCATGAATTCAAGTTGGCAGCTCCAAGATGGCGATGTGTTTTGTTATTATGGCCCGATTCCATTCAAAATTTTTGGTATATGGGGGTATTCGGGGACCTAGATCACGATTTTTGTGTCAAAATTCAATAAGGTGACGGATTTCATGAATGACTTGAAAAGAATTGAATACAAATTATTAGATAAACATTTTTAAGACAAGCTTTTATACAAATGCACTAAAAAGGAAAACATAATTTCTTTGATTGTTTGACCTAGGTTATTCTGTGAGTAGCAGATTCAAAAGCTTTCCGCGAATATAAAATAGAAACAAATTACAGAAATAATGTTTTACTTTTTAGTGCATTTGCATAAAGGCTTGTCTTGATTTTTTTTAATAATTTTTATTTCTATATATTCCTCATAATATTCTCTTTCCTTTGTATTCACTTTTTCCATGCTTTCTTCTTGTCTTTAATTTTTGTTACTGTTCTACTTACATATCTTTTTTGTAAATAAAAAATCGATTTCTGTTTTATGATAAAAAACGACTTTCTAAATACTTTCAATATACTGTTACAAACTTCTGTGAAAACTCAGTTGGTACTCTTTTTCGTAATTGAAGACATAGGTGGATGAAGGTGTTATGTTACAATCCTGTTTCTTTCTGCATAAATGAACGTTTTCTCGTATATACCCTTCATTAGTGAGTGAAATTGTATGATCTTTGTTAATCACCTGGAAACCCCGCTGCTCAGCTAATCCTGAATAGAAAAAAAAATACATAAAAAAAACTTTGATATTACTTTACTCAAAATTTTAGTGATATTTCATCCACTCATGTCCTCAATTTTTCAATGAGTTCGTTGACTTTAATTGTACATACCATATTCGTTACGCAACAAGCGCAAATCTCAAATCACGGTTACACAATCATAATCCGCGAGTACCCCCTAAAGAAACACTGGAAGTTAACACTTCTATGGAAAACTGCAATCTGTTCTCCTTTAAGTCGAACTTTGTGAGACAGGGGATCGAATCCTGGCTGCTATTTTTCAACAGTACCTAATTCACCAGGGCCGTATTAAAAGGTGTGGAGGCCCTGGGGCAACAAAGGAGTGGAGGCCCCTAATTATTTTTCAAACAAGTTTTTTTTTTGGATTTATTTATTGCGGAACAAATCAAATTATTTCGGCACGAGCATATGTAGGTATAATAAAATACAAGAAATAAATTAAATTACAGCGTAAACAAAGGGATTCTTGCGAGCTTTTTTCGACGAAAAATCATTGATGATTTCAGTCAAATCCAGCAACTGGAGAAAATCATTCTCAATGCTAAGAAGCGATAACTTTGATAGGCGGCTTTGTCTCATCGTAATTCGCCTATTTTTTCATTTTGGAAAATGGACTTTCCAGTGCAATTTGACATCATCACATTCTCAGTTGTAATATCACAAGAGAGTGAAAATAATTCGACAGATTTTCGAAAACTTGTTGCCAGGCAGTGGACTAGAGAGACCAACTGGCTCGAGTGGCTATTGCCAACAAGTTTGAGAAAGAAATCTAGATAATTATTTTCTATATATCGAACTCTCGTGTATTCTTTAGATTATTTTTTGATGTTACGATCATAAACACATTTCCCTGCAAAATTATATAATGTACTAAACCGGTTTTGATTCATTTCACACTTTTCATGCGAATTGATGACAGACGTCAAATTAAAAATATAGGTTGTTAGACAATAAAAACAAAATACCTCAAATTATTCCCGCGACAATTTTCTAGGTAGAATATTCCCACTATTGATTGGCCAAAACGTATATGAATTATTTGAATTGAACGTTTCCATTGGTTTCTAGCAATGTCAAAAAATAATCACTGTAATTTCAATGTTTGAGAATGTAGCTCTGAAATTTTAGTTTTCAAGAATTTGATAGTAGAACATCTTAGATAGATAGATAGTCCTTTTCAGAAGGACAACATTTGTTGCGAAATGTCATCCTTCTCTTAGACTCACACTTTCAGATTTCGGGGATTTCTCTGTTACAAGCCCGCCACTCAGCGGACACTTGTCAACGCCAATAAATAGGAAAAACAGGTATAGACGGGCAAAGTGTTTGTAGAATCGGTAGAAAAATAGTCAACAGAATTTGAACTTTTGTTCTATTATGGAATGCGCACAGGGCTCTTATAAATAATTTGATGCAATCATATTCATAAATTGAAATATTATTTTCTTTTGCTTATGATTATTGAATTTTATTGTGTATCTAGATCGCTTGTGTCATTCGAAGAATACATCGACAGAAAATCCTTCATTTAATAAAAAAAATGTATATTTTTTTAAAATTCAATTGTTCTTATTTTTACAGCTAATTTCGATATGACATAATATTTTGTATAATAGTATGATGTTTTACTTGGTGATTGTTCCTCGCATATACACATGATTCATCAGATCGAAGATTAATATTAACCATGGATTTTGACAAGACTACGAAACATGTTTTTGAATGTTTAAAACGAAAAATGAGAGGAAAAAGTGGGAGAACTGCTCTTTCGTTGTCAGATTTTTTATATATAATTTTGCATATCCTTTGGTATTTGTTAGGAAATGTTACCTAAAAATTTATATTGTGGAGGCCCCTCTCTTGTGGAGGCCCCGGGGCTGCAGCCCCGTTTGCCCCCCTCTTAATCCGGCTCTGTAATTCACTACTTTTATAGATCCTTATATGACTTGGACTACGGCAGAGTGACGGAGAATGTATTAGCACACGAAGACGCCATCACTTGCATGTGTTTCTGTTTTAAAAATAATCTCCTGATATCTGGCAGTGGAGATTGCACTGTCAAAATTTGGAAAGGCCTCAACAGCGATGGAGTCATCAGACCTATGCAGTGCCTTTACAAGCAGATCGATCATAATTCTCAAGTCAATTGTTTGAGTATCGACAGGTAGGTGTCATATCAGAATCAGAATCAATGTATTCATCACAAAAAAATACATAAATATTCAATGAACAAAGATCAAAGACAGATGCATCTTTATCGGACTAGTCAGAAAAATGGGATATAAATAGGTATGCATTTTAGATAATTAACATACAGTTAAAATACAAGTAAAATTAAAATTAATAATTAAAAAAATTAAAAATTTATATTGAAAACAAAACACATTTTATAAGTTGAGAAACAAAATACATTTTAAAAGTTGAGAAACTCTTCTATACTATAAAATATTTGTTCTGTCAGAAAACGTTTGAGTTTAATGCTAAATGACATGTTAGACATATTACAGGTATATTGTTTGAGCTCACAGATACATTTGAATTTATTGTATAATTTAACTCCTATGTAGTCAGGCGAGTTCTGGCAGATTTGTAATCGTGAGTAACTCCTTTCATTCGTGTGTCATGCGAGTGCAAGTCCTCATTTTTCTTGAACCTGTTTTCATTTTCTTTAATATAGGTAATTATTTGAAATATGTATAAGCTGGGCAAAGTTTGTATTTGCGATCTTTTAAATAGGTCTTTACATGTTGACAGTGGATGGACATTGAACATAGCTCTTAGTATTTTTTTCTGTGCTCTGAATGCCTTATCGGCATGTGACGAGGAACCCCAGAATACTAATCCATATTGTAGAACTGACTGAACAAGCCCGTAATATAGTAATTTAAGTACATTAAAAGAAACAGAGTCTTTGAGCTGCCCTATCATGTAACAACATGTGCTTAGTCTGGAGCATACACTTTTTATATGGGCCTCCCATGTTAATTTTTGGTCAAGTGTAACACCTAGAAATTTCATTGTTTCTGTAGCTTCAATTGATTTTCTATTGATATGTAGGTAAAGATTTTGGTCAGGTGTAAACATTCCTTGGTAAAATCCGCATAAAATATGTTTTCGTCACATTCAATTGCAGACCGTTCTGAGTACAATATTCATAAAGCTCACTAGAGGCTCCATTACTATTCACAATTAATTGTTCAATGTCGATGTTTGACATCAAAATATTAGTATCATCAGCATACAGTAAGATTTGTTCAGGATAGTTGCAGAATTTTTTTATGTCTGATGTGAATATTATAAAGAACAAGGGTCCCAATATTGAGCCTTGGGGTACTTCTAGGTTAGATTCTCTTGTTTGCGATTTTGAGTTGTCATACATTGTTATTTGTGTACGCTCAGATAGATAAGACTTCGCCCAGTCAAGAGGTACCCCACGCACACCGACAGCCTCTAATTTAAGCAGCAATAGATCTCGGTCGATCGTGTCAAACGAACGGCTCAGGTCATAAAAAAGACATTTCTTTATTATTGAGTGCTTCGTACAAAAATTTCATTATATCATGAACAGCAGTTGTGGTGGACTTTTTGTCTCTAAAACCATGTTGTATATCAGGAATAAGCTTGAAACATTCCAAGTGATTTGTTAACCGTTGACAGTATGCTGACTCAAAAATTTTAGAAATATGATTTTGGATGCAAATTAATCTATAGTTTTTTATATCATTAGCGGATCTTTTGTTTTAAAAAATTGGTATTCCTTTGGATTTTTTAATGTTAGGGAATATTCCATGTGAAAATGACTTATTTATCAGGTAACACAGGGGTTCAGCAATGAGTGTGGCAACTGACCTGACCGCTCTACCATCAATATCATCCGACCCAGGTGTAGATTTGACAGCAGTTTTCCTTATTATTGATAAAATTTATTCGGGTGTTATTGGTGTTAAAAAGAAACTTGTAGGCACTTCCTCGATACACATAGTTCGGTACCTGACGATTTGTATTGCAATCAATGAAATAGTCGTTTATATAATTTGCTTGTTCAGTAGAAGTTTCTCCTTCCAGAAATCCAGCAGATGCTTTCCTTACTGATCCACTATCTTTACTCTCTTTAATAATTTTCCAACTTTCACTCATGACATTATCTATATTCAAAATTCGTTCATTATTTAACTTTTTTCTATGATTTTTCACATGCACTCTATATTCTTTTTTAAATTGTTTATATTTTTTTGTATACCAAGGATTGTTTAGAGCTTTGCTTAATTTACTCATTTTACAAAGCTGGGCATGCATTTGCTTGATTTCTGGAGTGTACCATTTCTTTTTGTTGGGTTTAATGTGTATTGTTTTAATTGGAAAGGCACATTCGTAGTAATAAAGAAAAGTATGATAAAATATGGAAAACTGTTCTTGAAAGTCTGTTGTATGATACATTTCATTCCAATTTTCTTTTGATAAATAGTTCTGAAAATCTTGAATATTGGAGTCATTAATTTTTATTTTTGTACACGGTGATTGTTTTTATTATTGTTATGTAATACATCATTAAACGAACATACCTGATAAGTGTGGTCTGAGAAAAAAGAGGGACTTACTCTTGCAATGCACTCATCTGTATTTGAGAAAACGTCTATGCAGGTTGCAGTTGTAGATGTTATTCTTGTGGCCTCATTGATATGATTTTTTATGCCATACTCGCCTAACATATTTATAATTTTTTGTTTCTCATCACTATTCACTAAGAAATCTACATTAATATCGCCACAAATGACAAAAGTATCTACCTTCCGATATGTACTATACAATAATGCATCGAGTTGATATAAGAAGTTATTGAAATTTTTATGACGAAGGAGATAGACCTTATTTGTTTTTGAATGGCGAAAAAACGGTCAGAGAATAGTCTCATTTCCTTAGTAAGGACTGTGGGTTCACTTTTATTAACATGCTTTTATTAGCTTCACCTGTATGTATGTAACGGATTTTTTGAAATCAATTTCTACCCACTTCCACACGTCATGACAGTGTTTATACACATTTCTGTACTATAAGCATTTTTTTTTGCTAAATATGGGATATACCGGGTGAGTGAAATTCGAGTAGATGCATGGGGATCTCGGAAACGGTAAGAGCTACAGAGAGGGTTAAATGGAGGCAAAGTTGCGTATTATGGAGCTCTTTAGATGTTGAAAAATCTGAGCTAGTCCTCTCACTTTCAGAGATTACAGGAAATAAATAATAGTTTAAAAAAACTAAAAAACACGATTATATAAAAAACCGAACTAAAAAATAAACAAATAATAGTTTAAAAAAACGAAAAAACACGCTTTTATAGAAAACCAAACTAAAAAAATAGAAAATAAATTTTAATAAATTTGAATTAAGAATAGTGTAATTTTTTTTGATAAATATAAATTTATAATAATGTAAATAAAAAAATTAAATTATTTAATTAAAATTAAAATTATTTAATTAATTTAATTAAAAAAGCGTGGTGTGCTTAATCTTTTTAAATAAAATAAATTTCTTATTTACATTATTATTAATTTATATTTATTATTACATTTTTTTATACTATTCTTAATTCAAATTTATTAAAATTTATTTTCAATTTTTTTAGTTTGGTTTTCTATAAACGCGTGTTTTTTTTATTTTATTAATTATTTATTTTTTAGTTCGGTTTTTTATAAAAAGCGTGTTTTTCAGTTTTTTTAAACTATTATTTATTTTCTACTTTTTACTTTGGTTTATTTATAAAAGCGTGTTTTTTTAATTTTTTTAAACTATTATCTGTTCTAATCTACTATTAATTCCGTGATTACTATTAGTAACTGTAATTATTTTCCAAATCATTAATGTGTACAGCTGTATTAATAGTCAAATCTCGATTTTAAAAGTCATTCAAATATTTTAACATTGTCAATATATACAGTGAGCCGCCATCTTGAATTTTTCAATTTTCACGAAAGAATCATAATATTCGACTTCAAAAACCCACACATACCAATTTTGAATAGAATCGGACCATAATAAAACTCGTCCACCATTTTGGAGCCGCCATCTTGCATTTTTCAATTTTCACGAAAGAATCATAATATTCGACTCCAAAAACCCCCACAACCAATTTGAATAGAATCGGACCATAATACAAAACTTGTCCACCATTTTGGAGCCGCCATCTTGAATTCTTCAATTTTGACAAAATAATCATAATCTCCGACCCCAAAACCCCACACACCAATTTTTAATAGAATATGACCATAATCACAAAACTCGTCCGCCATTTTGGAGCCGCCCTTGAATCCTTCAATTTTGACAAAATAATCATAATCTCCGGCCCCAAAAACCCTCACATACCAATTTTGAATAGAATTGGACCATAATCACAAAACTCGTCCGCCATTTTGGAGCCGCCATCTAGAATTTTTCTATTTTTACAAAAGAATCATAATATTGGACCCCTAAAACCCCCACATATCAATTTTGAATAGAATCGGACCATAATCACAAAACTCGTCTACCATTTTGGAGCCGCCTTCTTGAATTTTTCAGTTTTGACAAAAGAATCATAATCTCTGACTACGAAAACCCTCAGATACCAATTTTGAAGCGAATCAGACCTTAATCACAAAACTCGTCCGCCATATTGAAGCCGCCATTTTGTTTTTTTTCAAACAAAAATTTCTTAATGCATTGTCACCGGAATTATGTACACCTGCCAAATTTCAGATCAGTCGTACGTCTGGAAGTGGGTCAAAATCGCGCCCAAAGGAGTCGGTTACAAACAAACAAACAAACATACAAGTGACGCTAATATAAAGCGTGTAAAAATAAAGTTTGAGTCTAATTGTTCCTAACATATTAGTTTCTAACTTTCTCAATGCGAATCGATAGTGCTAATTAGTTATGAAATATTTTGTTATTAAATTACGCTTTTTATTTTTCTACAAATGTCTCCTAAATAAAACATTTTTTGGTTTTTACATGAACGTAGAAAAAATATTGTATGCAACTCATGCCAAAAAGTGTTTATTGCACTCGACGTGTTGTCCAACTCGGCCTGACGGCCTCATTGGACAATTTCACGTCGCGTGCAATAAACACTAACTTTTTGCACTTGTTGCATAAATAACTTATTTTCCGAAAGACTGTTTTGTTACAATTTTTATATTTCCAGTGGAAATGGCCACTTGGCCGTTGGTACGGAAGACGGAGATGTCTACATATGGGAAATGAACAATTTCACATTAGTGAAAAGATACCCATTACAATCGGCCAGTATCGATACGATCAGCTATAGTCCGGATGGCCTCAAACTAGGCTTGGGTAGCAGAGACAAATTTTTTCAGATAATCGATGTTAATTCCGGAATGTCGGTTTTCAGTACAGTATTACATGCCAATGTTTCTTCCTCTAAATGGAACGAATTTTTGTTAGTCATCGGTTGTGAAGACGGAACGCTGTTGCTTTGGGACATCTTCGAAGTGAAGCTCTTGCTGGAGATCAAAGCCCACTCAGGTAGAGTAATAATAAAGATGATAATTTTCTCTGCATCAACAGTAGAACAACTGACAAGCTTGTGGGCGTTTTTGGCGTTCCGATTTTCTATAATCTTTGAAAATATTGTTTTTTCTATGAACTACGTATTACAGATAACTATTTTTTAGGTTCCATCAAAACTGTGGACATATCCCTTCATAGGGAGTTCATTGTGACTGGGAGTCAAGATAGTGTGATAAAAGTTTGGAAACCAAAAAGTGAATGTTAATTTATCAATAGTATTATGACGAATTTTGCGATGTTGCTACTACTTAGCGGATTTGTTATTGTGATATTTTTATAATTAAAAACGTATTTTTATACATTGTGATCGATGAAATTTTGAATATATTTTTCATAGTTGAGGCTCTTATTTACTAACCTATCCGAAAGTGAAAGTAGGTTTGGAATTTTCGCACAAAACCTTCTATTTGCATTCTAAACCCATGTAAATCAGTTTAATTTGGCAATCAATCGGCCGCCATCAATTCCACTTGAATAATGACAAAACAGGCGGCGGAAAGTACTTCCGTTTCAATAAACAATTTTTGTAAATCTCCAATCGTATCAAAAGGTCAAGAAATGAGGATTCTTTTCGATTTTTCCATCATCTATCATATATTTTGTGCTTACAAGTACAAGTGGCCATACAATTCAGTAACCTCTCTTTTCCTTCCTTAGTTTTGGTATGACATAACCATAATGGTTGCGCTTTGTACAGTTGCTTGCAGTTGGACCACTGATCGGCCGATTTGCAAGAGTTCTGGCAAAGCTTTCCCCGGCAGTGTTTCTTGCAAGCTCCGCAGGGCTTTCCTCTTCTGTAGGGTCTTCCTAGGCGGTCTGGATGATTTCCGCTGAAAATAATGTCTATACAGATACGGGCATTTTAAATGTATTGTATTTAACGGAATCGAATGAGAGGATTTATTTCTTGGCAGAGGGAAGAGCGTATAATTCAAAATCTCCAGAAATAATTACAAAATAGCTCCAGAGAGATCCTAAGATTGACCGCTTCGGTTTGCAGGTACTCACATTGTTGAGCAGTAGTTACAAACGTAATTGTAATACAGCTGGGCTTTCAAAATATCACTCAACTGAAAAAGTTGAGAGAACAATTTACAAAATAGCTCCAAAGAGATCTTAAGAATGATCACTCTGGTTTTGTTACTCACATTGGGCAGTAGTTACAAAGGTAGTTGTAATACAGCTTGGCTTTCAAAATATCTCTCAACAAAAAAGTTCACAAGAAAAATTTACAAAATAGCTCCAAAGAGATCTTAAGAATGATCACTCTGGTTTTGTTACTCACATTGGGCAGTAGTTACAAAGGTAGTTGTAATACAGCTTGGCTCTCAAAATATCTCTCAACAGAAACAAGTTACAAGAACAATTTATGGAAATAGCTCCAGGGAGATCCTAGAATGATCACTTCGGTTTAAATCCATAAAATATAGGTTATTTAGAAGCACCTCGGTCCTCCATCTAACCTTACTGTATGCGCATTTCCCAATGAATAACCCTGTATATGTGGTTTAAAAGAATTATTTATCAGACAGGGAAGCAGTTTGTATGTATGAGAGAAAAGTACAGTTGACAGAAAACGTGATTTATGTGGTGTTTCCTCAAGGGTCATTTTGGGACGGTGCCTCCTTTATATATGTAGAAATTGAAGAAAATGTGGTCAAGAAACTGAAGAAAAAATCTATATATATAACTCTTAAGCAGACTTGGATTTGACTGGAAAAATCAAATTTTTGCTGATTATACATCAAAGAAACCCTCGTTAAAAGCCTGTACAACTGCAGTAATAGCATATCACAGCTCAGCTATATTAATGAGCACGAGATATAGCTGAGGTATGTCTTCCTTCAGAGGGCCTTAGGCCAGCAGTCCCAAGTTCATGGATGTTGAGACCATCAATAGATCCCTACCTTTGTTTGAAAACAACTGAAAGTTGGGCAAATTCCCCAGCTGGGATTAGTTCTGGTTGCAGAAATAGTCGACATTGAATTCATAAAAATAACAAAGGTTATATTGCTCAGTATAAAAACACTTTTACATTTTTTTTTATTGCTATAACTTCACCCTATTTCTGCGACTTCAGGGCTAAACACCGACGACGGAAATTTTGTTGAATCCTCTGTTGGCTGGAGAGGTAGGGTTCTTCAACGAGCTCAACATCTATGGACTTCGGGTTACTCCATCTTAGATCCCCTCAAAGGGCCCGGCATATCTATCGTATTATCTTGTGCTCATTGATAAGGCGTAGTAGCTTCTGAATATGTACTACAGATGTTAGGGCATTTTAACGTGCACCTTCCTTGTCAGTAGTCACCAGTCACCAGTCAGTAGTCACCAATTCAAGTACTGCTTGACTTCGGATATCGATAATACTCTGCGTCAGTATTAGCCACGGTACCCATACAAGCACTTCTAATAAAACATTACCAGTTAGTTCTTCGAAAAGTGATTAATCAATTTTATCTAGGTTGACTTCAAACAGAAAGCAAGAAGCAAATGCAAGAAGAAGGAGAATGTGACAAATAATAACATCGACTGCTGAAACATGCTGGAGTTTTGGGATTTTTTAGCATTCATGAAGCTCATCCATATGATGTACCTGATTTTCTACCGGACATTTTGAGCAGTTAAGACTCCATCTCAGTGATCCACAGCCCATTCCTGTAAGTAGCCCTAGCATTTTTCAGCGACAGTGTAATAGAAAAATCAATTTAAACGGTTTTCTTCACATAAAAGGATTCAATATAAAAAATTGAACCAGAGAATGGTAGATCTCAGGTGAAAAACAACTACTTTCTGGCAAATACCATGTAGAGCGTTGAATGATATTCACCTGAAAATCCATGCATACTTCCATATAATATCAATGGACATTGAATGCAAATGTTTCTTTCTGATAAGAAGCTCGATTATGTTCGAATTTATGTAAAATTGTTCACCTAACAATCAGCATACGGTTTTCAGGCTTCTTGGCCCTCATCAGTCTGTGAAGATGATCAAGGGGGCCAAGAAGCCTTCCTAAACTACAAAAAGTCATTAAAACCCCAAACAACTGTTTCTCCCAACTCAGACTATTCGAAATTTCCAACTTTGTTTCAGTTTCTTTTTCGTTTCAAAACTCAACACTTTTATTTTATTTTTTTCTCCACAAGATTTAAACAATTTCATTCCAGTATAATGTCGTTTATTTTTATTACAATCTCAAGTTAGTAAGTGGTTTTTACCTTCTTAAATGGAATTGTGTGTTTTTTTTTTAGTTGTCTTGATGAAGAAAATAAACTTTCCAAAGCTCAACAATATGAAAGGAATTATTCTTTATCCTGCCCAGTTTTTTTTTTACTGCTACCTTGATCTTGTATTTTTTCTTCAACTATTCAGTCCACAACTACCTAAATATATATATATATATATATGAAAAGAATCAAATTATAGATAGGCGACATCTATAATATGTGCGTGAGAAAGCTTAGACTTGATAATATCGTGGAATTTTAATGGCACGAAATTTCGTGCACATTAATAGGTCCTTACAGATGCCAACATAGGCCAACCACGACACACCAATAGTGTCGTGCCTCCTAGTGTGTTCAAGTCATATACCCTTCATGTGTTTTAGATTATTGGAGTTTGGCCCGTTCTAATTAGAAGTTAATATACAATTAAGCTATTATTTCATCTAATTTCGTGAAACTAATAAGAGAAAAATCGCTTTTCAGGCAACCATACGCAAAACTTTGGGGAGATTTCAAGCGAACTCATCATAATGGTGGGAAACACATAAACTCAAATTCACGGAAGAAGAACTCACCACTTTTAAGCGACCTCACAGTGCCTCCAGCTATTATGTGGCACATTATTTTTATAGCATGATGGAAAGGTGTAAAGAGAATATTCAGATTGAAGGGGGGTGAAAAGAAAATTTGTTATCTGGATTGATTTCATTGTTGAATGAATTTATAATTTGAATGCTAAGGTTAAGAGCTTTAAAACTCTATTATTTGTAAAACATTTATTTTCAAATGTAATCCTTAGGTTACTCGAATTCATTTCAATTTTATTAACTGAGACTTTTTTTATTGATTACTTACTTTTTTATATAAGTTTGTTTTCCTTGTTTTTACAAGAGGATCTCTAAAACTAATTGATATTTATTATACAATTATAACTACTAATCATCAGTTAAAAGTAACTAACACCAGAGATTTGATCACATCTGAATATGCTTGAATGGCCTCTAACACCAATTAATTATATTTTTGGCTATATAGGAAAATGGTGAAGTAAACTATATATCTTTTATCATGAAAAGTCGCTTCTTAAAAGTGGTATTGGTTTCCACTAGGTAGTTTCTGGCAAAAGTGAATTTATTTTATTGTTTTAATAAAACGCGATTTTATGCAAAATAGTTATTTTTAGTTTTATACCCTATTCCTTTTCCACAAATGATATAAAGTTGTGGAGGCTTCTTCAGAACCACTCGATGATCCTATCAAGCATTACAAATCCATGGTTAATAAAAGAGTAGGACAAGCACAAGAAAATAATGTAAGAGACCTATAAAGATATTTTTCCAATACCTCAGGTTGGACATCTTATATCTGCCAATCAAACCTTGATTCAGAGAAAGTTACTCAAGAAGTTTGAAGAAAAGGAGCTGAACATGAGAAAAAAACAAATGGTGAGACTGATTTGACAATATAATATACCAGAGGGATTCCTAAGATTATCAAAATAAGAAATTTGCTTCAAAAAACTAAATCTAATATTGGTGGTCTTAAGTCAGAGCTGAGTGAATTTTCAAAATACTGTTCAACAATGTTTTTTTATGGAAGTGATTATTAGAACAAGAAACTTGGTTGACTGAGAAGATTAGACTGCAGGCGTCGTTTAAACTATACAATATACCAAGATGTGATAGATTATGCCATTCAAGGGGAGAAAATAAGAGATGACGGAGATATACTAATGGCTATACATGATGAATTGAGCTCGAGGCTGACAAAACAAATCCACAAGTTGAACAGTCGCGAAGTGGTTCAGATAAGTTGTTATTGGTGGTATTTATAATTCTGCGATTACAACTGTAACCCAACCCGACCCCGGCCTTATATAGATGATAAAATTCCTGTGGTTGATTTTTGATTTTTTCAACAATTTGTTTTTTCATCATTCTTTTTTTTTGGTGTCAAAGAAAATTGTCTCGAGAACCAAGTACAGAGTTGAAATTACATTAAGTAAAATAATATAACAATTAAGAGATTAAAGAAAACAAAAAAATACAAAGAGTACAATATATAAAATAAGTTGGTATTAAAGTCACTAGCAAATAAAAAATAGTAGTGAAATTACCCTGTAGGAATGGTCACAAATCTAAATATCTATATCTAGAAAAGTCTGCAAGATATTCACAATGCCAAGTAATGGAAACTCTCAGTTAGTAATCTTTTCAAGCTGTCTAAAATTTTTTTTGGGCTAGAGGTATCAGCATTAGGAGGTGATTGTATATTTTTTCCATTGTATTGATTTGAGAGTTAGAGTTGAAGTTGGTATTGGGATCGATTATTGTCTGTCTGTCTTTTATTATAGTGCTGAGGGTGTTTCAAGTTACCCTGTGTTTTGTGTAGGAGGACACATTTATCCAATATGAATAAACTTGGTAATGTCAAGATACTATGTTGAAAAAAAAAGTGGCACATGAGTTTGTTCTAGAAGTAATTGATTATGCTTTTGGGACTGCCCTTTTGGTAGTGTAAATGCGAGTTAAAACTTGTTAAGTTGCAAGAGCCCCAAAAGGGAGGGGCATATCTGAGATGAGACTAGACAGCCAGCTTCCTCCTCAGGTATGGGATCTGGTGAGGATATCAATCCATCTGCTCTCGGAAGGTAGCTCGTTTTTTTTTTTTTTGTATACGGCACACAGCCATATGGGAATTGGAAAGCCAAGCAGTAAACATCTATTATTGTGCTCCCTAACCCCAAACTTTTCCCAAAGTGAATGATAGTGGTTTTATTTTCTGTATCTTCCAGTTATAACAATGATGATATAGAGCAATCCATTGTTCTACAAATAAAGTCGATTTAGAATCGGCCGTATTCAATAAAGTGCTTTAAAAAAACCAAGTAAATCCATATAAATCACCAAACCGGGACCTTTACCATCGTATTTCTTTTTTGGTTTTTTAAAAAAAACCTGAACTTTTTAGCATCAGTCCACGGAACAGGGCCGGTCCCAGGAAAAGTTTTGTGTGAAAATGGATGAAAAGAGCGAGTGTGTGACTTTGTAATTTGGATATTGCTGAGAAGGCCCCCTTTTTTGTGGTTTTATGACTGTTGTTCAGTTTATCACCATAAAAAAAATGTGTAGACTTATGTTCTCTGAAATTAGAGTGCTTGCTTTGAGGGAAGAGAACCATGATCTATTTCTGCAATACCTGCAGAACAGACTATAAAAGTACCAAAGTAATAGCTGAACTGTGAAGTTCTGAAATCAATAAAATCTAATTGAAGAAAATAAAAGCTACAAGAAACAATTTGAAATACTAACATCACTAATGAAAAAAATGTTAACAACATAATCCTTGAAATCAATGAAAGGCAAATCAGACGAACATTATTATTATGAATATCCAAGAGTCAGCTGAAAGGGACCATCTGCGCAGGGCCGAAGAAAATACATCCAACTTGATTCAGATACTGGGTAATCTTTCAAGTGAGATTACAACCAAAAAAACATTTAGATTGGGAAAATATGATGGAAACAAAAACAGACCACTGAAAGTTATTCTTAACAGCGGGGATGCAGCTCTCTACATCCTTAGAAATAAAAGTTGCGAAATATTAATATCATTGGAGACCAAACTATAATGCAAAGGGACTATTATTTAACAGTGAAGAATAAATTGGCAGATCTCGTCAACCAAGGGGTCAATGACAAAACAATAAAATATGTTAATAATATCCCAACAATTGTGAACAAGTTAAATAAAAAAAACTAACTACCAGACATCCTATCATACCATACATATTGGATCACTTTGAAAGCTGGGCAGAAAACACCTTCAATCAACAGTGCAAATGTATACATTCACCTACCAATATATTGGTGGGTGATTTCAACTTGAACTACCTTGATGAGAATGACAGGTCAGTACTGAAATTCAAACGTTTCATATCTAATCTAGGAGTTGAACAGCTGATTCATGAACCAACACGAGTCACTTATAATAGTAGTACGTTGATTGATGTTCTAAGCTCTTCATCTGTGAACCTGTGTTCGGTTCAGAAACTCCGAAAATTACTGATCAGTCTCCATTGGTACAGTACAGGTACAGTATTGTAATACTACCAAATATTATAAAAATCTCAGTCAAAGCAAACTTGAACTACTGAATGAGAAACTGCTATTTTTTAACTGGAGCATGAATTTAAATGATGTTGATGAAATTTATTATAACCTTGTTGAAGAAGTTAAGGAGCAAGTTGATATCGTTTCTCCCCTAAGATCTTTTAAACTACAAAACAATCAATTACCTTGGTATGATCATGAAGTTTCTAATACTGCAATGAACAGGGATAAAACATATACAAAATTTAAAAGAACACAAATGTTAATGATGAGCAACTCAACTGGTCTGTATACAAAAGTTGTAGAAATGAAGTGACCAACATGCTGAAAATAAAAAAATCTGAATACTATGAAAGGAAGATTGATGAATGTTCAAGAGATTCAAGAAAAATGTGGAAAACTCTCAAAATATTGTAACGAACCTAGGCCGGACCTGTCGCCTCGCGCGTTGCCGTCGACAGCGATGAGATCATCCCCGGAGATATTCGAGAACCATCCAGTCGCTCTGCCACGGAAAACAACGGTCAATATTGGAAACAATTGGAACATGCCAGAATTCGAAACATCGAGAATGCTGTATCGGAGATAAATAGGCGACCCTCAGAGTAAGGTCAAAACAGTCTGAAACGAGCCCACGATCGAGCTATTCAGTGGCGTAGTAATATAAATTAAGTTGTAGATTAAGTGTTAAATAAATTAGTTAAACCAAGTTAAGTTTATTTACGTTACAATTGGTGTCGGAAGTGAGATTTTGAAAATAAACAAGTGATGATGGGGTGGATAGTCAGAAAAATAAATTGATAGACCTTTCTGTACGCCCAAATAGACAGTGGCCCGGTTTTCGCAAGTGGACAATTGTGCGTGGGAATATAAACTGATACGCTGTTCGCGTAAAACAGAAAATAGACAGTGGCCCGGGTTTTTCGCGAAGTGGACAATATGCGTGGGAATATAAGCTGATACGCTGTTAGCGTGAAACAGAAAATAGACAGGGGCCCCGGTTTTCGCGAAGTGGACAATTGTGCGTGGGAATATAAACTGATACACTCTTCAGCGTGAAACAGACAATAGACTGGTGGCCCGGGGAAAAAGAATTCGCGAAGTGAATTTTATACAAACTGATAACTTTTAGTGTAAAACAGACTGATACCTCGTCAAAGAACAAAATGTGTTCAAGAAAGTGCGCCTTGGGATTTGAAGGTAGCGGAATTGAAACAGGAATTGGAGGAAGGGAACTGGAAACAACAGGTAAAAAGCAAGTACTCAGGAAAGACTTGCAGAAGGACTTATACAAAAAGGTGAGGACCCGAAACATTTTATTCAAAGTTCCGGAGGTGATTTAAGTTTGGTAATGAATAAACTCGAAGAAACTACTAAATCCGTGAAAGAAGAACTGCAACAAAATTCTAGAAATCTGGAAGAGAAACTCGGGAAAATTCTATAAATCTGGAAGAGAAGCCAGAAATCTGGAAGAAAGCTCCCAAGAAAATTCTAGAAATCTGGAAGAGAAGCTTCTAGAAATTCAAGAAGCCTGGAAGAAAATGCTGGGAAATCTGGAAGAGAAGCTTCTAGAAAATTCAAGAAGCCTGGAAGAAAAGTTCCTGGAAAACACAGAAGGCCCTAAAAAAAGAGGTGTGTGGTGTGGCTAATTTCCTAAAAGAAAGAATGGGAACCGTTGAGGGACAGAGATAGATAAAATTAGGAAGCAAATGAACACGGAGGTAGATAAAATCAAAGATGGGGTCGAGGCAGAGATGGACAAGATGAAGTAAATAATCAGCGATGGAATCAAAAGACGGAATCGAGGCAGAAATGGACAAAATAAAGGGAAGCGATCAGTAAGCTGGAAAAAAACAAATTATTAGTCGTCCTCCACAGAGATGGTTACGAAATGCAATGCTGGACTTGAGTTTGAACGTGGATAAAAGTTCAAGAGGGTATAAAGATGTCAAGGTCATTTCAGAAATGGGGAAGCTTTCCATGAAGGCCTCAGTTCGGACTGGAAAAACTCCAGGGGCAAAATTACCGCCGGCAGTTTGAAGCAGCGGCCGAAGCAAACGGATGGAATGCAGGGGAAAGAGCTGTAGCACTGACACTTGCATTGCGTGGAGAAAGCGACAAATATTCTACAAACTCTCACCGCCCAAGAACAGGAGGACTATGATCAGCTGATTAAACATCTAGAATTACGATATGGCGCCATTTGGAACACGTATACCTCCCAACCGCCCTTTGCAGAAATCGGGCAAAATCCTTACAAGAATTCGAAGCTGACATTCCCGCGCTTGGTTCGCCCTGCATATCCAGCCACACGGAGAATGTAATGGGCGTTTAGGTTCAGGCATTCTTGGATGGTCGTGACCCAGAAACCAGACCGTTGAGCACTAGCACGTCCAACATCTATAGCGCACTGTGCAGCGCTTTGGAATTTGAGGGGAACAAAGCAATCCTGCAAAAAACCCAAAATAAAGTTCGAAGTATTGAAGAGACTCACGGGAGCATGCTGACTGGAAGCTGCCATAAGAAAAGTGATGAAGGAAGTTTTGCCGGAGAAAAGACAGATAAGATGCTGGATTGTGGGAAATTGGACATGTCGTAGCAAATGTCCAACATTCAAAAGCAGACTCCGATGCAGGAAAACTAAAGAAGGTCGACGAGAAGGGGCAATCGTCGACCTGTGTAACAACCCGGTTACAACATATGTCGCTATCCTGAAGCGACAGAACAGAGGTGTTTCGTGGCGGTCTCATCAATAACGAGCCTTGCACCATGCTGCTAGATACAGGTGCGACTAGGACAATTCTCGGACCTTCCTTTGCCAGAACACCGGAACAGATTGAACCGACAACTTGGAAGCTACGCACGGCAACAGGGGAGCCAGCTACTGTATATGGCGAGCTACCGGATTGAAATAATTTTGGGCAGCACTAAGTGAAACATCAGGCACTTGTAGCGGACATCGAAGACGATGCAATCATCGGAATGGACATCATGAATTCAAAAGGGTTTGAATTGGATTTCAAAGACGGCGTCCTACGTGTCAGCGGAGGGGAAAGAGCTGGTACTTCATGGGAGAAGTGAAGAGTTGATCCGTGTGCTGTTGGCTGAAGATGTAAAGCGTACCTGAGAGGGCTGAAACCATCCTGGAGGCTCGCCTGGACGGGAGTGCGAGCAGTGGAGAGCGTGATGATGTTCGGGGCCCAAACCAGTGAGAAAATTGGCCAGGATTGCACTGGGAAAGCGCCTGCGTGCTGAAAATTTGTACCGGTAAGGGTCATGAATGTCAATTACTTTCCAGGTGACCTTAAAGAAAGGAACAATTTTAGGGCACTGCTCGTCGAGTTTCATCTGTGATCAGCGTCACAGTACGATTAGCCAACCCAACAACTTGCCCGGAACTAGAAAAAATTGGTGCCATCTCTTCCAAGATATAAAACCAGCTCAACAGCCCAAACTAAAAGATTTAGTCAAAGTACCAAGGCATCTTCGATACGGACAAAAGGGAAAAAGGGGGTCGAACTAATGTGGTCCAGCACAAGATTGATACTGGGGGTGCCGGCCGATCCCGGGAATCAGCAAGAAGACTTCCTCTTGCCAAGAAGGAAGAGGCTGACAAAATAGTCAGCGATATGGGAAAAGAAGGAGTTATCGAACCATCCTGACAGTCCCTGGTCCTCTCCAGTCGTACTGGTGAAGAAAAGGATGGATCGACACGCTTTGTGTAGACTATCGCCAACTTAATAATGTCACGAAGAAGGACAGTTACCCTCTCCCGAGAGTAGATGACACCCTAGACACGTTGGCTGGTTCCACGATTTTTCTCGACCCTTGATCTGAAGAGTGGATACTGGCAAAGTAGAACTGGCTCAGGAAGATCGAGAAAGACTGCTTTTACCATCGGCTCAGGATTGTGGCAGTTCACCGTTATGCCATTGGGCTCTGTAATGCTCCGCCACATTGAAAGATTGATGGAACATTACTGAGGGACTCTCATGGAACCGTGTCTAGTGTATCTCGACGACATAATTGTAATTCGGCAGATCGTTTGAGGACCACGTGAAAAACTTGGAGGAAGTATTCCCTGCGACTGAGGAACTCGGATTGAAGCTGAGCCCTAGAAATGCCATCTTTTCCCAAAAAAGAAGTACGATACCTCAGCCACGTTGTCTCTGGGGAAGGAGTAGCAGTGGATGACCAGAAGATCAAAGCCGTTAAGGTTGGCCCATCCCAAAGACATTCACCAACTTCGAAGTTTCCTTGGTTTATGCACATACTATCGCCGATATGTGCTGGGATTCATAACATCGCTAAACCACTGACCAAGCTCACGGAAGGCCAAACAAAGTTCCAGTGGTCGAAGAATGTCAAGACTCATTCAGGAAGCTGAAAGGAGCTTTGATCAAGCGCACCTATACTGAGCTATCCCTACCCAAAGGGAAATTCATTTTGGATACGGACGCCAGCAACGTGGGACTTGGGCTGTCCTATCTCGATCCAGGAGGGACAGGAGAAGGTCATTGGTTATTTCACAGGCGCTAGCAAACCAGAGCGCAATTACTGTGTCACCAGGCGGGAGCTGTTAGCTGTTGTAAAGGGAGTGGAACACTTCTACAAGTACGTGTATGGAAGAAGATTCATGTGAGAACTGACCATGACAGCTCTCAAATGGCTCTACAGTTCAAAATCCTGAGGTCAAGTAGCACGTTGGATCGAAGACTCCAAGAATTCGATTTCGATATCGAACATCGAGCCGGAACTAGCCATAAGAATGCAGATGCCTTGTCGCGAAGACCATGTCCAGATGATTGCTCACATTGCCGACGAGCAGAGAAAGAAGCAACACTTTGTAGAACAGCGGCAATGGATGACAACTGGAAGGACAGCAAGATCCAGAAAGACCAGAGAGACCCCGACCTTGGCTTAGTCGTCAGCTGGAAGAAGGGCAATCGAAGACCATCATGGCAGGAAGTCGCAGGTTACTCGCCGGCTGTTAGTCCCTATTGGGCACAATGGAACTCTCTTATTCTGGACAATGGGATCCTGAAACGTGTGTTGGAGGCCGATATTGGTGGGAAGACAGACGCCAAATAATTGTTCCCAGGAACAGAAGAGAGGAAGTGCTGCGGGAAATCCATGATGGAGTCGCCGGAGGACATCTGGGAGTGACGAAGACCCTGCAGAAAGTGAGGCAACGGTTTTACTGGGCCAATTGTCAAGCTGACGTCCAGGACTGGTGCAGGAAGTGCGCTGTATGCGCTGCTGCAATGGACCTCGAATACGACCCAAGGCCCCGATGCGTCAGTACAGACGTAGGCAGCCGTTCGAGAGAATCGCCATTGACATCGCCGGCCCGTTTCCCGTATCCGACCACGGGAATAAATACATCCTTGTGGCAATGGACTACTTCAGTAAGTGGGCGGAAGCCTATGCCCTGCCAACAGGAAGCCATCACCGTCGCCGACGTCTTTGAAAGAGTGGATATGTCGATTCGGTATTCCAATGGGCTGCACTCGGATCAAGGCGAAATTTCGAATCAACCTTTTCCAGAAATATGTCTACTGCTGAACATCCGCAAGACAAGAACCACGGCCCTACATCCCCCAGTCCGATGGAATGGTGGAACGGATGAACAGGACGATCAACCGCCACTTGTCCAAGGTTGTCTCTGACCATCAAAGAGACTGGGACCAGTATCTTCATTTGTTCTGATGGCCTATCGATCCGCAGTACACGAGTCAACCGGTCCAAACTCCTGCTAGTATTATAATGGGCCGAGAACTGCGACTGCCTTGTGACCTGAAGTTTGGGATACCGCCAGGACAAGACACTGCGGGGAGAAGGACTACGTCAGCAAACTTCGGCAGAGAATGGACGACATCCACGAACGAGTCGGTTGAACATTCAAAAGTGCCAGCGATAAAATGAAGAAGACCTATGACATCAAGGCCGACGCTGGAGGATTTAAAAGGTTGATGACCTGGTTTGGCTGTACAACCCCAAACGTCGTCGTGGACTATCACCAAAGTTGCGGAACTCGTGGGAAGGCCCGTATAAAATCGTGAAAAGGATAAACGACCTTGTGTACCGATCCATAAGCCCCGAGGAAACCAAGGGTCGTCCATTTCAACAGGTTGGCCCTTACGGGTGGAACCATGACCAAGTTCGCCCCCCAACCACGCGGAGGATGATATGACGTTCGAAGTTTATGTCCTTGTATTCAAACGGGCAGAAAGTTCTACATGGGGTTACTAGAGGGAGTCACGAGACCTTTCGAGGTGCCTGCTGACTCGCGCTAGCGCTGCAGAAGATCTTCGAATGTCCAGGGGCATCGCCGTAGGTGTTCTCCAAGAAATTTGGTCAACTCCAAGCACTGCGGGAGCAGAATCCAGAAGTTGGTGGGTGCTGCAGCTGAAGAAAGGCCAGAGAAACATCTACTACCTAGTTACCAAGAGGCATTCCCAAGATAAACCGTCCTATGAAGATGTCTGGAAGAGTCTCCCCAAACTAAGAAAATACTATGGTGGACCAGAACCTGGTGGATCTAGCAATTCCAAATTATCCTGTGGGTATGGATGGGTTGGACTGGAGGTCATAAGAAGTATGCTGGAGGCGATATTCAGATCCAGCGACGTCAAGATTTTGGTTTGTGTAACCCTCTTCCACGACCGATCATGAAGACCGTGAGTGTTACTTCCATCGAACTTCACGGTGCAGATATGAAGTCATGCAGATATCGTCACCTCCAAGGATGAAATTTCGGGACGAAATGTCTTTAAGAAGGGGCAATGTAACGAACCTAGGCCGGACCTGTCGCCTCGCGCGTTGCCGTCGACAGCGATGAGATCACCCCCGGAGATATTCGAGAACCACCCAGTCGCTCTGCCACGGAAAACAACGGTCAATGTGGAAACAATTGGAACATACCAGAATTCGAAACATCGAGAATGCTGTCGAGGAGATAAATGACCCTCAAGTGGAGTCAAAACAGTCTGAGCGAGCCCATACGATCGGCTATTCAGTGGTAGTAATATAAATTAAGTTGTAGATTAAGTTTTAAAAATAAATTAGTTAAACCAAGGTTAAGTTTATTTACGTTACAATATTAATCAAACCTACAAATAGTCCTATTCCTGATGAAATTGTATTAGATATGCAAAGGTAGTTTGAACACGGATAAAGCAGAAACATTTAACAATTTTTTTATT
Source organism: Gonioctena quinquepunctata (assembly GCA_018342105.1). Classification (NCBI taxonomy): domain Eukaryota; kingdom Metazoa; phylum Arthropoda; class Insecta; order Coleoptera; family Chrysomelidae; genus Gonioctena; species Gonioctena quinquepunctata. Next base: position 21,374 of record JAFIRS010000110.1, on the reverse strand, counting down.
GGTATTCTCAATATTAGAAAATCTATTCGATTTACCACTTGGTCGGAAAAGAGATCTCAATTCAATCAATTTGAAATGTCGGAATTCAAACCGCCTACCATAAAAGAACTGAAATCAATTATATGCAATCTTGCCCAATAAATGCAACGCCGATATTATCAATAACAAAGTTCTCAAAGCACTTTAACAGTATTGGTAAATCATACTCGACTTTGTTAATACTTTTTTAAAAAAATTTTCCCAATTCCCAAAGAACTCAAAGGTCAGTACAATAGTCCTGCCCAAGATCAGCAATACAAATGAAGTTATTAGCTTTCGTCCAATAAACACCTTACCACCACTGGAAAAAGTTTGGGACTTGCTGTTTTCAGTCAAGTTTTTTCCCATATATTAAAGCAACAAATTGTGACTGATTACCAATCAGGTTTCAGGTCAAGGCATTCATGCGAAACTGCACTACAGCTTACCTTATCAAAGTGGAAACTGTTAATTGATGATAATAAATTTGTAGTGGCTGTATTTCTTGACTTTAAAGGGCGTTGGGAACAATCGATATATCAATTCTTCTCGTAAAGCTAAAATACTTTTGACATATCCGGTAATGTGTTTGAATGGTTTAGAAGTTATTTATCTGATAGATCTCAGTGTACTAAAGTAAATAACATACTATCAAGTAATATACCTATTAGTATAGGTGTCCTTCAGGGGAATGTACTCGGTCCTCTAATATTCATATTATACTTGAATGATATCAATCTTATTGAAAACTACGAATTTATCAACCTTTTCTTTGATGATGAAGTAGCGTACTTGCTGTAAGTGACGTAAATATTGGCAGCTGTTAGCAAAATTAATGCTATGTTACAAAATATGTTGAAATTTCTAAATATTAATAAATCAAAGTTGAATGTAGCAAAACAAAAATAGCATAAATACAACTTTATTGATTTAAATTCAATTGACATTAAGATATATGATGAAACCGAAATTGTGAAGACTACAAATATCGTTTTATTGTGGATAACACCTTGTTTAAAAAACCAGTATATATGTAATAAAATCTCCAAAAACATGTTCTTTTCACAAAATTAGCAGAAACCTTAAAGTTCCCAAACAAACAAAGACCTTATACCGATCAATAATCCAGCCTTCTTTTTGACTATTTGTCCCTAATTTCTTTGCGGAACTTGTATTTCAAGCTTCCAAAAAAATGCAGAATGGGGAATCGATTACTGTTGGGAAATGCCCCCATTCTTTATTAAACAAAAATTCTAAGATTGGCTAACAGTAAAAAAATAGACTCTTCTACTTTTTTAATGATATTCATTTCAAAATACTCCATGAAGGAGCACCCGTGTTATTTCAATGATTAATTACCTACCAACATCAAATCCTGTAACTACCTACAAAAAAGGTGTAATGTGCTTTATTACCACGAGCAAACCTTGGGACTATGAGACTCCTTATTTCGGGGGGGTCTTAGATTACAATAAGCTTAAAAAGTGGAAAATAAAAAATTTACAAAACAATAAAATATCCAGCGGGAAGATCCTTAACCATATAATTTGAAGTCTAGTGATTCTTTATTTTTGTGATAGTTATTTGATGTCAAACTTGTTTAATGTCATAAAAATACTTGATATTCTAACTACTTTAAAGACTAAATTTTTTCAATTTTAATTAATAATATTGTATGAATACTATTGTCATGCTAAATGCTCACAATAGCCTATATATATATTTGTATAGATAGATAGAAAGTTCTGTTCAAAGAAATAAAAGACAAATAGGAAAAGAAAACATATAATGAAGGCCAGGTTACAATCTCAACTTTTTGTTTGAAACTGAAATTGATAGTTTTTTCACAAGAAATAACAGGGATTAGCGGAGTTCAGCTTATGTTGGTGTCTCCTGTTTGGGTATTTTTTAATATTGTGAGATCTAATGCGTAAACCCTTTGGGAAACCCCCAAAGTCTCAAGAATATATCTGTATGGTCTATTTCTAGTAATCACCAAGGTTAATTGGGGTACCAATAATATTTACCACTCAACCAAGGAGCTTCGGGGGTTTTACTGGGCCTGTGACGGCGGAATCTTTTGTGTGCACACATATCTAATAAACCCCGTTCATCCTCAGCCATTCTTTAAACAGTACTTTCTATTTATATATTTTTTATACATGCATGGAGCCGGCTCCATGCCTTGGAAATTTACAATGTAGCAATTTAAATATACATTCTGAACATTTCTCAATTTGCTTTTTTTTCTCAAATTTCCCCCGGATCCCTAAAATCAACTCGGAAAAATATATCTTGACGATTTAATCTCCAATAATAGGATTAAACTGGTTGACCATAGATATATTCCTCAAATTAGACCATTTAAAACCAAAGAATACCATTTCAAAATCTAAATTTTTCCTATCTTCACAATATTCTTTAAACTCCAAGATAACAAATTTTTTTTACTGGTTGTAATCAATATCAAATTCTTGTGGGGGTTTAAAAAAGTAATTCATTTAATTTTTCATATTTTCATTTGCATTACATTATTACATCATTTATTATTTATTTTCAATATATAAGTTATTTCATTTTTGGGAAGTATCCACCTGGGGTGTCACACTGTATGTTTAATTTTTTCCCATTCTACTTATACACTAAAATACTAAGATAAAAATTAGAAGTGTAATAAGTAGAATTTGCTGTCTTATGACAGTAAATAAATAAAATAGTACTATATCACACATAACATATTGATGACCCCAAAATTTTAAATACTTAATAGTATATGATTATACATCAAGATTAGATCTGATAATTAGTCCTGTGATATTATAAGATGTTCAATATATTTCGTGATGTTGCTGCTAATATAATTTTTTACATTTTTGAAAAATAGTTTGAAGTTTTTTTTTTTTAATGTGTGCTAATGGGGTATTGAAAATTTTGGAGCAATAGTTGTGAATCTATAACTTGCATCTTTATGACAGTTTAGTATTGACAAAAGTTGTTTGTGACTTGTCGGGTGTTGGGTAATTTTGTGCTGGGATTCTTACTTATAAAGACACGGGCCCCCGATAGTATAGCTTTCCCTAACATTTAGAGTTTCATTATTGTATTGGTTGTTGGATATCTTCTTCTTTAATGTAAGATTTTCCCCGTATGAAATTTTGAACAACAGAGTTTAATGCTTTTTTTATAAAGTCCTTCCCATACAAAGAACTCCATGTTATTGATTCGACTAGTGTCTTATATATCATCAGAAGTGTCTTTGTATTCACAAAATTAAAAAAGATGGCCGATTCTGTAGTGTTACAAGAAAGTTACTCTGGTGAATAATGCTAATAATTTATTTATGTGCTGCAAGAATAAACCTAATTTTACCAGTATGCATTAAGGTTCCCGCATACTCACAAGAGATATTTGGCCTAATGAAAAACGGGCACTGTTTTAATTCTCACAAAATAGTGGGGCAAGGAATGCTACCCCTTTTCTGGGAAACAGCTGTTGACGATGGTGCACATGACATGTGTACAAAAAAATCTTCATGAACTCTGGCGAAACACAATGATGAAAAAAATAAGCATATTACAAATTACAGTTGGGAATTTTTAAAAACCTTTCATCAATCGCCCCCATGGGGAACGAGCTCTTTCTATGGAACAAGAGATAAGGAACTTAAATAAAAAAAATTCAAACACTGGGAACCCTGATAGCAAAAGCAGTGATGACAAAAAACAATGTGAGTGATGTTTGTATACAAAAAAAGCTTTAGTATCAATGGAATTGGAACTGAAGCTATTATACAGGGAAAGGGAAAACAGACAGACGTTATTACCCGACAGGATGGACTCAAACGAAAAGTGAAACTGAAAATGAAATAAATTCGAAGAAGAAAAAATAAACGAAAAAAACACTCCTCAAAGAGGGAAAAACATAGTCAAACTGAGAAAGAAAAAAGAAGCCGGTAAAAATGATCTGGATAATGGGTTCAAACTTATTTATAAAAATAATCTTAATATTAAAAATAAAAAAGGACATTACCCCCCGAACTACAAGAGTACCAACCTAAAAGCAATGGAAATCCCAAATAAAAATAATGAGGGGGGAAGAAACTTTGAAAAGATGGCGCAAGGAAGGCAACTGATGATGAAAAAAAAATGGCGAATGGATGCAAGAATAAGTGAACGCCCATGCAGCCATAGAAGAGGTATCAACAAAAAAAAATTTTAATTATAGGCGATGAATATGCAAAAAATTTCTCTAAAGTAATAGAAATATTTAAAAATAGTAAAAAATATGTGATTAGAAATTCAAAATATGGAAATTTCAATGATAACAAAGACTTATTTCCACTTGTTTTCGATATGACATACATTATTTAATGCTCAATAAAAAATATTATAATAATCATCCCCTAAAATTAGCTTTGAAGAACATTTTTCCCGATAGGCAAATTTACAATATTCTGATCATTGCAGAACAGAATCAACCAATTTTTAAAAAAATCATCGATCAGATGAATAAAGAAATTAAAATTATTTCCAAAATGAAAAGAAATATATTTTCATTTTTTAGTTGATCCTAAGATCAAAAATTTGGTAAAATTGCATCGCTGACAATGAAAGACACTTTATATCCACTCTTTATATTCAAATAGCCCTTTGAAAAGTGTAAGACTTCCGAAAAAAAATCATTTCTCGGGCCAACCCAAGGACCCGATAAAAAAATCACATAAATGATAGCCTAAACTGCAGTAGTATTAGAAACTTCCGTTTGTGTAATTATTTGAATTTGTCAATGTTAACTCCCAACCCCTAGTAAAAAAAATTTATTGTTGAGAAGAAAAAAAAAGGGCAAAACCCAATTCTAAAGAAAAAGGTAAACTTGTTCAAGATAACCTTCTTTGTTGGTACCAGAATATCGAGGTCTTAGAAAAAAAATGGATGATCTGAATAGAGACCCTAATAGATTTAGATATTATTTAAATTTTAGGGAAAATCCTTTGAATGATAATTTTGCTAACTCAGAAATTAGAAAACTTCAATATCTCATTCTTAGAAAAGATCGACTACAACAGTACTAACTTTCGTGGAGGTGGTTATGTACAAATACATCCTAAAAGCAAAGAAATAAGAGTTTATTCTAGTTTTAAAGATGTCTGGGTGAAACTAAGATCAACAAAAAATCGATTGTATTGTGTGTTGTCTACTTTTTTCCCTTTAAATCACCCCGATGATACGATTGTTGAGCAATAACGAGGTGCAAAGACATCACATAGGTGCAAACTTCATTATTGTGTACTCAACTTCCCGAGCTTGGTCAAAATAAAAAAAGCCCACCCAGTATTTAAATTGACCAGCGTGTAGAATTTTTGCTTGATGAACTCCCATTTAGGGGCTTTCAGCAATATAATGATTTAAAGATAAATTTTGACTAAGTTTTCTTGATGAAATTTCAATTGAGTAAGATTTTCTGATACTACATTCCCTCCAAATAATTTTTCAGCAGATGCATATCACCTCCACTCCAGCTTATATTAGATTTTAAAAAAAGCGGCCTGGTTAGCTATAGAGAAAAAGTGTTTGCATTCCATAAAAAGTATTGAAGGCCAAATATTCAACCCGGGATAAGGCCTTCTATACTTAATTCAGAAATTGAGTTAGCAGTTTCAACCTTTTATGAAATTTGTTTGAAGGTTTTACTCATTGTGCCACAGCGGTTATAATTAGTTCAAAGTACCCTGCCAGTTTCTTTCTGATTCAACTTATTAAAAACTCCCTATTCAAGAAATTCAAAACTAAATTGATTGTGATTACAAAGAATCTTCATGGCTTAAAACCAAGTATCACATAGATAAATGTTCCTCATATCTATCTAGTACAGAAAAATGATCCCTACTAATATAAAATATTTTTTGGTTTTTTTCAATTCTTTTAGAAAAAAGGCTACCTACTGTTATGACAAATGGGTTGAACTTTGCCCCCTCAAACTATTCCCGATGCTTTTTGTACATTTCAAGTCTTGCTTCTCGATTCATTTACCTGTTCAAAAATTTTAAAAATGACAATACCAATTATGAAATTAACACGTTATCTTTCCCCCACCTTCAGTGAAGTTGTTACTGAAAATAAATTTAAAAAACCCAGATGTTTCAAAAAAGGGCCGCGTTTCCGCCGGAATTTTTCCCCCAGTTTATCACATCCCCCCCAAAAACTTTTCCAAAGATCATTTGATGGGATTTTTCCCGGCGTATGGAAAAAATCTTTCCTTTCTCCAGTATCTGCAGGTATTCAATTACCGGGGGTTTTTTAAATCCCTTTAAAAATTCAAAGTATTTGAGTCTTTAATCACGGGGTGAAATATTTAATAATTTCAAACACGTCATATTTGACAACATGGATTCTAAAAGGAAGGTCTACTGCCAAAAATTTGGGTTTTTTCCAAAACCTATCAAAAAAGCGGCAAGGGCTCCGTAGATGTTATTTTAAAGGACCTTTAAATTTTTTTTGATCCCGTTTTTCATGAACTTTAATTTTAAAATTAATAATCTGGGAATAACGGGGAAATCGAAATTTATTGAATCCTACCTTTCCAGAGAGAAAAATGGAATAGCTGACAGTATGTCAGAAACAATTCATGTGACTTCAGGGCCACCAAGGTTCGCACATTGGGCCTTTTTATTTCACTTTATTAAAAAGTTAGGGTTTATCTCTCTGATCACGACCTGGGTTTTTTTTAAAACATCACCCACCAACGATATTGAATGTATTCAGAATGACCTTGTGCTTTTAAACCACGTATTAATTGTTTAAAGGTTACCGTTGGAAAAGTAATGTGTTGAGATTTTATAGAATAAGGGCTGTCAAAAACCCCTTCATTAATGAGGTAATTCTTCCAAATCAATAGCTTATGTGATTTAAAATTTTTTTCGATAAGGTCATTGATCATGTCAATAACATCTGTAAAAAGGCTTTAGAATGCCCCGGATTATTAAAAAGGGAAAACCTGCCATATTACAGACTATATGGGCAACGCCTACTTTTCACTAGTTGATGTCTTGAATATAATGGGTTATTTGGGTTTTTTATGCCGTCAATAAAAGAGACTTAAAGTTCAGGGAAACGTTCACTAAATTAATTTGGAACTTGGCCTTTCCCTACTTTGGATTTAACCCTAAATGAGCCTTTCTGTATTAGATTTATTGTCCTTGAGGACAGCGTAAACTTGCAAATTTGGTCCCCATTCCTTCATAAAATAATAAACTTCCTCTATAATTGTTCCCGCTATTTTGAGAGCTTTGGTTTTTTCCCCCAACTCAAGAACTGAGAAGTAATCATTTTTTTGATGGATAAGTTGTAGACTTCAGAAAAATTTTAATACACTTTTTCAAACCTATATTTTCATCTGTCACATTTAAATTTAAAAATGGCAATCAGAGAACTTATTCAGCGATTGTTCATTAAACTTCTAACAGTCACAAGTATTATTGATTTACCGATTTAAATGTTCAACCTACTTAGTGTTTAATGTCTTTTTTTTATTGAACCTTCCTTTTGTTTACTATTTGGCTTTGCCATACAAATAATGTACTACTACCAATGAAAAATGCATACCTTTATTTCTATTTTGAAGGAATAGCTTAACCTCTAGGTTTGTTTAAGAAAGCTGTATCTCAATGTTAAATATAGCCATGCTTTTGTTAATCGCTATCATCAGTGTTGGAATGTTCATGTTTTTCTAGTTCTTTGTAATATTTTGCCTTGCCATTTTATTACATTTTCGGTGTACTGGACTTACGCAAAAACAAATAGGTCTATTTACTTTAAGCAATTACATTAGTTTATCTTAAGGAGCTTAATACTTATTAGGGTACTCTCTAGCCTTTCTAATGGCTCTTTTAATTGAAACTTTCTTGATGTACCATTTGGGATTTTATAACAATTCTGTAGTGTACTTGCCCCAAATAAAAAAATAAATAAAACATTCTTGAAAAAAAAATTTGGGGAATCAATCTACTGATTTTGTGGGGTTTTTTTTTTTTTTACATTTAATATTTTTGTCATGTTTCCCCAAAGTATTTGGTTTTTCATTTTCCATTATTTTAAGTGTTGTTTGGGATCTTTGTGTGGAAAAATTTTGGTTTGCATCTTTGGTGGGGCCTTATAAGTTTCTTTTTAAAGATGGTTTTTTAAATAATTTTTAATTTATTTTAGTTTTTTTGCGTGGTTCCCTACTGGGGGGACTTTCATAGCTGATATTTAGGGGTCTTTAAGTGATTGATTGGGCCACAAAAAAATTGGGTCGGGTTATTGTTAATTTTTTAAAAAATGCCTCTTTTTTTCATAACTTGTTAATTGATAATTGTTACGAAAATTGGATTTAAATCTATAACTACTTTCCCTTTTTTTAAAAATTAAAAAAGGGAAAAAATTTTCCATTTATGAAAATTTTAAATTTTAAAATCTTTCAGCCTTGGTCAATAAATTTATATAAATCTGCTTTTGGACTCCAAACTCAGACTTGAACATATTTTTAATTTTTTGAATGTATTCTTACAAAATTTACCCATCAACCGAAAAATTATAGCGGGGATCTTATATTTTCCCGAATGGAACCCACAACTCCTCAAAAAAATCTTTAATTTCTTTAATCGAATGCTTTCAAATCCCTCAAAATCTCCCCCTCTCAATTATGACATTTTTTAACCTTGTATAATAATTTTGCCTTCTGGGGTTCTCCATGAGGCCAATCCAAAGAGATCGAAAAAAAAAAGAGGCAAGGGTTTTGGAGAATCTTCAGTAGGCAATTTTTGCCAATTCAAAAAATTATCTTCTAAAAAAACTGGGGCCAGTTCTGAATTTCCCCCTGAACCCTTCAATGCTTTTTAAAAACTCCCCTTTTCCCCTTTCAAAATTTTTTTCCCCCAAAAAAAAAAGGAAAAAAAAAAAAAAGCTTTTCCTGGGAATAAAAAAATGCTAAACCAGGTCATTGAACTAATAAGAAAACACCACTAATGGTGTTTTACTCCTTTAAAATTTCCCCCTTTTAAAAATTATAAAAGCTGCTAAAATTCCACAGAATAAAAGCAAAAAAAAAAAAGAAAACGGGTTTTAAATAAACAACCTAAGGGGCAATAATTCCCTCCCATATAAATTGAAAACAAATTTAAATAAATTTTTTTTTCAAGCTAAACTGACCGAACATAGAAAATGACTTGCTTATCAAAAACATATATCAATCAATGTTTTTCAAAAACACTGAGGGGCCTCGTCTTTTTAAAAAAAAAATGAAAAGGTGAAATATCGTAAAAATTACTTTGCCAGATAAAATTGCATTATTATCAGCAATTAACATTTCATTTATGACAGGTAAATTTCCCCTCTTGTAAAAAAAATTTCCCACTGCAAAAAGGGGCAACCGAAGAACCCTCGAACTTAACCCCACCTGAAAAAAATTAAAATGGTTAAAAAAAGACTATATATTTAAATCGACAAATATTTTTTTGTCCTCTCAATTTGGGTTCCCCAATGCACCAATGATCTTTTTAACCTGTTGACGGTTTTCACAGTTTAATCGGGTGAAGCTGTTGGAGCAGTGTTTTTATTTTTCAAAAGTTGGGGAAAACATCCCGGGGGGAATCAAAGGGGTGCTTCGGCTAAAAAGTTTTCCGGGTTAGATGGTAAAATGTAATAATAAAATTGCGAACCCTTCAAAATCTGGGTGCCCCCGGGCCCGGGATTGGGGCCCCTTCTTTTTTTTTATTTAAATGATCTTGGTAATATCAACACAAAATTCCCCTATTTTCGACGACACCCCAAAATGGGCGGAAAAATGTTGAACTCTTGAAAAAATCACTTCTGATTTGGAAAAGTTAACGATGGTGTGACTCAACTTGCTTCAACTTGAAAAAACAAATACTAACCTTCAAATTCAACTTTTATAACCCACAGGCAATCAGAGGGGAACTTTGGCCCCCCCAAATTTTTGGGTTTATACCCAGATGAAAATTAAAATTTAAAAATAAAAAAAAAATTTAAAAAATTTGCATCAGGCTGTTTTTCTTTAGTCATTACCAATGGGGCTTTTTAATTCCGGGCAAAATTTTTGAATCTCACATAAGAAAGGCATCTCCTTCTGGGTTTCTGCTCCCGGTTTATGAACTCAATATTTGTACTTCAAAGAACATTGGGGTTCTTTTGTAATTGTTCGGGTTTTGTAAAACCTCTTTTATTGAAAACAATTTTCCCTTGATTTTATTCTAAAAAAGGGGTTTTAAAAAAAAAAGAGAAAAATGCCTGTTTTAAAAAGCACAAAAATTTGTTGCCCCTTTTTCACTTTTCAAAAAATTTTAATTAGGGGGATTTCCCATTTAAGGCCCCTAAATTAAATTAAAATTCCTTCTCAAAAAAGGGATTTTAAAATTCAATCCCGGTTAGATCATTATGCCCCTTTATTTATTTTATTATATTTAAACTTGGCTCAGATTAATTTATATTCTATAAATGTAATTTTAATTGTTGGTATTGTTAAAAATTTTTTTTTTTGTTTAAAAGACAATCAATAAAAACATTTCCTGTTTTAATGTTTTGTTGTGTTTGTATTTATTTATAGTTAGTATTTTTTTAAATTTTTAATAATTGTTTTATTTTTATTTTACAAAGCTTTGTCAACAAGAAATTCTAAAATAAAGTATATTTTTGTTTTTTTGTGTACCCAAATTTTTGAGGGCAAAAATTTTTAAGTGGCGGTTTAATAGCCCCGGGAGCCCCCTTTTAAAATATAAGACCTATTTATTTTTGGTTGCCAAATGGTGAGTCATGGGCCTGGCGTGGGCCCTTTAGTGGTGGGAAAAAAATAATTTTATTCCCTGGGGCCGGTGGGAGGAGCTTTGAATTTTACATTTTGCCCCTTTAAAGTTATTTCTCAAACCTCCATATTTGGGGAATATGCTGAAGGGCCCTTTTGGGAAATACGAAATATTCTAAATTTTTTTACGCACGATCAAACATGTAATTTTCATTTTGTTTAACTAAAATTTAAAAAAGGGGGGGGTTTTAGTACTTAAATTTTAGGGATTTCCCTAAAACTTTTAATCGTTTTTTTAATTTTTTTCCCCATCAAATTCCAAAAACAATATTTTCTGGCGTTTGTTTTTTTAAAATTTTTTAATTGTGGGGTTAGAAATGAATCGGCAAAAATGGAAAAAGAGGAAAATTTATCCAAAAAATATTTGCAAAAGAAATCTACAGTTGTTTTCGGTTTTAGGTACTACTATCCATGTTTTTGGTGACCCGCTTTTTTGAATTCTATCGAGATCAGGAGCGGTGGACTGGGAAACCCCAAAAAAGGTTATTTTGTCCCGTGCTGTTAAAAATGGCGTGGTTGTGGTCAAACACTTCAAAGTTTTCCAGAATCGTTAGCGCTATGTGCCGTCTACTTAAAATGCTACTTGGGGAGGGAGTGAATTAAAACACTTTTGATAATAAATAGTAATTTAATTCATCTAATAAAATATATTGTATAAAAGTAAATGACTTTTAAAATATGTTGGCATGGTTGAAATCTTTTTTAGATTATTTGACCGAAATGAAATCACAAAAAACTCCATAATGAATTAATTTTGACATAGCAAAAACATAATTTCACTTTCCTTGCCTTGCTGAATGAATGAAACATTCTACAATTCATCAGGGTGATTGATAATTGTAATTTCAAAATCTATCCGATAAAGAACCTACTCATTTTTTTTATTAAAACATTCAGAATTACTGGGAGATTTGTAGAAAGTCAATTGATCAGAGTGTTTGGTATTCACTACTTGCTAATTTGAAAGAATATGTAACTATTTGAGCACAATGAAAATTGACCAAAGTGATTTCACTATAGCTAACTACCATCTCACTGGGATATGAACTTGTATAAGAGATTTTTTAAAATCTGTCAAGCTAGTTCATAAAGGTTTTTTGTCTTAATGGGAAATTATTTAACATTTGTTTAAAATACCGTGCCCTAGTTTGGGGAAAAACACATTCCTGTAAAAGTTGAAAGATCAGAGAATTCCCTTTTCAGGCACAAATTATTTATAAAATATATAAATAACATGATCTTCCCATTCAAAACTCCCCTAATGACAATAATAACAATATTCTGTTATGTTTCTTTCAAGAGATAATTGAAAACCAGATGCCTTAAAGTTCACAAAATATTTCGTTTAGAGATCTATTTTAAAACTGTTTAAAATATACATTTCATTGAAAATATTCAAATTATGAAACAGTTGTTGAAAAATTGGTTCTAAAACCCATTTCAATTCCAGGGATGAATAATTGGGACTAATTAATTTTTCACCATATTACCATGACTTATTGGAAACATACAATTAAGATAAAATAATTGAGAATTATAAACGTTATTAAATATAAATGGAGACAATCAGGGTATAATTCAAATTAAAAATATCCTTGTTTTGTTATCACATTACAATTTTGAAATATCTCAACACTTGAAACAAAATATTATATTCCAGCTGGTTTTCAATTTTCTCATTCTGTTATTTATTATCACCCTGTATGCTCTCATAATTTACTAAAAATATGAAGCTTATTCACAGTGTAAACAATTGCGCACCAGATTGTTCAATCACCAAACATATAAGAAAAATGCTATGGAACTGGACCAAGCATATCTTTAAGACGTCTCATGACATGTGAACCAATATCTTGTACTTCAGGCCACTGCTGCGAAACAAAGGCTATTCCTACCACTATTATCACTGTCGAAAGAATCCTCAACCTGAAAAAAAACACAGTCCTTAGTTAAAGTTGAAATGTTCATTTGATAGTTTGGAAGATGATAAACAAATTTTCTTTTTTTCAATTTTTGTTTATGCAAAGTAAATACTTGAGAAAAAATACATTTATAATATCATCACAATATATTGTGAACAAACTAAAACTTTCCACAACGAAAAACTCTCCCCCGATCTTTAAAATTTTGGGATATCTTGAAAAATTAATATTGGAATCCAAAATTGCGCATCTGGCAAAAGTTTTTATTCAGTCAACTTGCCTGGTAACATATCATTTTCCCCATACATTTCCATGTGCCATTTGAAATGCATAGCGCATCCGTGCTCATCTCCGTTATTCGGACAATGATAATTTTTAGAAAAACCATTGAAAAAAACAAAGATTGAAACACCAAACAAAATTTTATTTCATGTACCTTTGTGTAAATAAAGAAGGAAAAAATGGTTATGAAACGTGATTTGATGTTTAAGGAGATCATTTCTATATAAGTAAGAATAAATATTATATACCTTCTGAATTTATTCAGTGCATTTTCAAACATTGTTTCCCATGGTTTTATAACAACCTCATTTCTTTTAGATAATGGGCTGATATATATATATATATTATATGTATATATATATGTATATATATATATATATATATATATATGATTTTTAGTAAGTTATTTATATTTTTGTGACATATACTAATTATAACAATCTTTTGTTATGATGCTTCTACCCTCTTTCTCTGTACAATTTATTTCTTTATCTTTTTACCTTTTTTAGCTCAGTCGTTACGCCTATATGGTGACATGATTTCTCCCAATCTCAGGATGATTGCAGCAGCTGTCTACTTCTTTGCTTGATATCAATATACTGTTTATGTTTGAAATATTGATTGTAATATAGTCAAATAATAATAATGAGTCCCGAAAAGTTAGATACTTGTTTTTATTGAAAAAAATTGCTAAAACCAACCTATCTCTGAGATGTTTATGGTCAGATTTTATTCAAAATGTGTGGTTTAGGAGAAAGAGACCTTGTAATAACGATGCTTTATTAGAAATCAACAGATTAGTTTAACTAAGCAAAAAAAATAAAATAACTTATAGAAACCTTTCTTAAAGACAAGCTTTTATTTAAGCTGACAATGATTCAATTGTTTTTTGTTGAATTATTTGGTTTCAAAAAGCTGTCAGAATGTAATAAAATAATACTTGACAAGTTGTTACTTACCAACCAATCCCCGCCCAATCAAATTAATTGGTACCTTTTTTTATGAACATTTTCATCCAAAAAGTTTTTTAAAAACCAAATAATTCAAAAAAAATTAATTAAATAATTGTCAGCTAACTTAAATTTTATTTTTTAATTTTAAATTTTACAAAAAGTTTACAAAAAAGGTTTTTTTTTAAAAAATTTACCTAAATATATTCTAGTTAAAAAACCCAAATTTTTAAATTATTATTTTCACACTGATTGGCAAGGGAATAAAGGGGGCTTTTAAATTTTTTACCCAAAATTTTAAAAAAAATTTTTGAAAAAAGTTCAAAGTTTCACAAATTTGAAATAGTTCAAAAAAAAACGCAGACCCCCGGAAATTGTTGTTTTTAATTACAGTTATTTATTTAAAAACAGCTTTTTGATTTTTGAAACTTCTTGGGCAGCCCCCAAGTTGAATCGGAAAAGTTGAATAAATACACCCGCATAAAATTTTTTTTAATGTGTAATTTTAAAGGATTTGAATTTTATTAAAGGTATAACTTCAATTTCTAACGATCAAACTTCAATGTTTTTTTTTTTACATATATAATAATTATCATTTGCATTAACACTCATATTCAGATTTTCCCCAGAGAATTTCCAAAAAAAAAAATCCCCTTTCCCTGAAAACGTTAAAAATTTAAAGCAGCCATTTTAAAAAAAGCTATCGAGAAGAGTAGGTAATTGTAAAATTGGTAAATTTGAATTTTGAAAAAGGTATCAATGGGGGGAAAGTTAGCCAAATCTAAACTACCCCGAGAAAAAAAAATCTCGAATTTTTTTTTTTTTCCTTTTTCCGTTTTACTTTGGTTTTTTTATTCAGTTGGGGCGGAATATACTATTATTTCCAAGTTTTCAACTAAAAGGGTTTGAAAAAAATTTGATCAGCTTGATAAATTTAAGTTCGTTTTTAGGGGAAGTGGAATGGTGGTAAAAAGGTTTTTAAAAAAAACGACCCACAAATGATTTTATCCCCGCTTTCTTGGCATATGTCATTTTTATTGGTCTTTTTTCATTTTTCCTTATGGCGTGAATTTTCCGGGGCGGGGTCAAAGGGGTGAAAGGGGGGGTTGATATTATTTGAAAATACACAGAGAGCCGGCTTTCTACAACATTTGCAATTAATTTGGGAGTTGTATGGTTTCCACGTTATTTGCCACTCCCCAAAATGGGGTGGAATAAGGGAGGGGATTATTTAGATATTTATTGAATAATATTTTTAAAACAAAATCGAAAACAAATTGATTACTTAAGTTTATTGCAATATAGTTTCCCATCAGAGAAGTTCAATATAAAATAAAAATATTCTGGCATTCCATCAGAGACGAAGAGAAAACGATAAAAAATCAAAAGAGAAAGGCCCCCAAACCCATTTGTGGCCTTTGTGAATTTTAAAAAATATAAAAAACCCCCCCTTTGGGGGCCCCTGGCAAATTCTGGTGGGGGAAAAAGGAAGAAGCCCAAATTCAATATTGTTATTAACCAAAGGTGTAAAAAAGCCATTTGTGGTCTCTGTGAATTTTCAATATATATATCAACCCCCCATCCCCCCCTTTTGGCAGCCGGGGAAGAAACATGGCGATGCTTTAAATTCCAACCCAAAGGGGTGCAAAATTTAAAAAAACCCCTTTAAAAACTGGAAAGGTAGCATAGTAGCTCATTTGGGGCTGCGGGGTTTTATCAGAAAGACCCCGAGATAAGGGCGATAGATATCCGTCCTTCAAAAGGGGCAAAATGGAGGTCCAGAGCCCTGATATTGACCCGGGAAGGAACCCTACCTCTGAAATAACAGAGGGATTCGACAAAAATTTCCCCCTTTGGGGGTGTCCCGGGCATGGTTGTTTAGCCCTGGTGCAAAAAAGCCCGGCGTTAAATAGAGCAAAAAAAAAATATCATGTCAAAAAAATGTACAAAGCCTTTTTTCAAATTACACCCAACCCCCTTGTTTTCCCCCTTTGGCGGGGGAAAATTCTGGCCCATATTTGATAAAGGATAACAATAACATATGAAAAGGGCAGAAAGGATACAGGGCTATTTGGGCCAGGGGAATTACTTGAAATAACTTCCCCCACCATTCCACTTCTTTCAAATCAATTTATTCATCGGGCTGGGTAAAAAATTTTCACCCCAGTTGAAACTGGAAATCTCAGTATATTCACGCCCCCAATGAATAAAAAACCCATGTGGAAAAAAAGGAAAAAGGAAAAAAATTTAAACGGGGTATTTTGGTTTCTTAGTGTACTTGTGGATTGGCTAACCCTTTAGATCCGGCCCTCATTATCCCGAAACGTTCTTAAAATCATAGAAAACAACTATTAGGACTATTCCCATTCACAATATCAAAAAAAAACGGGTATGGATTTTCATTAAAACAATAATGAGATTCACTGAATTTGGAGATCATATTAACTGAAATCACCCAAATACCAAAAAAATATTTAAAATCTCAAGTGTGTTCAAAAAGAAGGTTTTTTCAATTCTTATATATATTTTTTTTTTCCATACCTTTTAATTTTTTCGATAATATACAGGGTGTTTTTTTTATTAACTAATTTTCCGGGGTTAAAAAATTTTTCTCTTTTAAAAACATTTTTTGTTTATAGTTACATGAAATTTTTTTTCTAGAAATAAAATGAAAATTGAATAAGGTTAATTTTTTTTATCTTAAAGCCCAAAAGAAAAAAAATCAAGAGACCAATTTGCTTTCAAAAAGAATTTCCCCTTTTAAAAAGGGTTCAGTGAAAATCCCGCAAAAACGCCACTGGAAGAATAAAAAATTTTGTTGTACAGCGAAAATGCCCTTTGGGAAACATAAAGATGCATTTCCCCGTTTCCCCAAAAATATCAACGCCCTACCGTTAAAAAAATTTTTTTTTTAAAACAAAAATTAAGACCTTCAGGACATGTTCATAAGGGAAATTTTTTTCAAAATTACCAAACGAAAAAACCTCCTTTAATATCATTTTTTATTGCAACCAAAAATAAATTATTTTCCCTTAATGATTTTTTTTTTTTTTTATGTTTTTGGTTTTCCCAAGAAAAGGGGGTATCCTGTAATGTTCAAAAACATCGTGGGGAAAAAAGGGGGGGAAAAAGGGGAAAGGTTGGGGTTCTTTTTAAATTTTTGGAGGGGTTCAGGGGAACCCCAACCAAAATATCTTGTTGGGAAATTAGTGCGGGGTGCCTTGGGGCTCCAAAGTGACCACGGGGGGGAAGGCCCGAACTTGGGGGAATTTGAAGAGATGCCAAAGGAGGAAATTTTGTTTTTTTTCAGAAAAAGCATCCCCTTTTAAAAACTTAAAAAGAGACAAATGCCAAAATTTTCTTTGGTTTCCCGAAAAGGAAAACGAGTTTTTTGGGGGTACCGACGAGAATTTCCCTTTTTACAGAACCAATAGCTTCAGGATATGTTTGGTTTTCCGCAAAATATGGGAACAGTATTCCGGACGGCCGGGTCTGGGGCCTTTTTAGATCATGGGGAGCTGACTGGGGGAAATAGCTCTTTTGGGGCCAAAAAAAAAAAACCAAAATTTTGGGGTCACTTTTTGGGAATGGACCCCATTTATTTTTTCCCCGGAAAAAGGGTTTTTGCTGATAGTAATACCAAGCATCGATATGGATGACCGTGGGGTTTGGGTTTCCCTACCCAAAGGGTTTGTTTAAAGGGAGATCGGCTTTTCGGGGAAAGACATGCTTGTGTTTTTTTTTTGGGATTGAATTCTACCAAATTTTTTGGGTCCCCATTCGAAATTGTTGCTAAATTATATTTTAAATTTTTAACATTTCTTCCTGCTTCATTTCGGTTTCCCGGGGTGATATAGGGGGCCCCCCAAGAGAAAAACCCGGGATGGGGGGTAAAAATTTTCATCGGGAAAGCCTTTAAGGACATTAAAATTTCTTTTTAACAATTGTTTTATGGAAAAAATAGTGTTGGTGCTAAATTTGGGCCCCCCAAAAAACCCGCATTTATGAGTAGATGTCCCGATGAAACCCTGAAAACTACCCTGGAGGGGACCTGTTTGGGGAAAAAAAATTTAAAAAAGAGAGAACAAGTTTAGAAAGGGGAAGCCATAAGATGGAAAAACTTGGCGCAGGGGCCCCCGGGGCCCCGAGAAAGGCCGGGATATTCCTAAAGCCCCAATTAAAATTTCTCCATAATTTCAAAAGATAGCCCCAATTTGGCGAGAGCAGGTCACCAAATTGACTTGATGGCGGGAAACCAAAGGGCCCCCATCATTGATAATTCCCATCCCGATATTTTGACTTTGAAAAATTTATGGCTTTTTCCCTGACCTTTGAAATAATAGATAGCAGTTTTCAAAGGGTCTGTAGTTTTCTGGTAGGGTCTTTTGCCTTTTTTGGGGGCTGGCTGGGAATTTTTAATTTTTTCCAATTTGGGCCCCGGGAAAAACCCCAAATTGTAAGAGTGGTTGAACAACTTGCAAAGAACAGGTGTTAGTTCAGGGCACATTTCTTGAGAACAATCGGCGGGATTCGCAGATCCACAGGCTTTGTTGGTGTTGAATGCAAATCTTTCTGATAATCGTTGGCGAAAGGTGATCCGGGCATGTGACTGTCAATAGGTGTAATGTTGGGGTTGTTTTCCGAAGAATCCAAGTGGAATTTCCAGCAAATAGGTGCGAAAGATATTGGCTTTCCCGGCGGTGTTGCTAGTGTTCCATCTTCTTTGGTTAGGGGAGGAAAAGAACTGGAAGTGAAGTTTCTTCCCACAGCTTTGGAACCAAAATAAAGCGGGATCCGTTGGGACATTCAACAAGTTTTGATCTTATTTTGGCATTATAGGCAACTTTGAACATTCTATTGTCTCTTCATATGCCTCTAGCCTAAACGTATGCTCTCTGGTCTCAGGTCCCTTTTTTTTCCATGATGGTATGCCCTGTTTGGAAGCCACAGCTCTAGACAGTTTCTGTTAAACCAGGTCTTATGGGGATGATGTTCTTCTTTGTTATTGGTATGTAAGTTTGCATCCCCAACATGATGATTTCAGAATTGTCTCAATGGTGTTGGATCTACTGAAGAAAACTGAAGAGAAACTGAAGGAAACAAACTCTCAAGCCAATTTACTTCTCACAGTTTACGTGAAGGGTCCAAACATTCTGATAAAACACTATCCATATTGTTGAATTTTGCATAGGTATTTACAATCTTTTACCCAACAATTTCACTACATTTCAACCATGAATCAAAAAACAATCCCCTCCTTGAAATGTTCAATGTTTGATAAAAAACTTTTGAATTCCAACCACAAAAACACCATCTTATTACCAAAATTGAAAAAATCCCCCGAAAATCACAAAATCAAATATAACCAAATTTCCTCGGAAGAAATAAGCGCCATCCCGAAAGGTAAAAACTTATTTACATATTTATGTGCTAAGGAGGGGAAATACGTGTGGCAATTTGCGCGGGATAAAGCGACACTAGCGCTGGTGGCAAATCGCTCAACTCAGCGATGAATCCCAAGGTTATATATACATCACTGGAATGACCTCCATGCATTTTTTTGCAGATGGATGGAGATGGCAGTAATCACCAGTAGTGAAGATTATGTGGTTCGTGTTACCTCCGATATCGGAGGTAAGAAAAGGGATATATGAGGGAAGTACGTTCGGTATATGTATTTTGGAGGTAGCAGAGGTAAATAAGGTATATACAGAGTGGCCACTTTTAATGGGATTGTATTGGTAACTTTTAACCATAAGAGTTAGAAGGGCGGTCAAATGGAGAAAAAATTGCATTCATGAAAGCATTGTCAAAGCAGTTCAAACAAATCGAGATTATCAGGGCCGGTTATTGAGATATCATAAGAAAAGTAAATTCTGTCATTTTGATTTTCTTTTTTTCCCACTTTATTTCGAATATTATCAAAAAAATGTCACAGGAGTTTCTATTCGACAGTAAATTATCCTCAATTTGACATAATCAGATTTCGTATCCAACGTTTCGTACGCTCTGGCCACCCTCAACCTCATTTTTTCAATACGGACCTGCATATTTTATGACACTTTTCGAAATAACTTTTAACGCTGAATTCAACGATATATCATACAATGTCATTCAAAGTTGATTTTTAGGTGATTTTGACCCTTAACAAATTTCTTTGGTCGGATCTGTATTACATTTAGGTACCTTTAGTTTAATTAACAACATGCAATACATTTCGATAAGAAAATCCAACTTACTCATCTTCAACTGAATTGAACGTAACAGAATCAAAGCGAAACAAGTAATAATTATTTACAAATTTCAAGAGTTGAAAAACCTAATTCATAATAATTAAACGAAACTATCATTTAATGAAAGAAAAATCAAATGATTATTCAAAGTAAATGATGAACATTAATAAGTAAGTGTTCGAAATGTCCACCATTTTGAAAATGCACTTGCGGTTCTGGAACCGATACTTCTTATACATTTGCTTATTTAGTCTCCTTGAATACCTTCCAATACATTCTCAATCTTCTCCGAGGAATCATTATTGTTGGATTCGTCATTTGTTCCGTTGAAACAAATTACAGAATCGAACTTTATTTTGAATCATTACGATATAATTTTTGCGGGCTTGGTATTCAAATTTAAAATCATTGTATTCGCGTCTCTTGACTAATTTATAACAGCGTTTTTGATAAATTGCATTCACTGGCACAGTTCTTGATTTTTTTTTCTGGGTTCAATTGAATTTGGGTCAGAACATTGATATCGTTGATAGACTTGTTTTTTTTTACATACACAACTCTAAGTTTATTGAATGTATTATTTTCAAGTAGTAGGCCGTGGATAAAAGAACATAACAAGAAATGTCATATTATTTGTCACTTCGTTTATTATTGTGTCACAAGAACTTGTCATTAAATACTTTTCTGGTAATTTCAATTTAACTTATTCGATATGGTGAGATACACAAATGAAGAGTGAGAGATGTACTGAAGTGTACATAAAACTAGATAGAAATTCGTTCAAAGCACAACAAAGGTATGGTGAATTATATCCTGAAAGAACAACACCAAATATTAAAATGTTTCGACGTTTATCTACAACGTTACTTGCACATAATTCATTCATCAAGCCGAGAGGTCCTTTGTATGATGAAAGCGAGCCTATCAATGACATCAATGTTCTGGCCCAAATTCGAATGAATCCAGCAATAGGATCGAGAACTATGGCCAGTGAATGCAATTTATAAAAAGTGCTGTTAATAAAATAGTCAAAGAACCGGATACCATGACTATAAATACCAAGCCGTGCAAAACTATATCAATGATCCTGAGAGAAGGTTGCAATTCTGTGTGGT